>CAKJTW010000038.1:12400000-13000000 GCA_917880005.1 Nanger dama
GGGCCCGGGGCGTGGCGAGTGCAGCCTCCCACGCGGCTCCGCGGGGCCCTGGACCTGAGGCCGCCATTTTAACCTGATTTCGGCCTCCAAGGTGGGCATTCCTGCGCTGCGGCCCCGCTGCTCTCTTTCCACCCGGCGGCCCTGCCCTCTCGCCGTCAGGCCCGGCGAGGCCGCTCTTCGGATTCCTGGGGGCGGGGAGGGCCCGGGCAGGGGGCGACGCGCGGGGGTTCGAGGCCTGAGCCGGGCGGGCGGAGGCCGGGGGGCGCGGGAGGGTCCGCCGAGCCGTTCCCCCGCCATCCCACCCAGCTCGCCGCCTTTGCCTTTCGCTGCCTTATTTTATTCCCACGCGCGCTCTCAACTCGGTTGTGTGCGGTAAGAACCCCTCGCTGAAGGCTGAGGGTCTTGAGGGCCTGTCATAAAACCCTTAGGGGAGATTAAGGAGGTGGGAAAACTCTTGAAAATGCTTTCTCGCCGTAAAAGCTTTTTACACGCGATCCGTTAGTTTTGAAGTGCCTGCATTTGAGCTGTGAGTCAATTATGTTGTAGCCGTGGGCGGTTTGGAGTTCACACTTGATTCTCTTTCCTTATGAGGAAACGGCACTGGCTAGGATGACTTTAAAGAAAAAAAATAGTAGAAGCATTAACTGAAATCCAAAAGTGTTTTTTAAGGCCTGCCGGGTTGACACAATACAGAAGGTATTTTTGCTGCTGCTCCTGAAGCTCTGACATCACCCAGTGAAATAGGAAACATTTCAGGGATGGGACAGCCTGTATTTGTCCCTTTCCGTCTACCTTCCACTTGCTTCAACCTCCACACACCTTTTTAAAAAGGATGAATGGAGCAAGATGAGTTAGAACCCTTAGGTGCATCATATACTGATACTTAAAATGTGGCAAACCTGATTAGACAACTTGCATGGTATGATGCAACTTTTGATGTCCAGACTAAAGTGAATCCTCTCGAGCAAACAGTAATTTTGGTTAAAACCGAATTACTTGTTCTGAATTTCTGTCCTTTCTTTACTTTCAGGCTTCTGGAGTTACAGTGAATGATGAAGTCATCAAAGTTTTTAATGATATGAAAGTAAGGAAATCTTCTACACAAGAGGAGATCAAAAAAGAAAGAAAGCAGTTCTCTTCTGTTTAAGCGATGACAAAAGACAAATAATTGTAGAGGAAGCAAAGCAGATCTTGGTGGGTGACATTGGTGATACTGTAGAGGACCCCTACACATCTTTTGTGAAGTTGCTACCTCTGAATGATTGCCGATATGCTTTGTACGATGCCACATACGAAACAAAAGAGTCTAAGAAAGAAGACCTAGTATTTATATTCTGGTGTGTAAAAACAAAAGAAAAAAGTACTTTTAAAATGCAAGGATTATTATTAACATAGTCAGTTTTGCCTTTGTTTTTCTTTTAAATAGGATTCAACAATTTTTTTTTCCCCTGTAGGGCTCCTGAAAGTGCGCCTTTAAAAGCAAGATGATATATGCTAGCTCTAAAGATGCCATTAAAAAGAAATTTACAGGTACAAGCATTGACTATTTTGTGTAGAAGAATTGCTCCTTCTTAATTATAATAAAGTAATTGGATAATATTTTTTTCTTTTTAGGTATAAAACATGAGTGGCAAGTAAATGGCTTGGATGATATAAAGGACCGTTCCACACTTGGAGAGAAATTGGGAGGCAACGTAGTAGTTTCACTTGAAGGAAAACCCTTATAAATCAGTCAAGTGCCATCTGGATCTTAAGGAGCTTCCATTTCTCCAGCTCAGTCAATTGGAATAGTATTAGGTGTTTTTTTTTTTTCTTTTCCCACTGGGTCCTTCCAACACAGTGAATGAAGGAAATACCGTTCATGTGAGCAGCCTATCAGTGATTGCCATTAGACTGTTTAATACTGTTACTTTTATGTAGAACCCAAGGAATGCCTTCCCATCATATTTTAGCCAAAACAACTGGGTATATGCCTCCTTTGCAGCAAACACTACAGTAAATTGTGATTGTCAATGTGAATGGCTTAGAACACTACAAAGGGTTAAGCTAATTGAATGCCTTCAAAGTATTATCCACTGGTGAGATGGTAAACTTTATTCAGTATTACTGATAGTTGCACTTGATTGCAGTTCTGTGAGGCTTGAGCATTCATACACCTCACCTGCCTTGGCAAGCCTATTTTTGTGACATGGCAGCACGGATATAACACTATGCATTAAAAACACTTTTTTGTAATAAATTTAATCCCCCACCAGAAAAGGAATGCCAATTAAGTTGTGTTAACTATGTCATCAGCTTATCCTAGTACCTCAGTGTTCATTCCTTTTACCTGCGTATCTTCTTAAAAGAAATAGCTATTATTAATGCCTTTTTTCCCAATTGAGTGTACACTACTGAATACATGTAGGAGTTTTATGTTTACCATGTTAAGTGTTGCAACACTATTTTGAGTATCAGTCATGATGGCAATTTCTGTATAAAAGAGCCTTAAATGGAACATTGTTTTTGAGATCAAACTCCCCATCCTCACAAAAATGGCCACGTTGCAATAAAAATTGTGGCATATTACAGAATGGTTGCCTTGTTTTCCTTGGACATTTTGCAAAATACCATGTGAAGCAACTCCTAGGCTAAACAACTATTATTAATCTCTGCACTGGTCATTTAAGAATTTTTTGTACAACATTCTTGCATAATATTTTCCAGTTTGTTGATTTTATTTGGTTTAAAAAATATTCTAAAGCTAATATAAAATATTATTACAGAGGTATACTTTTATAAGCTTTATTTATTTATGTATTAATACGGTGATCACGAATTATTTTTTGCACTTTGACATAAATACTCTTCAGTATCTGATTAGTTCTCTGGCTAAATTAGCATAGTTATTTTTTTAATTCACGTTTACATTTCTAAGTAGTTGACCAGTAGAAGAAACAGGAAGCTCTTATTGCCTATTTGGTCATAATGAAAATAATTTATAAAATGTTGTCCTTCAAAAGTTTAATAGTACTTCCCCTGTTTAGGAACTTTAATTTCAGCTACTATTTCTTAATATATTTTTACAAATTAAAAAAAAAAAGTTTATATAGCAGTCTTAAAGATTAGTAGTGGAATTTGGCTGTGGTCCAGGCGGCTCTCCTTATAGAGAATTTGATCTGTTCAGTGTGAGCAGTTTGCTGTTAGCCAGAGCTATTTATGGCAAACACATGCTTTGTATCTTGTCATAGTTACCCACAAATGGCAAAACTGGACTTGATTCTGCTGGTATGCAAAACAGGCATGCTAGTAAGCAGTGGATTGTAGCTTAGAATTTAACCCCATAGCTCTGAAGAATGCTCTTATTAGAAAATGGGAACTGAAAAATCCCTTCTTTTTCCTATGTCTGGAGGTAATAATTAGGTTTTTTCCCCATGTTTTCAAAAGGTTTTTCAGATGAAAACAAAAATAGGAGGTAAATGTCTAGGTTTCCATTTAAAATTATATCAATGGCTTGGGATCTTTTGCACTGAGCAATTTTATTTCAGGCTTCCAGCTGTCCCTGTGAATTATTCTGGACGTTTTGATGGCTTTTTGGTAAGGCCAAACTCATACGTAAAGCATGAGAACACTGACATATACTAAACCATATGTGTAACTGATACTTGTACCATGAAATTTTTCATTATATTCCTCATTCTAAAAAATAAGCTACTCTAAAGTTGTGCAGTCTCTTGTGTTTTTATAGCTGATTTCTCAACTTTTCCTATGTACCTCTTTAATTATATAATAATTTCAGAGGTTAAATATTGCTTTAAACTGTGGTACTTTGATTTGTTAGATTGGCAGAATTGATACTAATAATTTAAGTTCATCTTTAAAATACATCTTTGTGCATAAAGCCAAAAATAATGATAATTAATGGTTCTTATGTTACTTGAGACTAATTTGGCATTTGAAATGATCATTCTACTTTACAATCATTTACATTTGAAACAATGTTCCAGTTAGCTTTAAAAGGTATACGGTGCTAATTAGTAAAATATCAAGGACAATATTTTACTGCTAGCTTGCAAAATTATAAGTGTTTAAAAAATAAAATATATGAAACTATGTAAAGCTGTTGAGATGTGTTTACTTATACTTTGGGACACTAAAATTTTTTAAACTAATATTTCAAATTAGAGAGGCACCATTATCTTTAGTCTGTTTTTAGGATTTTAGTTGATACACTTTCTCGATAGATAACAGTATTCTTTCAAAACAAAATGTTGTTGCAATTAATTTTGACATTTTTCAGACAAATGGGGACAGTTGGCATTTGTCCCAAACTGGCTGTCAGCTGTTGTTTTCCATCATTATCAAAAATAATGTGGCCAATGTTGTGTATTTAATGTGCCTTTCTGATAGTGTAAGAGAAACCTCTTACTAGGTTTGAATTTCTCTGATATGGATTCTTTGTAACAGCTAATTTATGGAATCTAGCAAATGAGCCCTAGGAGAAAATTATTTTTCCTTGTTAAAGAATAATCTCAGCAATGGTAATCATAGAAACACTATGGTAATCATTGGTAATCATCGAAACACTTTTCCTTAGGTTTGTCACGGAAAAATAATCTACTTTAGTTCTTTAATAATAGTTTGAGATCACAAACAAGCATGAATATTCATTTTTCTTTGAACATTAAAGCTACTAGAGATTTTCAGACAGGCTCCAATGAATATTGCTTTTGAAACAGCATGAATTGACAAATGTTCTGTGTCTCATCTCAGCCAATAAGGAAGTTTGAGGTTTTTATTCTTCTCTAGAACATCCAAATAATTCCTTTCTTTCCATGTAGATCAGGAGCCATCCTTCCACTTCAATTTCCTGTCAAAAAGCAGTTGTGCAAATTAATTTCTCTGAGCCTCAGTTTCTTCATAAGAATGATGATATCTGTCTACCATACCTGGTTGCTGAGGATCAAATATGGAAATACTTTTGGGAAGACAGGAAAATACTACGTAAATATTATTTAAGCTTCACTCTTAAACATATATAGTTAAGAACTGTATTAAAATAAGATTTATTGTAAGCCTTTGAACCTCTTTACTGTAACTATTTAATCTACAAGTTCTTTAAGGACTGATTAGCTGATAAATTACAACTGTTTCACAGAATGAAGTATAAAGTGTGGCCCCGAGTTGTTCATGACTGCTGTTAATGTTTTTAGTGTAATTTTCTTTTTCACATGTGATCAGTGAGAGACTAGCTTCTTTTCCCCAGACTTTGAAGTAAAGAGTAAATAAAGAGAGATTCTTGTTTTGGAATACTTGCTATAAATGTATGATCCAGGTTGTTGAAAATCTATGACTGTTTATTAATTAATACTAGAGGTTTAGGTAGTGCTTCATAGTTCTCAAGGCACTTGAAATCCGTTTGATCTCCTTAGGTCCTTTTAACAAGCTAAACCGTGTTTCTCTGCTGCATATGAAGAGACTGACGTTTGGAGAGGTTAAGGGACATCCAAGCTGTTGAGTAGCAAAATGGATTCCAGTCCAGTACACTTTTCAGTCTGCGTTCATATTGTAACATACAGTGAGTTACTGATTTTCTTTTTAAAAGATGGAATAATCTGACTTTTGAGCAGAACATAACTAATTAGTATGTCTTTAAAGCATCTCAGAGAATATTTGAAAAACATTCTTGGACTATTTGTTTTCTAAGAAAGTCCATACTTATAAAGATCTGAAAATATTTTTACACTTCAAATATTTTCTTGGATGTTTCAGTATCATAAGTTTTTTAAAGCCATAAGGATTGTATAGACACATTTTCTAGAAAGTGATACCTCTCAATCCTTGTCCAAAATGTTGGATATTTTCCTCCCTCTGTTCCTCTACTCACCTTTCTAAGAAATAGTGCAGTATATTATGATGGTTAAATACTAGGGCTTTGGTATCAGACTGTCTGGGTTCTTCACACATAGACCTTTAATAATTTCTAATTGAATGATCTTAGGAAAATCACTTAACCTCTCAGAGCCTTTAGTTCATCTGAAAAAGGGGATAATAATTATACCTCACCTCATAGTACTATGAGGATAAACAAAAGCCGTTGGAATAGTTCCTGCATGTAATAAGCATTCAGTAGGATGACCCTAAAATTTAGTCCAAACCATTCTTGAGACTGAAAGGGAGAGCTAAAAATAATTATGCCTATAGACAACAACCTTAAACTGGTACAGTCCAAAGCAAATCAGATGTGTTCCTCCATCGAAAAGTAGGCTGATAGCAACATCATAGTTAAACAGAAGAAACTTGACGACTCAAGGTCGTCATCATTTCATTTATATGTACCAGCATACTAACTTGGGAGTCTCCTGAATGTGATTTCTGTTAAGTAATTAATTAACCTCAAAAGAGTTGATTCTGGCTTTATATATCTTTTTTTTTTCTTTTGATTTTCATACTCTTAGACTCTCAGATACTGCATTTTGCTCTTTTCAGTATGCTTTGCCAATAGCAGCTTCTCTTACTTTGGTTTTCATCTCATGTAGACTTGGAAAGCTAAGTTTCTTAGCCTTGGTGTACAAGGAACCCAATAGACTCAGAGTGAGGGCTTGAGAGCAGAATGCATGATGGAGCACAAGAGCCTGGTAACATTCCTTTTGACTGTTCAGAGAAAGTTGTCTGGGTTTTGGTTTTATTTTATTTTTTATCAGTAAGGTTTGTATGAGATCTGAGCTGTTGGTAAAGGAAACATTACTGTATTCCAATGATGTGTCTAAAATACCATTAATTAGAGAAGTTATATTTGCTTTTGATTATACTTTTGTCATTAAAGGCACACAAAAAGAATTTGTTCCCATTATTAAGAGAGAGAAGGTTTATTCTTGATTCAGCTTTTCTGGATTATTGAAACAATAATAGGATCTCAGAACATTGATAAACCTTTAAAAATATAAAATGCCAATTGATTTTTTTATTTGTTAGACTTTTCTTACATGTACTGTAGACATGTTCACTTGCAAGTAGCTTTGATTACTCTTCATCTAGACATGTAGATACTTCTCATTTACTCTTTTCTGTCAACTTATTTGATTATGCATATATAACATTTTGGTACTTTATTTGGCATAACAAAATTTGGAACAGATTTTTTTCAAATGTGTAATTTTCTCACAGAGATGAAAAAGCATCTATGTTAATCATGTTTTGTAGTAGCACTTTTTTTCTTGTTTTATGTATTCCTAATAGTGGAATTTCAAATATTTCCTTTGGGAAGATGATAGTTACTGAGTGAATCACAGAATTCCTGGGCATGTGGCCCAAAACATTTTATGTGTTCCTGTGAGCTGATGGGGCCCTTTTTAAATTAGCTGTAAACTAAATCACCAGCTAAAAAGAAAGACAGTTCCCAAATTGGCATAATTTGACAGTTTTATAAAATGTAAAAGTGATAGCAGAGTATTTGTTCTAGAAATCATAAAGTTCTGCTGTACCACATAAGAAATAAGATACAAAGGAGATGTATACTTTATGAAATACGTAAAAATAATTGTATGTGAAGATTAAATTAATATTTAAGCCTTTTGTGTGTAAAATATCTATGGTTCAAGGTAGGTTCCTTAACTCATTACTGCTTGTTGATAAATGTGTTATGAAGGAATATATACAAATATAGTTTTCATTTTAAAAGTCTTTTACATGCGAGAAAAGGGGGAAGAGCTAGCAAAACTGGTGTTAATCATTTTCCTATTTTGAAATATATTTAGGCTTTAGAATGTATCTGGGTTTTTTTCTAAGGTTTAAGTTTTAAAAGTAAAAATAGAATTGTTGATTTACCATTTTCAATGCCTTTACATATTGAGTAATATGTACACTTTGAATAATTACTGCATTAGAATTATATGAAGTTAATTTAACAGTGCATCCCTCCTGAGAGAAGAAATAAAAGGAAGCGAAAGATAAAGATTTCACCAGGTGCTATAAAAATCTGTATGAGACGGAGCTATATGAAGTATATTCTTTTGTCTATTTAGTACAGTATATTTAAAGTGCTTGAAAATTCTGTAAAAAATTATATATATATACACTTGCCTCTTTATTTTAGTTTTGTTTTTATCTACCTGATAAAGAAAAATGCTTTATGGTTATAATAATGTACCAGTTCTTAAGAAATAGCAGGTGACTGAATTAGGTATCTTGTGCCCTGGCTTTAGAAAAAAAGGTTTGGGGACTAGTTGAAGTGTCACTGCTACTGTAACAAAAAAATTTCCTTCTCTGAGCTAGATATTTTATTTCACTCAGTTTTTCTGTTTGCAATATGTAAAATAATAGAATTTTTGAAACTGAGCCTTAGGTTAAACAGAGAAGGTCTAATGGTATTCTTATAGGAAAACCCTAAAAATTGGGGCAGGTTAATATTTGTTTGTGCTGGGAGTTATTTTCTTATTGTTAAATTTTTATGACTAATTGGAAGATTCCTGTAGTTAAAACTAATTTTAAGTTAACACTATTAATATATGCTGATCAAAGGTGAGATTTTATCCTTAAATATTATTTGTGCACAAATTTTAGTATTTTTCACCCTACGAAGAATTTTCTTGTGGCCCTAGACAGGAGCAGATTTAACTCTTGAAAATTATGCATTGTCCCTACTTGAAAGCTTGCTGTATGACTTGAGGCCATCCACTGTAAATATTTGAAGCCACAAAATGTCCCTGTATTTCTCATGCCACCTCTTTTTTCCCATTGGGGTTTGCATAATTTTTATTTTTCTCCAGAGGAATTATTTTGGGCTTTCCAGGTGGCGCTAGTGGTAAAGAACCTGCCTATAAATGCAGGAGACACTGGTTCAATCCCTGGGTTTGGAAGATCACCTGGAGGAGAACATGGCAACCTACTCCAGTATTCTTGCCTGAAAAACCCCATGGACAGAGGAGCCTGGCAGGTTACAGTTCATGGGTCGCAAAAGAATCAGACTCTGTTAGCAACTAAACAACAACTCTGCCAAAAGATTTAAGGTAAAACATAATGTATATATTTTGCACTAAGCCAGAAATACTCAACCTATATTTAAGAGTTTGTGTTTTGTACGCTGTTCCAAGAGGGTCTGGTAATCCCTCTGATTAAAGAAATGTATGATTTATGTTTGCTGTGGCAAAGCATGATCATCTTGGCCACTATGAATCACTCTGGAAACATTCCACCTCTGTTTCCAAGTTACTCAGATCATTAGATCAGTTCAGTTAAACAAACATGAAACACCTTTCGTGATCTCTAAAAGTTTACATTGATAAAAGGCAAGAAATATTATCAAGTAATTATAATACAATGTGGTAACTAAAAGATAAATGTTAGAAGATTTAGAAGAGGCAGTGATTAATTTTGGTGTTGGATGGACTTCAAGAAGGCCTTACAGAAGTCACTTTGAGCTGGGTTGTGAAGGAAGATGGAGTTCATCAGAGGTCAATGTGAAAGGATGGTCCTGGAGAAAGGAGAACTGAGAAAGGAGCCCTTCTAGCGGATTAGTCTAGCATGAAGCACTCGGGCAGAAGTACAGGAAAGGCGGGTATGACCCAGATCACCGAGGGCCGTGGGTACCCTACTCACAAACAAGAGACCTGTGCATGGTGAGGAGCCATGGCAGGGTTTTGAGCAGAAGAATGGGCTGATCCTTCTGAAGCACACATCTGATCACTTGTGAGCATGTTGAGAACCTATGGAAGAGGAAAGAAATTGGAAGCAGTTAGGAGGCCTGAATTGAGGCAGTGGCAAGTGCACTTGGAGTGGATGTGTTTGGGAGGTGTGTAGGAGAATTGACAGGACTTGATTAATTTCATAATTAAATGAGAGGGTACAAAAGCTTTAATCATCTTGAAAAATGTTAGCTATATTTTTAATATTGTTGACATTTAAGATCATTTAATCATCAGATTGTCTTAGGGAAAACTTAACAGGAAATTTGGAAATGTGGAAAGAAAAAATATTAAACACATTTTTAATGAAGGTAACATTTTGAAAGTATGAAATAAATCACTGACTAAAATATCATAGGTCTGCTGTTTGAATTTAGATTTACAAGGTTTATTTGTAGTAATTTTTGTATAACAGTGGTTTCAATAGATAAAAGAAAATTTTAAACTACCATAACAATAGCATCTTTGAAATGAAATATCCTGTAGTTTTAAAAAATTATTGTTGTTTTTATTCTGTGTTTGAGCTTTCATTATAAAACTCATGTCTGTCCACATATAAGCTATGGCTAAATTCCTGGATCAAAGAATTTAGAAAGAATTTAGCAATGTTCTTCATCACATAATCTGCTCATTAGAGAAAGCCTGGCCTGCTCTGCTGGTGTTAGAATATGGAATTTTCAGGTCATCTGAGGGATCACTTTCTATTAAAGAAGACTTTTAATCCTTACTAGTAAATAAAAGTTATTTATAAACATGGTGTCTTAATTCCTTTCACAAGTACTATCCAGAATCTGAGATTCCTCTTTTTTCACTGCCTTGTAATAAAATTTCTCAACCATATTGGCTTTTAATATGCTTTTATGGTAAATAAATTCACGTTTCTGAAGAGCTTTATACTCATCAGAAAGCATTTATTGAGTGTCTATTTGTAGAACATTATTCTGGCCCTCTTGAGAAATAAACTTCTCAAGGGCACTTTTATAATCCAGCTGGAGAGACAAAATAGACCTGTGAACTAAAAAGTATTCAGTGATAAACAATTGAATAACCATTGAGGGAATGCAAGGAAAAAGACAGGTCAAAAAATGATTTCCTAGAAAGGAGTTTTAAAAGGTACTTAGAGGAAATTTTTTTTTTTAAATTAAGGCATTTTCACTTCAAATATACAATCACTACTTAAAATGAGGTTCCGAGAGGCTCTTTCTTCACTGAGAATGTCTCTATAACATCATGAACAGAAAGGGCCTTTTTATCACCATTTCATTAGATCACTTTGGAGTACTGGAGCCAAAGTAGAGAACTTACTCTGGGAGTTCTGCATTCAATGTGAGTAAATTGTCATGGAACCCTGAGCTTCCACAGGGGTTCTTAACGTTTTCATGTGCCATTAATCCCTTTGGCAGTCTGGTAAAGCCAATGAAGCCCTTCTAATTTATTTTTTAATTGGAGTATAATTGCTTTACAGTGTTGTGTCAGTTTCTGCTGTACAACAACATGGATCAACTCTAAGTATACATATATCCCCTCCCTCTTTCTCCCTCCTGTCCCCCACCCCCTCCACCCCCTAGATCCCCTACCCCCACCACCCACCATCTAGCCTGTCTAGGTTGTCACAGAGCAGGGAACTTCCTGATAGCATACTGTTGCGTGTCAATCAAAAATGATAACCTTCACATGTATGCTTTTGCTTAACACATTATACAACAATATCTGTCAGTAATAGCTACCATAATATGTCCTGATGAAGGTAAATGATACTTTGAGTTATCTACAACCACATGATATGACTTGTATGAGTCTGTGATTTCTATTGGTGATAAATGTTTATCCTACTATGGTGTGGCCTAAGTTTAAAATTGAAGGAACTGGTAGATTTCAAATAATGGTTAGTTAAAAATGAAGTCTTAATGGGTCCTCTGAATTCTCCCATGGATCCCTTCAGGGTCCAAAGATCCCCTAGTTAAGAAATCCTGCACTTTAGTGATTACTGAGAAGCCCCAGGAAGTAAAAGACTGAATGAATAGGGGTCACCTTCATTTCAAGGAAGCTGCTTTTATTTTGCTTTATATGTTAGAATTTCACATAAAATTTCATTTGAAATAAAAATGGTTTCTGGAACTAAATATATAATTTTGAAGACAATTATAAACAAAAAACTTGATTTTTTTTAACTTAAAACTTTTGTAAACATTCTCAGTACATTAGTATATGATCAAGTTGATAAAGATTTAGAAGTCAACAGTATATGGTTGGAAAGTATGGGACATCAGTAAGGTTGCCCAGCAGTAGCATGTGTGAGTGTAGCCCAAGATGAGGAACAATAGGCAGAAGAAGAGTCGCCTGGAAAGATAGAAGGAGTTGTCAGAGAGATAAGAGGAGAACATGATTTCTGCTATGTTAAAGAAGCAAAGGGTATCTGCTGTGGAGATAGATGTCATAGATGATGACGAGAGAATTCACTGAACCTGGCTATTGAGGAGGTGAGCAACCTTTCCTACATCATTTTCAGCAGAGTGAAGAGGGCACATGCCATATTGAAAGGGCTTGAAGACTCAATGAGAAATGATGTGGAGAGTGTCATATATACCTGTGATTTTCAAAGGTCTGTGTGAAGCACAGTGCCTCATTTCTAACCTGTTGTGGACTTACGGCAGTCCTGCCACACACAACTAGCATGCTGGTTGTACCAGATGTAAGCTACCCTAACAGATGGCAGTCAAAGTGGCCCAGACTTTTAAACAAGACAGGTCCACTGATGACAGGCTTGGGTGGCATGGCCGTGTCACATTGCTGTACAAGCTTCTAAATGCTTACTAGTTCATACAGTAGTATCCCTCCTGTGCGTGCTCAGTCGTGTTCAACTCTTCCAACCCCCCTGGACAGTAGCCCACCAGGCTCTGCTGTCCATGGGATTGTCCAGGCAAGATGACTGGAGTGGGTTGCCATTTCCTCAGAGAATCTTCTCTACCCTGGGTTGAACCCATGTCTCTTGTGTCTCCTGCTTGGTAGGCAAATTCTTTACCACTGAACCACCTGGAAAGCATAATATACGTACAGATTATTCTTTCAAGAAGCTTACCTGTCAAGGAAGAAGGAGAATAGCCAGTGCTCTATGGGGCCTTTAAAGGGTTGAAAGAAGATCTCTACAATATTATTTCTTACAACTCTCTCTTCATGTTCCTCATGCTTCACATTCTTTTCAGCCCCTAATTTGCATCTCCGCACCAAAAATAGCTCCCTGGAACACAGAAAGCATTTAGATTGAAAGGTTGTTGGGAATACCCTGCAGTCCAATGGTTGTGACTTTGCACTCACAGCTGAGGACCAGGCTTCGATCCCTGGTCAGAGTACTAAAATCCCAAAAGCCACATGACATGACCAAAAATAAAATTAATTAAAAGGATGTTGAAAAAAATTTCATATGAACTGTAGAGGATCTTAGTGGTCGTGTGTTTCCAGGTTTTACAGTAGACTATCCTGCCTCTTTAATCTCTGGATATTTTTTTTGTCAGGGAATTACCAGCGAGACCCACAGTCTTTGAGTGCATTAAATCATTGCCCTCTCTTTTCAAAGATGACATCACTGACTTGTGCTTTGAGGAGTTTTGTTTCTTGTTTTTAAAATTGAAATTGGGTTTTCCTCTTGATTTGCCTCTTCTTTCCTCTTCATGGGCATACATTAACAAAAAACTAGACAGGTTTGGGGCCATACCATGACCACAGAGTAAGAAGAACTGAATTGAGCAGCGAGTTAAAACCTAAGAGTATCATCTAGTATGAAGGACTCTGGTTTTCCATAAATCTCTTCACTTTGCTCTTTCTCTGATAGGGATGATTTTCAAACCTCTTGTTTTCTCACCTACAGCAGTACCTATGGCCAACACAGCAGAACTCAAATTTGTACCTGACAAAAATGAGAATTCTAATCTAAAATATGGACAATAAGGAAACAAAGGAAAAGGGACAATTTTTGTCCTTTAGCCAGCAGACTTTTACTGCTGAACGTATCATATGTGCCAGGTATATAATGTCTCTCTGGGGAAGTGTAAAACTTGGGCCTAATTGGTGTAGTAGGCTAGACTTGTGTATTTAAGTGCTCACCCGGACGTGTTTCCTATGATAGCTGGAAGGCTTTACATAGTGTGAGTCACTTATGCCTCTCAGATTCATCCTTTACTAAACTGTCAACCTTAGGCAGGCATTATGTAACAGATTTAAGGATCCTAGCTGTGTATGTGTGTTTGGTTTTGTGAGTAGAGTAGAGGGGGAAGTGATTAAATGAGAACTTTTAGTAATTTTTGGAAATAAGTGGTAGTTGAGTTTACAACTTAAAAAGGATTATTATGACTTTTTAGCCATTTCTGGGATGAGTCAAGGACCTTGACTCTTTAGCTATAAATCTTGTTCTCCATCTGGTCCTTAGTATGAAGTTCTCAATCTCTAGGAAAATCTATTGCCACATTAGAGCCAATGACTGCCAAAGGGTATGGCTTGCATGTGTTTGTTCATTCATTTATTAATTGAAAAACAATTTACTGAGTATATTCTACATTTAAAATCCTTAACATCTCTAAAAGAGATTGGCTGAGAAGGGAAGAGAAGAAATATGTCACTAGCCATAACAGGTGGGCAGTGTTCAGTGCTGTGCCTAGATAATACGTTATTAATTCTATTAACCTGGCCATAAAAATAGCCCAGTACCATTCAGAAACACCCCATGAATAAAAGGAAAGTCTGCTTATTTCTCACAAAGACAAATTGTGATCTTATTGTACCTCTTTATATCAGATCAAGCTAGAGAAGTTTTATGTGTTTAGTCACTAGGTCATGTCCAACTCTTTGCAACCCCATGAACTGCAGTATACCAGGCTTCCGTGTCCTTCACTCATCTCCTGGAGTTTGCTCAATTCGTGTCCATTGAGTCAGTGATACTATCAAACCACCTCATTCTCTGCCACCCTGTTCTCGTTTTGCCTTCAGTCTTTCCAACATCAGTGTCTTTTCCAATGAGTCAGTTCTTCGCATCAGGTGGCTGAAGTATTGGAGCTTCAGCATCTCTCCTTGCAATGAATATTCAGGGTTGATTTCCTTTAAGATTGACTGGTTTGATCTCCTTGCAGTCCAAGGGACTCTGAAGAGTCTTCTCCATCACCCCAGTTTGAAAGCATCAATTCTTTGATGCTCAGTCTTCTTTATGGTCCAACTCCCACATCCATAGATGACTAATGAAAAAACCATAACTTTGACTATAATGGATCTTTGTCAGCAAATTAATGTCTCTGCTTTTTAACATGCTGTCTAGGTTTGTCATAGCTTTCCAAGGAGCAAGCATGTTTTAATTTCATGGCTGCAATTATCATCTGCAGTGATTTTGGAGCCCAAGAAAATAAAATCTGTCACTGCTTCTGCTGCTTCCCCCTTCTATTTGCCATGAAGTGGTGGGACCAGATGCCATGATCTTAGTTTTCTGAATGTTGGATTTTAAGCCAGCTTTTCCACTTTCCTCTTTCACCTTCATCAAGAGGCTCTTTAGTTCCTCTTCACTTTCTGTCATTAGAGTAGTGTCATCTGCATATCTGAGGTGGTTGATATTTCTTCCGCAGTCTTGATTCCAACTTCTGAGTCATTTAGCCCAGCATTTCACATGATGTACTCTGTATATATAAAGTTAAAAGTGAAAGTGAAATCGCTCAGTCGTATCTGACTCTTTGCTACCCCATGGACTGTAGCCTACCATGTTCCTCAGTTCATGGAGCCTTCTCCAAGAGATCTTCCTGACCCAGGGATTGAACCTGAGTCTCCTGCGATGCAGGCAAACGCCTTATCATCTGAGCCAAGGAACCACCTATTAAGTTAAATAAGCAGTGTGACAATATACAGCTTTGTTGTACTCCTTTCACAATCTTGAACCAATCAGTTGTTCCCTGTAAGGTTCTTACTGTTGCTTCTTGACCCACGTACAGGTTTCTCAGGAGACAGTTAAGGTGATCTCATATTCCCATCTCTTAAGAATTTTCCACAGTTTGTTGTGATCCACACAAAGATTTTTGCATAGTCAATGAGGCAGGAGTAGAGAAGTTTGGGAAATATTAAATAATATCACTTTGGCATAAAAATTATGTCAAAATCATGTGGGTTTCTTTCAGCATATTGATTTCTCATATGAGTTACATGATTCTTAAAGCACTTTGTTTAAATGTGTATTATACCACTAAAGATATCTCCACTCTGGCAGGCAAATTACATGGTGGAAAAGCCTGGCTTTTGCAATCATGTGTCGTCAGAGTGCCCACTCTACTTTCTATTCGATTCATGACTATAGGCAAACTGTTAACCTTTTTGGGCCTCAGAGTTCCGATCTGAAAAATGGGATTAGTGCCAACTTCTAGGGTTGTTGGATTATCAGGAATATTAATAAAGCTAATATTGAGCATTTACTTTGGGCACTTCACATAGATTTTCCCATAGATCATGGCCTCCAACAAGGCTAGTAGTGGTGCTGCTGCTTCTCTACAGACACAGTTGCTTAGAGGTTAAATAACTTGCCCAAGGTTGCATAACAAAGCAGCAGAAACAGGATCCAACTTCAGGCAGTCTTTTTTTTTTTAATTTATTGTTTAAATGAAACAAAGATGAATTTTTTTATTAAAATTTTTTAAATTGAAGGATAATTGCCTTACAGAATTTTGTTGTTTTCTGCCTAACATCAACATGAATGAGTCACAGGCACACACATGTCCCTTCCCTCCTGAACTTCCCTCCCATCTCCCTCCCCATTCCACCTTTCTAAGTTGTCAGGGTCCCTGTTTGAGCTAGTTATTCTAGCCATACATCCCATTCTCTCCCTCCACCCCCTCCCCACCTCTTCCCCTCCACCCCCACCACATTGGGTCCACAAGTCTATTATTTATAGTCCATGTCTCCATCGCTGCCCTGCAAATAATTTCATCAGTACCATCTTTCTAGATTCCATATATAAGCATTAATATACGAGATTTTTCTGTCTCCTTCTGACTTACTTCACTCTGTATAATAGGCTGTAGGTTCATCCACCTCATTAGAACTGACTCACATATGTTCCTTTTTATGGCTGAGTAATATTCCATTGTATACATGTACTACAGCTTCCTCATCCATCCATCTGTCGATGGACAGCTAAGTTGCTTCCATGTTCTAGCTATTGTAAATAGTGCTGCAGTGAACACTGGGGTACATGTGGTCTTTTTCAATTTTGGTTTCCTCCAGGCATATGCCTTGTAGTGGGTTGCTGGGTCATATAGTGGTTTTATTCCTAGTTTTTTAAGGAATCTCCATACTGTCTTCCATAGTAGCTGTATCAATTTACATTCCCACAAGCAGGGCAAGAGGGTTCCCTTTTCTCCACACTCTCTTCAACATTTATTGTTGGTAGACTTTTTGATGATGGCCATTCTGACTGGTGTGAGGTAATTATCTCATTGTAGTTTGATTTGCATTTCTCTAATAATGAGCAGTGTTGAGCATCTTTTCATGTGTTTGTTAGCCATTTGTATGTCTTCTTTGAGGAAATATCTGTTTAGGTCTTTTCCCACTTTTTGATTGTTTGTTTTTGCTTGCATAGTTGTATGAGCTGCTTGTATATTTTGGAGATTAATTCTTTGTCAGTTGTTTCATTTGCTATGATTTTCTCCCATTCTGAGGTTTGGCTTTTCACCTTGCTTACAGTTTCCTTTGCTGTGCAAAAGCTTTCAAGTTTAATTAGGTCCCACTTGTTTATTTTTTTTTTCCATTACTTTAAGAGGTGAGTCATAGGGAATCTTGCTTTGATTTATGTCATCGAGTGTTCTGTCAATGTTTTTCTCTAAGAGCTTTATAGTTTCTTATAGAGAGTTCCAGAAAAACATCTATTTCTGCTTTATTGACTCTGCCAAAGCCTTTGACTGTGTGGATCACAATAAACTTTGGAGAATTCTGAAAGAGATGGGAATACCAGACCACCTGACCTGCCTCTTGAGAAATCTGTATGCAGGTCAGGAAGCAACAGTTAGAACTGGACATGGAACAGACTGGTTCCAAATAGGAAAAGGAGTACGTCAAGGCTGTATATTGTCACCCTGCTTATTTCACTTATATGCAGAGTACATCATGAGAAACGCTGGACTGGAAGAAACACAAGCTGGAATCAAGATTGCCGGGAGAAATCTCAATAACCTCAGATATGCAGATGACACCACCCTTATGGCAGAAAGTGAAGAGGAGCTCAAGGGCCTCTTGATGAAGGTGAAAGAGGAGAGTGAAAAAGTTGGCTTAAAGCTCAACATTCAGAAAACGAAGATCATGGCATCCAGTCCCATCACTTCATGGGAAACAGTGGAAACAGTGTCAGACTTTATTTTGGGGGCTCCAAAATCACTGCAGATGGTGACTGCAGCCATGAAATTAAAAGACGCTTACTTCTTGGAAGAAAAGTTACGACCAACCTAGATAGCATATTCAAAAGCAGAGACATTACTTTGCCGACTAAGGTCCGTCTAGTCAAGGCTATGGTTTTTCCTGTGGTCATGTATGGATGTGAGAGTTGGACTGTGAAGAAGGCTGAGCGCCTAAGTATTGATGCTTTTGAACTGTGGTGTTGGAGAAGACTCTTGAGAGTGAGTCCCTTGGACTACAAGGAGATCCAACCAGTCCATTCTGAAGGAGATCAGCCCTGGGATTTCTTTGGAAGGAATGATGCTAAAGCTGAACCTCCAGTACTTTGGCCACCTCATGCGAAGAGTTGACTCATTGGAAAAGACTCTGATGCTGGGAGGGATTGAGGGCCGGAGGAGAAGGGGACGACCGAGGATGAGATGGCTGGATGGCATCACGGACTCAATGGACGTGAGTCTGAGTGAACTCCAAGAGATGGTGATGAACAGGGAGGCCTGGCGTGCTGCGATTCATGGGGTCGCAAAGAGTCGGACACGACTGAGCGACTGAACTGAACTGATAAAGCTCTTGGCAGCTACTAATCTTTCATATTTCTATAGTTTTGCATTTTCTAAATATTTTATGTAAATACAATAATAAAATATGCATTTTTCTTTATAATTGGCTTATTTTACTTAATGCTTTCAGAATGTATTCATGCTGTTGCATATATCAGAACTTCATTCCTCTTTATTGCCAAATAATATGGCATTGTATCGATGTACCCCTTTTATCTCTCCATCCATCAGATTTTGGGTTATTTTCACTTTTTGCCTATCAGGAGTAATGGGGCTGTGAGCATTTGTGTACAAGTGTTCTTGTGTGCAAAGTTAGGCTTTCATTTTTCTTGGTTATGTATCTAGCAGTCATATGCTAGGTTACATGATGACTATGTTTATCTATTTAAGGATATTCTTTTTATTGTTAAAAATTTCAAAAGTTGAAAGAATATAGTACAGAGTACCTATACACCCTCCATTTAGATTCAGTAATTGTTAATATTTTACTGATTTTACATCCCTGCTTCTTCTCTTCCTCCCTCTTTTTCTCTCTCAGATTTCATTTTTTTAGAGTCAATCTTCTTAAATACTACTTTATATTAATTTGCAATTAAATGAGTGAAATAGATTAAGTAGTTATTATAATGCCTGGCCAATAATGGCTTCTCAATAAATGTGAATTTCTTCTTTTTCCCAGTGCTTAGAAACACTGTGTAGAATCTGGGGCTACAAGCTCTACATCAAGATAAGAGAAGTGAGATTTAAATAGAGATTCAAGAACCTTACTTTCTATAGTATTTCTGGACCAAGGTCAGTGGAATTAGGTGAGTGGCCATCGAAACTATGGTGATTAATTTGTGATTGCCTTTATTAGGGTGATGGATACTATGAATACTTAAATTAACAGAAACAAAACAGATAACTCAAACCATCACAACTTTTTAAGGTGGCATGAACTTCAGTTCATGTGATGTACAAACAAGCCTATCAAAAGCAAATTAAGAAATCCCATTTACTAATGCCAGTTTTTTCACATCCCTACATTTCATGCATGGACATGAGGAAGGAGTTATGGGAGAGAACTGAACAAAACTGAAGTTTTACCAAAGATACCAACAGAAAGGTTTACTTTTTTTTCCTGGACAGTGACATATATCAGGTGAAAATTGGATAACACATGACTCTACTCATTATTGACTTATTCTGAAGAATTGATCATAATATTGGCTCCTTGGGGACTTCAGAACAGTTTTCAATCCAGTGAAATTCACATGCTTCCCAAAAATCCATGGAACTTACTGGAATTTTTATGTATTATTACTCTTGATCTTGTGAACACCTAGGTCTGGAGCCCAAGTCTCACTGAGCCCGAACCTGAGATTCTGAGCCCTGGCTATACACCAGAGACCGTTATCACACCTAACAAAATTAGCAGTTTAATATATTCTAATACCTGATCTACATTAAAATTTCCCCAATTTCCCCCAAAATGTCATTTACAGCTGGTGTGTTCAAACAACAATCCAACAAAATCCACATGTTGTATTTGGTTTTATTCTTCATAAGTCTCATATAATCTAGCATAGTCTCCAACACTTTTTTTAGTGCCATTGATTTGTTGAAGAACCTCTATATGTCCTGAAGAATATTCCTACCTTGTCACGCTGGCGATTTCCTTGGGCTGTGATTTCCCTTGTTCCTCTATTCCTTGTAAGCTGGTAGTTGGATAATAAAAGATTGGTTAGATTCAAGTTAAACATTTTGGGTAAGAATACTTCATGGGTGACACTATGTCCTTTGTGCTATATGGTGTCAGATCCACACAATATCTGGTTGCCCCACCAATGCTGAGACCAAGATTGATTAGTGCATTCATACGATGGATCACAGCCTGATCCTTCTCATTGCAGAGCTGTGTTTTCCCCTATAACCAGCGTGGGGTGATACTTTGGTCCTTCTATTCACTGCGACCATGTGCCATCCAAGTCATGAAAGATTAAACAGAAACAAAACAAAAAATTATCTTCACTTTCCTAGTTTGAATCAGAGGATTTAAACAAAATATATTCTCTGATCACAATGGAGTAGAATTAGAAATTAGTAATGGAAAGAAATTTAGGAAATTCACAAATATATGGAAATCAGCTCCCAAATTTTAAGTTAAACCAAGATTGGAAAAACTGGTTCTTTATGAAAGAGATTTCCTAACCTAGCATCATGATTGTACCCCCTCCTCCACTGTTCCTCCAATGCCCTGTGCTGCTTCCTGTCACAGGGACTTTGCATCCACTGTTCCCACTGCCTAGAATGCTCTTGTCCAGCTTCCTTGCTCAATTAGTGCCTACCTTTCACTCAGATCTCAAGCCCAGTGTTACTTCTATGGAGAGAACTTCCATGATCCCCCACACACTAGGGCAGGTCTTTCTGGTGGTGTGTGCCATCCAGTAACATATGCCTTTCCTTTTTATCACAGAATATATTTACAATCTGTATGTGATCAGTGGTTTAATGTTTATTAAATCTTCCCTGCTAGGTTGCTAACTCCCCAAAGAATGGAACCGTGCTTCTTTTGTTCACCTTTGTCTCTCTCATGTTGAGCACAGTAGCTGGCACACAATAGGAGCTCAGTATATATTTGATCATTCATAAGAGTAGAACAAAAATTTATGTAGATATTTCTCACAATTTTATGATAAAAAGATCAATATAAAGGCTAAAATACAGAAAATTTACACAATGAAATATATAGCCTTTAAAACAATCAAGTTTCTCAAAAAAATCATGTTTCTGAGTAATATTTAATGATACTGGGAAGCATTCATTATATAATGTTAGATTTAAAAATTAATGTGGCATAAGAGTCCTATTTATTTACCTTTTCCACATATTTTTCAAAAGTAGAATTATTAAGTGTAGTTTTTTTCATGCTTTTCACTTAATACTTAAGCCTATATATCAATATATTATGTATGCATAAGATATAAGCAGAGAAGTAAGTTGAAGACAATGTTACTGGTGATTTATTTTAGTGGACAGAATTTCAGGAGGATTTATTTCTTCCTTAGACTTTCTGTATTTTTCAAATGTGTTGATAATAAGCACATATGTTTTTATAATTAGGAGCCACTGTAATTAAGAACATGGACTTTGGTGTTAGCCTGAACCGAGTTCCAGTTCTAGCTCTGTCTCTGCCACCTAGTAGCTGAGTGACCTGGACAACATTCTCCCCTCAGAGGAATACCTAAAACACATAAACCTCTTAGACCTCTTTATGCCATATTAATAATAGCAGCTCTTGTTATAGATTTGGGTCTGATAAAAATATCACTTTTAAAATTTAAAAACCTTTCTTCTGGAAAGAAAAAAATGAAAATAATACCCATATCCACTTTCAATAGTATTTTCAAAACGAAGAAAAAGTTTAAAGTCATACTCAGAACATTGAAAAAGTGAAGGATTACTGGCCCTGGAGAATCAGCTGTAGGAAGAAAGACCATTGAAATTCAGAAGTTAATTCCTGGGTCACTTTCTAAAAAGTAAAAACAAAACTCTTAATGTTGCCAACCTAAAGAGAGGTGAATGAATTCCTATACTAAGTGCAGCTGCTGCAACAGGGTCCCTCAGAGCTATTCACAAGCAGGTAATGATTTAGCCAAACTGTTGGACTCAGCTTGTGTCAGCAATATAGTGGACAGCTCTACTTGATAGGCAAACTTACACGACCTCAGTTTCTCCCTGACAAATTGGCTCCACAACCAAGTTGATAATTTGTAAGCTATCCAAAATTCATGCATCTTGTTCTAATTGAAAGAGCATGTAGTCAGGGAAACCAACTTTAGTAGAAGCTATTAGGTTTATCTCTAGTGGAAAGACCCAACTGGAATCTCAGCCCTTCCACTTACCCAATTTTATAGCTTTAGGCTAAAACTTAATCATGCAAGAGCTTCATTTTCTCATTTGTAGCTGGGAATGATGGTTCCTACCCTATTAGAAAGCTGTGCAGTTAAAAAGAAATGATGTCCATGAGAGCCTGGAACAGAGCCTGCCAACTGACAGGATCAGTGTATTACTTCCCACCTCCCATGGGGACCCAGTCTGTGGGACAGAACCAGGCAGCCAGGCCTGTATCTGAGCACGGCTACTGCAG
Organism: Nanger dama; assembly: GCA_917880005.1. Lineage (NCBI taxonomy): Eukaryota > Metazoa > Chordata > Mammalia > Artiodactyla > Bovidae > Nanger > Nanger dama. Next base: position 12,422,758 of record CAKJTW010000038.1, read on the forward strand.
GGAGATATGCAGCCCAGTTCCTTCACGGGGCTCACATCCAGCTAACAGAGCTGTCTGCCAGGTGGTAGAGGCCTTCAGAGAGCAGACTGACGTAACCCCTGCCTTCGGGAAGCAGCATTGCTGAACAGCCCTTCAACCGTTAAAACAGTTCAAACTTTATTGGTTTTAAATAGATAATGATCACCTCTGTTTCTTGAATGATTATACCTCCAACTTTTCTAAATCTAAACTTAAACCTTGATGCACCCTACACACATACATACACACACATAGACACACAGAGTCCTTGAATCAGAAGGATGGTTTTTCTCCACCAGTCACGGCTTTTCCTCAACTTTTTATTTTGAAAATCTCAAACAAATTGCAGACAGAAAAATTACAAATGGTACAATGAACACCATATACTGTTCATTTAGATTCAACAATTGAATTTCCCCATTTGCTTTCTTTTTAATTTTTTATTTCTGGCTGAACCATTTAGAGTTAATTATAGACACTGACACTTCATCCTAAAATACGTTAGCATGTATTTCCTAAGAACAAGGACATTCCTTCTACATGGAATAAGACTCTGACTCAGGAAATTTAACGGTAATGCACTAGTAGAATCTGATACACAGTCCATATTAAAATATTTCATTTGTCCCAACAATATCCTTTGTAGGTTTTTTTCTTTTAATCTAGATATCAAAAAGAATAAAAAGGAGAAAAGACCACACATTGCATTTAATTGTCATCCATTCACTCTGAAATCTAAAAACCTTTCCCTTTTGGAGCTAGAACTGTTGTTTTCCTCTTAATTTTTATTTACAGCAGTGGGCTTCATGACTAAATGCAGAAATTTGTCATCTTCATTTTTGGCCTATGTACTTCTTGAAAAAGTGACTTGTACTAAATATAATCCCACTATTTTTCAGATCTTAGCTTTAAACCATATTGAAATAGAATGATACATGTTAGCAGCTATATGATGACAAGTCTGGGTGGAAAAGGAATGGGGTATTCAGCTTGGGGCATGTTCAAGTCAAAGAACTGACAGAACAGGAAGGTGACAAGACCAGCAGGCCATGACTGGAGTTAGGAACCTGACTCTTTCCCTAGGGAAGGTGAAGAGAGTCACAGAGGAGTGAGGGGGAGCCACAGGATGGTGACTTTCCTAGGGGACAGATCTTTCTAAACCCTGGAAGACTTCCAGGCCAGAGAAACAGCAAAGCACACTGGAGACCCAGAAGAACTGGGGGTGGGGAGAGTGGGGGGTGCCCAGGTAATGAGGAAGAAACAGTGATCCCACCCCTGAGCTGTGCATGATTTTAAATTCAAATTAGTTCTCTAGAAGAGGGGCCTTGGGACCCAGACCTATGCCAGCTGGAGTCAGATCAGGTAACCTTCTGGAGGGGGAAGGTAGAGGGCAGGCCAGAGGTGCAAAATCCCAGATCTTCAGATCTCCTGCGGCAGAACTCCTTCAGGTAAGGAAAATGGGAGAAAGAACCCAGAATAATCATCAGGAAGAGAAGTTGCCGATGAGACTGAAGGGACAAGTGGGAGGACGAAGGCCAATTCAGTTGGGATGGCCAGGGAACAGTGGAAAGAATCTGTGTCCCTGACAACATTGATCCACTGAGCTAACCAACTCCTAAGCCGCCCCACCTCTGGACTTCTTGCTACGTAAAACAATAAATTTTTGTACTATTAAAAACAAGAGGCCACCTTAAATTAATGAATTAAGAAGTTATCTGAAAAGGATATTTGCCAAGAAGTCTTGAGAACCGAAAGAATAAAGATATCAAATAGGTGAACATAGTCGCAGTGACTATAGCAAATCCATTCAGCTTGTTGGCTAGATCTTATGCATATGATTACCTTGAAAAATTGTGAAGAACAAGCCTATCAACTCAATGATTTTAAAAGGATTAGAAAACCAGTAAAGGCAGGTGAAAGGAAAGTCTGCTCTGTAGGCAGTTTCTTAAAACATATAACATACACACAAGTATATACATGTATGTGCAATGCATATGTATATACACACGTGAGTGTATATACTAATATATATGGACAAAATGTGCCCCACACAGGAGGCACTGCTGAATACAGAAGCATTCCAGGTTATTCTAGTGGGGGAGAACAAGAGAAAGTAGGATACTACTAAATGTTGAAAAGAGGTTTGAGGTGCTCTTGCTACCTAACAAGGAAATTTGTGCCAGAATAACTAGAATAAATAGAGCTTCCACAGTGCACCAGCTCTAATAAGGTTGCAAAGCAGTATGAGTAATAGAAGAGAGGGAAGTATCCTGACTCTGTTCCTGTTGTCGAGTTTCTCCGCTGTAAACTCTGAAGATACTAAATCACCAGGGAGAGGTTATTCAACCCTCTCCGCATCTAAAATTTAACCCCATTGTACTTCAGTTTCCTGGCACAAACCTTACTTTAAAGTTGTTTGTAGGACCGTGAATGAATTTAACAGACTGTAAATTTAACCCTAAAAATATGTAACCTTATTTCCTCCAATTTAGTGTGAAAATAATCTGTGCTGCAGTTGGGAAGAAAGGGAGAAACATGTTTTCACCCTTTTCACCTTCAAATTAAGAGTGTGATTGTTGACATGGAACATCCACCATTCATTTAGAAACTGTTGTATTGACTACTTCTTTCCTATTCCTCGGATCTGCTCATCTGAAGGGGTGGTGCTGATGGGGATTCGAACAGCTGCACATTTCCAACATAGTATTCCCTAAATGGTGTCAAATGACTGGGAATGAAGTTTTGGTGACTGGATGATTTATTCACTTAGTCATCGTTGTTCCGTCAGGGGAAACAATAAGAGGCTTTTGTTTGTGTTTCTGAGTGTAGGGTGTGAGGGATGAAGAGAAGAGAATAGCCATATAATGAAACTTTGGTCCTCTTTCTCCCTCTCTCAAAAGAGGTCTTTATCTTCAAATTACTATAAATATATCATAAAAGAGAACATATGATGCATTGTGGCCCCTTCTACATTGTTTTTCACATTTTCCTGGAAAGGTTCTTTTTTTCCTTCTCTATTAAAAATACTGCATGAATATGTTCAAATCATAAAATATTCAAACATTACAGAAATAATAGAGTGAAAAACAAGTCTCCCTTCACTGCCCTTGCCCAACCCCAACCCCCTCTCCCAACAGTCAGCCCCTACAAAAAAAAGTTCTTTGTTTCTTTTTTTTTTTTTTAAACCTTTATTACCCTGGTTTTGGGGGAGTTTCATAACAACAGACGGTATATTCAGCCAACAGGCAAATTCCTAAATACGAACAACCAGGAATCACTGAAAGTGAACCTCCCTGTGAAATATAGTCCCAGAAAGTGCCAGGGAAATTTGTGGCAGAGTGGCTGAACACAGACCAGAGTCCCCGAGTGAAAAGGCTCCTGGGGCCAGAAACATCTGAGTTTGCTTCTCCCCCTGCCACTAGCTAGCTGGATGTCTTGAGCATCTTTGTTTCCCCAGCTGTAAGGCAGGCTTGACAATAGGAGTCCGAAATGAAGCTTATGGCCAGGAAACACCTAGCAAGTGCCTGACCTATGCTAGATCTTTGGCAAAAATAGTTTTCCTCCCAATTCCAGAGGAACTTTGGTGCATCTAAAGCACATGTTGATTTCTGGTGAAATTCTAGTTTCATCTGCATGTTCGTGGGGAAGTTATAATCCTATTTGTGCACTGTTTATAAAGGTGAAAAAGAGCATGTTTTTGTCCTTCCAAACTGCTTGGAGTGCATCAGTGTTTTTACAGTTTAATTAAAGGCTGGCACAGAAATACATCTGCATTGGACTTAGGTTCAGGCAATGGATGTGGATTGAGGCAAGAGTATTCAGGATTATGAAATCCTGATAATCATGTGTAAGTTATCTCTGGGAATCCCGTATCATAAAAATAATTCAAAGACAAATTTGAATAACTAGGGAACACTGATGCAAGAACATTGGATTTAATTTAAAAAGTTATTTGTGTAATATTAAGACAGATATCACTGACTCGATGGACTTGAGTCTGAGTGAATTCCGGGAGTTGGTGATGGACAGAGAGGCCTGGGTTGCTGCATTTCTCGGGGTCGCAAACAGTGGGACACGACTGAGCGACAGAACTGAACTGAACTGAACTGAAGACGGGCTATGTGGGAGTTCATAATTTTTTATTTTCTTAACACACACACACACGCATGCAAAACTCAGCAGTCATCCAACAGGCAAGCTCATAATAAGGTGAAAAGTAACTTGCAGAAGGTAGAAGATAAGGCTTTTGGCAATTCTGGGGCTTTTTCTGCGGTCTTTGAAGGTTAGAGTGCCCTCTACTGGTTACTTTCTAGAAAGGCAGACAGCTAATATTTTTCTAAAGGCTTATCATCTGAAAAAGAGAGGCAGTGAATTTTTTGTTCCAACTTGATTTCTTAATCAGAATACCATATTAAGTAAGTAAGTGTCAGTCGCTCAGTCGTGTCCGAATCTTTGCGACCCCATGGACTGTAGCTCTCCAGGCTCCTCTGTCCGTGAGATTCTGCGAGCAAGAATAAATTTTGTCTGTTGGATCCTAAGTTTTAAAGTAATCAGCATTTCATAAGAAAGACTAAATGGAATAAAGTGGCCCCAAAATATTTAAAACTAGATTTTTACATTAAAAATATATATTTTGTTGCTGGGTATGTAGTTTCTAGTATACACTAGTCTCTGTACTAACTTTTCAATTTCCTGTAAATCTATGATTATTTCAAAATGAAAAGTCAGGGAAAAAAATCTAATGAGTTTACTTTGCAGCTTTAAATCATTTAAGTCTTTTTGAGCCTGTTGAACTGTAATGGAAAGAAAATAACAAAGACAAAGATTAAAAATGTGCATCAGTTGAAATTTTGACTTTTCTGTTCTTTTTCTTGCCCTGCTCTTCTTTTCTTGCCCTACTCTTCCTGGCTACTGGCCAGGAAGCGTGGCCTTGCTGATAGTCCCTGAGGAACCTGCAAGAGTAATCTAGCCGGAACAGGTATGTGCATGCTCGTCAGGCAGAGCAAACCATATGCCCATGTGAACTAGCTTACTGCTTTTCATTCATGTATTTAAAAGCAGAATTCTTAGTTTCAAATGCAGTGTGGCCCAGAATTCATCCACTTTTCATCCATGCATTAACTTATTCCACAGCTATTGAGCACCTAGTGTGTACTGCACACTATCTATATGTCATGAATATATGTCGCTTCTACCAAATAGGGGTCTAAAATTTAATCACATTCCTTTTAAAATCAAAACAACACACAAACACATGCCCACACCAGTCTCAGGAAAATCCTTTCTTCCTTCCCTCTGCAAAATTCCTGTGTTACAAATCCATGAACACCAGAGGGCTAACACTCATGCTGGGACCCAGTCCTGCACTTAACTTGTCTACTGGTCTCTACTGGGAGTGTGGGTGTGGGAAATCAGATTTGGACAGCTTCACCACCCTGGAAACATTGCCCGATTGTCCTGCACCACAGATACCTGCAATGGCTCCTGGAAAAGTGACGGTGGATGTTCATTCCCACCCAGTGTTATCGCACACAGATAAGACTTCTAAAGACTTCTACGCTTTGTGACAGAAAGGGTGCCACACTCTGTGTGTGTTCATCCCTCAGCTGTGTCCAACTCTTTGTGACCCCCATGGATTGTAGCCTTCCAGGCTCCTCTGTCCCTGAAATTTCCCAGGAAAGAATACTGGAGTGGGTTGCCATTTCCTTTTCTAGGAGATCTTCCCGACCCAGGGATCGAACCTGGGTCTCCTGCGTTGGCAGGCAGTTTCTTTACCACTAAGCCACTAGGGAAGTCTGTTACTGTACACAGAGGGCAGAAATCCCAAACTGTTCTTTAAACACACACATACATCAAAGCCCACTTTTCCCAGAGGACTGGCAGCAGGAATACACAGTTTTGTATCCTTGACCTGAGAAATCTCCAGAGCAAAGTAGCCTGTCCTTGATCTGGACTCCTTAGTCACATCCTTGGTTATCTCGTTCCACGTAAAGATTACAGCACAGCTGCCCTGGTTGGAGCAGGGGCTCTGTCTCTGTCTACCTTTTTTTTCTTTGCACCTCTCCCCTCCCAAGCTAGTGGACATTGAGGCACCTCTGTGAAGCTGTGGGGTTTTGTGAAATGCAAATTGAAAACTGCTGATCTATTTAAAAACTCTTACTTTATTGAAAAATGCAGCCCAGAAATGTTGTAAACTGCTGATCTAGAATTCAAACTGAGATCTCATTTCAAACCTCTTGCTCTTCCTGTTGCTTTGTGTTGTTTCTCTTGTATCTCTATGAAGCTTTATTTGTTGTAGGTCCCATTCCCTCCGAGCTCAGCCTTAGGTAGTTATATATTGAAAAGCAATCTCATAATATATAATTGGATGTTTATGGCCAATAATAGCTCAGTAAATTGCTTCTATCAAGGAGTATCTGTCAAAGTCCCAGGAGAAAACAGATGGCACACTCAAATTAGGATAATTCAAAGTGAGTTTAATAAAGGTACTATTTACACCAGTACATGTAGTGTGTAAGGAGAGACCACAAGGGACAACAGTCCCAAGGCTATTCCCACCCCTACTCCCAGAAGGATGCAGGGAGTGAGCAGATTCTCTAGAGACACATGGAGCGTGCCAGAAGAGGAGCTGTGACCTTTGGTCATGAGACCCAAGCTGCCCAAGGTGACCTTTCAGGCTTGAAGTTGGGCAGTTATAACAGCACCTCCTGGGCCTAAGAGTGAGCTCTTATCTTCCACTTGGAATGAATTGTCAGAGGAGACATAGTGCTAACAAAGCAAGAGACTCTTTTGGAAAGAGGTGCCCAGGTGGAGAACAGTAAGGTAAGGGAACCCAGGAGAACTGCTGTGCCACGTGGCTCTAAGTCTCAGGTTTAATGGTAATTTGGTTAGTTTCCAGTTGTCTCTGGCCAATCATTCTGACTCAGAGTCCTTCCTGGTGGCACATGGATTGCTCAGCCAAGATGGATTCCAGGAGAAGGATTCTGGGAGGTTAGTAGGACATGTGGGCTGGAGTCTCCTCTCTTGTTTTGACCTTTCCAGAATCTTCCAGTTGGTGGTAGCTTGTTAGTTCCACATTCCTTACCATGATCTCCTGTTAAGATAACTTATGTGAGTGTCTGGTTCCTGTGGTGCCTGGCCAGGGCAGGTGGTTTCAGTCAGTGGTTCCCCGAACAGCTTCACTGTCCTCTCTTCCTCTCATCTCTCCCAGGGATCGTCATTGGTTAAACCCAACTAGAAGTCAAAGGCACTGAACTAGTCTGTAGAGGTCAGCCAGCCTATTATAGAGCAGGCTGAAGGTGGATGTAGAGTGAACCTAGGGGCAGTGGAAAATCTTTTACTACAAGGTGCTGAAATAAAATTCACATTTTATGGCAAGACAAGAAAAAGTTTAATTTTTAAATTGAAATTTTAAAATAAAATTTTTCTTTGCTTGTTTGGGCCGCTGGTCTTTCCTTCAGTGCATGTTGTACATCTGCTTTAAGCAGTTCTCTTTAGGAGATAAAATTCCTTCTTAAAGTCATAAAGGCTCATAGCTCCTTAGGCCATAACCTTCCTTCTTAACCTTGTGTAAGAGCCAAGAGCCATGTGTAAATCTGGATTGTGTAAACTGTCAGTTGACTATAGCCCTTTGTCTTAAAGACTTATATCACTGTACTTTGATCTCTAAAGAAGGAACTAGTCCTCAGAACTTTCTGAAAGACTGTTTCCCAGGTTATAATCCTCAGGTTGGCAGCAATACAATTTTCCATTTCTTTCTTAGATCTACTATTAATTACTAAATTGTATGTGACCTTTCTTGTTGACATATGTGACAAAGGTCACATACAATTTAGTAAGGGACTCTTGGAGTCATCTAATGATGATTCAGTGTGATGTTGTCATTTATAGAAATTTATATCTATGTCGAAATAGATATTTGGTCTTATCCTTGTTTCTAGCACAGAGCTCCTAAAACCCTTGGAATTTCCCAAGTGAAAAGAATGACCAAGGTGTCTTTTGTGATGGAGTGGTGACTTTCGGGCTGCACCTCAGATTGAAGGCAGTAGGCCAAGAGAACCAGCCAAGTAATAAGAGGATTGGAACTTTCAGTCCCATGCCTCCATTTCCAGGAGGAGAGGAGAACTAGAGTGGCCAATGATGTAATCAATCATGCCTACGCAATGAAGCTTCTGTAAAAACCCAAAAGGATGGGATTTGGAGAGCTTCTACATTGGTGAACCATAATGTTTTCACATGCCGAACAGTGCTGGGCCCCAAACTCCATGGGGACAGAAGCTCCTTTGTTTAGGACCTCCCCCTATATAACTCTATTATCTGGCTGTTGATTCTAATCCTTTAATATCCTTTGTAATAATCCAGTAATCCAGTGAGTAAACTGATTTGAGTTCCCTGAGTCACTCTAGAAAATTAATCGCACCCCAGGAGGGAATCATGGAAACCTCTAATTTCTAGCTGTGGGGTCACAAGCACAGGTAACTATCTGGACTTGTGATTGGCATCTGAAGTAGGGGCAGTCTTACAGGACTCCCTCAATCTGTGGGATCTGATGATGTTTGGTTAGATAGTGTCAGAACTGAGTTGAATTTTAGGACACTCAACTGGTGTCAGAGATTTGCTTAGTGTGGGGGAAAAAACCACCCATCAGAGTTAGAGCTAGAATCATGCTTATCTAATAATGGGATCCCAAAATATGGAAAAACAAAGGAAAAGCAGTCACTGGAAGGGAGCTTTCCAAGTGTCCTGAACTCTTACTACACAACCTGAAATGAACCTTACTATGATATGTGCTCTATCTTTCTTTGAAATGATTCAAACACAGGGATTTTTTTTGGCTGCACCCACAGCTTGCAGGAACTTAGTTCTCTGGCCAGAGATCAAACCCAGGGCCACGGCAATGAAAACACCAAGTCTTAACCACTGGACCACCAGGGAATTCCCCACAGGGATTTTAAAAGATTTTTAAATTGTTATTCAACTATAGTTGATTTACAATGTTGTGTTAATTTCTGCTATACAGCAGAGTGACTCACATATATATATGCTGCTGCTGCTAAGTCGCTTCAGTCATGTCCGACTCTATGTGACCCCCATAGACAGCAGCCCACCAGGCTCCCCCGTCCCTGGGATTCTCCAGGCAAGAATACTGGAGTGGGGTGCCATTTCCTTCTCCAATGCATGAAAATGAAAAGTGAAAGTGAAGTCTCTCAGTCATGTCCGACTCTCAGCAACCCCATGGACTGCAGCCTACCAGGCTCCTCTGTCCATGGGATTTTCCAGTCAAGAGTACTGGAGAGGGGGTGCCATTGCCTTGTCCGATATATATATACACACATATTTATATATATATATATTCTTTTTCATATTATTTTCCATTATGGTTCATCACAAGATACTGAATATAGTTTGCCTGTGCTAGATAGTAGGACTTGTTTATCCATTCTGCATATAATAGTTTGCATCTGCTAATCCCAAACTCCCAACCCATCCCTCTCCTGTCCCAGCTCCCCCTTGGCAACTACAGATCTGTTCTCTATGTCTGTGAGTCTGTTTCTGTTTCATAGATAAGTTCATTTATGTCATAGTTTAGATTCCACATGTAAGTGATATCATATGGTATTTCTTTCTGACTTACTTCACTTAGTATGATAGTCTCTAGGTCCATCCGTGTTGCTGCAAATGGCATTATTTCATTCTTTTTATGGCTGAGCAGTATTCCATTGTATATACCACACCTTCTTTTGCATTCATTCTGTCAGTGAACACTTAAGTGTTTCCGTGTCTTAGTTATTGTGACTAGTGCTGCTATGAATGTAAAGGTCCATGTATCTTTTAAATTATATGCCCAGGAGTAGGATTGCTGAATCATATGACAGTTCTATTTTTAGCTTTTTGAAGAACCTCCATACTATTTTCCACAGTGACGGCACCAACTTACATTTCTACCAACAGTGTAGAAAGGGTCCCTTTTCTCCACACCCTCTCCACCTTTGTTATTTGTAGACTTTTTAATGATGGCTATTCTGAACAGTGTGAGGTGGTATCTCATTGGAGTTTTGAATTTGCATTTCTCTAATGATTAGCGATGTTAAGCATCTTTTCATGTGTCTGTTGGCCATCTGTATGTTTTCTTTGGAGAAATGTCTTTTAGATCTGCCCATTTTTCGATTGGGTTGCTTTGTGTTTGTTTGTTTGTTTTTAAATTGATTTGCATGAGCTCAAATGGGGGCTTCCCTAGTGGTTCAGATAGTAAAGAATCTGCCTGCAATGCAGGAGACACAGGTTCAATCCCTGAGTCCCGAAGATCCCCTGGAGAAGGGAATGGCAACCAACTCCAGTATTCTTGCCTGGAGAACTCCACGGATGGAGGAGTTTGGCAGGCTGCAGTCCATGGGGTCACAAAAGTCTGATACAACTGAGCAACTGACACTTTCACTTTTCTTTTCGTGAGCTCAAACATGGTTTTTAAGCAGAAGTGTTATGTTTCTTAGGTTCACACAGGTAGCTGGGAAATCAGTCTTGTTTAGGGTCAAAGCCACAACAGGTCAAGAAAGGAGTCTGAGATAAATGGAAAGAATTACTGAACTACAGATAAATGTTTGTTCAAAGTAAAAACTAGTTATTCCCAAAGATTTCTCCAAAGTTAAAAAGAAAGCCTTGAAAAAAAAAAAAAAAAAACTTGAGGAGATTTAATGTCCCTGTTTTTCTTGGCTAATTTTTTTTCTTTTAAAAGCACAATCTAGCTTTTCATATTAACTTTACTATTCAGACAATAGGAAGTAGGTGGTAATTTCAGGACTGGGAAAGAGATAATACCAAAAAGCTCTTCCTGGACGTTTATTCTATGTTGTGTATAGCTGTGCTCACAGAGACGGCTTCTCTTACTTCTCTGCTGCTGCTGTTGCTAAGTCGCTTCAGTTGTGTCCAACTCTATGTGACCCATAGACAGCAGCCCACCAGGCTCCCCCATCCCTGGGATTCCCCAGGCAAGCACACTGGAGTAGGTTGCCATTTCCTTCTCCAATGCATGAAAATGAAAAGTGAGAGTGAAGTCGTTCAGTCATGTCCGACTCTTAGCGACCCCATGGACTGCAGCCTACCAGGCTCCTCTGTCCATGGGATTTTCCAGTCAAGAGTACTGGAGTAGGGTGCCACTTCTCTGCTGTGCAGCAATTCAGTTGTATATAAAATTGACCCTGCTTAAAAGCTGGAGGAGACTAGAAATGATGGCTCCATATCCAGGTGCATTGTTACACAGTTCAAACAGTGGTGCAGCTACCAGCTTGTAATTTTTAGGGACTGCAAACAAGGCTTTCTCTTGAAGCTGAACCAAAAACAACTTCTTATGTTCCTTAGGTTTTGTAATATGTGCAGGAATATATGGATACTAAGGAGGTTCAAAATTTGGTCTCCACCAGTTGCCAATGCAGTCATCAAAGACTCAGTCTTGAAGGACTCCATCTTACCACCTGATATCTCTTGTCGTCAAGCGTTTTAGTCCTTCAACTTCATCTTCTCGTAATTTGAAAAAGCTGTTCCCAGCTGTAGTAGTAACACATGGGGTATCCCGTGCTCATGGACAATCAAAACCGGTTCTATAGCCCACCTCATGCCAATTTTATCAAATTCCTTCCTCATATGCTGAAATCTGGCTGCAACAGAGCTGTCCTTCTCATAGAGGGGCTCTTGTGTACAAAAAAGGGAATTGGTAAGAGGGTACAGGTTGGTGGTGCGCTCCAGGGTGAGGGGATTGGTCTGCTGAAATGTACTTGTTGCCGAACTGGGTGACTCCCAGGGCCAGCCACTCTGCGAGAGATTGGGCGGCACCACGGCCATGCTGATGAGCTTTGGCACTAGTGGAAAGCAGGAGGCAGGGAGGCTGCCTGTGTGGGCAGCAGTCACCTGCGTCCCACTCAGTAGCCGCTGCCCGCCATTAACAAGAGAATGCCGAAGGAGGCCTTGGCTAATTTCTTAATGGGCAAATGGATATCTTTGAATTTAAAGTAAGTCAGTTTACTATTAAAACTAGATTACATCATTGATGTCTTAAAAATATTAAGTAACTTAAAAGAACATTTGAAATGAAGACTACATTTTAGTGTTTCTTAAATAGAAAAATGCTGATGTAAGAAAAACCTTGAAGAACAAAATATTTCAAAGAACACTTAGTTTAAGGAAAATACTGACATACTCCACCCTCCCTCCCCCAAGTTATGGGAAGATATTTCTATCTAGTACTTACTATAAATCCACAAAGTGCAACTAGGTAAATACATTTATCTTAGATAAGAGTGAGACCTTCAAAAGGAGATTTCTGTGCTGAGATGGAGAAACAGCATGGGACTGACTCTTTCTTCAGCAAATAGCCAAAGCTGGGGAATCGATACATTTGGCAAGATTCTAGAAGGAAAAAAAACAACACACAAATCATTTTAGTCTCTATCTTTCCTGTCATAGCCCATCAGTCTCTCTTACAAACACTTCTTGATCCTGATGACAAAGAGAAATTACAATGGCGTCATCACAGTTCAGGCATACAAAAATGGAGTTAGGGAGCCATTTAGGATCTGGTCTCTAGCAGTCTCTCCATCAGTGAGAGCCTGAATTTTACTGAACTATACCAGACCCAAGGACACCATCTGCCAGCTGCATCGTATGGTCTCAGGGTCTCCCTTTGCAACTGCGTGACCATTTCAGACCCCAACCAATCCTCACTTAATAAGCACCCTGACTTCTTGGTAGTTCCAATTACAATTCTTGATCAAGAGCTCATTTAACAGACTCTAACCTTACAGTTTTTGCCTTTATAAGCCTCCCCCATTTTTGTAGTATGGCGGAACACAATTCAAGTTCTCCCAGCAGCAGTGCTCACAAACCCCATATAAGCACTTTTTCTTTCAATCAGGTCTCTGCTTCTGAAGTTTTCTCTAACCTCCAGCTTGATCGCCACATGGTCTCAGTCCCTACTTCCTCACCCGTGGACGGTGTGATCCCTTCCTCAGTAGCGTCTGACCTTTAGTTTCTCAGTGTCCACCCCCTTCATTCAACTTCTACCTCGAAGGCAGAATTATTTCTAGATGCATGTCTGACCATTTACTGCTTCACTTAGTAACCTTCAATGACTTAACCTCACCCCAGTACATTCTGTATCTGTAATGAGTCATCCTAAAATGTAGTGGCTTCAAACAGCAGTAATCACATATGGGACAGGAACTTGGAAAGGGCTTGATTAGGAAATTCTTGCTTGGAATCTTTCATGAGGATACAATCAGATTTTGCCTGAGGCTGCTGTTATCAGCAGCAAGGATCTCTAGGAGCCCTCTTGGAAACTGGCTAGTACAGGTACCTAGGATAACCTCTAATCTTAAAGTGCCCTTCAAGGCCATTTATTCTTTATCTTCAGGAGCAAGGACCTGCCAGGCAGCTCAGACAGTAATGAGTCGGCCTGCAGTGTAGGAGACCTGGGTTCGATCCCTGGGTCAGGATACCTAGAGGAGGGAATGGTTACCCACTCCAGTATTCTTGCCTGGAGAATTCCAAGAACACAGGAGCCTGGCGGGCTATAGTCCATATGGTCCCAAAGAGTCGGACATGAGCGACTAACACTTTCACTTTCATGTCCTAGTACATTTTCAGCTTTGCTACTTCAGAAGCAGTGGGTAGGGACTTCCCTGGTGCTCCAGTGGTTAAGACTGCCCTGCAGTGCAGAGGGTGCAGGTTCAATCCTAGTCAGGGGGCGAAGATCCTACCAGCCTTGCTGCCAAAATAGCCAAAACATAAAGCAGAAACAGTAATGTAACAAATTCAATAAAGACTTTTAAAATGGGAAAAAAAAGAGATAAGGGGTAGTTTTTTTATTCATTTACTCCTTCTTCTTGTTCAATCGCTGTCATGTCCAACTCTTTGTGACCGCATGGACTGTGGCACACCAGCCTTGCCTGTCCTTCACTATCTCCTGGAGTTTGCTCAAATTCATGTCCATTGAGTCAGTGCTGCCATCCAGCCATCTCATCCTCTGTCGCCCCCTTCTCCTCCATCTTTCCCAGCATCAGGGGCTTTAAAGTTGGTTGAGTCAGCTCTTTGCGTCAGGTGGCCAGAGTATTGGAGCTTCAGCATCAGTCCTTCCAGTGAATATTCAGGGTTGATTTCATTTAGGATTGACTGGTTTTCTTCCAAGGAGCAAGATTCTTTTATTTATTTATGTACTAACCAATACAGAATTATCTCAAAATCATGTATATAAAACAGTATATATTAAGTATGTATATTTAAAGCAATATAACATACTTAATGTGTTGTTAGTCATTCAGTCATGTCTGACTCTTTATGACCCTATGGACTGTAGTCCACCAGGCTCCTCTATCCGTGGAGTTAATTCTCTAGACAAAAATACTAGAGTGAGCTGCCATTCCCTTCTCCAGGGCCAGGGGATCGAACCTAGGTCTTCTGCATTGCAGATTCCTTACCATCTAAGCCAAAGGGAAGCCCCTAACCTACTTAATACCTAAAGTTTAATATATTTGAGAACTTAGGTATAGCATAGTCAATATTTAACTACAAAGTTCAGTTAAATTAAATGTGCCCAATATCTCTCATCTGCTCTCTCTTCCTAAGACAGAGATAGGCACAGAACTCTTCTTTATTTTCTCCTATAGCACCTCCCAGCCCAATTCTTAGCATAAAGTGGATGGTCATGAAGTATTTGTTGGATTGGGTTGAATAGTACCAGGAATAAGTAACACCCCAGCCTTCTCTTTGCAGTTCCTTCTGAATTTCTGCAGAGCAGGAGACAGTATTGTGTTCCAGACACTATGCTGAGCACTTTACATGTGTTATTTCTTTCAGTCTTCACACCTATCAGGATGGTGGTACTTTATTTTACCTATTTTGTAGATAAGAAAACTAGATTTAGAGAAGTTGTTATCTACTATTCATAGCCTCACCAAATTCTTTATATTCTGTAGTTTGAGACAAGAAAAAGACTATTTGATTAATATTATGCCTAATTTTGAATATACTGATTCTATCATTTCTATTTGAAAGCTTATTTTGCATGTATTTAGCAATACTATTATTGAGATAATTTTTCTTCAGGATATAGAGGAATGTGCTATAGAAGACCTAAACAGAGAGGACAGTACTCCTTACTTCTAAGATACAGTTTTATTGTTCTCATTTTAAAGTTCCGAAATCAGGATGGATGTAACCTGATGCTGGTGTGAACATCTAATGCACTGCCTTTTTCTTTCTCCCAAATGCTCTTGGCACACCTTAAAATTGCAGAAATACTCTATGTCAAAGACATGGCCCATGCCTCTGCTTCCTCTTGGTCTGTTAAAGAATGTGATGACAATACATATGCTTTATAAAGCTGGGCTGACATCCTTTTGTCTTCCAGGAACTTGCTGACTTTCTGCCAGACTTATACATTTACAAAATGCATCTGCAGAGATCAGCATTTTTAATTTTGAGAGCTTAAAGCACTTTAGAGACTCTGGTTTCTATTCTGTGGTATACAGCGGTATAATATACAACCTCTTACATGTCAAAGAAAGGACTATTGATTTTCCTGGAAAAGACCTCATGTGATAACTTGTGTTTACTTAGGGGCTGTGCTGCAATTCATGGGGTCGCAGAGTCGGACATGACTGAGCGACTGAACTGAAATGAACTGAACTGATTGTCATTGTCACTGTCATCATGATGTACACGTAGTGATAGAAAAATGTCAACACCCCAGGGTTCCTTTTGGAGTTCTAATTGTTAAAATTGAGCACATTTTAAAATTAATTATGAAGATGAAACCTTTGGGAATAACTTGGATGGCCTGGAGCCTATAAAGAAAGAGCTAACCTGCTCTGTAAGAAATGAATGAGAATTTTAGGGATTGAGGACCAGGAAGGGAAGGATGGGGACTAAAGCAAGATGAAGGGAAACCAATGTTCAAATCTGGTCCACTTTCTGTTGTGCTGAATATCGCAAAGGCTGCTGAAGAAGGGCTGCCTTAAAAAAAAAAAAATGTTCGCTAAAGTGTCATATGGGTCAACAGTGACCCCAAGAGGGACCCAGCACAACTTGGATGGAAAAGGTATGGGGTGAATTCACCATAAGAAAAAAATGGACCAGGGATTTTTAAGTTCAGAAATATTAAAATCCTCTTTAGGTCCTTCTGCCCTGGATCATCATCTCCTCCATGGTTCTCTTCCTTTGACAATATCTGCTTACATATAGCATGGATGAGTGATGTTTCAGGGTGAAGAAATTGGGAGACAAGGTGGGGAAAAGGAGAAGAAACTCTGAGTAGAAGGGCTGTAGTGTTGTGGAAGGAAGACTCAACCAGAGGACACCGAGAGAAGACTAAGCCCCAGAGTATCCTTAGAGACACAGAGGATGGGTGTTTGAACCAAACCTCATTTGAATTCCAAAGGTCTCAGGAACATCCATGGAGCTGACATTTATATTATACAGATGTAAATATCATTTAAAAACATTTGAGTTTTCAACAAATGGTGCTGGAACAACTAGACATCCGCATGCAAAAAAAAAAAATTAGACACAGACCTTATACCCTTCAAACATAAAAAAACCCTCAAAATGGATCATAATTTAAATATAAAATGCAAAACCATAAAACTCTTAGAGGAAAACATACATTAGTTAGTCATTGTTATCTAGTAAACCACTCCAAAGTATTTTGCCTTAAAACGACAGTTACTCATTATAAACACAGATCTGTGGGTCAGCTGGGGTTTGGCTGATCTGGACAAGTGCAAGGCAGTGCAAGCTCATGAGAGTGACAGAGACATATGAGGGCAAGTGGAAGCACAAGCAATGTCTTAGTAAAGCTAGGCACACAGCCAGTCACTCCCACTCACACGTTATGGACCAAACCAAGTCCCATGGCCAAACTGAAAGTCAAGGGGCCACGAGTTCAAGGAACCACAGTAAGAGTGGACCCATCGGAGGACAGCATATTAAAAAGCAGAGATAATTACATTGCGACAAAGGCCTGTCTAGTCAAAGCTATGGTTTTTCCCGTAGTCATGTATGAATGTGAGAGTTGGACTATAAAGAAAGCTAAGCACTGAAGAATTGATGCTTTTGAACTGTGGTGTTGGAGAAGACTCTTGAAAGTCCCTTGGACTGCAAGATCAAACCAGTCAATTCTAAAGGAAATCAGTGCTGAATATTCATTGGAAGGACTGATGCTGAAGCTGAAGCTGAAACTCCAATAGTTCGACCACCTGATGCAAAGAACTGACTCATTGGAAAAGACCCTGATGCTGGGAAAGACTGAAGGCAGGAGGAGAAGGAGACGACAGAGGATGAAATGGTTGTATGGCATCACCGACTTGATGGACATGAGTTCGAGTAAACTCTGGGTGTTGGTGATGGACAGGGAGGCCTGGTGTGCTGCAGTCCATGGGGTTTCAAAAGTCGGACAAAACTGAGTGACTGAACTGAACTGAGTTTTCTCCCTTATTTCACAGTCCTTCTTGTGTGGTAGGCAGGGAAACTCTGCCTACCCAGTCATCCAGCAACCTAGCCTACTTCTGTTGTGTGGTTCGTTCATCTCTTTGGGCTTTATCATTCTCTCCTTTCAGCTCAAAGATATGGAAAGAGAGACAAAGTGTGTAGGATCACTGTGGTAGGCTGAGTAATGGCCCCCAGGGATGTCCACATTCTCATCTCTAGTATCTGTGAATGTTATCTTACACTGCAAAAAGGGACTTTACAGATACAGTAAGGCTTTTAAATTGGGGAAATTATCCTGGATTATCTGCTGCTGCTGTAGCTAAGTCACTTCAGTTGTGTCCGACTCTGTGCAACCCCATAGATGGCAGCCCACCAGGCTCCTCTGTCCCTGGGATTCTCCAGGCAAAGAATACTGCAGTGGGTTGCCATTACCTTCTCCAATGTATGCACGCATGCTAAGTTGCTTCTGTCATGTCCGGCTCTGTGCAACCCTATGGACAGCAGCCTGCCAGGCTCCCCTGTCCACGGGATTCTCTAGGCAAGAACACTGGAGTGGACTGCCATTTTCTTCTCCCACTGGCTTATCTGGGTGCACCCTAAATGTAACCGCTCAGCAGCAGCAGCAGAGTCCTCATTTTAGAGGGAGGCAAGAAGGTCAAAGGAGAAAGAAGTAAGTAGATGTAAAGATCAGAGATTTTAGAGTGATATAAAAAGGGATCAATAATGCAGTGGGTGGCCTCCAGGAGCTTAAAAAGGCAGAGATGGATTCCCCACTAGAGCCTCCAGAAAAATGAGTCCTGCTAACACCCTGACTTTAGCTAGGAAAACTGTTTTGGGAGGAATGGCCTCTAGAAATGAGAATAAATCTGTATTGTGTTAAGTGACTAAGTTTGTGGTAATTTGTTGCAGAAGTAATAGAAAAATGATATAATTGCATAAGAGGTTTTTCAGCAGCAGACATTTGCACACCATTTTCACTCACAGCTCATTCAACTTAGACAGTCACTCCAATGTTGATGGGGTCCCCGGAATGTAACCTCCTCGAATGGCTGGGGAAAAAAGAGGGTATGATGAATATCTGGCCAGTCTCTTCCACAGCACTTCATGAAAGCTTCCAAACCATGGAGCCAGCCAGTCAAACTGAATATCTTTTAGTGCCTAAAGAGCACCACGTTCCTGCCTCACATCAGACCATTACAGTGACTGCAGCCTCAGTCTCGCAGTGAATCCTATCAGGGGCAACGGTGGTTTTCACCTGAATTTCTGGAAGCCTCCCATACCAAGTTTATACATCTCCATTCAGTTAAATGCAAGAGGGCAAAAGAAATACCTTTAATGATTCAGAAATTAGTGTATGTTTCCAAGAGGCCTTTAAAATGATGATAAACATGTTCTGACTTTCCTTTTAGAAATTGCAAGCAAGGCAAAGGAAATTGTGTAAATAGCAAAGTCAGAGAAGTGGCTAAGAATGTGATTGTAGAATATAAAAGCACATTCAGAAAATGAAGATCATGGCATCCGGTCCCATCACTTCATGGGAAATAGATGGGGAAACAGTGGAAACAGTGTCAGACTTTATTTTTGGGGGCTCCAAAATCACTGCAGATGGTGACTGCAGCCATGAAATTAAAAGACGCTTACTCCTTGGAAGAAAAGTTATGACCAACCTAGATAGCATATTCAAAAGCAGAGACATTACTTTGCCGACTAAGGTCCATCTAGTCAAAGCTATGGTTTTTCCTGTGGTCATGTATGGATGCGAGAGTTAGACTGTGAAGAAAGCTGAGCGCCAAAGAATTGATGCTTTTGAACTGTGGTGTCTCAAGAGAAGACTCTTGAGAGTCCCTTGGACTGCAAGGAGATCCAACCAGTCCATTCTGAAGGAGATCAGCCCTGGGATTTCTTTGGAAGGAATGATGCTAAAGCTGAACCTCCAGTACTTTGGCCACCTCATGCAAAGAGTTGACTCATTGGAAAAGACTCTGATGGTGGGAGGGATTGGGGGCAGGAGGAGAAGGGGACGACCGAGGATGAGATGGCTGGATGGCATCACTGACTCAATGGACATGAATCTGAGTGAAATCCGGGAGATGGTGATGGACAGGGAGGCCCGGCGTGCTGCGATTCATGGGGTCGCAAAGAGTCGGACACGACTGAGCGATTGAACTGAACTGAACTGAACTGAGAACATAAAAGAGTAAATAATTCAGTACCTTTTCTGAGTCAGCGAGCAAAAAGAAAACTCAAGAGGTCATTTGGCCCAACTCTCTGCTTCTGAGGAGGCCCAGATGGAAGTCACACCAGGAGGTGTGTGATTGCAGGTGGAGACACTAAGGTATCATGTGTCCTGCTCCAGGATCTTTAAGTATGGAGAAGGTTGTATAGAACTTTCAAGGTATTGTCTGAGTCCTCATAGCTGACATATGCAATGCCAGTATCTGCTAAGTGCCTTGCCCATGAAAGACTTGCCTGCACCCAACTCAGCTGTCTTCTGACTTGGAGGAAGGGCTGAGTGGTGGGGAAACTCTGGACCTCAATCATATCCCAAGAGAAAAAAACTCACAACTTCTCTCTGCCTGGTGGGGCTGAACTGCTAAATTAACAAGGGGCAGCCCTCTCAGCCCTAAAACTGAGCAAGAACATCTCCCTACATTAGCATATGCACCATGCATCTGATGCCTCATGCTTTCCAGACCTAAAGTCGGCAGAGAGGAAATCAAGACCCCTGTGACTGTCCGTGCCCTCTTCTCTTCTCGATTCCCTTTCTCTCCATCAAGGCTAAAAGGAACTAGTGATACTCTCTCCCTCTTCACTCCAGCCCCATGGCAAAGTCTTAGGACAGGCAAGCATATCATCAGGGAATTCCCTGGTGGTCCAGTAGTTAAGACTCTTGAGTTTCCACTGCAGGGAGCAGGAGTTCAATCTCAGGTCATGGAACTAAAATCCCACCCACTGTGCAGGCATTAAAATTAAATATATATATCTTGTTTCAGCTGTTGTGGGCGCTGTATATTGTAACTACTTTCTCCTGTAAAGGAGAGCAAGGGACCACACTTTCTTCCCCTGGGGCAGTCACCCTCTAGACTCAAGTCAGAGGTGGAAAGCTAGGGAACACAATTTAGGGATGTATTTATATTCAGTGTTTTAATATTTATAAAAAAAGTCCTATTTCACCAAGAAATGACAGAGTAAGTACTCAAGTACAGTTCTGACTCAGTTCTTTGCACCTGAAGGAGTCATTCTTTAACCTTTTTTTTGCTCATCATCAGCCTTACTGGAGTCGGACACGACTGAGTGACTGAACTGAACTGAACTGAACTGAACTCAGCCTTACTCTATAACGTATATCCCAGCTCTTTTTTTTTCTTACTTTTTTATCTTTTAATTTCATATCATTTGCAGCTATCAGTTAAGAATTCCCATAATATATCTTGGAGACCATTCCATATATATTTGCCAGCTTTTAAATTCCAGCTTATTGCAATTTAGCTAATACTATTTGTTGAGAATCCATTAAGGGCTCCTTACTGTGCTATTGCTATGGTGGACTTATTCCTGTCCTCAAGATTTAAGTCCTCTGGGACTTCTGCTGGCTTGGGTTCTGCTGGCCCTAGTCCTGCCTTATCCCCACCCTCAACCTTGAACTCTTTCACTTCGTAAATGAACCTTTTTGAATCTCTTAAGGAGTGTGACATCTGTTTCCTGTTAGAATCTTGACTGGTAGACAGGAAGTCTGTGACTCCGCTGCTTGAACTCCAGTGGCAGATGGCTAGCTGAGTCACACGCCCTTCCAAAGCACAGAGTTGTTGCTGCTTAGCCCAGAGGTTACTGTCATTTCCCAGACCCCTTGCCTCAGGAGGGGCCACGTGACTGAATGTGGGCAGAGGAGATGTTCCTGTCACCAGGCCTGGGCCACCAAAGCTTCCTATTTGATCCTAGTGCTTTCTCGGCCCTTGTTTAATAACGTCTGAGCCTCCTAGGCAGGTGTTCATATTTATTTTGTACCATGGATGCCTGCATTCCTTCTCAGAACCTTTTTCTTTTTCATAAACTTTATACTTTAGAATAATTTTAGATTTACAGAGAAGTGGCCAAGATAGTATCTTAGTCCATTTGGGCTATTACAAAAGATAGACCCAGTGGCTTATAAACAACAGAAATTTATTTCTCACAGTTTTGGAGGCTGGGAAGTCCAAGATCAAGGCACCAGCAGATTTGGTGTCTGATAAGGGACTGCTTCCTACTATAGGAAGATAGTCATCTACCTACTGTAACCTCACATGGGGGAAGGGGTGTGGGGTCTCTCTAGGGCCTTGTTTATGAGGGTGCTAATCCCATTCATGGGGACACTAATCACCTCCCAAAGAACCCACCACCTAATACCATCACGGTGGGGCTCAGGATATGGATCTGGGGGATATGAACATTCACTCCATTTGCAATAGTAGAATTCCCACATGCTGTCCACTCACCTCTAGTTTCCTCTGATGTCACCATCTTACGTTACTGCAGTACATTTGCCAAAACCAGCATTTGGTACCGTATTATTAAGTAAACTCCAGAATTTATTCTGATTTTACCAGTTTTTCCATTAACATCCCTTTTTGTTCTGGGATCTAGTGGTTATGTCTCCTCAGCTTCCTTCAGTCTATGACAATGTCTTAGTCTTCCCTGGTTTTCATGACTGACAGGTACTTTTGAGGAGAACTGGTCAGGAATTTTGTGAAATTCCAGAATAATGTTTTGCATGCATAAAACACGATTATAAAGAAAACAAACCACATTGAAATATAGGTATTGGAGTTTTTTAAAACTGTGATATGATAATTTATGTGCTTTTTTCTTTTTAACACATTACATAACTAGATTTAGTAGCTACCTTGATTTTGAAATAGTAGTGAACATAAGCATTATTTTGAGATTCTGTAACAACTGTAGTATAACATGAAAATATCTGTGAGTTGTCTCCATGGCAGTCATGGGTACTGAGATTTTTGCCTACAGTAAAGGCTAGTGAAAATAAAGATGTAAATTTTTTCCCATCCAAGTCTACAGATTCTCTGAATTCTGTGGCTACCGTGACTGTCTTAAAAGGGATGCAGAACCCCAGGACTGGAAGCTTGAGTTCCTGAATATCAATCTTCATGTAGCTGAGACTCTCAAAATAGCACCCCCCCCACCCCCCCACTGCCAAATACATTTTGCCTAAGTTAGCAGTAAATCATACAGGGTTACACCATTGAAGTTTTAGGTTTCTCTATTAAAGCAGTTGGCATAATCTCAAATAATATGGCTCTTAAACATTAAATTTTATTTATATGTACACTTGTATTAACTAACAATACAAAAGTACATATATTTGTATTCGTTGAGACTTCTTTTCCTGGCAAGTAACCAAAAGCTTAACCAAAGGAGGAGATGTTACTGAAAGAGAGCTGGAATATCTCACTGGATACAAAGGCGTCTTAATGGACTGGAGTCAGAGCAGCTCTAGGAACCTCAGCAGTATTCTGGGGTGCCTGCCTCTTTTGACAGGCCCTGCCATTAATATGACTGGGCTTCC
Source organism: Nanger dama (assembly GCA_917880005.1). Taxonomy (NCBI): domain Eukaryota; kingdom Metazoa; phylum Chordata; class Mammalia; order Artiodactyla; family Bovidae; genus Nanger; species Nanger dama. The sequence continues at coordinate 12,445,814 of CAKJTW010000038.1, forward strand.
AACTCTGTGCTTGCGTGTCTCTAAGACCCTTACGCAGAAGAATCTGATTGGCCTAGCTAGCTTCAGTCAGATATCCTTCTCTGACCCAGTTGTCTGTGACCAGGGATTTCCTGTCCATGACTGAAACATGGTTTTGGAGGCCCACTATCTCTTGAGTGGACAGATAGTTCTAAGCAGATGATAACAATAGCATTAAAACAAATATCTGAGCTTTTGCTGTAAGCCAGGTGCTCTTCTGTGTGCTTTATAAGGATTATTTTAAACCTCTTCAAACACTTTAAGATAGGTATGTGCTATTATTCCCATTTTAATGAACCAACCAAAGAACCAAAAAAGTTTATAAAAGTGTTTGAGGTTCCATGATAATAAAATGGCAAAGGTGAGATTTACACTCAGCCCATCTAACTCCAGAGTCTACATAAGCATTGCCATATTACAAAGCAAGGAAACAGCGTCAGAAAGATAACTTTCTTCACCCACAGTTACAGGATACAGGGCCAAGATTTGGACAGGAGACTGTCCCAAAGCCCATGTTCTTTCCTAACTATTCCAGGTAAAGTAGGGGCAGTGGTGGAGGCAACTTCTGGGCCCATCTGGAAGGGTGGTAAGGTTGGGGAGGCACAGATGAGGAGGGAAGTGAGTTCAGGCTGTGAGAATGGGGGAGGTCTTGCATTACCTGCACAGACTAAAATCTGGGCCGCTCCCCTTTCTGGGCCAGACACAGTCTGATTCTGTTCCCTACAATGAGAGGGAAAGTTCAGCACCACTAAGCAAAGGGTTCCTGGACCTGTCATTTTTCCCTACTGAGTGCAGTGTTTAAACTGACTCCTAAAGTGGAAAACTTCATGTGTGTGGATCCTCTTATGCCAGCTGGGGCCGAGTAATAGTTCTGAAGAGACAGAAGGAGGAGCAGGGCCTTGGGCTCAGCCTTTTGGAAGGATTTCTAGGCCTTTTGCTTGGGAAATTTGGAGAGTTTTCTGATTCCTGAAAGTTTTCTTTCTTGAGACTCCCATGACATAGCCATAGGCTGAGGCCAGTTCACAGGATTCCTGGGGTTTAACCCCATTAGTCTTTGCTGGAAAAATGGTTCTTGCCCAGGTACTCTTAGATCTTAAGCAAAGGGATAAGCTACTCCTAAAAAGATGAATGCAAAGAGTCAGACATGACTTAGTGACTAAACAACAACAACAAAAGATGAAAGCAGTAGGGAAGCAGCAGGTTTTCCAAGCAAGGCCTGGGATTTGTAAACAGTACTCATCTTCCCTTTGTGCAAAGATGCACAGAAGAGTTCTGTGACCTTTTGGAATGTAATTCTTAAAAAAAAAAACAAGACCATGTGTAGGATCCTAAAAAAGAAATTCCCCAAATCACTTCTTTCTTTTTCTTTAAATTGAGAGATAATTCACATACCATAAAATTTACCCTTTTAAAGTGTATGATTCCATGGTTTTTAGTATATTCACCTTGTGTAACCAAAACCACTAATTTCAGAACGTTGTTATCACCCTAAAAATGTAACCACATACCTTTTAGCAATCATTCCCTATTTCCTCATCCCTCAGCCCTTGGCAATCACAATCTACTTTTTGAGATATATGTGTGTGAAGAGACGATCTTCAATTTATTTTCTAAACTTTTTCCTTAAAAAACACATCAATTAATATCTGGTACTTCAATAAATGGTGTTGGGAAAACCAAATAGCCACATGCAAAAGAATGAAATGTTTTACACTATATAAAAAATAAACTCAGAATGGATTAAACACTTAAATGTAAGACCTGAGACCATAAAACTCTTAGAAGAAAACAGATAGTAAACTTCTTTTTCTCAAATTTATTCTTTTCTTTACTTATTTTTTGGCTGTGCTGGGTCTTAGTTGTGGCATGTGGGACTGAACCGAGGTCCCCTGCACTGGCAGGCAGATTCTTTATGACTGAGCCACCGGGAAGCGCCTTCTTCATCTAACTTAAACAATTACTATTTCATATGTTTGAAGTTTTTCTTCTAGAAAAAAAAAAACAAAACTTTTGTTTGACAAAAAATGTTCAACCCCAATAATCTATTTCCAGAATTTTAAAGTAACTCACTCATTATTCTCTGAAATCTTACTCTTCTTTAAAATCTTCTGATGCATGTCTCTTTTTTGGCTACATCATGCATGTTTGGCTTCCCTGGTGGCTCAGAGGTTAAAGCATCTGCCTCCAATGCGGGAGACCCAGGTTTGATCCCTGGGTCGGGAAGATTCCCTGGAGAAGGAAATGGCAATCCATTCCAGTATTCTTGCCTGGAGAATCCCATGGACAGAGAAGCCTAGTAGGTTACAGTCCATGGGGTCGCAAAGAGTCGGACACGACTGAGCGACTTCACCTCAGACCTCAGACCTCACCTCATGCATGTTTGATCTTAGTTTCCTGACCAGGAACCCAACCCGTACCCCCTGCATCGTGTCTTAGCCACTATACCGCCAGGAAGTCCCCCAGTGCATGTCTTTTGAAGCACACCACTGGGAAACTATTCATAATTATAACATTTTACTTTCCTGTTGAATTTGTGAAGTAATCAAATTGTGATTCAACATAATTTGCTCATGAAATTTATATAAAGTAGGTAATTTCACAGAAATCTATCAAAACAAGATGAAGATTAATTACTTGGTTAAAAACATTAGGAAAGGGGTTTAGCTTTAATATCCTCTTGATTTATTTTACAAGTAGTTGAAAAATCTGTTATGTAAACGTCTACCTTAATTTCTTTTCATATTCCTGAACTTCTATAACTGTCTTCTTGATAGTTGTATCAGTTACTTATAACTCCTTTTTTTATCATTTACAAAATATATCTTGAGACCTTTGCTCAGAAAGGAAGGCTCAGATGTTAATGAACAACTTTATTATTTCAAGATTGGGTTCTCTATTCATGTGAGTTTTCAGCTATTGATTTTAGCTACAGTAATTACTACATGTCTTTGTTGATCATTTTAGTTGGTTAGTCATATCTTGTTTTAAAATTTTATTTTTATTTGGCTGCACCAAATCCTAGTTGTGGTATGTGAACTCTTAGTTACAGCATATGGGATCTAGTTCCCTGACCAGGAATCAAATACAGGCCTCCTGCACTGGGAGCTCAGATTCCTAGCCACTGGACCACAAGGAAAGTTCCAGTTACTCATAACTTAAATCCTGCTTTTTTTTTTTTTTTTTCAGAACTAGTGATCTTGAAGTTTTGGCATTTGAGAATTTCAGTGTTTCTGTATAGTGTTTCTGGACTTGGCTTAAATATTGAAATTTAAAACCCTTGGTTCATGCAGAAGCATTTGAAATCATCTTATGTGGTGCTTCTTGATCTTTGTCCACAAGGACACACCTGACCCTCCTACCAGTTGTGTACAAATCCTGAGTTCATTAGTTGTAGCTCCTTGCTTCTGTCTCCACCTAGGAAGTGTAAACTTATAGGCATTATCTTAAAACCAAAAACAAATTATTGGGAAATATTGACACATTTTATCAGCAACAAGTTACTGGGACATTCCTCCTGAAATTTCATCACACTACACTGACACCACATGATGCCTCATGACTCCCAGTGAAAAACATCACCCTAGTACTTATTACATTGCACTGGAAACAAGAAACAAACAAAAAATAAAGTCACCCCCCCATGTTGGAGAATAACCCTTGTTGGGCCAATAACTTAAATCTTTCTATGCCTCAATTGTCCTTACATATAAAATGAAACCTACAATTTCTCATGAAAATGTCTGGAAGTTTAACATTATTGTTTTGCAGAAATTCCCTGGCAGTCCAGTGGTTAGGACTGTGTGCTTTCACTGCAGAGGATAACAGGTTCAATCCTGCAAGCCATGGAACCTGACCAAAAAAAAAAAAAACAAAACAAAACCCAAGCAAAATAAAACCCATTACTGTTTTGAGAGCTTCAATTTAATAAGATAGGATGGGAGGGCCTGGCAAAATAGGGACCCAGAGGCTGAAGAGCTGTACTTTCACATAACGGAGACCTGGGAAGATTACTGAACAGGGTAGTAACATAATCACCAATATCTGTGTCTTAGGAGGAAAACTAGCAGCAGTAATATATAGAATGGCAAAGAAGTTGTGAGAAATAGAATATTTTATATATAGAATGTAGAAAATATAGAATTTATAGAAGTTATGAGAAATATATAAAATGGCAAGAGAAGTTATGGCAAAGGGCCGGACAAGGGGGGGGAGAGAGAAATATGGAGTTTGGGATTAACATATACACACTGCTATATATGTGTGTGTGTGTGTGTGTGTGTGTGTGTGTGTGTGTATTAACATATACACACTGCTATATACACACTATTATCTATATAAAATAAACAACAAGGACCTATTGTGCAGTGTGCACTCATGCTCAGTTGCTCAGTTGTGTGCTACTCTTTGTGACCCCCATGAACTCTAGCCAGTAGTCATGTATGGATATGAGAGTTGGACTATAAAGAAAGCTGAGCGCCAAAAATTGATGCTTATGAGCTGTGGTGTTGGAGAAGACTCTTGAGAGTCCCTCGGACTGCAAGGAGATCCAACCAGTCCATCCTAAAGGAAATCAGTTCTAAGTATTCATTGGAAGGACTGATGCTGAAGCTGAAGCCCCAATACTTTGGCCACCTGATGCGAAGAGCTGACTCATTGGAAAAGACCCTGATGCTAGGAAAGATTGAAGGCAGGAGGAGAAGGGGACAACAGAGGATGAGATGATTGGATGGCATCACCGACTCTATGGACATGAGTTTGGGTGAACTCTGGGAGTTGGTGATGGACAGGGAGGTCTGGCGTGCTGCAGTCCATGGGGTCGCAAAGAGTTGGACACGACTGAGTGACTAAACTGAACTGAACTGTAGCCCGCTAGGTTTCTCTTTCTATGGGATTTCCCAGGCAAGAATACTGGAGTAGGTTGCCATTTCCTCCTCCAGGGGATCTTCCCAACCCGGGGAATGAACCCATGTCTCCTGCATTGCCAGGCCGATTCTTTACCAGCTGAGCTACCAGGGAAGCCAGTGCTATACATTAGGGGCTCTACTTCAATTTTTAAAAATGGTTTTTAAAAACAGGCCAGACAAGAGATGCTGAGGGTAATTGTTGTGGAAGGGGGTTGGAAGGAGGAATGAGACCAATTTAAGAGATCATGGCAGATAATCAACTATAGATGTAATGGGATTTGGTTACTAAATGATGTGAGGACTGAGGGAGAGGAAGGAAGGACTTGAATGAGACTTCTGTGGTTTCTGGCCTGAACATCTGAACATGCTGATGCCATAAACTGAATGGAAACGTAGGACTGCTTTTTTGTTTGTACCTGTGTGTGCACTTCATAAGTGGGGCAGCGGGTAAGGAATGGTTTTGTCTTGTTTCAAATGCCTGTGGACACCTGTGTGGTGCTATAGAACTGGACAGGTAGAATGGCCCGGGGACAGCTCTTGGTATAAAGAAAAGGAATAGTAATGTGTACAGCTCATTTATATAGTGCTCAACTATTAGCGCACCACACCCTGACGTAGTTATTACCTTGCCAGCAGTAAAAGCTTTATTACAGCCCCTGACCGATGACTGTGTAAAGGGCCTTGGCTCCCACAACATCTACGGGCAAAATATTAATTGTGATTAATTATCGTGTGGCACCATACAAAGACTAGAAGGTTTCTTGTGGCTCCGGAGGGCACTTGCTTGGTTTTCGCTTCAGCCCTCAGAGAAAGGGAACTGGACAGCTCCCCGGGTGGCCTTCGGCCCTTCCCGGGTCTGAACCGGCCAGCCGCGAGCGGTCTCCAGACACGTGCGCCTGGGCCTGGGCGCTCTCGGCCTAGGGATGCGACGACCTTGGACGGAGGGCACTGAGTCCTTCCGCGCTCTCAGACCCCGGCCCCCAGCGTCAGGGAGAGAGGGGCGGGGAGGGTGGGGGAGGGAGGGGCGGGGCGGGGCTGCTCCGAGGCCCCGCCCGCCTGCCGCCGCCGCCGCCGCCGCCGCCGGCTCCCTCCGGCCCGCGGTGCGGTGCGCGCCTGCGCTGGCCCTCGCCTCGGAGCAGCCATGATGGTGGGTGTTCGCGGCGCCGAGCCCAGGGCGCGCGGTGGGGGCGGCGGGCGCGGGGCGGGCGCGGGGGCCGCGCCGGCTGGGTACTAACGTCTCCCTTTGTGTCTCCCCCACTCCATCCTCTCTCCCGGCGCGCTGGGCCCCGCCGACCCCGCAGGAAGGCCTGGACGACGGCCCCGACTTCCTCTCGGAGGAGGACCGCGGAGTAAGTTCTGCCTCCTTCTGGCTCGCGGGACCCCCCCCTCCCCTCACCCTGGCCCTGGGATGGCTTACCGGAGGGGGTCTCCGGCCGCGCGGCCCCCGCTCCCCCGCCGGCTCTTTTCGGTTTCCTCGCCGCACCGCGCCCCGCCCTCCTGCAGCCCTTTCTCCCTTGGGGCCGTGCGGTTCCTGATTTCCCGGGGTCCAGCGGGCGCTCTCGGCCCCCCGCCCCGGCTCCGACCCTCCGGTGGACCTCCTTCCCCGCCCGCTCCGGGTGCAGTTGGGGAAGTGGAGGGGAAGCCGGAGCCTAGACAGTCCCCGCCCCCGCCCCACATTGGGGGCTATGAAACCCATTGTCAGACCTTCCTGCCCGCACCCTGAATTTCCCCTTGGGGACCTCGAACCCGTCTCCGCCCACCCTTCTCTCTCTAAAACATTGTAGTACTGGCTTGTTGTAAATTATCCTTTTGCAAGGGATTTTACAGTCGCCGGATCTTATCTTCTCCAGTATCCTACGAGATTTTGTAAAGTCCTGGTAGCCCACTGTACCTTTACTTTTACTAATGTCTACAAGACACATCTTGGGGAGATCCCTTGGTGGTGATTTGAGGCAAACTGCAATTCCCTTCAGAAAGGGCCTTCAGAGCTGTGATTCCTCCCTTCCACTCTGCCCTATTTACCTTGGCTGAAGGGTGGTAATCTCTAAAGTGCCTTGTACAAGTGAGCACTTGAAAGATACTGATACATGATGATTGCAACTTAGCAGCGTTCCATGGTTCCTTCACATTTAACAGCGTGAGCTTTACTTTTCTGTTTTGCTTTTACTTATCTTTGATAATGTGAGAGACACATCTGTTAGTCGGTTTTTGGCAGATGATAAAGTATTCTTACAAGGTTTTATTCCGGTGTTTTTTTAAGTAAAGATATGGTAGTTAGTATTAACTGATGGCCTTTATAAAGCTTTAACATGGTAAGAAAGATGCAAAGGGTGCAGTATACTTTTATAGATCAGGAGTTAATACATTTCTCTGTTTACACAAAACAGGAAAAGCAAACAGGATTTGCTCTCTTGTAAAACCTGACTGATGTTCAGTTAAAGTATTAATTTTTGAGTATGTTGATATGAAAAATAGAATATTTTCTGGTGAATATTTGTGTTCCAAGCCTTATGCCTTTGATGAGATTTGCTTATCAAACTGGAACCTCTTAAGTAATGTGTCCAGAAACTTTTCATGTATTACAGATTAAAGGCAGGATGAGATGAAAGGTGTGGGTGACCAGGAGTTCTTAACAGAACCTTGCAGATGAAAAGTTTAATATGAAAAGGGAAAAAAAAACAAACGTTACCATGAATTTGAAAGCATTTAGAATGTCATGATGAATATGTCTACATGTCCAGTTCTTCCTTATTTTTGTCCTGTGAGACTAGGTGAATCATAGTAATAGCCACAGCCAGACAGTGTGTTAGCACTGTATAAGCACAGTTCCTTACATCCTCTCATCATTCTTGTGAAGCTTTTAGTATCCCGCTTTTACAGATGAGAAATCTGAACCTCAGGGAAACTAAGTAAATAGTCTGAAGTCATATAGTCAGTGAGTGGGAGAGGTGGACTTTAAACCATGTAGTTGACATCAAAGCCAGTGCACATATTTCTCAAAGTCTCCTTGAAACACTTGGATTGGAATCACCTGGGGTGTTTGAAAAGCTAAAGTCAAAGGTTCTGGGCCCACAATCAATCTCTTGAGATGGGGAGGGAAGAAAACTGCTTTGTTAACAAGCAAGAAGATTCCGTTGCACATGAAGTTTGATTATGGCTGCACAAAGTTCTCCTGCTCTTTCCTCATTTCAGGAACAGAAATTGCAGGCCTGTTAATTTCCTTACAGTGTGTTTGTCTTGATAGAAATAGATTAGTAGAACTTTCAGTTCAAATTGTCTTGTTCAGCCTTTTAAGAAAGTCTTGATAAAGAGAAAGCGTGAAATACCTATTTGATACAAATAACAGAGGGGAACATCACAGATTCAAAAATAATAGTGTAAGCACTTCATTCAAAGCAGCAAGTAAGCAAAATTAAAGACAGCATTTTTAAATACGTTTATAAGCAGCCTTGAATTTTCATTATATTTGGAACAGAAGAGAATCTTAAAGCTTTAAGGAAATACTGTTTCGTGAGAAAACATAAAAAGCAGACTTTAACAATGCACAATATTGAAAATATTGGTCACATTTAATCTCTTCGGTTACACCTCTACATGCTCCTGCTGCTAAGTCGCTTCAGTCGTATCCAACTCTGTGCGACCCCATAGATGGCAGCCCACCAGGCTCCTCCGTCCCCCTGGGATTCTCTAGGCAAGAACACTGGAGTGGGTTGCCATTTCCTTCTCCAAAGCATGAAAGTGAAAAGTGAAAGTGAAGTTGCTCAGTCACGTCTGACTCCTAGTGACCCCATGGACTGCAGTCCACCAGGCTCCTCCGTCCATGGGACTTTCCAGGCAAGAGTACTGGAGTGGGTTGCCATTGCCTTCTCCAACACCTCTACATAATAGGGTATTTTTTCTTTCCCAAAGGCAGGACAGTAACATATTATTTAGTAAACAAATGAGCCCTTTGAACTAGACACATTTTGCTCTGATGTCCTTGTTAAATAGAGCAGTAGGTGCCAGCATGATGGCATAGTTCTGTTAGCATTTGATTTGAATTCTAAATAATATGTTTATTGTTTTCAGAATTACTTCAGGTGGAGGAACTACACCTCTTCTGGACTCCTCGCCTTGCTCCTCCCTCTGTATTTATCTTCATTAACATCATTTTCATTCCTGCAGGCAAGAAGCCTCTGAATCATATCCTTCATCCCCACACCAGAACAGTCATCAAGGCCAGATAATTTCACCCCAGAAATATTGTTTAGCCCATCATTTGTTTACATGACCCCAGTTAAGGTCCCTGCCATCTCTTGCCTGGCTTGTAGCAGTAGCTGTTTTAGTCTCTATCTCTGGCCTTTCTGTTTTCCAGTCCGGACTTCACATGACTGCTAGTTTACCTAACTGAAATGATTGAATCACATGGCACCAGTAGTCCTAAGGACTTACTTGGACCCAGTTCTTTTGGCAGTAAGGTCTAAACTCCTTATCCTAGCATTGAATACCGTTCATCATCCTTTCTGGCCAACTTCATTCTCAAGATGCCCTAGCAGACATCCCCTCCCCACACACACACACTATAGGCATATTCTAGTCTATTTGTCATTGCTCAAGCACCTCTGCCCTCTATAATGTCTATTTTATGCATGCTTGTCAATGCTGTGGGGTGTTTTTTCTCTTCACCTCTTTTTTTCCACATGAAATTTGGCTTATCTTTTAAGACTTGGCCCAGATGTCTACATTTTCTTTTGTACCTCCTCAGCATTTAGCGTGAATACATTCCACATTTATTGATAGTTATTTCAGATGAAAATGTCACATAGATTTTGTTAGCAAAGGATAAGATGAATGTTGGCAGAGGAAGAAGAGAAAGCTCCTGCCCTGGGACCATGGCAGTGTAGTATGAGATTTACGGTGAACTGCTGAGGAAGTACCTAGGAGGGTGAACGTGTAGCGATAGCTACACGCTGCTGAAGCATTTGCTGCGTGCCAGGGACTTTGCATATATTAACTCACTTCTCAAATCCCTGTGAAGTAACTGCTTCTGTTATTCCTGCTTTGGAAAGGAAAAGTGAGGTTTAGAAAGAGTAAGTAACTTTCCCAGCTTCCTACAGCCAGTATGAAATAGGTTCAAACTCAGAGGAAATCTAGCTATGGGTCCTGGGGTGTCATGTCCAACTGTTTTGTGACCCCACGGACTGTAGCCCACCCGACTCCTCTGTGTGTGGGAATCTCCAGGCAGGAATACTGTTGTGGTTTGCCAGTCCTCCAGAGTATCTTTCTGACCCAGGGATCAAACCTGCATCTCTTGCATTGCAGGTGGATTCTTTACCACTGAGCCACCAGAGAATCCCGTTAACCGTGGTACTGTCTCCTAAAGGAGCTAAACCTTAAATGTTGATCAGAAATTGTGTAGACTGTCAAGGAAGGGGAGGGCTTATCAGCAGAGAAGATAACAGGTAAATAAGCCATTTGGTTCCACCTGCAGCGCTTGTTCTTATTGGAGTGAAGTGAAGTGAAGTCGCTCAGTCATGCCCGACACTTTGCAACCCCATGGATAGTAGCCTGCACCAAGCTCTTCCGTCCATGGGATTTTCAAGGCAAGAGTACTGGAGTGGGTTGCCATTTCCTTCTCCAGGGAGTCTTCCCAACCCAGGGACTGAACCCAGGTCTCTCACATTGGAAGCAGGAGTAAATACCAGTAGTACAGATAAAGTGCATAATGATAAAGAATCCAGCCAGTGGGAAGTTCCAAGGGTTCTTAGCTCGGAAGGACATATACCCAGCTGAAAATAGCATTGTAGATGACTCCAGTGTGGAAGATGGATTGCTGCCTTCTTGCAGAAAGCAGAGAAAGCAGTCAGCAGGCTGTTGTGGCAGTCCAGATGAGAAATGTTAAAGGTAGAACTAAGGCCGTGAAGTGGGAGAAGGGATGAAGGAGAGGACATAGCAGAGATGTCTAGGAGATAGAATGGACAGAGCATAGTGGCTTAAGAAATACATGGGCCTGACAGAGGAGAAGGAGATGAGGAATACAGGAGAGAAGAGTAGAGTTAGAAGGTAGATAATAGGTGTGGTTTTCAGATATGCTGGATTTGAAGTGCCTCATCCCTTTCCCCAAAAACTACAAACTAAGATCTGAAAGGACAAAGATTGTGTCTTTTCATCCTAGCACCTTTGACAGTAGTTGGCACACTGAAGGCACTCGGTTGTTTAATAAGTATAAAGAAATAAATACATAAACACTAAACAACAAATACATCCAGCTGGATATATCTAGTTGGTAAGTTGAAATTATGATTGGAAACTTAGAATAAGAGATGTGAGTTGAAGGTATAAATTCAGGAGTTATTAGTCAAGAATGGCTGAAATTACAAAGGCTAGATACCCAGAGGAAACAAAGATTCACATGCCAAGGGGAGAAAATGGACTAATTGATGGGGCTGAGATGGTCAGGAAGAAAATGAGAAGCGTTCCCAGAAGCTGAGAATTTTAATGGAAAGGGTCAGAATGATCATTAAGGCAAAATACTGAAGAGAGGTCAAAAAGAGTGCAAAGTATTGGATTTGGAAATTAGGTCCTCACCGTGTGGAGGTTTTGTAAGACCAGGGCTAATTTGACTAGAAGAGCAGTGCTAGAGCAGACAGGAAGGTAACATGCTCAGGTGGCCAGAGAACTCAGCTCTCTGTAGGACACCATGTCTTCTGAGAAAGCAGAGGCGTTGAGTCCATCCAAATCTATTTGTAGAAAGGCTTACTGATGAGTCTGAAGGGGTAACAGCTGCTAGTGTTGATTTCAAGGAGATGTGGGAGGCAGTGTCACTTACTGAGCATAGGGGTGGAAATGTGGTTGAGGCTTGAGACAGGAAAGGTTTGGAGTAGTTGCTCAGGGAGTCAGAAGGGGAGCTGAGCAGATCGGCCTAGGACTGTTGAATGATTTTAAGGATCTTATGCAGTTTGGAGACCAGTAATTTGTAGTGGACAAGTGCAACAAGCAGTTGTGACTTTTCTTGAGCTCAGAAAGCAAAAATGTCAATTGAATTGATCCTCCAGGTGGGAATTTGCAAGTCAGGTATGGCAAAGAGCAGTGAGAGTTGACAAGACTGGTGAGAAAGGCATTGGCGTGACATCAAGTGACTTATTTTTGGTATGGTAGATGAAAGGAAATCTAGTTTCCAGACAGTATATGTATGTATAATCAACCATTGATTTGACTGCTGAGTATACTGGGTATAATAATGGAAATAATTCATTACAGGACTTCGAAAATTATTTGTTGTGGTTCAGTTGCTAAATTGTGTCCAACTCTTTGCAGCCCCATGGACTGAAGCACATCAGGCGTCCCTGTCCCTCACCATCTCTAAAATTATAACTGGTTGTAAATCAACTGTACTTCAATAAAAAAAATTTTTTTTAAATCCTAGCTGAACTAGAAGTAAAATAGATTTAAAATTTGGCCAGAACTAGTGAACTTAACAGAATTTCTGTCTCATGGGGTTTTTCACTGATGGTACTGTAATGCCCTAGAAATAGTTTCTTAGCACTATTATGGTTTTCGCCTTTCTTTCAGGGCTGCCTTGAGCCAGAAGAATAGGGCCTGGGGGCTCACTGTAAGGACTAGGCTTTTCTCCAAGCGAGAACCCCTTAGGTTTTGAGCAGAGGAATGAGTTCTAGTTTAGTGGTATCGCTCCAGTGGCCCTGTATGGAATATAGATTGAGGAGGCAAGAGGACAGAAGCAAGAGACTAGTTGGGAAGCTGTGGCAATAATCAGTTACTTTGCTTCCTTCTTCCTCCTTCCATCAGTCTATCTTTGTACATGTATTTACTTTTCTGACAAAAGATAAACAGTTTTTTAGGAGTGTCATAAAGCAGGTACTTTAATGTGTAAACACATCAGTGTACTGAACTAGTAGTGAATGTCGTCTTTACTAATACATGAATTAATCTATCAGAGGTAGGGCAGTGTCTTTATATTTCTAAGGATAGTGTATTTATGTTGCTTAATCCATTTCCTCTGCCTGAGCTTTCTCTTGACCATGATACAAATGTTTAACCTAGTAAGTCTTTGACAAAAGAAAGTACAAAGTTTATTGACCCAGATAAGGATTAAACTGATGAATGTAGTCTAATTAGAATATCCTCTGACCTGACTAGTTGCACAAAGTTAATTAAATGTTAATAAATCATAGTTGTTTGCTTTACTCCTCCCCTTAATAAAAGCTACCTAAAATTACTTATTTTTCTGTAAACCAAGAAGATACTCTGCAAAATCTGTGTGTGTCTGTGTCTGTGTGTGTGTGTTCACTCAGTTGTGTCCAGTTCTTTGTGACCCCACGTAATATAGCCTGCCAGGCTCCTCCATCCATGGGATTTTCCAGACAAGGATATTGGAATGGGTTGCCATTTCCTTCTCCAGGAAAATCAGTGCACATTGTATCTAATTAGCGCTAAATTTACAGAAGTTCCCTGCAGTCCAGGGTTAGGACTCTGTGATTCCACTGCAGGGGGTGGGTTTCCATCCCTGGTTGAGCAGCTAACATCCTGCAAACTACACAACAGGGCCAAGAAAAGAAAGAGAAAAAAAACCCACTAAATTTACAATATGATATTCTATTAAATCTAAGGTGCAGTTGATTGGAAGATATATTTTCTTACATGTACCACTAAGGAAAAAACACAGCCAACTAAACTATTAATTTGTCATCAGTTACAGGGCATCCTTATTTCAAATACATTAAAATGTGGAAAATATGCATCTCGAGTTGATGAAATACATCAGATTATCTTTTTAACTTAATTTTTTAAATTGAAGTATAGTTGATTTACAGTGTTGTGTCAACCCCTGCAATACAGCAAAGTGACTCAGTTATAAAATAGCTCAGTTGTGTCCCACTCTTTGGGACCCTATGGACTATACAGTCCATGGAATTCTCCAGACCAGAATACTGAAGTAGGTAGCATTTCCCTTCTCCAGGGGATCTTCCCAGCCCAGGGATCAAACCCAGGTTTCCTGCATTGAAGGTGGATTCTTTACCAGCTGAGCCACAAGGGAAGCACAAGAATACTGGAGTGGATAGCTGTCCCTTCTCCAGCGGATCTTCCCCACCCAGGAATTGAACTGGGGTGTCTTGCATTGCAGGTGGATTCTTTACCAACTGAGCTATCAGGAAAGCCCGTACACATACAGCCTTTTTTTTTTTTAATTCTTTTCCATTGTGGCTTAACCTAGGATATTGAATACAGTTCCCTGTGCTATACAGTGGGACCTTGTTTATCCATCTAGATTATCTTTCTGCGAAAGTTTTGTATTGATATGGGAGATGATTTTATTGGCTGGCAAACCCTTATGTGTGTGAAACAAATCTTGTGGTCAGACAAAATAATTCTTCTCCATAGGCCCAGGAAATGGGAAAAAATTGAAGTCTGAAGTGTATATGGGAACTGACCATAGGAACATGCACTATCAAAATGAATGCTTCTGCTGATATTTAGCTAAAGTTCCTGAGATATAAAGAGGAAGAATCAGAATCTTACCATCAGCATTTTGCTGTGACCACATTTGTAATTCATGTACATTTTCCTGAGATCAGTTCTAGAACTCAGTTAAAAGAATGAAAGAAGCAAATGGCAGATTGAATTAATAGCTAGTAAAGCTATTATATGGGATGCTTTAGTAAAGCATACAACAAGAGAATTTATAGAAAGGTTAGAAAGAAGTAGAGGAATAAAGGCAGAGGAGGGGACTTCTGGGATTGATGGAAATGTTCCATATCTTGATTATGGTGATGATTACAAGGGTATAATCTATGTATTTGTTAAAACTTTTCAAATTATATCCTTAAAATCTGCATTTCATTATATGTAAACTGTACCTAAAGAAACAGAGTACAAGACCAAAAGTGAGATATAGGAGTATAGGAATGTATAATATAGGTATACTTTTTGTATATAGGAATACTTTTATTGATGAGTTGCAATTTTAAAAAGCCAAGTATTTTACTGTCCAGACCAAACAAAGCAAATTAAAAAAGGGGGAAATAGTGGATGTGGTATAAAAGAATACTGAAATGGAAGACAGAAATATGTCATAATTTGAAATAATCTTTAATTGGAAGAATAAATAACAGCTATTCATATGTAGAAATCCTGAAAGGTGTGTTTCCAGATTAATAGTGCAATGGTTAAAAAAATAAAATAAACCTGAAAGTTAAAATATACTTAGAGATATGAAGTCTGGCAAAATGTTTTATTTAATCATTAAAAAGAAAATAACTGAGATAAAGTTTTGACAGACTGTAAAGACAGTCCGGAACAATCTAGATTAGCATTCCCTCGTATGGTTTTTAAGGCTTATTCTGAAAATTGTTTTGATGTGTCTGTGATAGGACATGGGATTCTGTTTTTTTAATAAGCATCCAAGTTGAGTCTTACCAGGTATGTATGAGAAATGGTAGACCAGGCAGTGCAAACATAAATGAACTGCCAAGATTGTTATTCCAAAATCCGTAAGATAAATTTATTAGTTTCCTGGGGCTGCTGTAACAAGTTACCACAAACTTAATGGGTTAATACAACAGAATTTTATTCTCTCATGATTCTGCAGGCCAGAAGTCTGAAATCAGTATCACTGAGCTGAAATCAAGGTGTTGGCAGGGCCATGCTCCCTGAGGCTCTAGCGAAGAATTAATTACTTGTCTCTTCCAGCTTTCTCGTGGCTGCCTGCACTCCTTGGCTTGTGGCTTTACCACTCTAATCTCTGCCTCCTTAGTTAAGTTGCTTTCTCTTCTTATGTCTGTGTCAAATCTCCCTCTTACAAAGATACATGTTAAGGCCCTCCTGGATAATCCAGGATAAACTCCACATCTTTTTTTTTTTTTTTTTAAACCATATAAGGTGACATCCACAGGGATTTGGATATGGATGTCTTTGGGGGAGCTATAATTCAACCAACCACAATAAACATCTTAAGAGTGGCCTCAATATGAGTAGAAAGAAATAAGGAAACAGATTTCTTAAATTAGAATTAAGGTAAGGGGTTAGAGAAGAGATATGAAACAGTTTGAAGACCTGATAAGACTAAATAAAAGCAAGAAAACCAAAGGACAGAGTACTCTAATGTTTCCAATATTGCGGAAGCAATGAAGTTATTGGAAAATGAAAAAGAAAACTTCTTTGTAATTCAGGACAGCCTTTAAATTTCTTTTATCAGACAATGGCTACATGTAGCAGAGTACAATAGTGATTTTTAAAACATTTTTATTTAAGTTTATAGTGTTAACTTAAAAATGATTGGTGATTGAAATTTAATTCAGTATAAACTTATTAAAATTACCAATAAAGTTTTTGTTAAAGGCTATCATAGATAGTATCATGCATTTTAAATAATGATTCATTTCTTCTGTGACTGTTAAGTTAGATTGTAATGGTATTTATTTTTAAAAATATGTCTACTCAATATAGAGCCAGTAGTGCAAAAAGTGAAATAGTATTTTATTTTCATTACTAATAAACAACTCTATTTAATGAGAAAGTTCACAAAATTCATCTTTTAATAAGTCACAAGATTTCTTAAAGGCTTTTTCCAATTTTATAAAATTCATGCATATTGTGGAAAGTTGGGAGAATAGAAGAACATAGAAGAAAATCCACTGCAACTTACATTTTGTTGTATTTCCTATACATAATTTTATGTATGCAGTTTTTAAAAATATAATTGAGATCATAGAGTGAACAGTTTTGCTTCTAGCATTTTTTCCATTTGCATTGTAATTGAAATTTGAAACACTGATGATTAGGTAAATTTCCAAAGGCAATCCTGCTTTTACAGCTAGAGTATTTGAAGCAGGCTAGTTAGTTAGTTTTTAATATTTTGTATCTTTGCATCTGGCTAAGACTTGATTTTATCTTTTAATGTATTTGCTTTTGTAAATCTCAAAATTACCTTAAGATGTTAGAATGTTAATCTGTTTAAAAGGAAAGAAAAATGAGTGATATTTAAGAATAAGTAAAATTGTGATTAGAATTATAAGTGACGTCTTCTTGTAGATGAGTAAATAGAAGCACTAAACAGGGAATATACCCAATTCTTCTAATGTACTAAAGCCATAGAGTAAAATTTAATACATATCACAGGAGTTAAATTGTTAGCATTTTTCTTAGCACTTTGCATATATAATACATTTAACTTATTAATTTTATTATATATTCCTAAATTAAAATAAGCAATGAAATTTAAATGATTGGCCATTATTCTTTTTATTATTTTTCTTATTCTTAAAGGTAGATACGTTTCTTAATTTTAGGACACTTGAACTTGTAAAGGACGATCATTTTGGAAAATAGTTTACTAGTTTACTTTTTGGGTGAAACTGTAGTAAATCATAGTTAGCATATTGACTCATTCAAAGGATAGTTGAATGGTGTAGAATAAAAATTGATTAAGCTAACATACCCAAAGCACCTCCCCAAAGCACCTCCCCTAGAAGATAGATTAAATGAACTTGTGTACTTGTTAGATCTAAGATTCGCTGTTTTCGTTTTGGTTTTGCACTGTCTTATTGTCTAGGAGAAGAATGAATTTGCATAAACCTATAGAATTTTCACTGAGGTATTTTTTTTTTTTGTAGCTTAAAGCAATAAATGTAGATCTTCAGAGTGATGCTGCTCTGCAGGTGGACATTTCTGATGCTCTGAGTGAGAGAGATAAAGTAAAATTTACTGTTCACACGAAGGTAAATGGGATTTTTAAATTTGTGTTATTTTAATTATTGTGCTGTTATATATGTAATAGTACACCAACTAGAATTTTGGTTTTCAACATAATTAGAAATTGTGTTTTAGTTTATAATTCACTGCTGCTTGTTATCTTTCATTAAAGACTAAGTTTAGAAAATAAGGTATAAAATGTTCACAGAAACTTTTGTAGTCTAATCTTAATTTTTATTTGAGAAAATCTGTATCTTTGCAGAGTTCATTTGCCAAATTTTAAACAGAACGAGTTTTCTGTTGTTCGACAACATGAGGAATTTATCTGGCTTCACGATTCCTTCATTGAAAATGAAGACTATGCAGGTTACATTGTAAGTATTGAGGTTCCATTTTAATCCTATTTTCTAGAAACTTTTTGGATACTTTATTATGTTTGGAAATTCTATTCAACACTTCTCATGAACTGATGTAATTTTTTAAAAATTACCAGCTATGAAACATAACTGACTGCCACCTTTTATCCCAAGTTGTCTTGTTTGGGAGTGTGGCAATATCGATATGTAACGCTCCCTCATTTAAACTTAAATTCTTACTGTTTATTAGAATTGAAATGGGCTTGTCCTGGAGGGTGATAACTAAGAAGGTGTTAGAGACCGTATTGGTCTTGAACCCTTAGATAGACAGCTGTTTAGAGTTGGAGGGCTCCTGAGAGGTTATCTAATGTGAGTATGCACCAGTGTTGTGCTTCAGCTGTGGACCACACTCAGATTTCTGGAACTGTTTGGTTTGATTTCCTTGAAATCACCCTGGCCTGACTCCATCTTTCTCCTTGTCATTTGCTTCTTTTTCTTTCTGTAACTCCAGTTTGGTGCACAAGTGGCAGTGCTTTTGTTGTTCTGAATTGCCAGTTTTTATAAAGAATACAACTGAGGAACAGCCCAGTGGGAAAGATGCACAAGGATGAGACATTGGGGTGAGGGGTTGGCACAGAACTCTCATGCCCTTTCCAGGATGTACCACCTTCCATTTTCCCTGCATGTTAGTGTGTTTACTAGCCTGGAAGCTCTCCTGTTTCCACCCTCTTCCCCGTCATCTTCTTGTGTGGTGTTATTTTCTTACTGCCTTTTTCTCTCATAGACTAAACACTCTTCAAAGATCAAGACCATGTCTTATTTATCTTTATCTGCTGGTAGTTCAGCATCACGCCTGGCACATAGTAGCTGTCCTGTGTTGGCAGCAATGAATATGTGCCAGTCTGTACTTGGTGCTTCCTTCCCTGTTGCTTTCCTTGGTATAATCCTTTTCTTCTGGTCATTGCTGTTTTAACTTCCCACTACTTACCTTTCCTTCTGTTTATTTGCTATCTTTGCCTTCCATCATTTCCCCTTCACAGTTCTTACTTGCAGGCTCTTCCTCTAAGATTTTTTTCTTTTATCATTCCCTTGAGTGATACGTCTCTTTTAGACCTTGTGTTTTTATTTAAAGTAAGTGCTTACTTTCCTCCTCACTGTGGGAGAATAGGGAGAGGTTAGTCATTAGTCTCTGCCTTATTCTCTTGTAGTTAAGACAGTGCTTTCTGCCTCTGGTATACTCCAGTCATACCATTTACATACTTTGGAAAAAGTAGCATGCATATTTGCAACACATTTAATCAGTGTGTCAGTTCAGTTCAGTCGCTCAGTCGTGTCCTACTCTTTGCAACCCCATGAATCGCAGCACACCAGGCCTCCCTGTCCATCACCAACTCCCGGAGTTCACTCAGACTCACGTCCATTGAGTCCGTGATGCCATCCGGCCATCTCATCCTCTGTCGTCCCCTTCTCCTCCTGCCTCCAATCCCTCCCAGCATCAGAGTCTTTTCCAATGAGTCAGCTCTTCGAATGAGGTGGCCAAAGTACTGGAGTTTCAGCTTTAGCATCATTCCTTCCAAAGAAATCCCAGGGTTGATCTCCTTCAGAATAGACTGGTTGGATCTCCTTGCAGTCCAAGGGACTCTCAAGAGTCTTCTCCAACACCACAGTTCAAAAGCATCAATTCTTCAGCACTCAGCTTTCTTTATAGTCTAACTCTCATATCCATACATGACCACTGGAAAAAACCATAGCCTTGACTAGATGGACCTTTGTTGACAAAGTAATGTCTCTCTCTGCTTCTTAATATGCTATCTAGGTTGGTCATAACTTTCCAACGGGTAAGCGTCTTTTAATTTCATGGCTGCAGTCACCATCTGCAGTGATTTTAGAGACCCAAAAAATAAAGTCAGCCACTGTTTCCACTGTTTCCCCATCTATTTGCCATGAATGATGGGACTGGATGCCATGATCTTAGTCTTCTGAATTGAGCTTTAAGCCAACTTTTTCACTCTCTTCTTTCACTTTCATCAATAGGCTCATTAGTTCTTCACTTTCTGCCATAATGGTGGTGTCATCTGCATATCTGAAGTTATTGATATTTCTCCCAGCTTGATTCCAGCTTGTGCTTCCTACAGCCCAGCGTTTTTCATGATGTACTCTGCATATAAGTTAAATAAGCAGAGTGACAATATACAGCCTTGGCGTACTCCTTTTCCTAAAGTTTGGGTCCTACTGATCTAATACCAGAATATAGTGCTGCGCTCTGTTTCTTCCTTGGTGTTAAGGACCTCAAGAAACTTAATTTATAGACTTAATCAACTTCTCTAACCTTAATTAGGATATTCCTCATTCATTCAGGATGTTATCTCTCTCAGCCAGCAGTCTGTTCTTGTTTGTTTTTTGAGAGGGAAATAAAGTTTATTAGGGTGGGAGACACTGTTAGAACAGCGGACCAGCTCAAGGGAGAACCGATGAGACAACAGTCTTTTATAGTGGCAGTAGTGCGACTACTGAAAGAAATAAAAATCTTTAAAAACTAGTGGTTTAGGGGACTTCCCTGATGGTCTGGTGGTTAAGACTGTGCTTTCACTGCAGGAGGCGTGGGATCTATCCCTTTTCAGGAACTAAGATCCTCCTGCTGCATGGCACAGTCAAAACAAAACAAGTGATTTTATTCTGTGACAGATCCCTCCAGCACCACCAAGACCTGATTTTGATGCCTCAAGGGAGAAACTACAGAAACTTGGAGAAGGAGAAGGGTCTATGACAAAGGAGGAATTCACGAAGATGAAACAGGAATTGGAAGCGTATGTGACTTTTGTTATTTGTGCTTGTTTTTATGCCTTTTTTTGTTTGGTTGGTTTTTGTTTTTGTTTCTCTGCTCTCTGATATCGCATCCTTTCAATCATTTCACCACAGTGACCCTTTCTGGAAGATGCAGGTTTAAGCCATACAACCAGTGTTAACTATCATGATCAGAGCCTACAGGAAAATTATAGAATAATTGTCTGCGTTGTAAAATTCTTTAAATTGCAGTTTTAAATAAACTCTGAAGATTGAACAAAAAAGATCCACAAGTTCATAAATGATAGTAGAAGGGGAAGTAATGACTTTTTAAAGTCATTATGATCTACACATGTAGATCATTTTATTTTTATTTACATGCTCTTACTCATTAACCCACCTGGTTCTCTTATTTGAACAAGTGCATACTGCTAAGATTTCTGTTTTTCATATAAGTGTGCACTAAACAACTCTGGATATTTTCTTATTTCTTTTTCAAAAAGTGTGTATGTGTGTGTGTACACGTGTGTGTGTAATTTTCCCCCTCTTCTTTTGTCTGCCTATGGCTTCTGCCAGAAGGGTAAAGAATAGGAGCAAAGCAATGAGAGAATAGTTTTTAGTGTTTTTATTAAATGATTATTAGTTTCATATATACTAGAAATATATTAAATTCTTGAAAAAGTTCTGTTTCATTTTTAGCATATTCACTGAAAATACAGTTTTCCCCTTCTCTTGAACATTGAAATAATTTTGGATTGTTGCATATTGTTTTTCTGTATTTTGAGAGTTAGACAAGGAAATAGCTTTCCTTGCATTACCATCACCTCCATCATTTTTTCTGGTCATTTCTCCCGTTTGTGCATTTCCTTTTCTCCTCTTTCTCTGAATATCAGTTTTTAAGCACATATTCATGCTGCTACTAGACTCTTCAGAATGCTAAACTCTTGACAAGGAAATTAACAAAGTAGGTCTTCTTTGTTAAAGTGTAAGGTGACAGATATTTTAAGAATTCTGTCAATACTGAGTGCAAGCAGTAGCCTGATAGTGGACAGGTACAACTTCTATGGTTTATAATCCTGACAGCTGGAAATGAGCAGCACACATTAACATTGAAAGAATCTGTGGTTTTCCAGTAGCCCTGATCATGATTCTTTTGTGGTCTGGTTAGGGGTTGGATAACAGAGAACCTTGGGTTTATTCTACTGCTACCTCCATCCTCTGCATCCTTCTTTTTTGTCTTCACTGAATGACTACCCTCACAGAGATCAAACTTCTCCCAACATTGGTCCTGCTGGTTTGCTGGTATGTAAAACTTAACCTCCTCGCACGTAGTTGAAGCAAGAATATTGGGCCTTTTCCTTGAGTGTTTTTTTTTCTTTTTCCCAAACTGACATGTATTACTACAAGATCGCTGTGATTCACTGATGATATTAAAATGTTTTAAACACAGTTCTTCAGTATAATGGAAAACACTAGTCTTTCCATGGTGTGTTTCTTTCTTGTGTGCTTGGGTCTTTAAATGAAAATACTTATTAAAGTTGAAAATACGTTTACTGAGGTTTGTTTTATTTATTCGTATGAAGGTGTTTAAAAGCAGTAATTATCTAGAAATTGAATCATTAAAACTGTATGCTATAATTTGTAGTATACTTTCTCTGAAGCTAAAAACAAAAAGCCCTATAGTTCCCTTTAACATCAACTTGCATAGGAAGAAAGGTTCATAAAACTTAAAAATATTAACATTTATATATAATAAATACTGTTAACTAGCATGAAGTCTTTTCAGAGCTGGGTTTTATATATTTTGTTAACAGTTCAACTAAAACCTTTGTTTACATGGATTATATCTTTGTGCCTCTAGTTTTGCATTTAGAATAATTCCTAGTATTTGCTTAAAAACTGTTGCGGGTGTTTTTCTGCAGTGTTTTACCTTTAATTTCTGTGTATTATTTCTAGTGAATATTTGGCAATATTCAAGAAGACGGTTTGCAATGCATGAAGTGTTTCTGTGTCGTGTGGCTGCACATCCCATTTTGAGGAAAGATTTAAATTTCCATGTCTTCCTGGAATATAATCAAGATGTGAGTATTGAATTGATCAAAGCAGTGATCAAGGTTTATTTTTAAAGACTCATTGGAAGGAGAAGGGAGTTGTTAGAAAAGGCTTAAGGCTTTATAAATACATTTTATAAAATGTTCTGATTTTTCAAGGCAGTTTAATATGACTTTTTAAATGATACAGTATTTCAGTAGAACTTGAGTAGATTAATTTTTTAAATGATGCTAAACTATGTTACTACATGAGATATTAATTTTGATCCTGAATTGTGAACTTCTTAAGAAATAGGGCTATTAAACTGGTTAATGTTTCTTAAATTTGAGTTTGGAGGCTTCTGAAGCCTTATGGAGAATTCAGAGAAGTTCTTGAGCTAAAGAATTCCCAGTTAGTTTTGGGTTGATCATTGACTCTTAATCTGTTTAACCTGCCTCCCTCAGTGCTGGTTGCTGCTAATTTTCCTCCCTCCCTTCCTCAAGAGGTTTCTTCATTCGTGGTCCTAGAAAAATCTTTTTAGTTGGATGGATGATACAGATCTTGGAGTCTCTATTTGGATGACAAGATTAACTCATAATTTTAGCAGAAGAGAGGTGTTTCCTAACCTTCATTCGTTTCTTCCTATGGCGTCAGTGACCACACCCAGGACCTCATCTCACCCCTGAGTTCCTAAACCCTGATGTTATGGACTCCAGACATAGCCTTCTGTCCTCACAACTCCCCTTTTCCCTGTTCCCACTGCAGTTGTTCTTTGGCTCACTGCTGCATCTACACGCTTGACTTTCCCTGCACTTTGACCGTGTCAGTAGCTCTTTTGTTTTTCTTTCTTTGTTATCTTGCCTAGAGTGCCTGCTCTGTCACTTACAGCAGTGTTATGACTTCAGATGGATCTCTCTCATTTTCCATTGAAGCTAATTTCAATAATTCTTCTTGATCAGATAATGACCTTGTTCACTGGGAGTGGACACCAATCAGAAAGCAAACACCCAAACCTCCTGTATCCCCCATAGCCTTCAACCACCTTGGCTGCCACACTCATTTAATAGCTTTTTTTTCTTTTTCTTTTTACTTCCTCCTTTCCAATCTGGATGCCTTTTAAAAATTTTGCTTGCCTGACTGCCCTGACTGGAACCTTCAGTACAGTGTTACCTGGAAATGATAAGAGCAGACATCCGTGTTCTGTCCCTGATCTTAGGGGAAAGCACTCACTCCTTCACTATCAAGTGTGATGTTAAATATGAGTTTTTACATAGATATCCTTTGTCAGCTTAAAGAAGTTCTATTCCTAATTTGTTGAGTGTTTTTATCATGAAAAAGTACATCTGTTGAGATGATCATGTTTTTATTCTGTTAATGTGGTGAAATACATCATGCTTTTCCATTTTGACTGAGATACCTTTCTAGCTATGCTGACTCCCATGTTCTTGTGGATCTATGGGAATCCATCTTGATGTGTTCACCTCTTAACTCTGTGGCTACTTCCCAGTCTGCTTCATGGGCTTTTCCCACCATATATCCATTCATTTAAATCTGATTCTTCCAAGGTTCCTCACTGAGTTCTCTACAAGTCTGTAAGATTTCTAATTCTGTCAATTCTCTCTAATACCTGCTTCTGTGGCTCCATCGATTCTAATATGCTGTTAACTTAGAAATCTGTGGGAATTCCTTGGCGGCCCAGTGGTTAGGACTCTGTGCTTCCACTGCTGGGAGCACGGGGTTTGATCCCTGGTCACGGAACTAAGATCCCACAAGCTGCATGGGACAGCCCTGCCTGGCCGCTCCTCCTGCCCCAACTGTATCACTCCTGAGGCTCAGCACTATTCATTAAATAGCCTCCTGAAAAACCTCCATGTAGATGTCCCCTTGGCCTTTTACCCTCAGCTGAACTCTTCTTTTAAATCCATGCCTCCTTTTGTACTCTCTGTCTTATCTCAAAGAAGGCATCACTAACTCCCATTCCCTTCCACCATGAAAATTGCTGAGGACTCCTACTGTCTATTCCTATCAGGAGTCACCAGATTCTCTCTGTCTCATTTTCATGTGCATACTTGCTTCCATCACTAGATCTAAAGACTAGTCCAGACTTTCATAATCTTCGCCTGGGTTATTGAAGCAGATGCTGACTGGTCAGTCAGCCGCCAGTCTTAGCTTTCTCAACCCCTCAGTCGTATTGAGTTCCTTGGATGCTTTGCTGATGTCCCATGAATAGCTTTAACACTATACTTCTCATACTGTGTGTAATTGTATCTGCTTCTCTCTGTCTTCCTCTGTGCCATTAGTTACTTTAAGAGTAGGGACCACCTGTTAATAATCTTAATATTTGTGACACCCAGCACAGTGTGTGGTTATAATATATATTCATTATGGTTTGTTAAGTGAGTGAATTAGTGAATTAATATAAAAAATAAGGTTAAAAAAAAAGCTAGAGTGCTTTGAGAGGCCTAAGATAGAGCAGTGAATTCTAAGTGGGAATTTGAAAGGGTTTCATGAAGAGATCCCTTTTATTTTGAATATTAAAGTCTGAATAGAGTTTTTGGTGGGAGAGGAGATACCATTTCCGATACAGAGGAACCTAAGAATTCAGAGCCTCTTTCGAGAACAGTGTGGAGCATAAGTCTCTTTAGGGGTAAGGGTGGAGGTGGAAAGGTAACCTGAACCAGATTTTTTTTCAAAGTGTTGAGTATCTTGTTAAGGGGATTGGTGTTCAGTCTCTGAACATTATGAAACTATGAACTTATTTAAGTATGGAAGAGATGCTCAAAGTATGATTTTGGAAGGAAAAAGAAGTTGTAGTGTGATTTTGGAAGAAAAAAGAAAGAAGTTGTAGATTGTGTCAAGATTTTTATTGAAAGGTATGGAATTTTCATACTTTCATACCTTCACAGTCAGTCTCTCCCATCAGGAAGCTTCCGTAAGTCTCTTATCTTTATCCATCAGAGGGCAGACAGAATGAAAGCCATAGTCAAACTGATCACATGGACCACAGCCTTGAAACTATGAGACATGCCTTGTAGGGCCACCCAAGATGGACGGGTCATAGTGGAGAGTTCTGACAAAATGTGGTCCACTGGAGAAGGGAGTGGCAAACAACTTCAGTATTTTTGCCTTGAGAATGTGATGAACAGTATGATACGGCAAAAGATATGACATTGAAAGATGAACTCCCCAGGCCGGTACATGCCCAATATGCTACTGGAGAAGAGTGGAGAAATAACGAGAAAGAATGAAGAGACAGAGCCAAAGTGAAAACAATGCCCAGTTGTGGATGTGACTGGTGATGGAAGTAAAGTCCAGTGCTGTAAAGAACAATAAAAGAACGATATGGCATAGGTACCCGGAATGTTAGATCCATGAATCAACTGGAAGTAGTGAAACAAGAGATGGCAAGAGTGAACATTGACATTTTAGGAATCAGGGAACTAAAATGGACTGGAATGGGCAAATTTAATTCAGATGACTCTTATATCTACCACTGTGGGTAAGAATCCTCTGGAAGAACTGGAGTAGCCCTCATAGTCAACAAAAAGAGTCTGAAATGCAGTACTTGGGTGCAATCTCAAAAATGACAGAATGATCTCTCTTCATTTCCAAGGCAAACCAGTCAACATCACAGTAATCCCAAGTCTATGCCCCAACCACTAATGCTGAAAAAGCTGAAGTTAAACAGTTCTATGAAGACCTACAAGATTTTCTAGAACTAACACCCAAAAAAGATGTCCTTTTCATCATAGGGGACTGGAATGCAAAAGTAGGAAGTCAAGAGATACCTGGAGTAAGAGGCAAGTTTGGCTTTGGAGTACAAAATGAAGCAAGGCAAAGGCTAACAAAATTTTGCCAAGAGAACACTGGTCATAGCAAACACTGTCTTCCAGACAACACTAGAGATAACTCTACACATGGACATCACCAGATGGTCAATACTGAAATCAGATTGGTAATATTCTTTACAGCTGAAGATGGAGAAGCCCTATACAGTCCACAAAAACAAGACCAGGAGCTGACTGTGGCTCAGATCATGAACTCCTTATTGCCAAATTCAGACGTAAACTGAAGAAAGTAGGGAATACCACTAGACCATTCAGGTATGACCTAAATCAAATCCCTTAACAATTATACAGTGGAATATTGTACAGGAGGCAATGATCAAGACCATCCCCAAGAAGAAGAAATACAAAAAGGCAAATGGTTGTCTGAGGAGGCCTTACAAATAGCTGAGAAAAGAAAAGACTCTAAAGGCAAAGGAAAAAAGTAAAGATATACCCATTTGAATGCAGAGTTCCAAAGAATAGCAAGGAGAGATAAGAAAGCCTTTCTCAGTGATCAGTGCAAGGAAATAGAGGAAAACAATAGAATGGGAAGGACTAGATACCTCTTCAAGAAAATTAGCGATACCAACGGAACATTTCATGCAAGGATGGGCACAATAAAGGACAGAAATGCTGTGGATCGAACAGAAGCAGAAGATATTAAGAAGAGGTGACAAGAATAAGCAGAAGAACTATACAAAAAAGATGTTCATGACCCAGATAACCACAATCACTCAGCTAGAGCCAGACATCCTGGAGTTCAAAGTCAAGTGAGCCTTAAGAAGCATCACTATGAACAAAGCTAGTGGAGGTGATGGAATTCCAGTTAAGCTGTTTCAGATCCTAAAAGATGATACTGCGAAAGCACTGTACTCAATATGCCAGCAAATTTGGAAAACTTAGCAGTGGCCACAGGACTGGAAAAGGTCAGTTCTCTGTCCAATCCCAAAGAAAGGCAATGCCAGAGAATGTTCAGACTACTGCACAAGTGCACTCACCTCACACACTAGCAAAGTAATGCTCAAAATCCTCCAAGCCAGGCTTCAATAGTATGTGAGCCATGAACTTTCAGATGTTCAAGCTGGATTTAGAAAAGCCAGAGGAACCAGAGATAAAATTGCCAACATCTGTTGGATTATCAAAAAGCAAGAGAGTTCCAGAAAAGTATCTACTTCTGCTTTATTGACTATGCCAAAGCCTTTGATTGTGTGGATCATAACAAACTGGAAAATTCTGAAAGAGGTGGGAATACCAGACCACCTGACCTGCCTCCTGAGAAATCTGTATATAGGTCAAGAAGCAACAGTTAAAATCGAACATGGAACAATGTACTTGTTCCAACATGGGAAAGGAGTATGTCAAGGCTGTATATTGTCACCCTGCTTATTTAACTAATATGTAGAAAGCAAAGAACTAACAAGCCTTGTGATGAAAGTGAAAGAGGAAAGGGAAAAAGCTGGCTTAAAACTCAACATTCAGAAAACGAAGATCATGGCATCTGGTCCAATCACTTCATGACATATAGATGGGGAAACAATGGAAACAGTGAGAGACTATTTTCTGGGGCTCCACAATCACTGCAGTTGATGACTGCAGCCCTGAAATTAAAAGACGCTCACTCCTTGGAAGAAAAGCTATGATAAACCTAGATAGCACATTAAAAAGCAGAGGCATTACTTTGCCAACAAACGTCCGTCTAGTCAAAGCTATGGTTTTTCCAGTAGTCATGTATGGATATGAGAGTTGGACTATAAAGAAAGCTGAGCACCAAAGAATTGATGCTTTTGAACTGTGGTGTTGGAGAAGACTCTTGAGAGTCCCTTGGACTGCAGGGAGATCTAATCAGTCCATCCTGAAGGAAATCAGTGCTGAATATTCATTGGAACAACTGATACTGAAGCTGAAACTCCAATACTTTGGCCACCTGATGCGAAGAACTGACTTATTTGAAAAGACCCTGATACTGGGAAAGATTGAAGGCAGGAGGAGAAAGAAATGACAGAGGAAGAGATGGTTGGATGGCATCACCGACTCATTGGACATGAGTTTGAACAAGCTCTGGAAGTTGGTGAGGGACAGGGGAAGCTTAGCGTGCTGCAGTCCATGGAGTCGAAAAGATTTGGACATGACTGAGCTACTGAACTGACTGACCTGATGGGATTTTAGGGAACAGATGAGAATCTGAGAGACTGTATAGATGGGAAAACCGTGAATAGGGAACCAAAAAGAGGGAAAACTTGGAGATCAGATTATAATAAGTACTTTTAAAAATATTTAATGTGCGGTTAGCAGAATACATATGTAAAGAATATGATGTAGACAATTGGAAATAGAATCTAAGATTCAGGAAAGAGCCTGGGTGTGGTGATTGAGATCTGCTAGTCACTTGCTTAATGGTGAGTATTGAAGCCATGGCAGCAGATAAGGAAGTTAGATAAGATGTTCCTTGATGGGGCACTGATGCAATAAGTGGTAAAGTCAGAGTTGACTACTTCTCAGTTTTGCCTTTAGATATATACTATTCATGCCATTCAGAGTCATCTTTTGTGTCCTTTGTCTCGTGAATTGCTGACCCCAAAGTAGGTCAGGAGATGAGATTTGGAGGAGTTCAGAGTGAAAAATTTGCAAAATATATTTTCAGAGTTTCTGTAGAACATATGGATGGTATATTGTACTCCAAAAGATTTTACATGTTCAGAGAAGCTCCTGAGTAAATTTTTAGTTGACTTTATATGATATAGTAGTGTTTGACAAAGTATGATGAGAGGGCTCCTTAGAGCAGAATTATCAACTACACTTACACGATTTAGAGGGGCTTCCCTGGTGGCTCAACGGTAAAGACTGCCTGCAGTGTGGGAGACTTGGGTTTGATCCCTGGATTGGGAAGATCTCCTGGAGAAGGGAATGGCAATCCAGTCCAGTATCCTTGCCTGGAAAATTCTATGGACAGAGGAGCCTAGCAGGCTGTACAGTCCATGAGGTCATAAAATGTCAGACACGACTGAGTGGCTAACACTTTGACTTTTGAGCCTTACTGTAGATCAGCTGAACCTGAATCTTTGGGGGTGAGGCCAGACTCCTTTAAGTTCCCAGAATTTGAAAATCACTGATCATACGTAATGAAATTGCCACTTTATTAAGTTTAAAAACCGGAGTCCTTTTGAGATTGCTGTTTTGATGACAGAAAATAAAAGAGGTATTAACTTCTCATTTGTCATCTTAAAAGAAATACTAACTTAAATTTACCTTTCTTTCAGTTGAGTGTGCGAGGAAAAAATAAAAAGAGAAACTGGAAGATTTTTTTAAAAACATGGTTAAATCAGCAGATGGAGTAATTGTTTCTGGAGTAAAGGTAAGACACTATTTGGTTAACAGAGGTACTGCTTTGAGAATTTACTTCTTTTATGAGGGAGATACTTTGAGATTTTCCAATGTGTGGGCAGTTACATTGGAATGAAAGAGAAGTTTGGATAGTAGACTTCTTAGGCCTGGGAAACTGGGCCCCTTGCCCTGAGTTCCCATCTTCAGAGAGCTCCTTTCTCTAAGGGGTGATAGATCTGCAGCTCCAAGGGGATTTGCCAACCCAGAGCCCACACCCCTGTCCTCCAAACCAGACCATTCTCCTTATCTAGAACCTCACATTTTATTGCCCAAATTCCGAGCCTGCCTTCAAGTCCTGCCTGGACTTCCTCCTTGAATAGACCATACCTCTGGTGGTCTGTCCTCCACAGGTAGTCAAGGAGTAGAGGACCAGCATCTTCAGGGAAGAGCAGTGTGCAGGATGGAATTACTGTCCGGCCACATGCACGTGAGGTCCCTCTGGGTGCCTTACAGAGTCTCAGGGTGGGGCACCGAGGGGCTGCCTTGGTTTGTACACTTAGCCTTGACTTTACAAATTTTAGAGGCCAACTTGGGTTCAGATTTGAAGTTAGAAGAGCTCAGTTGAAGTTTTGATTTTGTCTCATAGTAGCTGCGTGACCTTGAGAAAAGTCCCATTTTGAAAACGTTAGTAATGTTAATTAGCTACAGGATTGTTAGAAACACTGAGTTAGATTTAGAAAGAATGAGATGCTAGGTATGCATATACTTATAATTACCTAGATAACACCTAGATTTTTCTTAATGATGGTCTGAAAATGGTACAAGAATTGATTTTTTTGAAAACTCTTACCATCAAAATATTGAGAAAAATGTTTATTGCAGAATATATTTTCAAAGTTTATAGAATCATATACATGTGTTATATATAGTACTCCAATAATAATAATATTAAGCAAATAAGCAATAAATAATGCTTTATCATCATTGCCTGTTTTTAAAAATATATCTACACTAAAACTTGGATTTAAAGTACTATTTGATTTATACTTTGATTTTGTGGAGACAGGTCAGTTGATATGTTGACAGTGAATCTCCTTTGGCTACTTGTAATAAAGAGTTGACATGGGAATTCCCTGGCAGTCTAGTGGTTAGGACTCAGTGCTTTCACTGCCAAGGGCCTGGGTTCAGTCCCTGGTCAAGAAACTTAAGATCTCACAAACTGTGCAGTGACACCAAAAAAAGATTCAGGCTGTTTTTTTTCTTTTCTTTCAGATTATTTCCATTTTGATGCTACTTATGTTGAACTTCTTGATTAACATTAAGTATAAACCACTGTATTGATTATGAATTTGATAATTTTATTAAAGTAATAGCTGACCTTTTTTTGAACATTTGGAGTGTGATGTTTGGTAGTGCACATGTCATTAATCTTCACTACAACTCTGCAAGTTAGTTTTATCTCTGTTTTTCCAATAGACTGCACCTGTACTAGTTAAGAAAACTAGTACACATGCATTAACAGATTTTAAGTCACATTTTGTCACACTAACTTTTGCTACTATGTTCTGTTAATATGGGTCTCAAGTTACATCATTTCAACTGGTGCTTTTTCAGTAAACAGTTGCTATTTTAGAAGGGAGGAAAGTAGTTCATTGTTTTTAGTTTTAATGGATTTCTAGCATTGTTCCAAAAAGACTGAAAACAGTGTTTAATACGAAAATTGCTCCTAGATAGCTAATTTGGCCAGGTTCCCCAAAGCAATCAGAGAGGGCCAATGACTAAGGCTTGGCAGCATTCAGGAATGGTTCATAAAATGCGTAACAGACCAAGAGAAGCAGATTTCTACTAGTCTGCCAGGCTCCCCCCCCTCCCTTTTTTTTTTCTCAAAAGCAATTGATTGCTCCCACTGGAGGAAATCAGTGTGTTGGAGAAGCAGGATTGTAGTGGAAGAGCACAAGCTGGAATAGGTTCAAGTACAACATGGGAGCATGGACCATATGGGACCATAAGCCTTCTGCTATAGAACTGTGGAAGACTTCTTACTTGATAGATGTTTTTGAAGTTTGAACTTACATGTTTTGAAGTTTGAACTTGTTGGTGAAATCAATATAATGTCTGATTATTAGAGGATAGCTATGCTGTTTAATGATGATCTTTTATGATTATAAGGCAAACAAAGTGATTTATATATTAGATTAAAGCAAATAAGTGAAAAAAGCTCATATTTTCTTTTGATCCCATAGGATGTAGATGATTTCTTTGAGCATGAACGAACATTCCTTTTAGAATATCATAACCGAGTTAAGGATGCATCTGCTAAATCTGATAGGATGACAAGATCCCACAAAAGTAAGGTTTTTTTCTGTGGCTCAAGTTTACATTGTTTAATGGAATAATTATCAAGTTATTATGTTATTTACAATTGTAAAAGTCTTGATATAAGACAGTGATTTTCAAACTATGGTCAATGAAGCTTTGATCTCAAGGCCCTTTTAAGCAAGTCTGTGAGAACAAAACTAATTTCATAATAATACTAGGATGATTTTTTTGTCCTTTTCACCATGTTGACATTTATACCAATGATGCAAAAGCAGTGATGGAAAAATTGCCAGTGTCTTAGGACAAATCAAAGCAGTGGCACCAAACTGTACTAATAATCTTTGAATTCTTTCCCACGGTGCATTAAAAATTTTAAAAATTCAATTAAGAATGTCCTTGGTGAAGCAATGAAACTTATTACTTATTGAAAGTCTCCTCCCTTGAGTATACTTTTTAATATGCTGAATGATGGATTGGGAGATATGCATAAAGCACTTCGCATATGAATTACGATGGTTCTTTGTAGAAAAGCAACTGAGTTGCAACTGAGCTGGCTGGTTTTTTTCAGTGCCATTTTTACTTGAAAGAACAACTGCCAGAGAAGCTGCTATTATGCAAACTTGTGTATTGGTAGCCATTCTATCAAAAATTAATTAAATGAGCCTCACACTTCATGGAAAACTACTGGCAGTGTTTGTTGACAGTGATAAAAATCAAGGTTTCCAGCAATTATTAGAATTTTGGAAAACTTGTATCAGTCACCATGAGTTTGCTTTTCGGTAATTGAAGACTTGTCTGAGAAGATTGATGGTGATATTACTGAGTGTGATACTTTTTATATACTGAAGTGCATCTGCATTTGGAAGATGTGTGTGATTCATTGAACCAGTATTTTCTGAATAATCATAATCATGTTATGTACACGATAGACTAATGGTTTTTTTAACAGCTGTATTGAAGTGTAATTGATATCAATAAACTGCAGTGTTCAAAGTTTACAATTGAATAAGTTTTGACACATGTGTGTGACATCATCACTAGAGACAGTATAATGAACATGTCCATCACCACACACAGTCCTCTTGTGGCCCTTCATAATCCCTTCATCCTGTCCCTGTCCCCAGGCCACTGCTGATAATACTTTGTCTCTGTAGATTAATTTGCATTTTCTAGAGTTGTATATAAATGGAATCATACAGTATGTACTTTCTGTGGTCTGGCTTTGAAATTCAACAAAATTATTTTGAGTTTCATCCATGTTGTATGCATCAGTAGTTCATTCTGTTTTATTGCTGAGTGGTATTCCATTGTATAGATACACCACAGTTGTCTATTCAGCTGTTGGTGGACAATGGATTGTTGCTAGCTTTCACCCGTTCAAAATAAAGCTGACATATGTAAGTCTTTGTATGAACATATGCTTTCATTTCTCTTGGGTAGTACCTAGAATTAGAATGACTGGGTCAATTGTAAGTGTATAATTAACTTTTTAAAAAGAAATTGCCAAACATTTTTCCAAAATGATTGTATCATTCTACATTCCTACCAGCTGTGCACAAGAAGTCCAGCTGCTTCATATCCTTACCAACAAAGTCAGTCTTAAATTTTATCCATTCTGCTAGGCCAATATGGTTTTAATTTCAGTGATTGATGATATTGAACTTCTTTTCTTGTATAAGTCTTTCAACTTTATTCTTCTTTATCAGAGTTGTTTTGGCCCCTCTAGGTTCTTTATTTTTTTCAGATGGATTTTAAAATCAGCTCGTCACTTTCTACAAAAATGCCTGCTGAGATTTTTGATTGGAATTGTGTAGAATATAGATCAATTTGGGAAGGATTAAGATCTCAAAAGTATTGGTTCTTCTGATACATGAACAGGGTATATCTCTATTTACTTTGGTCTTCTCTCAGCAATTTTTGTAGCTTCCTTTGTAAAGTTCTTATACATCTTTGGTTAGATCTCTGTTTTTTGATGTGATTCTAAATGATGTGTTTTTTTACACTTGAGTTTCCAGTTTTTGGCCAATATATAGAAATACGTTGTATTTTCAGCATTGAGCTTATATCTTGCAGCCTTTCTAAATAAACTCACTTATTAGTTTACTAACTATTTTGTAGATTCCTTAGCATTTTCTACATAAAGGGTTATCTGTGACTAAAAACAGTTACACTTCTTATGTTCCAGTTGAAATGTTTCTCTCTTTTCCTTGTCCGTTATACTGTAGCTGTACCCTCTAGTACCATGTTGGTAAAGTGGTGAGGGCAAGCGGTTTGACCTTGTTCCTTATCTTGTGGGAAAGCATCCATCTTAATTGTGATGTTAGGTATAGGTTTTCCTAGATGCCTTTTAGCAGGTTTAAGTCAAGAATGAATGTTGGATTTTGTCAGATGCTCTTTTTGCAACAGTTAAGATAACCATACGGTTTTTATTTTTTTAGTCTGTTAATATGGTTAATCATGTTGATTGATTTTCAGATACTAAACCAATCTTACATTCTTGGGATAAATATAACATATCATTGGAATTTAATGTGATAGAGTACACAGATTTCATTGGTAGGACTTTAGGTTCCCCAGTGTGACTAACCCTTAAAGGAACTACTGCTTGTTGAGTAGAGTATCCACAGTTATCTGAAAATATTAGTAAAATACCTCCTGCTTTTCCATTGACATACCTGTTTGAAGCTAGAGTTTTTTTCCCCTACTGCTGCTGCTAAGTCACTTCAGTGACTTACTTAGTGTCCAACTCTGTGTGACCCCATAGACGGCAGCCCACCAGGCTCCCCCGTCCCTGGGATTCTCCAGGCAAGAACACTGGAGTGGGTTGCCATTTCCTTCTCCAATGCATGAAAGTGAAAAGTGAAAGGGAAGTCGCTCAGTCGTGTTCAACTCCTAGTGACCCCATGGGCTGCAGCCTACCAGGCTCCTCTGTCCGTGGTGTTTTCCAGGCAAGAGTACTAGAGTGGGGTGCCATCGCCTTCTCTGTTTTCCCCACATACCTGAGCAAAAATATTGTGTCACAGTACAGTGAATGCAGAAGCAGATAAGAGAACGGAGCTATTGACTATTAATCCAGACACAAAGAAGAGATTTGCAAAAATCTAAGTGTCACCATGGTCACTGATTTTAAATATTTTTCATTTAAATAGTATGCTAACATATAATGGTTTGAATACTGTTATTTTAAAATAGTAATATTAAGACTGTGCTTTCAGGGATCGTTTCTATCGTTTGTTACTCTAGAAGTTTCTCTGAACATGTAGAGCACCTGAAACCACGAGGGAGGAGACCCACTTCACACAGCATTCTCTTCTCAGCCTGAAGCCGGCTCGTGGTGTTGCTTCTGCAGTTGCTATTTGCTGTTGATGATTGTTCTCTTCCTTTTGGAGAGTAAGAGGGAGAGAATGCTGTCTGGGTGGTTTCCTTAAGGGGAAAAAAAGTAAATACTTAAATTTTTCTGTTTTACTTAAAAAAAAAAAAAATCCTCTATACAGTGCTACAGACCCAGAAGTCTCTCTGAATAATCTTTGCACTTGTATGTCTCCCTGGTCCTTTTCCATGCCCTTCTCTTTATCTAGAATTCTTTCTTCCACTTTGCCTAGTAAAGATTTCCTCACCGTGCAAGCTCCAGCTCCTGCTGTAGTGTCTGTAAACCCTTCCCTGACATCCTCAGGTGGAATATCTGTTTCCCCTGATCCTTAAGTAGTTTATAGCTACTTCCAGTTCTATTCATCATAATGTATTATAGTTTGTGTCGTTTCTTTCTGTAGACTTTGGTATCTCATATTACATACACATTTTTTGGCAGGTATGTATTCAGTAACTTTTAAATCCATGAATAAATATATTAAATCCTTAAAACTTTTTCCATAGGTGCTGCAGATGATTACAATAGAATTGGTTCTTCATTATATGCTTTAGGAACTCAGGATTCTACAGATATATGCAAGTAAGGATTCTGATTTAAAACATTAAATAAAACAAAATTTTTGTTGGCATCTCGGCCACACACACTACTGCTGACCCAGCAGGCGTTTTGGAATATTTTTGTCAAAACACATTGACAGTATAGAGCTTCTTTATAAACTTAGGTTGGTGTTATTTTTCTCTTCCTTTTCTCTCTTTTTTAAATCTGAGAAATAAAATTCAACCTTAGTATATATAATTTTTAACATTTACAGTGTTTTAGTTGATGAAAATTTGCCAATTTGTGTGTGTGAGAGGAAACAGAATTTATATTAAAATGTTCTTAGATTTTAATAAAGTTTATTTTAAATAAATGCTTCTTTAGAATTAGAATATATATATATATTAGAATTAGAATATAATTGGAGGCCAAGTTTTACTCTTTGGCCACCTAATGCAAAGAACTGACTCACTGGAAGAGACCTTGATGCTGAGAAAGATTGAAGGCAGGGAGGGGAGGAGATGACAGAGGATGAGATGGTCAGATGGCATCATCAACTCAATGGACATGAGTTTGAGCAAGCTCCAAGAGTTGGTGTGGACAGGGAAGCCTGGTGTGCTGCAGTCCATGAGGTCGCAAAGAGTCAGACACGACTAAGCAACTGAACTGAAGTTTTAATCTAGCCATAAATCTTAGTTGCTTGTGTAATGTTGTTTAAACTTAACTCTCTGTTGAAAATAGCTCAAACATACTTCTAAAAATTTAAGAGGAAAAACTGTTTTCATAGTCTATGCCTTTCTGTAAACCACATCCTTGAACTTTTCTCTAGTATATCCTGTCTCAGTAGACATGTCAGATCAAATTTTTCAGCAAAACAAGATACCACAGCTTACTAATTAACTAATTAACATGCTACCTTCCCAAACAGTTCTTAAGTCTTTGATATGGAAAAAAAAAAGACAATGTTGCCATGTGTTATCTTACATAAACCTGTCAAAGCAAGTTCTTTTTAGTAAAGTGAAGTTCATAAAATTCAGCTTTCAATAGTATATGCCCTAATCCAAATATAATGTTGTCTGTCATATCTTACAGAATACCCTTTAATAGTTGGCATTGGGCTATTTTTTTAGTTGGCATCAGCATTTGAAAGATGGACTTTCTAGTTAAAAGCGACAGTGGGGACTTCATGGTGGCCTGGCGGTTAGGGTCCAGGCTTTCACTGAGGTGGCCCTGGTTCAGTCCCTGATCAGGAACATCCTGCAAGTGCAGCTCCCCTACCCACTCCCCAAAAGTGAAAGTGAATCCTGAAATAGAAATTGGCTCTTCCTTTCTATTGTTTTCCAAAACAAAACAGCTCTATTTGAAAATATTTAAAATGTAGTTCTTTGGATGTGATTGTTCTGTACTTCTGTAGTAATTTAAAGGTATCGTCTTTATTTAATATTATGCAGCGTATTACTAAAGGATATCAAGACAAAGGTTTTTAAAAAATATTTATTTAATATATTTATTTGGCTGCACTGAGTCTTAGTTATGGCATGTAGGATCTAGTTCCCTGACCAGGGGATTGAACCTAGGCCCTTGTATTGGAAGCATGAAGTCTTAACCACTGGACTACCATGGAATTCCCAAGACAAAGTTTTTAATGTATGGCTTAGACTGTTACCTTGAAATGGGAGGATTTTCTATAACAGTACATCAGGGAGAATCTGTTATATGGGTGCTTGTACAAAGAAAGATTTTTGTTGAACTAGATGAAATCTGCAGTGAAAAAACTCATTATTGTAATGAGATAAGAATGTTCATTGTTAATATGGTTTGGGGGTGTGTTCTTTGAACATTTGGAATAGAAAATTATTTCAAAGATAATTTATGATGAAATATTTTTCCCTTCCAGGTTTTTTTCTTAAAGTTTCAGAACTGTTTGATAAGACAAGAGTAAGTAATAATAATTAACCTTTGGGAGTATAAATCTCTGCAAACAATAATGTTTAACTTGTTGGGCTGTGTTTAACTTTATGAGAAAGATGAGTTATACTTTAGAAAAATGAAGAGATTGGAAAATAATGAGTTTTTCAGGAAATTCACTTTTTGTTAATTGGTTTTGCCATACATCAACATGAATCTGCCATGGGTGTACACGTG
This sequence comes from Nanger dama, assembly GCA_917880005.1. Taxonomy (NCBI): domain Eukaryota; kingdom Metazoa; phylum Chordata; class Mammalia; order Artiodactyla; family Bovidae; genus Nanger; species Nanger dama. The sequence goes on from CAKJTW010000038.1 coordinate 12,484,113, forward strand.
TTCCCCATCCTGAACCCCCCCACCTCCCTCCCCATACCATCCCTCTGGGTCATCCCAGTGCACCAACCCCAAGCAGCCTGTATCATGCATCGAACCTGGACTGGCGATGCATTTCATATATGATATTATACATATTTCAATGCCATTCTCCCAAGTCATCCCACTCTAAGTTCAAATTCTTGATCAGAAAATGTGTTCAATAGGAAACCAGGTTTATTTTTATGAAAAAAAATAATTTTTTCTTGGGGATTTTGTAAGCTAGAAGAAAATCTTGGATTCACTATAGCTTTACCAAGATTATTGTTTTTGATCCCCCATGAAATGCTGAATTAAAAGTGAGTTGTATCAATGTGAAGCAAATATATAACTGCATGAAATTTTCATTCATTTTAGTAATAATACTGATACATTCTTGGTTTTCAGGGGTTGTATTTATTTATAATCATTATGATAGTTAAATAATATTTAACATTTTTATAAATTAATAGAATAGTGAAAATGTTTACTAAAAGTAGATGTAAAGATGGGATTAGATGCACAGAGATTTATTGTGAAAAGAAAAAGGAAGGAGCAATAATAGACAGGAGGAGCCTTCAGATGACAGTGCCAGTCTGCACCTGTGAAAGGAGAGGGAGAGGAAAGAGGACTGGCTAGGCAGGGTTTCAGACTATAGCATAGTTCTAAGAAAGCTTCATCCAGGTCCCTAGGGAGTCCTTAAGCCAGAGCCGCCTGTTAGAGGAATTCTGATTCAGGCAAAAATGGGCTGGGTGGGGAGGATAGAACATAACTTTGGTGTGACCAAGATTCCAGATCCAGAGATACTGCAGTTGGAGCTATCAGCCAGCCTCAGCAAGCATTTCTCTTAACCAAGGTCCGGGTGGCACATTTCGATAACCCCCAAATTCTTATTTCCATTAGCATGTGCGTGATGTTCTGGTTACTATGACTGTGTTACAGATCATCCTAAAATCAGTAGCTTTACACAGCAACCATTTGATTAAGCCAATGAACTCTGGTTCAGGAACTCAGAAAGGGCGCAGCAGAGATGATTGCCTCTGCCCCCTGGTGTGCACAGGAAGGCTGTGAAGGCCAGGGCCTGGAACTTCTGTTACGGCTGTTGGCTTTCCCATGGAGCTGCTTAGGCTTCTTCACAGCTTGGTAAAGAGGTTCCAAAACTGAGCATCCCAAATGATGGGAAGAGGAAGCTGGAGCCTGGAAACTGGCATGGCATCATTTCTGTATTGGCCAAGCAGTCTTAACTTTTTATTAAAGTATATTATACATGTAGAAAAAAGCACATAACAGAAATGTACAGCTCAGTGAAATCTTATTATTTCACACACCCATGTAATGAATACCCAGATCAAGAAATGGAGCATTACAGCAATTCAGGTGCCCGACTCCCTTTTCAGCTGCCTTCTGAGTCACCACCTCCTGCAAGACTAACCACTGTCCTAGCTTCTAACAGCAAAAATTGGTTTTATTTTCCTATCTTATATAAATACACATGCAGTATATATTCTTGTCTGGTTTCTTTTAATTGTTATATGCATGAGGTTCATTGGTGGTGTTGCATGTAGGTATAGTTCCTACATTCTTATTGCTGTATTGTTTTCCATTGCAAGAATATACCTAACTTTATTATTTGTTCTACTGGTGGGCATTTGGATAGTTGCCGGTTTGAGGTACTTGACACAGAGTACTGTTAAGGCCATTTTTTATTTAACTTCAGCTGAACATAAGTATATATTTCTGTTGGGTGTATGTAACTTGGAGACGTGATGGTTTATAGGATACTCGTGTGAAAAGCTTTTGTAGGTGAACTGTTTCCCAAAGTGATTGTGCCAGCTTACATTCCCACCAGAATGAATGTGAGCATTGGGCTGCTGCACAGGGTTGTAATATTTGGTATCTTTTTTACTTTAGCTGTTCTGGTGGATGTATAGGATTTTTTTAAAAATTTTTTGACAACAATTTCTGATTTAGATTGCAAGAATAGTAAAAGAATTCTTGTATACGTGTCACCCAGATTTCCTTTCCTTTTGTTGTTGTTCAGTCACTAAGACTTGTCCAACTCTGCAACCCCATGAACCTGCAGCAAGCCAGGCTCCCTGTCCATCACCATTTCCCAGAGTTTGCTCAAACTCATGTCCATTGAGTTGGTGATGCCATCCAACCATCTCATCCTCTGTCGCCCTCTTATCTTGCCATCAGTCTTTCCCAGCATCAGAGTCTTTTCCAGTGAGTCAGCTCTTCGCATCAGGTGGCCAAAGTATTGGAGCTTCAGCACCAGTCCTTCCAATGAATATACAGGGTTGATTTCCTTTAGGACGGACTGGTTGGATCTCCTTGCACTTCGAGGGACTCTCAAGAGTCTTCTCCAGCACCGTAGTTCCAAAGCATCAATTCTTCGACACTCAGCCTTCTTTATAGTCCAGCTCTCACATCCATACATGACTACTGGAACAATCATAGCTTTGACTAACGGACCTTTGTTGGCAAAGCAATGTCTCTGCTTTTTAATACACTGTTGCAGTTTGTCATAGCTATTCTTCTAAGGAGCAAGCGTCTTTTTAAGTTTGTGGCTGCGTTCACTGTCTGCCACCAGGGCTTCCCTGGTGCCTCAGAGGTTAAAGAGTCTGCCTCCAATGCAGGAAACCCGTGTTCGATCCCTGGGTCGGGAAAATCCCCTGGAGAAGGAAATGGCAACCCACTCCAGTATTCTTGCCTGGAGAATCCCATGGACAGAGGAGCTTGGTAGGCTACAGTCCACGGGGTCACAAAGAGTCGGACACGACTGAGTGACTTCACTTTCACTTTCATTCACTGTCTGTAGTGATTTTGGAGCCCAAGAAAACTAAATATGACACTGTTTCCACTTTTTCCACATCTGTTTGCCATGAACTGATGGGGTCAGATGCCATGATCTTTGTTTTTTGAATGTTGAGTTTTAAGCCAGCTTTTTCATTCTCTTCTTTCACCTTCATCAAGAGGCTCTTTAGTTCCTCTTCACTTTCTGCCATTAAAGTGGGTATCATCTGCATATCTGAGGTTGTTGATATTTCTCCCAGCAGTCTTGATTGCAGCTTGTGATTCGTCTAGCCCAGCATTTTGCATGATGTACTGTGCATATAAGTTAAATAAGCAAGGTGACAGTATATAGCCTTGATGTACTCCTTTTCCAAATTGAACCTATCCATTGTTCCATGTCCAGTTCTAATTGTTGCTTCCTGTCCTGCATACAGATTCCCTTAATGTTAACATTTTCTACATTAAAGTTATTTTATTCCAAAAGGTCCATATTTATTGTTTTTTGCCCTTTGTGTACATTTCTCTCTCTCTTTTAAAGATAGAATCAATTTTGAAATTTTATTTTTAATTTAAGGATAATTGCGTTACAGAATTGTTTTCTAAGAATCAATTTTAATGTAGCAGGATGATTATCAGTGATTCTCCTTAGTGTTATCAATATCTGTTTTACAAATGTTCCTGGTTGTTTTATAAGTCGCTTTTATGGTGGACTTTGTTTTACCAGGATTCAGATGATGTTGCCATATTAGATTTGGTTGACATAATACATTCTTCTTTATCCTCTGTCTCTCCAGAGTGAATGAAGAGTTCTCATCTTTTTAGTCTGACATGGCTGCTTCCCACTTCCTCTCACCTCAGACTCACCACACCACTTCAGTTTTATGTGTTTTTTTTTTTTTTTAAGTTTTACTCTTTGGTATTTTCAGGCACGTTTTGTAGATGTTTTAATGTTGTTTTGTGGTTGTCTGCAGCAGGGGAATTGGTTTGAATTACCATTACTTCTGCCAGCCTCTATTACTTTATAGTCATATGTACATATCAGTTGCTGTTAAAATGAATAGAAAAATACAGGTGAACCTAAAAGATGATATTGAAACAAGTTACAGCCAAGAACTTGAGTCAAATATAGAGTCCGTCCATAGTTTCACTAATCTCATTTGATCTCATCATTTTTCTGTTTTTTTTTTTTTTTTTTTGTCAGTTACATACAAAGACAAAATAACAGGCTTATAGAAAGAATGGAAGGAAACTTAGCTTAAATAGGAACTCATACTATAGTTGGAAAAGGCAATGGCACCCCACTCCAGTACTCCTGCCTGGAAAATCCCATGGATGGAGGAGCCTGGTGGGCTACAGTCCATGGGGTCGAGAAGAGTCGGACACGACTGAGTGACTTCACTTTCACTTTTCACTTTCATGCATTGGAGAAGGAAATGGCAACCCACTCCAGTGTTCTTGCCTGGAGAATCCCAGGGACGGGGGAGCCTGGTGGGCTGCCGTCTATGGGGTCACACAGAGTCGGACACGACTGAAGTAACTTAGCAGCAGCAGCAGCAGCATACTATAGTTACTTATAACTTTAATTTTATTATCTTCATTTATTTATTTTCATTGGAGGCTAATTACTTAACAGTATTGTGGTGGGTTTTGCCATACATCGATATGAATCAGCCATGGGTGTGTACACGTGTCCCCCATCCTGAACCCCCCTCCAACCTCCCTTCCCACCCCATCCCTTGGTTGTCCCAGAACACCAGCTTTGAGTGCCGTGCTTCTTGCTTTGAACTGGCACTGGTCATCTATTTTACATATGGTAATATATGTATTTCAATGCTAATAACTCAAGTCGGCCCACCCTCACCTTCTCCCACATAGTCCAAAAGTCTGTTCTTTACATCTGTCTCTTTTGCTGTCTTGCGTGTAGGGTTGTCGTTAACCATCTTTCTAAATCCATATACATGCATTAATATACTGTATTAGTGTTCCTCTTTCTGACTTACTTCAATCAGTATAATAGGCTCAGTATAATAATGAGGTTTCATCCACCTCATTAGAACTGATTCAAATGCATTCTTTTTTATAGCTGAGTAATCCATTGTGTACATGTACCGCAACTTCCTTACCTATTCGTCTGCTGATGGACATTTAGGTTGCTTCCATGTCCTGGCTATTGTAAACAGTGCTGCCATGAACATTGGGGTACACGTGTCTCTTTCGGTTCTGGTTTCCTTAGTGTGTGTGTCCAGCAGTGGGATTGCTGGGTCCTATGGCAGTTCTGTTTCCAATTTTTTAAGGAATCTCCACACTGTTCTCCATTGTGGCTACACTAGTTTGCATTCCTACCAACAGTGTAACGGGTTCCCTTTTCTCCACACCCTCTCCAGCATTTATTGTTTGTAGACTTTTTGATGGGAGCCTTTCTGACCGGCATGAAATGGTACTTCATTGTAGTTCTGATTGCATTTCTTTGATAATGAGTGATGTTGAGCATCTTTTCATGTGTTTGTTAGCCATCTATATGTTGTCTTTGAAGAAATGTCTGTTTAGTTCTATTGGCTCACTTTTTGATTGGGTCATTTATTTTTCTGATATTTAGCTGCATGAGCTAGTATATTTTGGAGATTAATTCCTTGTCAGTTGTTTCATTTGGTATTATTTTCTCCCATTCTGAAGGCTGCCTTTTCACTTTGCTTATAGTTTTCTTTGCTGTGCAAAAGCTTTTAAGTTTAATTAGGCCCCATTTGTTTGTTTTTGTTTTTATTTCCATTACTCTGGGAGGTAGGTCATAGAGGATCTTGCTGTGATTTATGTCAGAGAGTGTTCTGCCTGTGTTTTCCTCTAAGAGTTTTATAGTTTCTGGCCTTATGTTTAGATCTTTATGTATGATATAACTTTAATTTTTTTACAATAAGAAAGAAAGTACTGAGTGTAGAATGTAAATACTGATTAAATACTTAATTTTTTTCCTATTTTAGAAAATAGAAGCACGAGTGTCAGCTGATGAGGACCTCAAACTTTCTGACCTTTTAAAATATTACTTAAGAGAATCCCAAGCTGCTAAGGTAATTTTATTCATTGTTTTTAAAATGGACTGCTTTTACAGAAACCCATCATCTCTTTAGAAGTTGTTAGACTTAAGATGGTTTACGATGACTTATCTCTTGATTTTAAAATCATATTTTCAAGTGTGATTTTTTTTCTCCTTTTATAGATTGTAGGTCACAGAACCCCACATTAAAGTCTCCTCTATTAACTTCTGATACAGTTTGTCTGGAACTTATCTTTTTTTGAATTTGATATATTTAGCCAGGTGAAATACCTGCAAAGACAAAAGGAAAATGCCCAAATAACAGTCGTACAACTAGAGGATTCCTAATTTGGCCTGTCTAAGTGCTCTGTGGAGGGTGTCTGCTCAGTTGTGTGCAACTCTTTATAACTGCATGGACTGTAGCCCGCCAGCCTCCTCTGTCCATGGGATTTTCCCAATAAGAATACTGGAGTGGGTTGCCAAGTCCTCCTCCAGGGGACCTTCCCGACCAGGGATTTAACCCACATCTCCTGTGTCTCATGCATTGTGGGCAGATTCTTTACCACTGAATCACCAGGGAAGCCCTCTGTTGAGGGTGAGAGAGTCATAAAACAAGGATATGTTTTATTTTAAGGCATCTCAGATTTCCTTTTGGAAATCTGTCCATGTGTAAAACTAAAACTCTTTACTAATCAAAACAATGTTTAACAAAAAAACTTCTAAAAGCACTGAAATCTTAGTGACTCAGATACTCCAATTCAGTGTTAATTTATGAATTGAGATGTACAGAAAATTCCCATCTGGTTCCTGGCGCTTTGAATACCCTTCTTTTATTTCTCATCAAATTATAAATAACCCTTTTAACTTTGAGGACTTAATTACTTGCAGATATACTGTCCATATCAAATTTGTTTTAAATCAGATTGTGTATGAGCTGCTTAACATTGGTTGGGCAGGGTTAAAATAAATTGTTCACTTTTGAAGACTTATTATTATAATATGTAATTGTAATATATTCATAAAAGGGAAGGCTGCTCAACAAATAAAAAGGAATAAGCTATGCATATATACAACAAGATGGGTCACTTTCAAAATAATTTTGCTGAGTGAAAGAAGCCCAACAGTAAAGACTGCTGTTTACATTAGCCTTCACTCTTGGTGTTGTACATTCTGTGGATTTGGACAAGTGTGTAGTGATATAAGTATCATACAGAATAGTTTTCCTGTCCCCAAATCCTGTGTTCCATCTGTTCATTCATCTTCCTCCTAACACTTTTTGATACTTTAATTGCCTCCGTAATTTTGCCTTTTCCAAAGTCACATATTGTCGAGTCTTTTCATATTGGTTTCTTCACTTGGTAACGTGCACGTGCTTTTCAGGACTTGATAGCTCTTATCTCTTCAGCAGTTAATAGCCTCTATCCATCAAGGTTGTTTATCCACTGACCTTACTGAACGATTGCTTCTAAGTCTTGGCAGTCATGAGTACAGCTGCTATAAACATCCATGTGCAGGTTTTTGTGTGAACGTAAGTTTTCAACTCCTTTGAGTAATAAACAGCAAAGAGGGTAATTGCTAGACCATATGATAGAGTAGTTCTGTCAAATTGTCTTTCAAAGTGGCTATATCATTGCATTCCCACCAGAATAAATGAGAATTCCTGTTGCAATTATGCAACAAGATGGGTCAGCAATCCTTGCCAGCAGTCGGTATTATCAGTATTGTAGATTTTGGACATTCTGACAAGATGTGTAGTGATACCTTGTTTTGATCTGCATTTCCCTGATAACATTTGATGTGAAGCATCTTTTCACAAGCTTATTTACCATCTCTGTGTCTTTGATAAACTACCTGTTTAAAAAAAAAAGAGTTATTTGTGTATTTTGGATAGCAGTCCTTTGTATCAACATTTTTAACTATCAGGGAAAGGAAAGGAAAGTGTTAGTCACTCAGTCGTGTCTGACTCTTTGCAACCTCATGGACTATAGCCCGTCAGGCTCCTCTGTCCATGGGGATTCTCCAGGCAAGAATACTGGAGAGAGTAGCCATTTCCTTCTTTAGGGGATCTTCCCAGTCCAGGACTGAACCCGAGTTGCCTGCATGCCAGGCAGATTCTTTATCATTTGAGGCATCAGGGGAGCCCCTGAGCCACCAAGTACACATCAAAACCATGGAGTTATATTACTTCACACCCACTAGATAGCTCTAATCAAAAAGACAACAGTGTTGACAGGAATGTGGAGAAATGAGACCCCTCATAGTTCTGGTGGAAAAATGTAAATGGTGCAGTCACTTTGAAAGTAGTCTGGCATTTTCTCAAGAGGTTCAGCATAGAGTTACGAGGTGACCCTGCAATTCTACTTCTAAATAATGAGCTATGAAAGGGAAGTGAAAATGAAAAGGTCCACAGAAAAGCTTCAACACACATGTTTTAAAAACAGCATTTTTATGAAATAGCCAAAAAGTTAAACCCAGTCTTTCAGTTGATGAGTGGATAAATCAGTGTGGTATATCCATACAGTGAAATATTTAGCAATAAAAGTTATGAAATACTGATCATGCTACAGATAGATGAACTTGAAATTTTATGCTAAGTGAAAAGCCAGACGGGAGTTCCCTGGCATTCCAGTGGTTAGGACCCTACAGTTTCCTGCTGAGGGCCCAGGTTCAGTCCCTGGTCAGAAAACTAAGATCACACAAGGCAAGCAGCCAAAAGGAGGGAGGAAAAAATAAAAGCCAGGCACAGAAGGCCGCATATGAAGTGATTCCTTTAAGAATCTCTCTGTTTGGCTGTGCTGGGTTTTTGTGGCTCTGTGGGCTTTTCCCTAGTGGTGGTGAGGTGAGGCTCCTCTCCGCTTGTGGGTGCAGGACTTCATTGTGGTGGCCCCTCTCACTGCAGAGCACGGGCTCTACATGCTTCAGCAGCTGTGGCTCCAGAGCACAGACTCGATAGTCAAGGCACCTGGGGTTGGTTGTCTAACGACAGGTGGGATCTTCCCGGATCAGGGAGGGAAACCGTATCTCTTGCATTGGTAGGCACATTTTTTTACCCCTGAGCCACCAGGGCAGCCCAGGATTCCTTTTTAATGAAATGTCCAAAATAGGCAAACCTGTAGAGACAGCCAGTGAATAGTTGTGGATGACTGGAGGTGGGGGCTGTAGGAGGAAATGGAGAGTGATTGCCAATGGATATGAGATTTCCTTTTGTGTGACAGATCTAAAATTGAGTGTAGTAATGGGCATACAACTGTGTGTGCATATTAACCATTGAATTGTGCTCTTTAAGTGGGTGAATTATATGGTGATGTGAGTTATACCTCAATAAAGCTGTTACCAAAAAAATTTAGAAGAGTAACTGGCCTGTGGCATTCAGTGTGTGAGTGTTAGCTCCAGTGATGGTTGTCGGGGGAGGGGGTGGGGGTGGGGTGGGGTGGGGGAGGTTGGCAGCAGCTACTAGACACAAGCAGCGTGTGTTATCAGGAGGCATTCTGTTTTATAGGATCTCCTCTATCGAAGATCTAGGTCATTAGTGGATTATGAAAATGCCAATAAAGCACTGGATAAAGCAAGAGCGAAAAATAAAGATGTTCTGCAGGCTGAAACATCCCAACAGTTATGTTGTCAGAAATTTGAAAAAATATCTGAATCTGCAAAACAAGGTACTCTTATATTAACCTTTAGTCATCAGGTATGTTTTACACTGTTAGACAAGCAGTTAATCCTAATTTGTTTTGTTCACAGAACTTATAGATTTTAAGACAAGAAGAGTTGCTGCATTCAGAAAAATTTAGTGGAACTGGCAGAGTTAGAACTGAAGCATGCAAAGGTAGTGTCATATTAAAGATTTAACAATTTAAGTGACTTAAAATTTAGGAATAAGTCTGTTATGATACTTTATACTAATTTTAAAAATAGGAAATCTTAGACTTGAGAGGGATTTTAAAGATTATCTAATTTCAGCAAGAATAGTACCTGCAGTGTCTCTAATGGTTAGCTCTGCAAGACTCTAGTACCTAATATGGAGAAACAGTTATCATTTTTTGACTAGTTAAAAAAATAAATTTTCTTTACCCTACTATCATTGCTCATTTAAAATACTATACCTGAAAATGGAAACACTTTTGCATGTGTGAAATGATTATTGTACACATTTCTTGTTGCAGCTTGTTTTTTTAATTGAAGTATATAGTTGATTTAGAATGTTAATGTTGGTTTTAGGTGTACAGAAAAGTGATTCAGTTATATACATATATGTATATATTCTTTTTCAGATTCTTTTCCAATATAGGTTATTAAAGAATATTGAGTATAGTTCCCTGTGCTATACAGTGGGACTTGTTGTTTATTTTTTTATTTTTATTATTATTTTTTACTTGATGTGCCAATTTATTATATTTCCATCAGACTGCAAAATCACAAAATTAGAAAGATAAAGATAAAAAGGTTAATTCTTGATAGGTAGATTTTTTTCTCCACTTAGAATACACACAGACCTTGTATGCATTATGTGTGTTTTCTTCTAGCATTTTTCTGTGAAGAGACACACATGAAAATCCATGAACATACATGTACGTGGTAAAATTGACATCATACCTCACACATAAATTGTATCCTGCTCTTTTCCACTTAGTCCTATATTATTATTATCATTGCATATGTGGAGAAGGCACTGGCACCCCACTCCAGTACTCTTGCTTGGAAAATCCCATAGATGGAGGAGCCTGGTAGGCTGCAGTTCATGGGATCGCGAAGAGTCAGACACGACTGTGCGATTTCACTTTGACTTTTCACTTTCATGCATTGGAAAAGGAGATGGCAACCCACTCCAGTGTTCTTGCCTGGAGAATCCCAGGGATGGGGAAGCCTGGTGGGCTGCCGTCTTTGGGGTCGCACAGAGTTGGACACGACTGAAGCGACTTAGCAGCAGTAGCAGCAGCAGCATGTATATGTTCCCTTGTGGCTCCGCTGGTAAAGAATCCACCTACAATGTGAGAGACCTGGGTTTGATCCCTGGATTGGGAAGATCCCCTAGAAAAGGGAAAGGCTACCCACTCCAGTATTCTAGCCTGGAGAGTTCCATGGACTGTATAGTCCATGGGGTTGCAAAGAGTTGGACACAACTGAGCGACTTCCAAAAAAAAAAAGTGTGTATATGTTACTCTCAAATTCATAATTTTTATGGTTAAAAACCATAAAATTTACCATCTTAACCAGTTTTAAATGTAAAGTTTGAGTAGTGTTAAGTATATTCACGTTGTTGTATACCGGATCTCTAGAACTTTTTCATTTATTGAGCATTTATTTTAAAATGTAATTGCAGGCCACATGTGTGTCTGTTAAATTTTAGCTTGCTAGTCTTAGCCCAGCTCATTGAGATCTTTTGGAAACTTGGGTTTGATCATGTAGTATTTGACTATTAACACTAGTTTTTCCTGTCAGTTGTTTGATATTTGCAATTTGTATGAACTTCCTTTTTATGTCTTCATCTAAGTTTTGATTTAAAAGGTTGATCAGGATTAAATGAATCAGTGTTTGTTAATCTAATTTATAAAAGTGGCACCAAAAACTTTTGGTTCCCTTCTGTTCTTTCTATACTGATTGATATTAACTTATGAATTATTTGGTTATATTTATTTGAATAGTTATGAATTCATTTATTTATACTATTATCCACCATTATTTCTCCATCTTATCTGTGAAGGACATTAGGATTGAGCCTATGTTGGTTTTCTGATGTTCACTGTTTATGTTCTTTTTAAAGAGGTTATAAACTATCACGGATTTTGTTATAGATTAAGGATGAGTTGACAAACTATAACCTGAAGATCAAAAGAATAATACTTCTTGACATGCTAATTATATGAAACTCAAATTTAACCTATACAGTTTTATTGAAATACAGCCAAGCTTATTCACTTATGCTTTGTCTATGATTGCTTTCATACTACTGCAGCAACGTTGAGTAGTTGAAACAGAGACCAAATGTCTCTGAAAGTCTAAAATGTTTACTGTTTAGCACTTCACAAAAAGAGTTTGCTGACCCATGCTATAGATTGGTGTTAGCCTCTGGTTTTCAGATTTTGTACTTTTTCAAATTCTTTCTGAGGTATGTTCTTTGGGTGCCAGTTTCTCACAGCTGTTCTAGTCCAGTTGTTCTGAACTAGTAGTGATTTTGCCCCCAGAAGACATTTAGTAATTTCTGGAGACATTTATGGTTGTCACCAATCAGGATGGGTAGGTTATGAAGAGGCCAGAGGCCAGGATTGCTACTCAACATCCTCCCATGCACCAGAGAACCCCCACAAGAGGGGATTGCGCAGCCCCAGTGTCAGGAGTGCTGAGCTTGGAGAACTCTGTTGTCTCAGATTTCTTACTGATTTTGTAAGTCTGAACAAAATCTCATTTTGGTCCCAGGATCCAGGTAAACCATTCCAGAAAGAGTAGATAATGGTTAAATTTACAGCAAGATGTTTGAAACTACTTTGGATTTTATTTATTATAACTGACATATATGACTTTACCACATAATTGAAGTCTAGTTATAATAGAAAACTCGATAGTTAGGTCCCTTTTGTTTCCTTGAAGATAGGCTCAGATTCTTTATTAAGGAAATAAAAAGTGTATGATAGGGGCAGTAACAAAGTGATGAGCCAACTGTGAGGGTGTGACGTGAGTCCCCACATACCCTATTGTAGGTGCAGAGAAAGGTGCACCTTTTGCGGAGCCTTTTGGCAGGTGTCAGCCTGCAGCACACACATCTGTGACTCAGCGGTCCCCGTTGGGGAATGCTGCTGTAAGAAGATAATTGCATAACGATAGGCAGGCTTAGAGCCATTTGTCACAATTCTGTTGTTATAATGGCCAAAAATTGACAGGAACTTAAACATCAACAATTGTTTATTTTCACTTAATTTTAGACTTTTCAGAAATGTTGCAAGGAAAGTACAAAGAATCCCTGAATACTCTTCATCCAGATTCCCCAAATGTGCATGTTATCACATCTATTTTGTCTTTTTCCTCTCTCTTCTTCCCTTTCTCTTTACACACACACCCCTGTACACACCTGAATAAGTTGCAGATACTGTGCTTCTTCTTTTACACGTTTCAGTGTGAATTTCCTAAAACCAAGTAATTCTCTTAAAATAGTTACAAAGGAGAGGAAATTAATATTGACATAATTCTATTATCTAACCCAGAGACCTGTATTCACATTTCCCTGGTTGTGCCAGTAATGTCCTTAAATGGCAAAAGGAGACTGGAGAGATTGCGTGTATTCAGTGTACCTGTCGTCTTAGACTTCTGTTGTCTGGAGAAGCTGCTGAGTGTTTGTGCTTTGTAGCCCTCAGTTGTAGAATGCCCTGTGTAGAATGTCCCTCAGTTCGGGTTTGTCTGATTCCTGGGTTTGGGTTCTGCACTCCGGGAAGGTGTCCCACACAGAAGTGATGTTCAGATGGTCTCATTGCATCGCATGTGAGGAGATACATGCTATTGATTAGCTGCCTTACTGGCAATGTACAACATTGATCATTTGCTTAAAGTGACGTCCGCAGGCTTCACAGTAGCTGAGTTGCTGTTTTATACTTTGGAATTAAGAGGTATTTTGTGGGGAGGTACTTGAGACTGTTAAATACCCCATCACTCAACCAGCACTGACCATTGGAACTTCATGCCATGGTGGGAGTACTCATTAGTGCTGCCCAGTGTGGTTGCCGTTAGTCACATGTGGCTCTTGACCCCTTGAAATGTGGATAATGCACCTGAGGGACTGAGTTTTTATTTCATTTTAATTAACAGAAATTTTAATTATGCCGCTGTACATAGCTAATGGCTACAGTATTGGCATTTTAAGTCTCATTATAATAGCATCCATTCATGTTTTTTGCCTGAGTCAGTTAATTTGTGATGATTGCCAAATGGTTATTTTCTAATTCCATCTTTATACGTTTTAGCTGACTTTCTAAGAAGGAGTTCCTTCACTCCTGCTAATATATTACTGTAACATAAATATACTTAAATTTACTTTTGTATGTTCCTAAATTTGGATGCCAGTTCATGTTTTATAAATGGGCATTTAGGTATGACTTTTGTAGAATATTTCTGTGTGATACTACTATTTTTATAAAACTGCTATAAGTCTAAGCCAATGTATGTTTTAATAGCTAAAGAATAAGAACCTACCTTACCATCAGAACATGCTCAGTAGTTTAATCTGTATACAAAGGGCATGTTTTATAACCCTCACTGGAGCATGCCAGATACTCATATTAGTCTAGATAGAAACATCTAGTATGTGGAAAATATTACTGTGCATGGAACAGATTCTGTAATTTTATGTCTTCAAAGCTTTATTTCTACATAATGACTGTTTTTAAGTTCTGGTATCTTAATGTGATTTCTAATGCCATGTGTTTTCAGTAAGACTTGCACACTGTTTGAACCTCGCTGTTGCTCTTCCCTTCCTTTGCAGGGTAATCTACAGTTGCTGCAGAACTGCCTGGCAGTGCTCAGTGGAGACACATAAGCCACACTCTTGCCTTCCAGTTAAAAAGGGCTGCCTTCCTTCAGATTTTATTTTTTCTTAATGATGTTAGGCATTTACTGCTCACTGGAAACAAAAGAAACAGCTGACAGAGTGCATCTCCTCTCCTTTTTCTGAAAAATAATGGATCAGTGCCACCCTCGGGTGTGCGGGTTGCGTGGTGGCACCTGCGCCCTGGACAATTGCCCATCATCGCGCCATCCTCCTCTTCAGAAGTCCAAAGTTCTGTCTTTTTAAGTAGCCTCTATAACTGTGTTTATTTTATGGATAGTATTCCTTTTGGCTGCCAATCTTATTTACCATTAAATAATTTCTGAAGTTTAACTCTTTCAAAAATACATGGTTTAAATGAAGATAAGGATTGCCATTACCTTTTTTTCCCCTTTTTTTTTTTTTTTTAATTTTGTTAAAAAAAAAATTATACACCACCATAGTTCACTCTTGTATCCTGGTAAAGCATCTTAATCAGACTTATTTTAATTAACGAACCTTTCTTAGAAGTTTTGGGACAGGCTTTATGTACTCTTTATAAGTATGATTTCTGAAGAAAAGCAAATGCATTAGTATGTTTGCCTTAAACTTGTAGACTAAACCAACTATTGTCAAATAAACAGTGATAACAGTGATAGTTTTTAATTCTGTGGTCATTGTATCACTCTAAAATTTGGAGTAGCTATAATCTACTCCTATACTATGCTTTTACAGTGCAGGTCTTAGCTTTTCTTTATTTCTTTTAAAATGGCATATGGAACCAAGTTCACCGCTTTACAAAAGAATGAACTGCTTCTCTGGGTGCTTTGAGCACTTCGTGTAAGATGGAATTGGACAGAGACAGGTTAGAGACCGCTGTTTCTAAAAGTGGAACAGAGACTCTAGCCTGTTATAATTTCCAGGATTCCACCTCTAGCTCAGCCAATTAACCATGAGCCATATGCCAGAGTATAGGTTGGTCTGTAGAGAGAAAGAGGCCTGCTCTAGGGAATAGCACTTGTCAGTGGGGAAAGTTGGACTCTTTGGAATAGTTAGGGCACAAAGTCACGGTAATGTCAGTAGCTGCTTTACAAATATTATTGACCTTTTCAATGTGAATGACCATTATGTTATTCCTAGTTTAAAATTAGCTTGAGTGGTTGGATTTTTCCATTCTAAGTTGTCTCCCATGTAGAAACCACAGGCATTTGGGTTGGTCACCCCTCCGGTGTGTTCCTGATTGTTTTTGCAAACCATTCTGAAGACCGCCTGCCTGGGTCTCAGGGCTAGTTACTCCGGTTCCAGACTTCTCTGCTGCTTGTCTCTTGCCTCACTGGTGTGCTGCTCAATGTTTCTCTCTGTTACTGTTGTTCCTCAGTGCGTTTCAATTGCCCATGTTTATGTTGGCTGAGAGATTGTGTTTTGTCCTCCATGTCCCCTTCACTGGTGAGAATATGCCCCTGTGATGCCCACCAGTGGGTGAACATGGGGTGGAGGGCCCCTAGCCTCTGGATTCAGGGGCAGTCCCTTGTGGCCTCGGACCACAGGGGTTCACTTGAGCTCTTTGCCTGTTTCTCCACCATGAAGGATATACTGACCTACCTCACAGGGGTGTTGTGAGGATTAATAAATGTTGGTACAGTGCTTTGGAAATGTGAAGATGCTGTGTCAATGCTAAAAAAATAATATCAAGTTCACAATTTTCTACATAGCCATCAACTAATCTGTTTCTACCAAGGTGGCCTTTTTCTAGGAAGGGAGTACAGTGGAAAGTACATCCCCTGACCTTTTGGTTTACATTTTACAATGCTTGACGGAATGGGGTAAACAGGAGGTGACGATTATGGGTGTGGGGAGGTAAGGCCTGCTTAATAAATACATGTATAAATGAGTTAATCGGAGGAGGCAATGGCACCCCCACTCCAGTACTCTTGCCTGGAAAATCCCATGGACAGAGGAGCCTGGTGGGCTGCAGTCTATGGGGTCGCGAAGAGTCAGACATGACTGAGCGGCTTCACTTTCACTTTCTGCTTTCATGCATTGGAGAAAGAAATGGCAATCCACTCCAGTGTTCTTGCCTGGAGAATCCCAGGGACAGGGGAGCCTGGTGGACTGCCGTCTATGGGGTAGCACAGAGTCAAACACGACTGAAACAGCTTAGCAGCAAATGAGTTAAGTACTATCCAAGGGTCTTGGGAAAGAATGTGTGTTACTCATTAGAAGTCATATGGCAAAAATTTACTTTGTACCTCCAGAACAATTGGAAACATTTATTCCATAGCTCACTGCTGCTGCTAAGTCGCTTCAGTCGTGTCCGACTCTGTGCGACCCGAGACAGCAGCCCACCAGGCTCCCCCGTCCCTGGGATTCTCAGGCAAGAACACTAGAGTGGGTTGCCATTTCCTTCTCCTAGTCCCTGTTAAAAATAGCCCACCCTGGACTCACTGCTGTCGAGTGAGTTGTGGCATTCATAAAGCTTTAGCATGGCAGAGGTGCAAGAGGGAGACACCTAGTGGCAGAGACAGGACAGCAGTGGAAAAAACGGTTTCCCTCAGGAGATGCTTAATGTTCTGAGAGGAAGAGGGGCAACTTGGTCTGTGAAAACGGCTTGGGGAGTCATTGTTGGTTGCAGTGGGAACCAAGGATGTGAAGGATTAGGAGTTTATGTGGTGAGCAAGGAGAGTGACAGGAGAAAATCAGTGAAAAAGGTGAGGCAAGCCTGCCTGAAGCCAGTGAGGCTCCAAATGGATGAGAGTTTTTTCCAGTGGGCACATAGTGTAAAAGGAAAGCTATGAAAAATTGATTTTCACTGCTTATGGATAGAGGAGAAATATCAATAACTTCAGGTATGCAGATGACACCACCCTTAAGGCAGAAAGTGAACTAAAGAGCCTCTTGAAAAGCGTGAAAATGGTGGCTTAAAAATCAATATTCAAAAACAAAAGATCATGACATCTGGTCCCATCCCTTCATGGCAGATAGACGGGAAAAATGAAAACAGTGACTAATTTCTTAGACTCCAAAATTCTGTGGTTGCTGACTGCAGCCATGAAATTAAAGATGTATGCTCCTTGAAGAAAAGCTATGACAAATCTCATCAGCATATTAAAAAGCAGAGACATCACTTTGCTTACAAACGTCCACATAGAAAACTGGTTTTTCCACTTACGTACAGATGTGAGAAGTGGACCATAAGAAAGGCTGAGAGCCAAGGAACTGATGCTTTGGAAGAAGCATCAATTGGTGCTGGAGGTCCCTTGAGAGTCCCTTGGACAGCAACGAGATCAAACCAATCAGTCCTGCAGGAAACCAACCCTGAATGTTCACAGGAAAGACTGACGCTAAACTTGAAACTCCAATACTTTGGCTACCATTGGAAAAGACCCTGATGCTGGGAAAAAGCAAGAAAAGAAGGGGGCGACAGAAGAGGAGATGCCTGGATGACATCATTGACTCAATGGACATGAGTTTGAGCAAACTTCTATAGGTGGCATGGTGCAGTTCATGGGGTGCAAAGAATCAGCAGGACTGAGGCACTGAACAACAATAGCTAACAGCAAGTTTATAGCAGAAAACAAAAATGACAAAAGAGCACTGCTACAAATCCCCCTGGGTATAAAACGTTGAAACTCCCGACACCAAATAAGTCCCTTTTTATCTGTATTCACAATTACCAGGGGAAAGGGCGAACACAGTCCCCTGCTACCCCAAATTATGCAGTCGAGGTTCCCACATTGGGAAATCACAGGGGTCAGCACACCTAGAATGCAATGAGTAAGACTCATCCTGGGAAAACCACCTTCGTGATTACGGTATTTCTCCTCCAGTTAAGTATGAGTTACTGCTCACGCACCGCCCAACACATTCGCGCTCACTCCATTCTCCAGGCACGGTCACTTCCTCAGCCGACTCTGCACACTCAGGGCCCTCCGCCCCCTGCACACCTGTCGCCGTGGCCTCGTTCAGCCGTAGACCAACCCCAGGAGCCTCCGCGTGTTCACACGCAGGACGTGCAGACCCAGGTGAAGTGGGACCAGCAACCTCTGTGCGCCTGCTCATCTACATACGCCGTGCCCCCTGCGTGGGTGTCTCCGGCGTCCTTTGCTTCGCCTTGGGGACCGCGGAGCCTACTGACCTCACCCGAGACGCGCCGATGTCTCCAATGAGGGGGTGGGGAGGGTGGGGGCATGGCGCGTGGCGACAAGTCGAGACCTGCAGAGGGGACCAGGGAAGACGAGCTCCCGGCGGCGTTCGGCGCCCCGAAGTTGAGGGGGTAGGTGGGTGGGTCCCGGCTTGGGTCTGGTTTCACTTTTCTTTTACTGAAAATGACACGCAACAGAAAGTCAATCCGACGTTAAATAGTAAGAGCAGAGTTTCGTCATAAATTTAGCATGAAGTTTAGTCCTCGTCCATGATCTTTCTTTCTGATTATGTAGTAATCTAATCTTGCAACAGCGAAAGAAAAACAGACTATCAGGGTAAAGCGTCCCTGTAAGGGGTAGATGTGTATGGGCTGTGCATTGGATGGTCCCTGAAAATCAAATGCACGCAAATATCACGTTTTCGTCTTGAAGGACTAGGCTGCCCTTTCAACTGCCAGATTTGTCTTTTCCTCTTCCGTACACGAAGATTATTTCTCGGAATCAAGTGACTCCTCCCCAAACGTGAGCAAAACGACTGAACGAACTGTTGTGCGATCATGAGTGGTCCATGCTAGGGAGCAAAGGGAGGCGAGAGGCATGTCTGGAGATTTTAAGATTAGGGAAGGCTTCCTGAGGTCCTGACTGCTCAAAGATCCTAGAACCCGTGTTATAGCACCCTTTTTTTTCTTTTTCTGTTTTTGCCGCGATGTCTGGTAGGGGCAATGCTAGTTCCCGCATCGGGGATGGAATCGCGCGCCCGTGCCGCCCTGCAGTGGAAGTGAAGTGAAGTGAAGTGAAGTGAAGTCGCTCAGTCGTGTCCGACTCTGCGACCCCATGGACTGTAGCCTACCGGGCTCCTCCATCCATGGGATTTTCCAGGCAAGAGCATTGGAGCGGGTTGCCATTTGGAAGTACGGAGTCTTAACCACTAGACCACCTGGGAGGTCCCAAGCACCCTTTTGATTATTGGTTGTCTCAGGAAGCTTTCTTTCTTAGTGAATATTCCCTAAAAATAGAGGATTTTATCTAACCCCAGTGTTTCTTGATAAAAATCAAGGAATTAACATTGATATGTTATTTATTCTATAGAATTATTCCATTTGCTCAGTTCTCCCAGTAATCCTTTATAACCAAGGGAAATTCAGAATCACGTGTTACATTATGTATCCTGACTTTTTAACCGACTTTAACTACCAGCCCTGTCTTTTTATTTCATTATGCAAGCATTTTTGAAAATTACACGCCAGTTATTATTGTGTAGAATATCCTTTGATTTTTAAATTGTCCTGTCTGTCCTCATAATTACATTCAAGTATGTATTTTTGACAGGTAGACAACATAAATGATACTGTATCCATTTGCAGGTTGAATTATGTCTGTGTCCTGCCCCCAACACACACACACACCAGGAAAAAAGCAACACATCTCCATATCCTAATCCCTGGTGCCTATGAACACGACCTTATTTGGAAATAGAATCTTTGTAAATATAATTAAGGTAAGGTCAGTAAGTCAGTCCAGTCACTCAGTCATGTCCAAATCTTTGTGACCCCATGGACTGCAGCAGGCCAGGCTTCCTTGTCCATCAACAACTCCCAGAACTTGCTCAAACTCATGTCCATTGAATTGGTGATGCCATCCAACCATCTCAGCCTCTGTTGTCCCCTTCTCCAGCCTTCAATCTTGCCCAGCTTCAAGGTGTTTTCTACTGAGTCAGTTCTTCAAATCAAGTGGCCAAAGTATTGGAGTTTCAGCTTCAGCATCAGTCCTTCCAACGAATATTCAGGACTGATTTCCTTTAGGATTGACTGGTTTGATCTCCTTGCTGTGCAAGGGACTCTCAAGAGTCTTCTCCAAAACCACAGTTCAAAAGCATCAATTCTTCGGCCCTCAGCTTTCTTTCAGTAAAAGGTCAGTAGAGTGGGCCCTAATCCAATAAGAATATTGCCCTTATAAGAGGAAACTCTGTGTAAGGACAGAGATATGTAATGCCATGTAATGACAAAGAACAGATTGCAGTGGTCTTGTTAGCGGTAGTCTTGCAGTGACTTGTAGCAGAATCTACTTGTAGCAGAATCTCAGAGGGAGCATGGTCCTGCTGACACCTTGATTTTGGATTTCTAACTTCCGTAACTGTGAAAGAATAAATTTCTGTTCTTTCAAACCACCCAGATTGTAGTACTTTATTATGATAGCCTTATCAAGTTAATCCAGTGTTCTCCTGTGGGCATCACATTGGAAGCATGTGAAGCCAGTTTGTTCAGTTATTGATGATGCTAACATTCATTATTTGGTTAGGGTGGTGTAACAGTCATCTGCTGTGTAACAAATTACCGTAAAACTTAGCAATTTAAAATAGTAACCATGTGGGTGACTTCCTGGTCCCATGGTTAAAAACTGCAGAGAAACTAAGCCTAGGCAATGGTGACTAAGACCTAACTCAGACAAATAAATAAAGTGATTGATTAATTTAAAAGAGCAACCATGTTATTTGCCCACCATCCTTTGGGTTATCAGTTGCAGTTGGGCTCAGCTGGGCAGTTCTGTGGCATTGACCGTAGGCTCACTTTTACAGCTGCAGTCAGCTTGTCGGACAGTTGGGGGCAGGTTGGTCTAAGGGGCCTCAGTAGACATATTTCATCTTCACTCCCATAATTCATCCTCCAATAGGCTAAGTCAGTCTTCTCATGGTGGTCTCAGGACAGCAAATAAGAGCAAGTCCTGATGAGCAACTACTTTTCAGTCTTCTGTTTCCATCGCATTTCCATTTGCAGTGTTTTCATTTACAGTGGTTCTGAAGATTTCCAGGTGCTCTGCCCCACAAATAGATTAAGATGGTTGGGAAGGTTTTCCGTCTCCCTGAGTCTGTGAGTCTGCACCTGCAGAGACAATATGAAAGACAGGGACAGAGACAGAGGTTGGGAGGTTGAAAGACTGTGACTGGGAGAAACAGAGACTGTGACCTTCGTTGGGGGGCAGAGCTGGGGGGCTGAGCCGGCATTGAGGGGTTTTAGGGAGGGGTGCCCCGCTGTCCCTGACTCTGTGATGGCCTGGGTGCTTGTCGGCCTCACTCCAGGGCTTTTTGAGCGCAGCTGCCATTTGGTGGGCCTGGGCGGGAGTTGGGGGGGGGCGGGGCGGAGCGAATAAAAGCGGAGGGCGCGGCCTGCGGCGGAGGCCACCGCGCTGTGGGCCTGTGTGCGGCCTGCAGGCAGGAGACGGCGCAGGCGAGTCCCCAGGCCACGGTCACCGCGGGGCTGTGCGGGTGTCCCCGAAAGGCTTTCCCGCCTCTGGCCAAGAAGGAAGGACGCTGCGCTGCCGCAGGGTGTCGGGCGGGGCAGAGGAGCCGGGGGCGGGGTGCCTTTCCCTGGGGAGCAAAAGCAACCAGCACCTCCTTCGAGCCGGAATCGAACCAGCGACCTAAGGATGACCACACGTGTCGGATCTACAGTCCTCCGCTCTACCAGCTGAGCTATCGAAGGGTGCGCGCCACCAAGCGGCCGCGGACCTTACTTTTTCCGGAAATGCCGCAACACCTCACTGGGACGCCCGAGGTGAGACCGTCAGGGTTGATCGGAAGCCCCTTTGAAGAGAGCGTTTAAGTGCCGTTTAAGTGCTCTTTAAGTGTCGTTAGTTCAAAATACTCATTTGAATAAAATGGTATTATTTTCTGTGGCACGTTGTGCCACCCTTCAAAGCCAGCATCATCTTGCCTGCATTCCGCAGGTCTCCTATGGATCTCCCTGCTTTTCGCTCTGCCACCTTTACAGCCCTTTAAAACACTCCTTTGCTAGGGGAGTGTGGGCAAGAGGGGTAGGGGGTGGGGTGTGGAGGGTTTAGATGAAGCCGCTTCTCTTCTGGAAACTTCCGGTTCACTCAGACTTGAACCCTTACAAAGGTCTACAAGACCCTCAGTTCTTGTCCTACGCAGTCACCTCTCTCAGTTTCGGTACCACTCTTAAATTTTGTTCTGTACTCAGGACCTCCTTGCTATTCTCCAGACCCAGTCCCACCTGAACACTGCTCTAGCTGACCTTTTGCTAGGGGTGTTCTTCCCAGACCGCCCCATGACTAACCCCCTCCCTCCCTCCAGTCTGCTCACGTTGTCACCTTCTCCAGGGAGCCTTCCCTGACCACCAAAATCAACACAGCAACCTGCCTCCTTATAGCAACTCCCATCCCCTTTTCCTCCTTGGTTTTTTTCTTTTTCTTTTTCATAGCTCTTAATATACTAATTAATTTACCTACTGTGTCTTTTGTCAATTTTCTCCCCACCCCCACACCCCTTTCTCTAAAGTAAAATATGAGTATCAAGAGGCCTTTTTGTTGCCAAATTCCTGAACAGTGTCTGGCATTCAATACATTGTTGTTGAGTGGAAAAGTGCCCAGTACTGTCAAAGAGGAGATCAGGATATAAAAGAAGAGGCCAGGAGCCAGGGTTTGCCCAGGGTGATGTGCAGAATTATCTTCTTTGGTCACAAAATTGAGCATTTAAGTTGAGAACTACAGAACTCCCAGCAGGTAGCAACCCCTCCAAACCATTTCCTGCACTGAGACTTGACCAGACCCAAGCCTGGCTTTCAGCAGCATAAGGTCCTGTCCCTGCCTTGACCTCCACCCCCATTAAAATGTCTGTCTGATCCCAGACATAGAAAACAAACTTACGGTTATTAAAGGGGAAAGGTGGGGAGAGGATAGAATTGGGGATTAACATATCCACACTGCTATATATAAAACAGATAAAGAGGACCTACTGTATAGCACACAGGACTATACCCAATATTTTGTAATAACATGCGAATAGAGTCTACAGTATATATAATATATATAATCCTGTCTCAAAAAAATCTAATACCTGACACAGTTCCCTGATCTCCGCTTTTTCTTTCCTTTGGCTTCTGTAGGCTGCATTTTTAGTTCCCTGGCCAGGGTAACCCCTGCCCCCATGCAGAGCTCAGAGTCTTAACCACTGAAGCGCCAGGAAGGTCGCCTAACTGCCCTTTGTTAGAGCATTCATTTAAAAGGGTTTGCAATTGTAAAGATGGTTCTCTTACAGCCCAGAGCGTCTCTCAAAGACTGGGAGCCATTCCTTTGAAGTGTAAGCAAGAAGGATAGGGCCTCTGTCTCCCACTTTCTGTGCGAGGACCCATCCTAACTTCAGTAACTGCCCACTGACCAAACACTGCTGCCTCTTCTGAGCCCCCTCCCTCTCATCCTCCCTTTAAAACACTCCGCTCCCCTCGCCCATTCCGGAATGGATCCGGTCATCTCTGTCTCCTGCTGCCAGTGTTCACTGAATAAACTCTGCTTTCACCACTTTCTGTACGGTCTGCTGAGTTTCTCTTTGACCGAGTCAGATCGGAAAGGACCGAAGGACACCTGGGGGCCGCTCAGTGTCTGCCCGTTGGGGCAGCAGGCGGGGGTGGGGGTGGGATGCGGGGGCGAAGCCCAAGGGCAAGGGCTCCTGACCCCGAGCGCCGCGCTCCGGGAGCCCCCCGCCTGCTGCGGTGGAGGCGACCGCTCGCGCTCTCACCTGGTTTTCTCTCTGCAATAGGACCCCGGGCTTTCCTTCCAGCATCACTAGGATAGGCTACATATCCCGAAGCACTTTCGTCACTTTTATTTAGAGAGACACCGTGAGAAACATTACCATACTTTCCTATTAAGGCGGCTTTAGCGCTTAAAGTCAACCGGTAAATAGCTCTTTCCTGAGCTTTCCATGACTAGAAAATGAGTTCAGACAGGCGACTGCAAAAAAGGGCTGATATTTTCTTGTTGCTGAAAGGAAGGTGAGACCAGACCCGAGACCAGACCCACCCCCTCAACTGCGAGGCACCCAGGTTCCCACTCCAGGTCCAGACCGGTCGCGACTCGCCCACACGCTCCCCTCACGAGACCCCGGCGAGTCTCGGGGGGAGTTAGTAGGTCCCACGCCCCCGCGTGGAAGAACATAACATCCGGGACATCCCGGCAGAGGGCGTGGCGTATGTAGATGAGCCGCGCGCGGAGGCTGCTGGTCCCGCTCCTCCCGGGCCTCGGTGTCCTGCGTGTGCACACGCGGAGGTTCCTGAGGTTGTTCCCCGGGTGGGCGAGGCCGGGCCGAGGGACGCGCAGGGGCTGAGTGTGCGGGGATGGTGCGAGGGAAGTGACCGTGCGTGCAGAGTGAGGCGAGCTCGAGGGTGCTGGGCGGTGGGTGGACGGCAACTCATACTTACCTGGCAGGGGAGATACCATGATCACGAAGGTGGTTTTCCCAGGGCGAGGCTTATCCATTGCACTCCGGATGTGCTGACCCCTGCGATTTCCCCAAATGTGGGAAACTCGACTGCATAATTTGTGGTAGTGGGGGACTGCGTTCGCGCTCTCCCCTGATATGTCTGGTTCACCAATGATAGACGATATTAATTAACCACGTAGTGTTCTATACTGTGTTTTAAGCCTTAGTGTTTACGTTTATTGGACTTTCTTTTATTTTTTGCTGTATTTCGTTCTCTCGGTGATGTATATTTTTGTGTCTTGATATCTCGGGATTTTTGGTTGACAGAACAACCAACTCTTTTGAGTCCTATTTCAGATTTCATTTTATTTCTGCTTCGTTTTTTTGCAAGCGTCTATCATTTTTCGGTACTTCCCTGGTGGTTCAGAGATTAAAGCGTCCGCCTCCAATCCGGGAGACCCAGGTTCGATCCCTGGGTTGGGAAGATCCTCTGGAAAAGAAAATGGCAATCCACTCCAATATTCTTGCTTGGAGAATCCCATGGACAGAGAAGCCTAGTAGGTTACAGTCCACGGAGTTGCAAAGAGTCGGACACCACTGAGCGACTTCACCTTCCGATCATTTTTCTAATTGTGGGTTTTTTTCAGCGTTACCGTGGCAGGTGGAAAAAAGGGTTTCTTGTTTGAATGAAGACGTTTTAAAACAAGCTTTGCCATTTATAGTATTAAAGATCAGAAAGACAATATCTCACATATAATATTTCACATATAGAATCTATAAAATCATTTATTTTTTCAGTCACGCCCGACTTTGCCACGACTTGGACTGCAGTAAGCCAGGCTTACCTGTCGTTTGCTCAAACTCCTTGCTCATTGAGTCGGTGGTGCAATCCAACCATCTCATCATCGTCCTATGTGTCACCCCTTTTCCTCTTGCCTTCAATCTTTCCCAGCATCAGGGTCTTTTCCAATGAGTCAGCTCTTCGCATCAGGTGGCCAAAGTATTGAAGCTTCAGCATCAGTTTCTCCAACGAATATTCAGGGTTGATTTCATTTAGGATCGACTCGTTTGATTTCATAGTCTAAGGGACTCTCAAGAGTCTTCTATCACTTGCATCTGGAATCTGAAAAAAAAAGTCTATAAAACGAGAACAACACAAAACAAAGCTGAGGGGCGGGCATGGATAAACTAGGAGTATGGGATTAATAGAACACCTTATAAAAAGAATATACTACATAGCAATTGAACTATATTCAATATCATAATAATTTGTAATGGAAAAGAATCTCAACTGTACACCTGAAATTAACACAAGATTGTAAATCAACTAGTTTAATACATAAATTTTTTTTTAAAGAACCTGGAGGGAATTCCCTGGAGATCCAGTGTTTAGGACTCCAGGCTTTCACTGATGGGGTGGGACGTCAATCCCTGATAAAAGAACTAAGATCCCCAAAGCTGTGCAGCCCCCCAACACACAAAAGGCAGATTTTTATATATACAAGAGAACCCCCAAAGGAAGATAAATACCCCCAAAAGTGGCTAAGTGGTTCCTTTTATTGGCCCTGGTTCCTTTTGCTGGAGAATGATATTTAGAGACTAAAATCTGAGTCCTCTTGTTGATGAATACTGGTGTGTCACTGCTATTAAGTCCTACTCAATGGATTCTATTCCATTATTATCATTACCCTGATTTGGCAGTGGGACTCCTTTGAAACTGGCTCCTATGTGCTTGATATGCCCCCAAATCAGTCGCCGTACATTTCTTCACTTTTCAGCACATTGGCACTTTTCCAGGTTTGTATTTTCTGCTACTAAGAGCCTCACCTGCCGTGGAAGCTAATGTGCCCGTTCTCCTCCTGCCCACCATGACTTCCGGTCGGAGCGAGGCTTCCTGTGGGGTGATGAAGGCTATCAGGCTCAGAGCAATCAGCACATCCAGGCTTAACCAGGCCTGTAGGTATGCAGCCTTGGCTGCCCTCGTTCCGCCCGCCTACCCCAATTCCTGGGCATAAGGGGGCTGCTTCCTGGAAGAGGTCAAGGTTCTGTGGACTTCCTGGAGAGAGGGTACGGGTGTCCAGGTTGGACTCTACAAACATTTCAGATCCCACTGGGTGTGTGCCCACCACCCAAGATTGCTAGCCCACCCAGCAAAAGTCCTCCAGAGGCACAGCAAGCCACAGTGAAGTGGCTTTCCCTCAGCCTGCTGTGTTGCCACTCTCTGACCAGGAAGCAGGCACCTCTACCCTTTTGAGGTTGGGGGACAGTGCCTCAGAGCGCCCCTGCCAGTCTCTGTGACACCCAGACCAGAATAGTTGGCCATGCTGGTCACCAAAACCCACACCCCTTCCCACTTCCCCAAACCCAGGTCCCCAAGGATTACACACCTCCACATCCCTGCGGGAATAGATCCAACAAAGGCCTAAGGTTCTTTCTGTTGGCCCCATCTGCTGGTCTTTACAGATGGTATCATTCGAGGCTGGGGTCTCTGCAGCCACAGAGCAAAGGACCCTTCTGGAAGGGCACTGGTCAGACTGCAGCGCCACAGCCCTCTAGGCCCAGGGGAGACTCCAAAGACTCCAGGTCGGGCGCATATTAGCAATGGGACAATTAGGATTTGAGACCAACAGGGCGGGGGGGGGAGGGGGTATCGGGGTGGGGTGGGGATGACCACAGGAGTTTGCCAGGAGAGGAAGACAAAGCAGAAACACAGTCTCCAGTTTGAGAGGCAGTTCAGTTCAGTCGCTCAGTAGTGACACACTCTTTGCGACCCCATGGACTGCAGCACGCTAGGCTTCCCTGTCCATCACCAACTCCTGGAGCCTACTCAAACTCATGTCCATTGAGCCGATGATGCCATCCAACCATCTCATCTTCTGTCTTCCCCTTCTCCTCGTGCAACCAAAAAAGGGCTTGTGGTCTCAGAGGTCGGGGACGGGAGCCCCGGGCATGAGGTTTCAGAGAGCCACAGTGCCATCGGCTGGTGAGTTTGGGTGGAATAGGGGCTTAGGGGACGAGGAGGATCACGGGAAGGGGGCTTAGCTCACCAGACGGCCCGCACCAGCTGCCTGAAGGCCTCATCCACTTTGAGGCGCGGTTTGGCAGAAGCTTGAAGTAGGGACACGTGGTGGGAGGTAGTGAAGGTGGAGGCTTCAGATCGGGGGACCTGGGCGCGGAGGGGATACGGAGGAGTCAGGTGCCTGCAGTCAAGGCTAATCCCAGCCGGGGGGCGGGGGCGGGGGGGCGGCGGAGGCAGAAAGACACACTGTGTGCTCTACTAGGGTAACATACAGCGGAGGCTCAAGTAGAGAGTCCTCTGAGATGGACTCCAACAGTAAGCAGTCTCTGGAGTTTCCTCCCACAGGAAGGGAGGGAGAAAGTACCACTCCCTGCTGTTGTCTGTACCCACACCCAAACCAGTCTGTCCCCAAAGTGAAGCTGCTCCTTCCTGATGACAGTCTAGTCCATTTCCTTCTGGGTGCTCTCTCCACTTCAAACTCTTTCTCCAAATTTAGCCTTAAGGATCCAGCACTAAAATTAGCCACCTGGTGAGAACCTCTCTTGCTTTTCACTGGGTAGCAAAAGCAACCAGCACTTCCTTCGAGCCGGAATCGAACCAGCGACCTAAGGATGACCACACGTGTCGGATCTACAGTCCTCCGCTCTACCAGCTGAGCTATCGAAGGGTGCGCGCCACCAAGCGGCCGCGGACCTTACTTTTTCCGGAAATGCCGCAACACCTCACTGGGACGCCCGAGGTGAGACCGTCCGGGCTGGTCTGAAGCCCCTTTGAAGAGACCGGTGCGCTCACCGCCAGCGCGCCGGGTGCGGGTGCAAGGACCCGGCAATCCTGTAGGGTGGCTGGGGCCCGGGCGTGGTGGTGGCCGGCATCCGGGCGCCGAGTTTCAAGATGCCTCGTTTCCTCTCCGCCGTCCCTCTTTCTACAAGTGGGGACCGCGGCCTGAAAGCGGGGAAGAGGGCTGGGGAAAGGCGATGAGAAATGGATGGGCGCGTGGGGTGCGGGAGGCCGGCCGAGGAGAGGGCACCGGGGAGCCGGCTGCCGAACGCCTAGCCAGCCACCTGGTGTTCTTTAAGTGCCGTCAGTTCCAACTACTCCTTTGGTCAAAATGGTATTATTTGCTGTGGCACGTTGTGCCACCCTTCAAAGCCAGCATCATCTTGCCTGCATTCCGCAGGTCTCCTATGGATCTCCCTGCTTTCGCTCTGCCACCTTTACAGCCAGAGTGGTTTTTCTCTCCTTTGCTAGGGGAGTGTGGAAGAGGGATGGGGGTGGGGTGTGGAGGGTTTAGATGAAGCTGCTTCTCTTCTGGAAACTTCTGGTTCACTCAGACTTGAACCCTTACAAAGGTCTACACGACCCTCAGTTCTTGTCCCCACGCAGTCACCTCTCAGTTTCGGGTACCATTCATAAATTTTGTTCTGTACTCAGGACCTTCTTGCTATTCTCCAGACACTGCTCTAACTGACCTTTTGCTAGGGATGCTCTTCCCAGACAGCCCTATGCCCAGCCCCCCTCCTCCCTCCAGTCTGCTCACATTGTCACCTTCTCCAGGGAGCCTCCCTGACTACTGAAATCAACACAGGAACCTGCCTCCTTAGAGCGGTTGCCCATCTCCTTTCCTTCCTCGGTTTTTTTCTTTTCTTTTTCATAGCTGTTAACATCTAACATACTAATTAATTTGCCTACGGTGTCTATTGTCAGTTTTCTCCCCACCCCCACACTCCTTTTCTAAAATATGACGTCTAAAACATTTTGCCTTACACCTGAAACTAACACAACGTTGTAAACAACTATATTTCAATTAAAAATAATTTTAAAAATTCCTCTCTGAGTAAGCCCAACATCTAATACAGGCCCCTGTCATACTTTTTCTTTTCTTTGTCATTTTTTTTTTTTTTTTGTCCGCTATGCTGCATTTTAGTTCCCTGGCCAGGATAACCCTCCCGCGCCCCCCCGCATTGGGCGCTCAGAGTCTTAACCACTGAAGGGCCAGGAAGGTCCTTGACTGCCCTTTGTTAGAGCATTACTTTAAAAGGGCTTGCAATTGTGAAGATGGTTTTCTCTTAGTCCAAAGGGTCTCTCTTTGGGCTGGGAGCCATTCCTTTGCAGTGTAAGCAAGAAGGATAGAGCCTCGGTCTCCCACTTTCTGTGCTGAGGACCCATCCTAACTTTAGTAACTGCCCACTGACAAACACGGCTGGCCTGCCTCTGTACTGACCAACTCTGTGGTTTTTCACTGCTGCCTCTTCTGAGCCCCCTCCCTTAAATCGCTCCGCTCCCCTCGCCCATGTCGGAATGGATCCGGTCATCTCTGTCTCCTGCTGCCAGTTTTCACTGAATAAAGTCTCTTTCACCACTTTCTCTACGGTCTGCTGTTTCTCTTTGGCCAAGTCAGATCAGAAAGGACCGAAGGACACCTGGGGGGCCGCCCAGTGTCTGCCCGTTGGGGCAGCAGGCGGGGGTGGGGGTGGGATGCGGGGGCGAAGCCCAAGGGCAAGGGTCCTGACCCCGAGCGCCGCGCTCCGGGAGCCCCGCCTGCTGCGGTGGAGGCGACCGCTCGCGCTCTCACCTGGTTTTCTCTCTGCAATAGGATCCCGGGCTTTCCTTCCAGCATCACTAGGATAGGCTACATATCCCGAAGCACTTTCGTCACTTTTACTTAAAAAGACACCGTGAAGAAACATTACCACGCTTTCCTATTAAGGCGGCTTTAGCGCTTAACGTCAATTGGCAAATAGGTCTTTCCTGAACTTTCCATGACTAGAAGATGAGTTCAGAGAGGCGAGGGCAAAAATGGGCTGACATTTTTTGCTGAAAGGAAGGTGAGACCAGACCCGAGCCCCCACCCAACTTCTCAACTGCGGGGCACTGCGAGCTCAACTGCGGGGCACTGCAAGCGGGTCCCCACGACTCGTCGCCACTCGCCCACGCGCTCCCCTCACGAGACCCCGGCGAGTCTCGGGTGGGGTTGCCGTCCGGGACATCCCGGCAGAGGGCGTGGCGTATGTAGATGAGCCGCGCGCGGAGGCTGCTGGTCCCGCTCCTCCCGGGCCTCGGTGTCCTGCGTGTGCACACGCGGAGGTTCCTGAGGTTGTTCCCCGGGTGGGCGAGGCCGGGCTGAGGGATGAGCAGGGGCGGAGGGTGCGGAGGTGGTTCGAGGGCAGTGAACGTGCGTGCAGAGTGGGGCGAGCTCGAGGGTGCTGGGCGGTGGGTTAAGCGGCAGCTTATACTATGTGGCAGGGGAGATACCATGGTTGCGAGAGTAGTTTTTCCAGGGTAAGGTTTATTCTTTTGCGTTCTGGATGTGCTGACCCTTTGCGATTCTCCCAAACGTGAGAAGCTCGACTACATGATTTGTGGTAGTGGGGGTTCCGTTCCCGCTTTCCCTTGGAGTTTTTGGTTTCAAGAATTGTCTGTGCTCTGTTTTTCACGTGCTTTTTATTAAACGTTTGTTGTGTTTAATATGCTAATTTTACAAACTATAAGCATAGGTAGGTGAAAACAGATAACTATAGAAGGTAAAGAACTTCCCTCGTGGCCAAGAGGTTAAAGTGTCTGCCTTCTAATGCGGAAGACCCGGGTTCATTCCCTTGGTCGGGAAATTTTTCTGGAGAAGGAGATGGCAATCCACTCTAGTATTCTTACCTGGAGAATCCCATGGACGGAGAATGTTAGTAGGTTACAGTCCACGGGGTCGTATGAGTCGGACACGACTGAGCGACTTCACCTTTGGTTGAACCCTGAGAGTTGGTGAATAGTGATCTGGTTGTGATGTGCTGCAATTCATGATCTTTTAAGGAGCTACGTTTAAGCAAGTGAACTGAAATATATGTATGGTTTAGTATGGCTGACTTTTTTTTTTGTTACATACTTTATTAAGTTGTGATCGTCTCCTTTTTAACCGTGTTGGTTTGTTATCTTGTACAAGTTTTTGTTTTATACTGTTCATGGGGTTCTCAAGGCAAGAATACTGAAGTGGTTTGCTATTCCCTTCTCCAGTGGAGCACATTCTGTCAGACCTCTCCACCATGACCCATCCGTCTTGGGTGCCCCCACACGGCATAGCTTAGTTTCATTAAGTTAGACAGGCTGTGGTCCCTGTGATAAGATTGTCCTGGATGGTTGGCGGGTAGAGAGTATATAATACACAGCTATGGACAAATTCTAGGCCTTCAGAAGGAGCTGGGACAGCATTATCCCCACTCTCAAGATGTAAGCATGTGATGACAGCTAAGGCCTGTTTATGAGCCCCTTCCAAAACAAGGGATTTGTGCTTTTGATGGATTCAGAAGACCAGGCAAGACCCTGGCCATTTGCTAAGGTTTTTCATAAATGCTGTATAGAGAGTCTCCTGACTGTCCAGGAAGAAACAGGAGACTGCCATTATAAGGCTTGGAATCACCATCCTGATGTGGCCCTTTCCTCTAGTGATAATGTTGCCCTTCCCCATCCTTGCTTCCCTGATAGCTCAGTTGGTAAAGAATCTGCCCGCAATGTGGGAGACCTGGGTTTGATCTTTGGCTTGGGAAGATCCCCTGGAAAAGGGAAAGGCTATCCACTCCAGTATTTTGGCCTGGAGACTGCCATGGACTTCATAGCCCACGGGGTTGCAAAAGTCGGACACAACTGAGAGCCTTTCACTCACTTCACCATCCAAGCAAGTTCTGGCCCAGGCTCTCCAGCCCCATAGGCACTGGGACATGTAACATGTGTAATGGAAGATGAATACTAAATTTGGAAAAAAAAAACAAAACCTCCCCTGTGCAAAAAAGGGAAAAATATTTACTCCTCTTTCTCAAACTGTTTATTCTTTTGTTTTGTTTTTGTCTGTGCCAGTCTTAGTTTTGGCTTGCAGGATCCTTATTGCAGTGTGTGGGGTCTAGTTCCCTGAGTAGGATGGAACCCAGACCCCTGAATTGGGAGTGTGGAATCTTAGCCCCTGGACCAATAGGGAAGTCCTCCCCATTTCTTAAAAAATTTGCAAATACCTGTTCTGTCCTTTTGAGATATATAGTTACATAGTGTTTTTAACAGCTAAACAATTCTTTTGTCAGTGTTGCAACCTAAGAATGTTTGTTGTGGGCCTTTGAAGCCATCTGTTTGAAGTGTGAACGTTAAGGAAGTGCCCCATCTTCCCCAACCTCCAGGAGTTTAGCTCAAGTGGCTGGCTCCATGTTGTAACGACCTGCTTGCCATGGAGATATGAGTTTTATTTCCTTTTGGATAAAGGCACATGGATGGCCACTCCAATTACCAGTTGAATTTAGGATGAACTGTGTAGCAAATGGTGCTGTCAAGTCCTCCTATTGAGGACAAGTTCTTGAAGACATATATGTAATGAGTTGTATCTGCCTGCCTATATAATAGGCAACATTCTTATTGTTATGGGGTGAATTGTGTCATTTCCCCCCGCCCCAAGATTCATATGTTGAGGCCCTAGCCCTCATGTAACTGTATTTGGAGACAGGGCCTTTAAGGAGGTAAATTAAGATTGAAATGAGGTCATAAAGGTGGATCTCTTAATTCAATATGACTGATGTCCTTAATTGGAGATATGAGGGACAGCTGCAAGCCAAGGAGAGGCCTCATGAGAAAGCAAAGCTGCCAATATCTTGATCTTGGATTTACAGCTCCTCAAACTGGGAAATGTTCCTATTATTCAAACCTCCCTGGCACTCCATGATGAATTATTACAGCAGCCCAAACTGAATGATATCCTGTCTTTGCAGTCTGTTCACATTACAATGTGGTTAAGTAGTTTTTCAGTAAAAATATTTTCTTTCTACCTTTGTGGAGAGGATTCCCTGGTTTGACAGGAGACGGTATTCTCAATGGGGACATCAAAGACAAGTGTTAGCTTGGTGGCTCTTGACTTGACGGAATTGGGTAAACGTCTTGTGGTCTCACAACAGTCAGATAAGAAAAGACCCTGAGTTATTAAAAGTTATATAAAAGTTATAAAGACCCTGAGTTATATAAAAATCTCCCTTTTAGGACTTCCCTGGTGCTCCAGTGGTTAAGACCCCATGCTTCCAGTACAGGGGGCATGGGTTTGATCCCTGTTAGGCAAACTTCCGCATGCCATGTGGTGTGGCAAAAAAAAAAAAAGCCCTTTTAGCTCTCTGCTCTTTTCAAATTCTAGCTAGAGGAATCACCCGTTTCAATATCAACATATTAAATAAGCATGGGTAACATCGGTTCTAAAATTCTCAGGATCACTATTAGCACTGAAGGTAAAAGAAATATGTCTGTGTGTGTGTGTGTGTGTCCAGGCAAGAATACTGGAGTGGGTTGCCATTTCCTTCTCCAGGGGATCTTTCTGACCCAGGGATCGAACCCAGGTCTCCCGCATTGGAGGCAGACACTTTACTGTCTGAGCCACCAGGAAGCTGGTATGCATATATATATACATACACACATATATATATGGGCTTCCCTGCTGGCTCAGACAGTAAAGTGTCTGCCTCCAATGAGGGATACCTGGGTTCGATCCCTGGGTCGGGAAGATCCCCTGGAGAAGGAAATGGCAACCCACTCCAGTATTCATGCCTGGAAAATCCTGTGGACCGAGGAGCCTGGTAGGCTACAGCCCATGGGGTCCCAAAGAGTTGGACAGAGTGACTTCACTTTCACTTTTCATTGCTCTCATCAGGGCTTCTCTGGTGGCTCAGATGGTAAAGAGTCTGCCTGTAATGAGGGAGACTTGGGTTCAATCCCTGGGTCGGGAAGATCCCCTGGAGAAGTGGCAACCCACTCCAGTATTCTTGCCTGGAAAATCCCACGGATGGAGGAGCCTGCCAGGCTACAGTCCATGGGTTTGCAAAGAGTCAGACACGACTGAACTGAAATCAACTACTCTTCAATTTCTTGGAAGTGTTTTACTTTCCATCTGGTGATAACATATTAGAAACTGTTGGGTTTTTGGAGCCACCTTTCTACTTGTTCCTTTTCCTCCATAGATCTCATATAGAACAAATTCTCTGACTTGAGAAACATGTATTCTTATATTCTCCTTTTTAAACTACTGGGGAGACCTGCTATGCATATTAAAAGCTTTCATGTCATGTGCTATAGATGCCATGTTGGTAGAGCTCCTTGGAGAAAAAGGCCCCTAATTAATTTGGTGACTATGTACCTCCTGAAAGAAGAGACGGATGGCCAAGAGTGACTATCTCACACTGCACTGGAAAAGCCCTCCAAACAGAGACAAACCACGTATGGAGGTGGGCCTTAGCAAATAATGACACTTTTTAGTTTGAGATAGAGAACAATCAACAAAAGTTAACAATCAAGGAGAAAAAAGAGAATTTTATTCTAGTCAAATGGAGGATTATAACCCAGGATAAGCTCTGAGAAAGAAGTCCAAGGCACAGTCACATATATTTTTCAGAACAAAGAATCATACATCAAAAATTACATGCTGACATTTTACATAAAGTTCACCAAAGATGCATAGTCAGATAAGCATGTACAAATCAAGCACAAGCCACCATACCCTTTGACACAGCTGGGAAAGAATGCCAATCTTCTGAGAAGTTACATCGCTGTTGTCAGAAGAAAGGGAGAAAAAAATTGATCTTTATGGTCCAGCAGGCATTTCCACCTCTAAGGAGATCTGGTTAATGTATAATATACATCACACACTAGGGAGGGCCTGTATGGGCAGGGACTATGTTATACTTAAATTTTCTTGTCCTGTTTATACATTCAGTTCCATCAGAGTCAATAATTTACTAAAAGGAGAAGCTATGGTCAGGTATAAAACAATATCCTTTGTCAAGAATTCAATTAAAAGGGGGCTTCCCTGGTGGCTCAGTGGTAGAGGATCTGCCTCTGGAGACACAGGAGACACAGGTTCCATCCCTGGTCAGGGAAGATACTACATGCTGTGGAGCAATAAGCCCGTTCGCCACTACTGAGCCTGTGCGCTAGAGCCCATGAGCCACAGCTGCTGACTGAGTCCATGAGCTGCAGCTCCTGAAGGCCGCGTGCTAGAGCCTGTGCTCCACAGCGAGAGAAGCCACCACAGGGAGAAACCCACACACCACAACCAGAGAAAGCCCACACAGCAACTCAGACCCAAAACAGCCAACAATAACTAAATAGGTTTAAAAAAAGAATGCAATTAGAAGGAATAAACCAGTTTTTTAAAAATTAGAAAAATGAGAATTTTAAAACAGCGCCCACCTTGTAAAGAAGTAACTTAAATTTGATAAATAATTGACTAATATGTAGGCTTATACAAGATCTCAGAAAAATTAATTTGTTATTCCATTAATGTTAAGGCCTGTAAGCTTCTAACCCTGCAGTTTTCCTGACTTTGTACCATAGTCTGCGAGGT
Source organism: Nanger dama (assembly GCA_917880005.1). NCBI lineage: Eukaryota > Metazoa > Chordata > Mammalia > Artiodactyla > Bovidae > Nanger > Nanger dama. The sequence continues at coordinate 12,520,180 of CAKJTW010000038.1, forward strand.
TTATCTGTGTCATTGATCTGAGTTCTGGTTATTTTTCTGTCCCCCTAATGGCAGAGTCTCTGTTTTCAATCACAGAGTCCTATATTGATGGCAAAGTATTCCTCAAGGGTTTCAGGACTCTTTCATTTTTCTCTAGGAAAAAAAACAGAAATTAATGGGAAAACTTACAGAACTATGTCCCAGCAGAAGGGTCTGTAATTGTAGATGATTTTCTGACAGCCTCCTAAAGGACACTGGAAAACCAACACCTCAGCTTTGTTCCATCTCCTTGCTTCACAGAGAAACAAGGCCTCACTAGACAAATTGTAGTATTGTGAAACAGAAGTGAAATATTTAGGGTATGTTGTCAATCGAAGGCTGCAAAGTGTTACAAGCTACTAGTCTCCTACTTTTTCAGTGAAGCATGTAGTACAAAAAAAGAAAAGACAGTTTGGGGTCAGGTACAAGTACTAGTCAGGTAGGGACTTCCCTGGCGGCTTAGCAGTAAAGAATCTGCCTGCTATGCAGGAGACCTGGTTTCAGTCCCTGGGTCAGGTAGATCCCCTGGAGAAGGAAATGGCAACCCACTCCAGTTTTCTTGCATGGGAAATCTCATGGATAGAGGAGCCTGGTAGGCTACAGTCCATAGAATCACAAAGGGTTGGAAACGACTGAGCGACTAAACCACCACCACCACCACTAGTCAGGTACTTAGATGGTAGGTTTCAGCTTTTCCAGAGGCAAAACTTCTGACAAAGCACTGCGTGGGAATTCCCCAGATCTACTGGTTTGGTCTCTAGAAAAAGATTTTGAAGAAAAGTCAGCTATTTTCCCCCAACTTTGGGTATTCCAATTTTAAGAAAAAAATCTTTCACTTACTTTGTTATGAAAACACAGTTGTGTTAATGGAATTTTAAGTCAAAAGTTAGGATTAAGCTATAAACCTAATAGTATGGTTTCAGTTCTTGATTCCAGAGTCCTGGCAGTGCCTACTTGTGTGTTTTTAAGCTGCAGTAGCTGCCACACTTTTTGAAGGCTCAAAACCTACCTTTGGGTTGCTTATTTTCTCTCAAAGTGAAAGAGAAAAATCAGTTGGATTCATATTTCCCATGTGAAGCCAGTAAGTACCTTAGGAAGACCAAAGAGTGATTTACACAAGAACCTGACACTTAAATTTTCTGAATAACTGACATTGGAACTGAGCTGTACTGAAAAGATAATGATTCTTTCCTACAGATACATGTTTCCAGTCAATGCCACTTTGCACTCTCAGAAATGGTTTGTATTGAAGTCGAACAGCTGTCATTGGTGATTATTGGCAGAGCACTTTTCATAATATCAAAATAAATCTAACTTGAATGCATATCCTCAAGCGTTAAATTTGACATTAAAACAATTTTAATTAATTTCAGTACAGTGTTGTGTCAGTCTACTGCACAGCAAAATGACTGTTATATATACATTTTAAAATATATATTTGCTTCAGTCAATGTAAGTGCTTGACTTAAATATAAGAGGTTAACTCTAAAAGTGGACTGAAATAAAACCCAACATTCAAAAAACTAAGATCACATGTCATCCAGTCCCATCACTTCATGGCAAATAGATGGGGGAAAAGTGGAAACAGTGACATTTTATTTTCTTGGGCTCCCAAGTCGCTGGAGATGGTATCTGAAGCTACAAAATTAAAACATTTGCTCCTTGGAAGGTGAAAGAGAGTCATTTCCTAGGCAGGTTGATAAGAAGTCTAGGGGTCCCCAAGGAAAGAGGAGTCTGGAATTCTCAAGGAGGAAGAAAATGAAGAAGGAAATAAAATGTTTCCCAGGGAGTTGAATACTAGGTTAGCTTTACTGGGATGGAAAGCCCCAAAATTTTAAAGGGAACAATGGACACCAGGTGTGTCACTGCAGCGTTTGCTCTGCAACCTAAGAAACAGGATCTAGCTCTAGGAAACAGGAACCTGATGCTAACTGCAAATTGTCACCAATGGTTACATAAACCTTACCTGCCTGCCCACCAATCATGCTCCGCCGAGTAGCCTCCCCCTCCTCCCCTGCACAATAGGATAAAAGGCTCCCAAAGCGGGTGTTCGGGGCTCCCCACCTTCGATTGGCTTGGTGGGGGCCCGGATCCGAAATTGCCAATAAACTGTTTTTCTCTGAACTCCGACTGGTGGTCTCTATTGGCAGCTAGTCTCCCACAGAAGGAAAACTATGACAAACCTAGACAGCATATTAAGAAGCAGAGTCATCACTTTGTCGACAAAGGTCTGTATAGTCAAAGCTTTTTTTCCCACTGCTGCTGCTGCTAAGTCGCTTCAGTCGTGTCCGACTCTGTGCGACCCCATAGACAGTAGCCCACCACACTCCCCATCCCTGGGATTCTCCAGGCAAGAACGCTGGAGTGGGTTGCCATTTCCTTCTCCAATTTTTCCCTACTAGTCATCTATAGATGTGGGAAATGAACGACAAGAGAGATCAAGCAACAAAGAACTGATACTTTCGAACTGTGGTGATGGAGAAAACTCTTGAGAGTCCCTTGGACTGCAAGGAGATCAAACTAGTCAACCCGAAAAAGAGGAAAGTCAGTTCAGAATATTCACTGGAAAGACTGATGCTGAAGTTGAAGCTTCAACTTGGTCCACCTGACGCTTTGAGAAAGAACCTGATGCTGGGAAAGATTAAGAGCAAGAGGAGGAGGCAACTGAAGAATGAGATAGTTACAAAGCATTTTCGATTCAATGAACAAAAATGAGTTTGCTTAAAATATGCTCAGTGGGTTAAGGGACAAAACACGTGACATGTTACATGTAGTTACAGTTCAGTTCAGTCCCTCAGTCCTGTCCAACTCTTTGCGACCCTATGAATCGCTGCACGCCAGGCCTCCCTGTCCATCACCAGCTCCCGGAGTTCACTCAGACTCAGGTCCATCGAGTCAGTGATGCCATCCAGCCTTCTCATCCTCTGTCGCCCCCTTCTCCTTCCTCCTGCCCCCAATCGTCCCCTTCTCCTTCCTCCTGCCCCCAATCACTCCCAGCATCAAAGTCTTTTCCAAGTGAGTCAGCTCTTCGCATGAGGTGGCCAAAGTACTGGAGTTTCAGCTTTAGCATCATTCCTTCCAAAGAAATCCCAGGGCTGATCTTCAGAATGGACTGGTTGGATCTCCTTGCAGTCCAAGGGACTCTCAAGAGTCTTCTCCAACACCACAGTTCAAAAGCATCAATTCTTTGGCGCTCAGCCTTCTTCACAGTCCAACTCTCACATCCATACATGACCATAGGAAAAACCATAGCCTTGACTAGAAGGACCTTAGTCGGCAAAGTAATGTCTCTGCTTTTGAATATGCTATCTAGGTTGGTCATAACTTTTCTTCCAAGGAATAAGCATCTTTTAATTTCATGGCTGCAATCACCATCTGCAGTGATTTTGGAGCCCCCAAAATAAAGTCTGACACTGTTTCCCCATCTATTTGCCATGAAGTGATGGGACCAGATGCCATGATCTTCGTTTTCTAAATGTTGCGCTTTAAGCCAACTTTTTCACTCTCCTCTTTCACTTTCATCAAGAGGCTTTTGAGTTGCTCTTCACTTTGTGCCATAAGGGTGGTGTCATCTGCATATCTGAGGTGATTGATATTTCTCCCGGCAATCTTGATTCCAGCTTGTGTTTCTTCCAGCCCAGTGTTTCTCATGATGTACTCTGCATATAAGTTAAATAAGCAGGGTGACCATATACAGCCTTGACGTACTCCTTTTCCTATTTGGAACCAGTCTGTTGTTCCATGTCCAGTTCTAACTGTTGCTTCCTGACTTGCATACAGATTTCTCAAGAGGCAGATCAGGTGATGATGGTGTGATCACTAATCTATAGAGCCAGACATCTTGGAATCTTAAGTCAAGTGAGCCTTAGAAAGCATCACTACAAACAAAGCTAGTGGAAGTAATGGAATTCTAGTTGAGCTGTTTCAAATCCTGAAAGATGATGCTGTGAAAATGCTGCACTCAATATGCCAGCAAATTTGGAAAACTCAGCAGTGGCCACAGGACTGGAAAAGATCAGTTTTCATTCCAATCCCAAAGAAAGGCAACGCCATTCAGGATTGGGAGCTCGTGTATACCTGTGGCTGACTCTTGTCGATGTATGGCAAAACCAATACAGTTTTGTAAAATAGAATAATTAAAAAAAAAAAAAAGCAGTGCTAAAGAATGCTCAAACTACCACACAACTGCACTCATCTCACATACTAGTAAAATAACGCTCCAAATTTTCTCAGGTAGGCTGTAGCAATACATGAACCGTGAACTTCCTGATAACCAAGCGGGTTTTATCTTAAAAACAGATGCAACACACCAAACCTCAAATACTACATACTTTTAAGGATATCCAAAATGATCAAGTTCAGATACATTTTATCACTATTAAAGTGAATAAATACACCTTAACTTGCAAAAAATCACTGTCTTGTAAAGACCTCGTAAAGCATTAACGTTTATAGCGTTATGTTGGAGATAAGCATAAACACAACCCACAGCAAAGCTAAATCTATCATTTAAGCAACATGACGTTATCAGGGGAAAGCGCGAACGCAGTCCCCCACTACCACAAATTATGCAGTCGAGTTTCCCACATTTGGGGAAATCGCAGGGGTCAGCACATCCGGAGTGCAATGGATAAGCCTCGCCCTGGGAAAACCACCTTCGTGATCATGGTATCTCCCCTGCCAGGTAAGTATGAGTTGCCGCCCACCCACCGCCCAGCACCCTCGAGCTCGCCTCACTCTGCACGCATGGTCACTTCCCTGGCACCACCTCCGCACCCTCCACCCCTGCGCGTTCCTCGGTCCGGCCTCGCCCACCCGGGGAACAACCTCAGGAACCTCCGCGTGTGCACACGCAGGACACTGAGGCTCGGGAGGAGAGGGACCAGCAGCCTCTGCGCGCAGTTCATCTACATATGCCACGCCCTCTGTCGGGATGTCACGTTCTTCCACGCGGGGGCGCCGGATATATTAACTCAACCCGAGACTTGCCGCGGTGTCGTGAGGGGACCGCGTGGACGAGTGGCGGGACCTGGGTAGACGCGAGGTCGCTGTGCCCCGCAATTGAGGGGGTGGGTCGGGGCTCGGGTCTGGTTTCACCTTCCTTTCAGCAAAAAATGTCAGCCCATTTCTGCCTTCGCCTCTCTGAACTCATCTAGTCATGGAAAGTTCAGGAAAGATCTATTTGCCGGTTGACGTTAAGCGCTGCTGCTGCTAAGTCACTTCAGTCGTGTCTGACTCTGTGCAACCCCGTAGACAGCAGCCCACCAGGCTCCCCCCGTCCCTGGGATTCTCCAGGCAAGAGCACTGGCGTGGTTTGCCATTTCCTCCTCCATTGCATGAAAGTGAAAAGTGAAAGTGAAGTCACTCAGTCGTGTCTGACTGTTAGCGACCCCACGGACTGCAGCCTACCAGGCTCCTCCATCCGTGGGATTTTCCAGGCAAGAGCACTGGAGTGGGGTGCCATTGCCTTCTCCAGACGTTAAGGCTAAAGCCGCCTTAATAGGAAAGCGTGGTAATGTTTCTTCACGGTGTCTTTTTAAGTAAAAGTGACGAAAGTGCTTCGGGATATGTAGCCTATCCTAGTGATGCTGGAAGGAAAGCCCGGGGTCCTATTGCAGAGAGAAAACCAGGTGAGAGCACGAGCGGTCGCCTCCACCGCAGCAGGCGGGGGGCTCCCGGAGCGCGGCGCTCGGGGTCAGGAGCCCTTGCCCTTGGGCTTCGCCCCCGCATCCCACCCCCCACCCCCGCCTGCTGCCCCAACGGGCAGACACTGGGCGGCCCCCCAGGTGTCCTTCGGTCCTTTCCGATCTGACTCGGTCAAAGAGAAACACAGAGGACCGTAGAGAAAGTGGTGAAAGCAGAGTTTATTCAGTGAACACTGACAGCAGGGGACAGAGCTGACTGGCTCCATTCCGGAATGGGCGAGGGGAGCGGAGCGTTTTAAAGGAAAGATGAGAGGGAGGGGGCTCAGAAGAGGCAGCAGTGAAAAACCACAGAGTTGGTCAGTAGAGAGGCAGGCCAGCCGTGTTTGTCAGTGGGCAGTTACTGAAGTTAGGATGGGTTCTCGCACAGAAAGTGGGAGACAGAGGCCCTATCCTTCTTCCTTACATTTCAAAGGAATGGCTCCCAGCCCAAAGAGAGACCCTTTGGACTAAGAGAAAACCCTCTTCACAATTGCAAGCCCTTTTAAATGAATGCTCTAACAAATGGCAGTCAGGGGACCTTCCTGGCCCTTCAGTGGTTAAGACTCTGAGCGCCCAATGCGGGGTGGGGGGGTGGGGGGGGGGGCACGGGTTACCCTGGCCAGGGAACTAAAATGCAGCATAGCGCGGACAAAAAAAAAAAAAGGAAAAGTATGACAGAGGCCTGTGTTAGGTGTTGGAGTTACTCAGAGAGGAATTTTTAAAATTATTTTTAATTGAGATATAGTTGTTTACAACGTTGTGTTAGTTTCAGGTGTAAGGCAAAATGTTTTAGACGTCATATTTTAGAAAAGGGGTGTGGGAGTGGGAGAAAACTGACAATAGACACCGTAGGCAAATTAATTAGTATGTTAGATGTTAACAGCTATGAAAAAAGAAAAAAAAAATCGAGGAAGGAAAGGAGATGGGCAACCGCTCTAAGGAGGCAGGTTCCTGTGTTGATTTCGGTAGTCAGGGGAGGCTCCCTGGAGAAGGTGACAATGTGAGCAGACTGGAGGGAGGAGGGGGCTGGGCATAGGGCTGTCTGGGAAGAGCATCCCTAGCAAAGGTCAGTTAGAGCAGTGTCTGGAGAATAGCAAGAAGGTCCTGAGTACAGAACAAAATTTATGAATGGTACCGAAACTGAGAGAGGTGACTGCGTGGGGACAAGAACTGAGGGTCGTGTAGACCTTTGTAAGGGTTCAAGTCTGAGTGAACCAGAAGTTTCCAGAAGAGAAGCAGCTTCATCTAAACCCTCCACACCCCACCCCCATCCCTCTTCCACACTCCCCTAGCGAAGGAGAGAAAATCACTCTGGCTGTAAAAGTGGCAGAGCGAAAGCAGGGAGATCCATAGGAGACCTGCGGAATGCAGGCAAGATGATGCTGGCTTTGAAGGGTGGCACAACGTGCCACAGCAAATAATACCATTTTGACCAAAGGAGTAGTTGGAACTGACGGCACTTAAAGAACACCAGGTGGCTGGCTAGGCGTTCGGCAGCCGGCTCCCCGGTGCCCCTCTCCTCGGCCGGCCTCCCGCACCCCACGCGCCCATCCATTTCTCATTGCCTCTCCCCTAGCCCTCTTCCCCGCTTTCAGGCCGCGGTCCCCACTTGTAGAAAGAGGGACGGCGGAGAGGAAACGAGGCATCTTGAAACTCGGCGCCCGGATGCCGGCCACCACCACGCCCGGGCCCCAGCCACCCTACAGGATTGCCGGGTCCTCGCACCCGCACCCGGCGCCCTGGCGGTGAGCGCACCGGTCTCTTCAAAGGGGCTTCAGACCAGCCCGGACGGTCTCACCTCGGGCGTCCCAGTGAGGTGTTGCGGCATTTCCGGAAAAAGTAAGGTCCGCGGCCGCTTGGTGGCGCGCACCCTTCGATAGCTCAGCTGGTAGAGCGGAGGACTGTAGATCCGACACGTGTGGTCATCCTTAGGTCGCTGGTTCGATTCCGGCTCGAAGGAGGTGCTGGTTGCTTTTGCTCCCCAGGGAAAGGCAACCCGCCCCGGCTCCTCTGCCCCGCCCGACACCCTGCGGCAGCGCAGCGTCCTTCCTTCTTGGCCAGAGGCGGGAAAGCCTTTCGGGGACACCCGCACAGCCCCGCGGTGACCGTGGCCTGGGGACTCGCCTGCGCCGTCTCCTGCCTGCAGGCCGCACACAGGCCCACAGCGCGGTGGCCTCCGCCGCAGGCCGCGCCCTCCGCTTTTATTCGCTCCCCCCAACTCCCGCCCAGGCCCACCAAATGGCAGCTGCGCTCCAAAAGCCCTGGAGCGAGGCCGACAAGCACCCAGGCCATCACAGAGTCAGGGACAGCGGGGCACCCTCCCTAAAACCCCTCAATGCCGGCTCAGCCCCCAGCTCTGCCCGCCAACGAAGGTCACAGTCTCTGTTTCTCCCAGTCACAGTCTTTCCACCTCCCAACCTCTGTCTCTGTCCCTTTCATATAGTCTCTGCAGGTGCGGACTTGGGGAGACCTTCCCGGCCATCTCTCGAGGCAGAGCTGCCAGCCCGAGATCTTCCGAACCACTGCCTACCCTGCTCCTACGAGGAAGCAGACGCCCGCAGGAGCAAAAGTCAGCAGGCTCTCAGTGGGCCTGACAGTGCTGATGAGAAATTCCGTGGCTGCTTCAGGTGTCCTGTCCGTCTGAGGACCCAGAAGTGGCCCGCGGGGAAGCCTCAGCTTTCATAGGCCGTTGCACCTATCCCTGCAGCCGCTGGAAGATTCAAGTTCCTGTGGAAAGAACAAGGATTGCTCCCACCCTTAAAAGCGCGCCACCATTCTGCTACATTTGATGGAGGAGAGAGTTCAGTTCAGTTCAGTCGCTCAGTCGTGTCCGACTCTTTGCGACCCCATGAACCCCAGCACGCCAGGCCTTCCTGTCCATCACCAACTCCCGGAGTCCACCCAAACTCATGTCCATCAAGTCGATGATGCCGTCAAACCATCTCATCCTCTGTCGTCCCCTTCTCCTCCTGCCCTCAATCTTTCCCAGCATCAGAGTCTTTTCCAATGAGTCAACTCTTCGCATCAGGTGGCCAAAGTAGAGATAACAGCAAAAGTACAGACAAGAGCTCTGAGAGCCCTGAGTCGGGAGCAACGGGGGCAGATGGCAGGGAGAAGGGTGGAGGGTGGGATGGGGGGCAGGTGGGGAGATGTCAGCATGAGGGGCACATAAATTCACCTAGTTGCACAGACCACTAGCCTGTGGGTTCTGACCAGGTGGCTAAACTTAGTGCTGGGTCCTTAAGCCTAAACTGGGAGAAAGAAGAGGATGAAGTGGAGAGAGCACCCAGAAGGAACTGGGCTGGACTGTTATCAGTAAGGAGCAGCTTTATTTTGGGGACAGACTGGTTTGGGTGTGGGTACAGAGAGAACAGCAGGGAGTGGTACTTACTCTCTCCCTTCCTGTGGGAGGGAAACTCCAGAGACTCTGCTTACAGTTAGGAGTCCATCTCAGAGGACTCTCGGCAGAACACCGATGGAAGCGTGGCTCTCTGAAACCTCAGGGGCCCGGGGCTCCCGTCCCTGACCCCTAAGGCCACAAGCCATTTTTTGGTTCTGGTTCTGACTGAAGGCGGGAGGAGAAGGGGACGACAGAGAATGAGATGTTTGGATGGCATCACCGACTCAATGGACATGAGTTTGAGCAGTCTGCGGGAGTTGGTGACAGACAGGGAAGCCTGGCATGCTGCAGTCCATGGAGTCGCAAAGAGTTAGACATGACAGTGCCTGAACTGAACTGAACTGCCTCTCAAACTGGAGACTGTGTTTCTGCTTTGTCTTCCTCTCCTGGCAAACTCCTGTGGTCACCCAGCACTTCTCATCTCAGCCCTTCTCATCGTCCCACTGCTAACTAACATGCGTCGACCTGGAGTCTTTGGAGTCTCCCTGGGCCTAGAGGGCTGTGGCGCTGCAGACTGACCAGTGCCCTTCCAGAAGGGTCCGTTGCTCTGTGGCTGCAGAGACCCCAGCCTCGAATGATACCATCTGTAAAGACCAGCAGATGGGGCCAAAAGAAAGAACCTTAGGCCTTTGTTGGATCTATTCCCACAGGGACGTGGAGGTGTGCAATCCTTGGGGACCTGGGTTTGGGGAAGTGGGAAGGGGTGTGGGTTTTGGTGACCAGCATGGCCAACTATTCTGGTCTGGGTGTCACAGAGACTGGCAGGGGCGCTCTGAGGCACTGTCCCCCAACCTCAAAGGGGCAGAGGTGCCTGCTTCCTGGTCAGGGAGTGGCAACACAGCGGGCTGAGGGAAGGCCACTTCACTGTGGCTTGCTGTGCCTCTGGAGGACTTTTGCTGGGTGTGCCCTCTGCCCTTCCCTCTGGATTCCAGCCCCCTCTCCAGGAAGTCCACAGAACCTTAACCTCTTCCAGGAAGCAGCCCCTTATGCCCAGGAATTGGGGTAGATGGGTGAAGGAGGCCAGCCAAGGCTGAATAGCTACAGGCCTGGTTAAGCCTGGATGTGCTGATTGCTCTGAGCCTGATAGCCTTCTCCATCACTCCACAGGAAGCCTTGCTCTGACCGGAAATCATGGTGGGCAGGAGGGTGAAAGGGCACATCAGCTTCCACAGGAGGTGAGGCTCTTAGTAGTGGAACATGCAAGCCTGGAAAAGTGAAGAAATGTACGGGTACTGATTTGGGAACATATCAAGCACACAGGAGCCAGTTTCAAAGGAGTCCCTCTAACAAATCAAGGTAATGATAATAATGGAATATAATCCATTGAGTAAAATAGGTACAGGACTTAATAGTAGTGACACACCAGTATTCATCAACAAGAGGAACCAGATTTTAGTCTCTAAATATCATCCTTCAGCAAAAGGAACCAGGGCCAACAAAAGGAAGACCTTAGCCACTTTTGAGGGTATTTATTTTCCTTTGGGGGTTCTCTTGTACATGTAAAAAAAAATCTGCTGTTTTTGTTTTCGGGCTGTACAGCTTTCGGGATCTTAGGTCTTTGACCAGGGATTGATGTCTTGCTCCATCAGTGAAATCCTGGAGTCCTAAACACTGCACTGCCAGGAAAGTCCCTCCACATTCTTTTAAAAAAATTTTTATGTATTAAACTAGTTGATTTACAATCTTGTGTTAATTTCAGGTGTATAGTTGAGATCCTTGCCATTATAAGTTATTACAAGATATTGAATATAGTTCAATGTGCCATGTAGTAAAATCTTATTTATTCTTTATAGTGTTCTATAACTATTAATCCCATACTATTAGTTTATCCCTGTCTTTTGCCTCCCCCTCTTCCCCCATACTTCCCCTTGATGCCCAGCATTGTTTTCTCTTTGTGATTGTTTCTGTTTTAGAAATGAGTTCACTTCCTTTTTTAGATTCCACATATAAGTGATATAAAAACTCTTGAGAGAGTCCCTTAGACTGTGAGGAGATCAAACGAATCAATCCTAAATGAAATCAGCCCTGAATGTTCATTGAAAGACTGATGCTGAAGCTGAAGCTTCGATACTTTGGCCACCTGATGCGAAGAGCTCACTCACTGGAAAAGACCCTGATGCTGGGAAAGATTGAAGGCAAGAGGAAAAACAGTGAGAGAGGGTGATGAGATAGTTGGATGGCATCACCGACTCAATGCACATGAGTTTGAGCAACCCTGGGAGACTGTGAAGGAGACAGGTAAGCCTGGCATGCTGCAGTCCATGTGGTTGCAGAGTCAGGCACGACTGAAACAGTAAGTGATTTTTATAGATATCATATTTGTCTTCGTCTGATCTGCTTAGTATAACCTCTAACACCTATTCAGTTCAGTTCGGTTCAGTCGTTCAGTCGTGTCTGACTCTTTGGGACCCCATGGACTGCAGCACGCCAGATCTCCCTGTCCAACTCCCGGAGTTTACTCAGACTCCGTGTCCATTGAGCTGGTGATGCCATCCAACCATCTCATCCTCTGTCGTCGCCTTCTCCTCCCGCCTTCAGTCTTTCCCAGCATCAGGGTCTTTTCCGATGAGTCCGTTTTTCACATCAGGTGGCCAAAATACTGCAGTTTCAGCTTCAGCATCAGTCCTTCCAATGAATATTCAGGACTGATCTTCTTTAGGATGGACTGGTTGGATCTCCTTGCAGTCCAAGGGACTCTCAAGAGTCTCCCCCAACACCACAGTTCAGTCCTTCAGTGCTCAGCTTTCTTTATAGTCCAGCCCTCACATCCATGGAAAAACCATGGCTTTGACTAGAGGGACCTTTGTTGGCAAAGTAATGTCTCTGCTTTTTAATATGCTGTCTGGTTGGTCATAAGTTTTCTTCCAAGGAGCAAGCGTCTTTCAATTTCACCGATGCAGTGATTTTGGAGCCCCCCCCACCCAAATAAAGCCTGTCACTGTTTCCGTTGTTTCCCCATCTGTTTGCCATGAAGTGATGGGACCAGATGCCACGATCTTAGTTTTCTGAATGTTGAGTTTTACGTGAACTTTTTCTCTCCTCTTTCACTTTCATCAAGAGGCTCTTTGGTTCTTCTTCGCTTTCTGCCATAAGGGTGGTGTCATCTGCATATCTGAGGTTATTCCCCGATTTGGAACCAGTCTGTTGTTCCATGTCCAGTTCCAACTGTTCCTTCCTGACCTGCGTGTGGATTTCTCAAGAGGCAGGTCAGGTGGTCTGATATTCCCATCTCTCTAAGACTTTTCCAGAGTTCGTTGTGATCCACACAGTCAAAGGCTTTGGCATAGTCAACAGCAGAAGTTTTTCCTGCAACTCCTGCTTTTTCCGATGACCCAACGGGTGTTGGCAATCTGATCTCTGGTTCCTCTGCCTTTTCTAAATCCAGCTTGAAGAGCTGGAAGTTCAGGGTTCATGTACTGCTGAAGCCTGGTTTGGAGAATTTTGAGCATTATTTTGCTAGCGTGTGAGACGAGTGCACTTGTGCGGTAGTCTGAGCATTCTTTGGCATTGCTTTTCTTTGAGATTGGAATGAAGACTGACCTCTTCCCGTCCTGTGGCCACTGCTGAGTTTTCCACATTTGCTATGCCAGCACGTTCACAGCATCTTTGGGGATCTGAAATAGCTCAACTGGAATTCCATCAACTCCACTAGTGAAGGTCCTAAGGCCCACCCACTTGACTTCGCATTCCCGGATGTCTGGCTCTAGTTGAGTTTGAGTGATCACTGCTGCTGCTGCTGCTGCTAAGTCGCTTCAGTCGTGTCCGACTGTGTGCGACCCCATAGACGGCAGCCCACCAGGCTCCCTCATCCCTGGGATTCTCCAGGAAGAAACATTTGAGTGGGTTGCCATTGTCTTCGCCGAGTTGAGTGATCACACCATCTTGATTACGTGGGTCGGGAGGATCTTTTTTGTAAACATCTAGTCAAAGTGCTGTAAATTCAGCAGAGACCCTTTTCCCACTTGCCTGGGTAATACTGAAGTATAAACCACACTAACCTGGAAAACTGGATCACAATAAACTGTGGAAAATTCTGAAAGAGATGGGAATACCAGACCACCTAACCTGCCTCTTGAGAAATCTGTATGCAGGCCAGGAAGCAACAGTTAGTACTGGGCATGGAACAACAGACTGGTTCCAAATAGGAAAAGGAGTACGTCAAGGCTGTATATTGTCATCCTGCTTATTTAACTTCTATGCGGAGTACATCTTGAGAAACGCTGGACTGGAAGAAACACAAGCTGGAATCAAGATTGCCGGGAGAAATATCAATCACCTCAGATATGCAGATGACACCACCCTTATGGCAGAAAGTGAAGAGCAACTCAAAAGCCTCTTGATGAAAGTGAAAGAGGAGAGTGAAAAGTTGGCTTAAAGCGCAACATTCAGAAAACGAAGATCATGGCATCCGGCCCCATCACTTCATGGGAAATAGATGGGGAAACAGTGGAAACAGTGTCAAGACTTTATTTGGGCGGGGGGGTGGGGGGGTGTCCAAAATCACTGCAGATGGTGATTGCAGACATGAAATTAAAAGACGCTTACTCCTTGGAAGAAAAGTTATGACCAACCTAGACAGTATATTCAAAAGCAGAGACATTACTTTGCCGACTAAGCTCCGTCTAGTCAAGGCTGTGGTTTTCCCAGTAGTCATAAATGGATGTGAGTTGGACTGTGAAGAAGGCTGAGCGCCGAAGAATTGATGCTTTTGAACTGTGGTGTTGGAGAAGACTCTTGAGAGTCCCTTGGACTGCAAGGAGATCCAACCAGTCCATTTTGAAGATCAACCCTGGGCTTTCTTTGGGAGGAATGATGCTAAAAGCTGAAGCTCCAGCACTTTTGTTTACCTCATGCGAAGAGCTGAGTCATTGGAGACGACTTTGACTTTGGGAGGGGTTGGGGGCAGGAGAAGAATGGGACGACAGAGGATGAGACGGCTGGATGAGTGAACTCCCGGAGTTGGTGATGGACACTGAGGCCTGGGTGCTGCCATTCATGCTGCGATTCATGCAGTCGCAAAGAGTCGGACACGGCTGAACTGAACTCGGAATACGGCTGAGAACTTCAGCAGACCGGACCGGGCCGACCGCAGCGTATAATTTCCTGGGGATCCTCCTCGTGGCAAGCTTCGAAACACACAGCACAACAACAAAACAAAGCACAGCGACCACGGAGGAGGCAGGTTGTAGTCGCTACCATAGGTTTAGTCTACTCTTAGATAAACCACGTCAATCAGGGGAAAGCGCGAACGCAGTCCCCCACTACCACAAATTATGCAGTCGAGTTTCCCACATTTGGGGAAATCGCAGGGGTCAGCACATCCGGAGTGCAATGGATAAGCCTCGCCCTGGGAAAACCACCTTCGTGATCATGGTATCTCCCCTGCCAGGTAAGTATGAGTTGCCGTCCACCCACCGCCCAGCACCCTCGAGCTCGCCTCACTCTGCACGCACGGTCACTTCCCTCGCACCATCCCCGCACACTCAGCCCCTGCGCGTCCCTCGGCCCGGCCTCGCCCACCCGGGGAACAACCTCAGGAACCTCCGCGTGTGCACACGCAGGACACCGAGGCCCGGGAGGAGCGGGACCAGCAGCCTCTGCGCGCGGCTCATCTACATACGCCACGCCCCCATGCCGGTTGTGTGACCAACCAATCCCCAACCTAGACAAGTTGCCTTGAGCTTTCTCGGCCCCAGGGTCTGGGCGCGCAGCGAGAAGACGCGACCTGGAGGGGGAGCCCCGGAAAACAGGAGTTCTGGGCGGCCGGAACCCCGCATTTGAGAGTGAGGGTGTGAGTCGCGGCTCCGTTCTAGTCTCACCTTCCGATTTTGTTTTCACAGCCAGACCGAACTCATCCCCACTCGGCATGGTTATTATGAGGACCTTTCCCTCCCCCGACCCCCGTTAAATATTTAAGTAATAAGATTTCCGCAGTCAGTTTAAAAGCGATCGCTTTATTCGTAGTGTCTTCCTGAGTTAGCATCTCCATCAGCTACTTCAACACGTATCTGCTTCAAGATACACAACTAAACCAAGTGAAACTTAAAGGGTTTGAAAAAGTCAAGATTCTAACCTTGAAGAAAGTAAACCAGGGCAAGGTACAAACTTCTGCCACTTTGCAAAGAGTACAGTGCTTGAGTCAAATATATAGTACTGGCAAATACACAGTTTTAGATTTTATTTTGGCCGTTGCCCTGCGATTTGCAGGATCTAAGTTTCCCCCACCAGCGACTGAGCCTCTGCTCCCTGCAGTGCAAGCACCTTCCTAACCCTACCTGTCTTTCAAAATCCATCTGCAAGTAATGGGTGGGTCAGTCACTAGATACAAAGGTCCTTTAGGATTCCTTTCAGCCATGAGATGCTGCACCTATGGTTCCTCCAACTGTACGATTGCTGTAATACCTTTTCAGATTCTTTCTCTGCTTGTGCTCTTGCTATGCTTTGAAATCTTGTAGGATAATGTACCACTCATATGCTCTATATTTCTCTGGTTTTGTTTGTTTTTAGACTGTGCCTCTTGGCTTGTGGGATCTTAGTTTTCCGACCAGGGACTGAACCCAGACTCACTGCCCTGAAAGGGAGGACTGCCAGGGAGCTTTCTTCCCTGGTTTTCAACTATTGTTCCACCCAACTCTCTTGGGAGGTACAATACTCTCCCATGAGTTCAATGACATGAGACACTTGTTAGGAAACCCATTTTTCTTTTCTAAGATTTATGTCCCTTGTCAGGGCCACAGTTACTTACTTCCATATTCATTCTGATCCACAAAGTTAAGTCATTACTTATTTACTCACATAAATTTAAAACTGAGAGTTGGAAATGCTAAGGAGTTGGTTTTGATTCTAGGACTGGTAACAGAATGAGTACACTCGGGCTGAGCTTGTCAATTTTTGGTGGTTACATGCGCCAATGACAAGCAAGCAAAGGGAAGCAGGAGTATGTAGCAAACTGAAACAGAGAGGCTTTTCCTGACCCCCTTGTCAAACACTGTAAGCCCTCAACCCCACCCTCTGCTCTCCGTCGTGTCTTCTTTATCCCTTAATCCACTTTTCCCCTTTCTACTTCCTGTTACTTGTTTGCTTACTTCTGTATCCCTCTTCTATTTCTCTTGCTGCACAAAAATATCACCACCCCCTGCCCCAGAAAAAAATCACCCCCAAAGTTAAGAGCTTTGAAACAAAAACACTCATCTATTTTCATCCAAATCTGCAGTTTGGGAAGGGATTTCTCTCTTCCCCAATGTCTGGGGTCACAGTTTGGGACTGAAACCTGAGTGTGTCCCTTTTCCATGCATGGCTCTTGGCTTGTGGGATCTTACTTCTCCAACCAGGAACAGATTGGAGACAAAACTTTGGTCTTCTGTTGAAGGAGATGATCGGTAGGCTGTGACCACTGGTCTTTGAGCTAGACTCAGGCAACCATTCCCCTGTCCTTGGAATGTACCCTCTGCCTACTACTCCCACAGTGGCAGCTATCCCAAGGAAAAACCTTGAGGAAGTAAGGTGTTGTTGAGACCATCTGAACAGTGTACCTGACAACCCAGTTAAGGCCTTTTAAGACTTGGCAGGTAGGGGTAGAGAGCTACTCCTCTTTCAGCCACCCAAGACAATCTTAGTAGGTTCCTATGCTTCTTGGACCTGCCATCTACCAATTTAGGGTGGCCTACCTCTATCTTGGGCTTCCCTGGTGGCTCAGGAGGTTAAAGCGTCTGCCTGCAATGTGGAAAGTTGGGTTTGATCCCTGGGTCGGGAAGATCCCCTGGAGGAGGAAATGGCAACCCACTCCAGTATCCTTGCCTGGAGAATCCCATGAACAGAGGAGCCTGGTGGGCTACAGTCCACGGGGTCAAAAAGAGTCCCACACGACTGAGCTACTTCACTTTCACTTTCACCTCTATCTTTACTCTCTCTTTAGGGAGGGAGAAAGATCAATAACCTCAGATATGCAGATGACACTACCCTTATGGCAGAAGATGGTGGGCTACAGTCCACGGGGTCAAAAAGAGTCCGACACGACTGAGCGACTTTACTTTCACCTCTATCTTTACTCTCTCCTTGCTGCTGCTGCTAAGTCACTTCAGTCATGTGCAACTCTGTGAGACCCCATAGATGGCAGCCCACAAGGCTCTCCCATTCCTGGGATTCTCCAGGCAAGAACACTGGAGTGGGTTGCCATTTCCTTCTCCAATGCATGAAAGTGAAAGTGAAGTTGCTCAGTTGTGTCCAACCCTCAGCGACCCCATGGACTGCAGCCTTCTAGGCTCCACTGTCCATGGGATTTTCCAGGCAAGAGTGCTGGAGTGAGGTGCCATTGCCTTCTCCACTCTCTCCTTAGGGAGGGAGAAATATCAATAACCTCAGATATGCAGAGGACACCACCATTATGGCAGAAAGTGAAGAGGACCTAAAAAGCCTCCTGATGAAAGTGAAAGAGAAGAGTGAAAAAGTTGGCTTAAAGCTCAACATTCAGAAAACAAAGATCATGGCATCTGCTCCCATTACTTCATGGGAAATAGATGGGGAAAAAGTGGAAACAGTGTCAAGACTTTATTTTGGGGGCTCTAAAGTCACTGCAGATGGTGACTGCCGCCATGAAATTAAAGACGCTTACTCCTTGGAATAAAAGTTATGACCAACGTAGATAGTATATTCAAAAGCAGAGACATTACTTTGCCGACTAAGGTCCGTCTAGTCAAGGCTATGGTTGTTTCTGTGGTCATGTATGGATGTGAGAGTTGAACTGTGAAGAAGGCTGAGCGCCGAAGAATTGATGCTTTTGAACTGTGGTGTTGGAGAACTCTTGAGAGTCCCTTGGACTGCAAGGAGATCCAGCCAGTCCATTCTGAAGGAGATCAGCCCTGGGATTTCTTTGGAAGGACTGATGCTAAAGCTGAAACTCCGGTACTTTGGCCACCTTATGAGAAGAGTTGACTCACTGGAAAAGACTCTGATGCTGGGAGGGATTGGGGGGCGGGAGGAGAAGGGGACGACAGAGGATGAGATGGCTGGATGGCATCACTGACTCGATGGACGTGAGTCTGCGTGAACTCCAGGAGTTGGTGATGGACAGGGAGGCCTGGCGTGCTGTGATTCATGAGGTCCAAAGAGTCGGACACGACTGAGCGACTGAACTGAACTGAACTACAGAGGGAGAAGAGACAGGTTCTAAAGCAGCAGCTTCCTCTCAATATGGCAGCCCGAATTGTCGGCCTTCTTACTCACAGCTCAAGTCTGCCACACAAGGTTCTCAGAGACACAGAAGAAGATGCGAGGCTTCTGCTGACCTAGCCTCAGAATCCCCTGAAAATCACTTGGGCATCATTCTATTGGTCAGCCTAGTTACTGGGATTCCAGGGGAGGGGTAGACTCTAAGTGGGCAGAGTGGCCGGGATATAAAATTTCTCATTTACTCTCTAAAAATTGTCTGGAATTCCCTGCCGGTCCAGTTGCTAGGACTCCGTGCTTGCACTGCAGGGAGCAGAGGCTCAGTCGCTGGTGGGGAAACTTAGATCCTGCAAATCGCAGGGCAACGGCCAAAATAAAATCTAAAACTTTGTATTTGCCAGTACTATTGTAAGACCTCATGGCCTTTTCTCAGGACCTGTCGCTCCAAAGACCACAATGGCTCGAATTCGATGCAATAAGCAAGAGGATTTATTAAGCCGGGCGTGCCGGGGTTCAGTCTCCTTGGGAGGAGTGAACCCCCAGCGTCAGTAGTGAGGGGTTTTTATACAAAAAAATCACAGGCAGGCGGGAATGAGGTCAGGTTATGGGATACAATGAAACAGGGGCCATAGGTGCGGGGGATACGCTTAATTGGTGAGAAAATCTACAGAAAGTAACAGAGAAAGCTATTTTCTGGGAGGCTATGTCCGCCCCGTAAGGAGAAAACTATTTTCTGGGAGGCATGGCGTTGCCTCCCGAGCTTAAATTTTTAATCTAAGTTCTTCACTATATATTTGACTCAAGCACTGTACTCTTTGCAAAGTGGCAGAAGTTTGTACCTTGCCCTGGTTTACTTTCTTCAAGGTTAGAATCTTGACTTTTTTCAAACCCTTTAAGTTTCACTTGGTTTAGTTGTGTATCTTGAAGCAGATACGTGTTGAAGTAGCTGATGGAGATGCTAACTCAGGAAGACACTACGAATAAAGCGATCGCTTTTAAACTGACTGCGGAAATCTTATTACTTAAATATTTAACGGGGGTCGGGGGAGGGAAAGGTCCTCATAATAACCATGCCGAGTGGGGATGAGTTCGGTCTGGCTGTGAAAACAAAATCGGAAGGTGAGACTAGAACGGAGCCGCGACTCACACCCTCACTCTCAAATGCGGGGTTCCGGCCGCCCAGAACTCCTGTTTTCCGGGGCTCCCCCTCCAGGTCGCGTCTTCTCGCTGCGCGCCCAGACCCTGGGGCCGAGAAAGCTCAAGGCAACTTGTCTAGGTTGGGGATTGGTTGGTCACACAACCGGCATGGGGGCGTGGCGTATGTAGATGAGCCGCGCGCAGAGGCTGCTGGTCCCGCTCCTCCCGGGCCTCGGTGTCCTGCGTGTGCACACGCGGAGGTTCCTGAGGTTGTTCCCCGGGTGGGCGAGGCCGGGCCGAGGGACGCGCAGGGGCTGAGTGTGCGGGGATGGTGCGAGGGAAGTGACCGTGCGTGCAGAGTGAGGCGAGCTCGAGGGTGCTGGGCGGTGGGTGGCCGGCAACTCATACTTACCTGGCAGGGGAGATACCATGATCACGAAGGTGGTTTTCCCAGGGCGAGGCTTATCCATTGCACTCCGGATGTGCTGACCCCTGCGATTTCCCCAAATGTGGGAAACTCGACTGCATAATTTGTGGTAGTGGGGGACTGCGTTCGCGCTTTCCCCTGATTGACGTGGTTTATCTAAGAGTAGACTAAACCTATGGTAGCGACTGCAACCTGCCTCCTCCGTGATCGCTGTGCTTTGTTTTGTTGTTGTGCTGTGTGTTTCGAAGTTTGCCACGAGGAGGATCCCCAGGAAATTATACGCTGCGGTCGGCCCGGTCCGGTCTGCTGAAGTTCTCAGCCGTATTCCGAGTTCAGTTCAGCCGTGTCCGACTCTTTGCGACTGCATGAATCGCAGCATGAATGGCAGCACCCAGGCCTCAGTGTCCATCACCAACTCCGGGAGTTCACTCATCCAGCCGTCTCATCCTCTGTCGTCCCATTCTTCTCCTGCCCCCAACCCCTCCCAACGTCAAAGTCGTCTCCAATGACTCAACTCTTCGCATGAGGTAAACAAAAGTGCTGGAGCTTCAGCTTTTAGCATCATTCCTCCCAAAGAAAGCCCAGGGTTGATCTTCGAAATGGACTGGTTGGATCTCCTTGCAGTCCAAGGGACTCTCAAGAGTCTTCTCCAACACCACAGTTCAAAAGCATCAATTCTTCGTCGCTCAGCCTTCTTCACAGTCCAACTCACATCCATTCATGACTACTGGGAAAACCACAGCCTTGACTAGACGGAGCTTAGTCGGCAAAGTAATGTCTCTGCTTTTGAATATACTGTCTAGGTTGGTCATAACTTTTCTTCCAAGGAGTAAGCGTCTTTTAATTTCATGTCTGCAATCACCATCTGCAGTGATTTTGGACACCCCCCCACCCCCCGCCCAAATAAAGTCTTGACACTGTTTCCACTGTTTCCCCATCTATTTCCCATGAAGTGATGGGGCCGGATGCCATGATCTTCGTTTTCTGAATGTTGCGCTTTAAGCCAACTTTTTCACTCTCCTCTTTCACTTTCATCAAGAGGCTTTTGAGTTGCTCTTCACTTTCTGCCATGAGGGTGGTGTCATCTGCATATCTGAGGTGATTGATATTTCTCCCGGCAATCTTGATTCCAGCTTGTGTTTCTTCCAGTCCAGCGTTTCTCAAGATGTACTCCGCATAGAAGTTAAATAAGCAGGATGACAATATACAGCCTTGACGTACTCCTTTTCCTATTTGGAACCAGTCTGTTGTTCCATGCCCAGTACTAACTGTTGCTTCCTGGCCTGCATACAGATTTCTCAAGAGGCAGGTTAGGTGGTCTGGTATTCCCATCTCTTTCAGAATTTTCCACAGTTTATTGTGATCCAGTTTTCCAGGTTAGTGTGGTTTATACTTCAGTATTACCCAGGCAAGTGGGAAAAGGGTCTCTGCTGAATTTACAGCACTTTGACTAGATGTTTACAAAAAGATCCTCCCGACCCACGTAATCAAGATGGTGTGATCACTCAACTCGGCGAAGACAATGGCAACCCACTCAAATGTTTCTTCCTGGAGAATCCCAGGGATGAGGGAGCCTGGTGGGCTGCCGTCTATGGGGTCGCACACAGTCGGACACGACTGAAGCGACTTAGCAGCAGCAGCAGCAGCAGTGATCACTCAAACTCAACTAGAGCCAGACATCCGGGAATGCGAAGTCAAGTGGGTGGGCCTTAGGACCTTCACTAGTGGAGTTGATGGAATTCCAGTTGAGCTATTTCAGATCCCCAAAGATGCTGTGAACGTGCTGGCATAGCAAATGTGGAAAACTCAGCAGTGGCCACAGGACGGGAAGAGGTCAGTCTTCATTCCAATCCCAAAGAAAAGCAATGCCAAAGAATGCTCAGACTACCGCACAAGTGCACTCGCCTCACACGCTAGCAAAATAATGCTCAAAATTCTCCAAACCAGGCTTCAGCAGTACATGAACCCTGAACTTCCAGCTCTTCAAGCTGGATTTAGAAAAGGCAGAGGAACCAGAGATCAGATTGCCAACACCCGTTGGGTCATCGGAAAAAGCAGGAGTTGCAGGAAAAACTTCTGCTGTTGACTATGCCAAAGCCTTTGACTGTGTGGATCACAACGAACTCTGGAAAAGTCTTAGAGAGATGGGACTATCAGACCACCTGACCTGCCTCTTGAGAAATCCATACGCAGGTCAGGAAGGAACAGTTGGAACTGGACATGGAACAACAGACTGGTTCCAAATCGGGGAATAACCTCAGATATGCAGATGACACCACCCTTATGGCAGAAAGCGAAGAAGAACCAAAGAGCCTCTTGATGAAAGTGAAAGAGGAGAGAAAAAGTTCACGTAAAACTCAACATTCAGAAAACTAAGATCGTGGCATCTGGTCCCATCACTTCATGGCAAACAGATGGGGAAACAACGGAAACAGTGACAGGCTTTATTTGGGTGGGGGTGGGGGCTCCAAAATCACTGCAGCGGTGAAATTGAAAGACGCTTGCTCCTTGGAAGAAAACTTATGACCAACCAGACAGCATATTAAAAAGCAGAGACATTACTTTGCCAACAAAGGTCCCTCTAGTCAAAGCCATGGTTTTTCCATGGATGTGAGGGCTGGACTATAAAGAAAGCTGAGCACTGAAGAACTGAACTGTGGTGTTGGGGGAGACTCTTGAGAGTCCCTTGGACTGCAAGGAGATCCAACCAGTCCATCCTAAAGAAGATCAGTCCTGAATATTCATTGGAAGGACTGATGCTGAAGCTGAAACTGCAGTATTTTGGCCACCTGATGTGAAAAACTGACTCATTGGAAAAGACCCTGATGCTGGGAAAGACTGAAGGCGGGAGGAGAAGGGGACGACAGAGGATGAGATGGTTGGATGGCATCACCAGCTCAATGGACACGGAGTCTGAGTAAACTCCGGGAGTTGGACAGGGAGATCTGGCGTGCTGCAGTCCATGGGGTCCCAAAGAGTCAGACACGACTGAACGACTGAACCGAACTGAACTGAATAGGTGTTAGAGGTTATACTAAGCAGATCAGACGAAGACAAATATGATATCTATAAAAATCACTTACTGTTTCAGTCGTGCCTGACTCTGCAACCACATGGACTGCAGCATGCCAGGCTTACCTGTCTCCTTCACAGTCTCCCAGGGTTGCTCAAACTCATGTGCATTGAGTCGGTGATGCCATCCAACTATCTCATCACCCTCTCTCACTGTTTTTCCTCTTGCCTTCAATCTTTCCCAGCATCAGGGTCTTTTCCAGTGAGTGAGCTCTTCGCATCAGGTGGCCAAAGTATCGAAGCTTCAGCTTCAGCATCAGTCTTTCCAATGAACATTCAGGGCTGATTTCATTTAGGATTGATTCGTTTGATCTCCTCACAGTCTAAGGGACTCTCTCAAGAATTTTTTTTTTTCAACACCACAGTTGAAAAGCATCAATTCTTCGGCGCTCAGCTCTTTTACGGTTCAACTCTCACATCCATACATGACAACCGGAAAAACCACAGCTTTGACTAGACAGCCCTTTGTCGGCAAAGGAGAGACAAAGGAGTCCAATGGATTCCAAGACTTTCAGTCTATGGCAACTCTAAGGATGTCAGGAAGTGGTAAGAGCAGAAATTGAGTCAAAAGTAGCTATTGGCTGAGGCATAGGAATGTGGTGAAAGATGCTGTGCCAGTTTGGTGCTACATTGATCGAACTGCAGCAGGAGGAGGTATCTAGCCAAGCAAGAGGAAATCCAACAAAGTATCAGAGGAAAGGGCAAAGATTAAATAAGACAGAGGATTCATCTGAATTGGATCATTAAGAGTGGTCACTTGTCCCTAAGGGGGCAGACGCTTGAGTATAGGGGGCAGACGCTTGGTAGAGAAACAGAAGAAACAGTGTCACAGTCAAGACGCTGTCATCTGTCTCATCTCACATATCCAGCGGATTTAAGGTAAGGGCTGAGAAAAGGTCGGGACTAAGAAGAGGTCAAGAAAGGCAAATTAGGAAAGAAGTAATGACAGGTTGGTGCTTTTGAACTGTGGTGTTGGAGAAGATTCTTGACAGTCCTTTGGAGTGCAAGGAGATCCAACCAGTCGATCCTAAAGGAGATCAGACCTGGGTGTTCATTGGAAGGACTGATGCTGAAGCTGAATCTCCAATACTTTGGCCACCTGATGCGAAGAGTTGACTCACTGGAAAAGACCCGGATGCTGGAAGGGATTGGGGGCAGGAGGAGAAGGGGATAACAGAGGGTGAGATGGCTGGATGGTATCACCGACTCGATGGACATGGGTTTGGGTAAACTCCGGGAGTTGGTGATGGACAGGGAGGCCTGGCGTGCTGCGGTTCACGGGGTCGCAAAGAGTCGGACACGACTGAGCGACTGAACTGAAGTGAATTGAATGACAGTTTAGCAACTTTTTGGAAGACAGACGAGGGCGAAGTCAGACTGAGAAGGGAGAACTGTGAAAGCAAGGCAGTAGCGCGAGAAAAAAGGCAGAAGGGTTTCAGGCGACGAGGCTGGAAGAACGTTGAATGCGTGTCTGGAGACCTACTGGCCCTGATCTAAGGCTACAAGTCCCTCAGCATATAGATTTCTGGTTTTTCACGTCACGACGTGAAACACGGCACGTGGAGTGTTCATCCCACATACTGCCACTTATGACGGTGCTGACTGCAACTTCCAGTAATAAGGTAGCGGCTTCGTATGTTCCAAATAGGAACATATTCCTGTTGCGAAGGGGAGCAGCAGGTCTTCGGGACCCGCCTGCCGTACCAGCCCTCGCTGGGAATATCCGCGCAGGCGCGCATACAGAACTCGGAAGTGCGGGCGGAAGTTGGGGCGGAGGTTGCGTCGGAGCACTTTAGGGAAGGGACCTGCGGCGTAAACAGTCATTCGGCCCACGCCTGTGGATGGTATCGGAGGGGCCGGCCACTATGAACCGCCTCCAAGACGACTATGATCCATACGCAGTTGAGGAGCCTAGCGACGAGGAGCCGGCTTTGAGCAGGTGGGCCCCTGCCCCGCCCCGTCCCCCTGCCTCTCCCCGGCCCCCGAGGCTTCGGACCAAGGTCAGCCGGGCCGGTGCGGATACTCCGGCCAGCGGTTCAGGACCCTGTCGCACCCCACTGTCGTCTGTAGACTCCGCCGGGGTTTCTGGTGAGGTCTTGCAGTCACGGGGGAGGCAGAATCGAAAATTGGCGCAGGGGAGGGCCATAGTACATATTCTGGAATTACGTGTAAGAATCAAAAGCTGTGAGGTCGAATCCTGCTTCTGCAGCTTACCAGTACGGGACTGAGGTCAAGTCCCTCGTTTGTAAAAAGGAAGTATACTAAGCATATCGCGAGTTTGTTTTGAGGCACTTGGGACTTACTGTGAATTGAACATCATGAAGATTAAACTGCCATAAACAGAAATTAGGGGATAATTAACTTTTTTTTTTTTTTTTTTGAGCATCTGTTGTATGCTTGCTGTGGGCTACAGAGATCAGACATAAGATTTTTGTCTTTGACAGGTTTAACTGTAAAGTAGGGGACATAAGATAGATATGTATCTTGCGAGATATATGTCTTGGAAATAAACGTGTATTGCAGAAGAGCGCTGTAGAAAAAGATGACCTGGGATAGTTACAGATGAAGTTCCATGGGAATTTCCAGAAGGGGAGGGATTAATCTTACCTGGGGGAAACTCGCAATTATGTTGACTAGAGATTTCCAGGTAAGTTTAGCCATTTTTAAAGCTGTCAGAAGATCCTGTTCATAAACTTTAAAACATTCTGTCCGACTAGTTTTCTGTGAAACTGTTTTTCTCTTAATCACAGTGCTTCCTGATACTATCCTGGGAAGGGTTTATAGGATGGGAGATCAGACTGCTCTGAAGATTTCTGTTGTGGGAAGTGAGGATGGATTCCAGGATTCCCTTATGAAGAGTTTCACTTAGGGGCTCAGTCTGTGAAAGAAGGTCTCAATTAGTAATTTACTTTGATTGGTTTCAGTGTTTCCTGAACTTGAGTTATTCTTCCATTATCATCCCCGTATTCACCCTTGTTATTATTTATTTAATATTTTTCTTTAAGTCAATTTACATTTTTGTAGTTAAATACCTTCCTTTTTTTTTTTTGGGCTCACAGTTTGTGGGATCTTAGTTCCCTAACCCCAGATTGAACCTGGGCCCCCAGCAGTGGAAGCACAGTCCTAACCACTGGATCACCAGGGAATTCCCATGTAGTTAAATATTTGTAAGGAGACTTTATATTCCTGTGATAGTTGCCACTGGTAAGGTAACTGTAAATATAAATACTTTGAAAACAAAACAGTGTTATTAGGTGGTATTGCCTGCTGAATCTGATGCTTGTTTTGGAAAGGGAAATTGTGTTAGAGAGGTGTTTAAGAGGTGTCTGTCAGGATTTGATTTTACTCTGTCTAGAAGTGACGCCTTTATCGCCTGTTACCGTTTCATGGAAGCTGGCAGAACACATGAATCCCCTGTGTGAGACGCCTCACAGTGGAGCAAGCAGTCTGAGCCCGTTTGTGTTGGTTGCTCTTGCTTCCAGCTCCTATCTATAGAGGTACATGGAGAGGCCCAGATGGCTGCTACATGTTCAGTGGGTTGGTATCATAGCTGAGGAGCACTTGGGCTTGGAGAATGCACCTTTTATAGCAGGCAGTAAATATGCCACTATATGCCAGTAACCCTCCCTCCCATGTCCCAGTTGTGACAATCAAAAATATCTCTAGCTATGCCAGATGTTCCCTAGGAGGCAAAATTGCCCCCACTTGAAGAGTACTATGATAGTTCAAGGGTAATAGTGAAAGATAAGCCTGAAAAGATAAGTTGAAACCAGATTGTGGAAGATTCTTTTGAATGCTGTACTCAGAGTTTTGGTCATGGATGACTTTCTTTTGGATTTGGGTAGTGATGTGATAAGAGTTCTTTAGGAATAATATGCTGGCATCAGGGTTCAGGGTGGAAGGAAGCAGAAGAGTTTTGAGACCTGGAGATCCTTAGGCCTTGATGTTACAGGCACAGATAAGAGAACCTGAGTGAATATAGAGGTGATGGAGAAAGGGAGCATGCTGGTCAGGATGGGGGAATTTTCTTGGGAGTAAAATATGGATAAGGCCTCTCTCATTAGCAAAATTGATTGGCATGAGTTGTATTTTTCTTATTTACCTTCTTCTGGTGTGTTACTAGAAGAGAAAAATAGTGAAGCAAAACCCATGAATAGTCTGTAACTGTTCATCAGACCATGAATAATCGAATATTATATATGTACTATTGACTGTATTAGAAATGTCTTAAGCATTTCATCTTGGTAACATTTCATTTCTTCTGATACCTGGTTTAATTCCATACTGCTATTGATGGGGAAACCCAGGCACAAAAGGCCAAATTGGCATAAATTGCTCAGGAGAATTTGGAATGTATTTTAGGTCTCTCTCTCTTTTTATAGTTCTCTGTAGCACTGTGCCTTTTAAACTGTGATATTTACTTACAGTCTGTTAACATTTTGTGTGGATATATTAGCTGTCTGTTACATATGTTAAGTTTTATTTAAGTGTCCAGACTTTAAAACAAATGCCCAGTAAAATTTTCATTGCTGATGGAATTACGAATTGGTGCAATACACTTGAAAAGTAGTGTGATAATTCCAGAAGTCAGAAAGATGTTTGTGTCTAATTTTAGACTTTTAACCTAAGGAAATCAACAGAAGCAAAATTATATATCCAGAGTTATTCATTGTATGTGTTTAATAGCAAGGACAAATAACTATACAGCATCTGCAAGGGGAAATGGTATGCAGACATTAAAAAATATGTTTGGAAATATGCAGAAATGGTTGAAGTCAGAAGTGCTGTATGTAATGACAGCTGAATCCAGTGCAACATTATGAAACTTAAAATTGTTGGGCAATGGGATGATAGGTGTTTAAATTATTTTAATACTTTAATATTCATGTTCTTTGTGATTTAAATGTGTTCTAGTTCTGAAGATGAGGTGGATGTGCTTTTACATGGAACTCCTGACCAAAAACGAAAACTTATTAGAGAATGTCTTACTGGGGAAAGTGAGTCCTCTAGTGAAGACGAATTTGAAAAAGAAATGGAAGCTGAATTAAATTCTACCATAAAAACAATGGAGGACAAGTTATCTTCTCTAGAAACAGGTAAACTTTTAGTTAGATTTTCACATAGATATTTTTCTAAGCCCCATAATTGCAGAGACCCTTATTTGCGTTCTGTTGTGTCCCCAGCACTTTCAGTCAGTGTCCAGTAAACATGTCTTGAGTGAATGAATAAATGTACTTGGCAACCTGAGCGTACTTTTCTTTCATTGCTAGTACAGAATTTTCCTGTGGGGCCGGAAAGAGACTGTTAAGCATTATTTACTTATATGATTTCCTTTTGTACTTTTTACCCTAGGATAAAGAAGGAAAGACACATTCGCTTATAGAAGTACTTTTTAGGTTATATAACACTGATCTAGCAGATTGAGCAATGTGTCACCACAAATTCCTGTCTTATTTTAGTAAGTAATGAAATATACTTAATTTTGGTACGTGGTCTGTTATGTAAAATGTACCTGACTTGAAAGCTGTTTTGTGAAAGTAGGATTCCTTAGCATTGGTTTCCATATTGTTATGCTGTATATTAACTGTTAAAAATTGAAAGAATATATGATAATGATAAAAGCAAAGGCAGGTATTAAGAGGAAGAATTAGGGATGTACGCGTATGATGACAGAAGTATAGGAAATGTCACGGCACTAGGCACTGCTGAGGAGAGGAAGAACAAGTCCTCGACTCATTCCTCCTGACTCTATAGAGCTCTTATCCTCTTTTTCTAAAGTCCCTTAAAACAAGATGTTTATTTCCTGTTCTCTACAGTATACTGCATGGCTGAAAGGTAGAGATATATATGCTGGTAACTTGAAAATATGGCTATTTTGTTTAATTAGATTGCTTTTATCATTATCATATGTGCTTTCAGTCTCTTTCTGGCAAGAGAGGAAGAATAATTTTCTCATGATTTGGAACACATATTCGAGGATGAGAAGTTCTCTGTAATTGCATAGGGCACAGAAATACAGTTAAGTCACTGACTCCAGTAAGTCATTGATGTGAAAGTATTTTTCCACTGAAATGAAGTTGGGTATGAGCCGATAGCAGTTTGAAGTGGTGGAGGAAGGTATGGAGTTTTTTATCTTGTCAATTCTGTATCTTTTAGTCTTTAAACTTCCTTTATGGTTTGACTAGGGTCTTCAGGAGATGGGATAGCTGGAACAGCTCCGACAAAGTACTATGACAATATATATTTTGATTCTGATTCTGAAGATGAAGACAAAGCAGGTAAGGAACATGTTTATCAGGTTTAGCAGTTATATTTTATGAAAGAAGTTTTACCTAGCAACTTGATATTAGGTTTTCCCTTTGAGTTTTATCCTTTAAGAAATTGCAGGCAGTTGATGTGAAAACAAAAGCAGGATTGTGCATAGAACAGATGGAAGCACACACACCTGAGGGCTGGGACTAGGGCGGCGTGCAGAGGCGCATCTGGGGAGAGGAGAGTCCTGACTCAGTAGCTCTCTCCTCAAGGCTCTCGGCCTTCTTTTCCTTCAGCGTTCTTTAGCACAGCAGCATTTGCTTTCACGACTGCAGATAGTTTCTAGGTTTTACTCTCTTGTAGAATTTTCCCTAAGCTGTTGCTTAGGGAAACAAAATTTTTTTTTAAATCAACCTCTCTGTTCTTTGAAATTAATTTTGTATAAATTAAAAAAAATTTTTTGGCTGTAGTGAGTCCTCATTGCTGCGTGCAGGCTTTCTCTAGTTACAGCAAGCAGAGGCTACTCTTGGTTGCCGTAGTGGGCTGCTTCTTGCAGTGGTTTCTCTGGTGGAACATAGGCCCTAGGCACCGGGCTGAGGCTTTAGTTGCTCTGCGTCATGTGGGATCTTCCCAGATGAGGATGGAAGTGGTGTCTCTTGGATTGCAAGGCAGATTCTTAACCACTGGACCACCAGGGAAGCCCCTGATTTTGTGTAAATTTTGAGCAAAGTTGAGGATAATGACAAGAGCTAAAACTAATGTAATTATATCAGTAGTTATGACAGAATACGTACATAACTTATAAGGTAAAGAAATGATTTTATATTTTTATATATTGTTGCATAAATCCTGACTTGCTCAAGTAGGTCTAGTGTATGTAGCTGATCATAATGGTCCCCCCCGCCCTCCCCGACTCATTTTTGTTCTGATTTCAGTAGCATTTTATGTATGAGAACTTATGGAAAATTTAAGACTTCAAAAATAGTTTCTAAGGAATCCCTGGTGGTCCAGTGGCTGAGACTCCATGCTTGCACTTCTGGAAGTCTGGGTTTGATCCCTGGTCTGGGAGCTAAGATTCTGCAAGCTGAGCAGTGCAGCAAAAAAAAAAAAAAGTCTATTCTTGACTTGATTTGAGTGGCTTTTTGAGACTCTGACTTCTCAGTATTTGAACTCGGTTCTGAACTTTATTTGGAGGAATAGTCCAAAAAAATTTTTTTAGGAAAATAGAAAAAATGTATACCTTAGGAAATAGGATTCTTCATTTTGTGTAAAAGAGGTGTGAATTTTAGACATGCTACTTAGCCATATTCTTAACATTTTCAAAATTAGCACAAGTGACCAAGAAAAAAAGAAGAAACAACACAGAATTCCAACAAATGATGAATTACTATATGATCCTGAAAAAGATAACAGAGATCAGGCCTGGGTTGATGCACAGAGAAGAGGGTAAGAACTTAAATTTAATATTTCAAATCTTTAGGGAAAATGATTAAAAGATGATTTTCACTGTACTCACTTTGGAGTGTATGTATGTCTGTTTAAAGGGACTTTGCTGGTGGCTAAGATGGTGAAGGATCTGCCCGTAATGCAGGAGACCCGGGTCGTGCATAAAAAGAAAGTTTGAGAAAAAAACTAGTGAATATTTTGAAAATGAAAAGCAAATTTCAGTCAGGCCATTGGTTATTTATTTATTTTTATTTGAAATATAGCATCATGGACTCAATGGACATGAATCTGAGCAAACTCTGGGCAATAGTGAAAGACAGGGAAGACTGGTGTGCTGCAGTCCATGGGGTCACAAAGAGTTGGACATGACTCAGCGACTGAACAGCAACAACACAGTTGACTTACAGTGTTGTGCCAATGTCTGCTGTACAGCAAAGTGACTCAGTTATATACATATATACATTCTTTAGACCATTTATTTTTTAAAAATTGTTGTTGAATTCAAACTGCTGTAGCTAGTCAAGTCTCTCCCTTCAAGAAACAAAGCTGACTTTTCAAATAAGCAGTATAAAATTACTTAGAGATTAAAAGTTTATATGGGAAATTCCCTGGGGGTCCAGTGGTTAGGGCTCCACGTTTCCACTGCAGGGTGCTCGGGTTCCATTACTGGTTAGAGAACTAAGATCCTGCATGCCTCGGCATGGCCAAAAGTAAAAGAGTTTATGTGGATTAAGAGTGGATGTTATGTTTTCTATTTGAATACTTGAATCATGTTCACAAATTTGACTTTTTAAGGTTGAGGTAAAATTCACATGACATAATGTTAACCATTTTGAAGTTAACAGTTCAGTGGCATTTAGTGTGTTCACAGTGGTGTGCAACCACTACCTATGTTTATTTCAAATCATTTCCATCATGCCAAGAGGAAACTCCATACTCTATTTCAAATTTGATTTGATAAAGATCGATTTATCATAAAAATGAAAGCTGAAAGCTTATCACTATTACCTAATGTTACCCTAGCCTGCCTGAGCTTCAGAATCACCTGGTGAGAGTGAAATGCAAACCCTTGAGTCCTACTCCAGGAAGTTTTGATTCATCGAGGAGGAAGCCCAGAAATCTATAGCTGTCCAGTCCAGAGGGAATGTGATGCTGTGTGGGTCTTTGTGTACCACCTTTTAGCTTCCACTCTCCCACTTTGTCCTTTTTCCTCTCCCAGTTTCACCCATGCACCACTTACAGCTGCCTCTTGCATTTATGTGATGAGTAGTTTTCACACCTACAGTGTAAAATGAACATTTTAAGTGCTGTGAGTGCTGTTGAAATAATTAAGGAGCTTATGATCTAGCTCCTGATTCTGGTAACAGAAGTTGTCAGTGACTTAAGATGGAATGTATTTTTATTGTTATATAATCTTGAGAAGTAACATCTTAGTATCTTATTCACATTCCTATGTCAAGTAGTAGCTGCCTTTTAAGACCACAGAAACGCACTTCAGATAATGAATTCAGTACGTTTTAAGCACCACAAGGACAGTGATCATACCTGTCTTGTTCAGTGCTGTCCACACTCCAATGTCATATGGACACTCACTATCTGTTGAATGAATAATTTAGTTATTTTCTTGGGGTTTGAAAATTTTCAAGCATTTGGAGGTATTTAACAACAATTATGAAATATATGCCACATGTTCTCAGTATTTTTCCCCACAAAAAGAGTTTGGGAAGTAATGCCAAATGATTTTGTGTTTTGCAGTAGAGTTTTTTGACGTTTTCTATAAGCCCTTTTAAGAATATATCCTTTTACACTTTAGTGTCTTTGTAAGTAAATTCATACTTTTTTTTTTCAATCAGCATATATTTGTTGAGCACTTACTATATGCAAAACACTGTTCCAGACTCTTGAAATACAAAAGGGAACAAAACAGACTAAAATTCTTAGGCACTTAGAGCTTACAATGCTTGCTTTTTAAAAGTAGCCTTATTGATGTGTGTGTGTTTAATGAGTAGACTTTTTAGAATAATTTTAGATTTACAGAAAAATTCAGCTGGTAATACAGAGAATTTCCTTATTATTCCCCCACCTCCCACCAACAAGATGACCTGACCACTGGACTGCCAGGGAATCCTCTCAGATTTCCTTAGTTTTTATCCTAATATCCATATTCTCTTCCAAGAGCCCATCTGGGATACCATGTTACATTTAGTTGTCATGTCTACTGAGGCTTTTCTTGGCTATGAGTTTCTCAGACTTTCCTTGGTTTTGATGACTTTAACAGTTTTGAGGAGCATGGATCAGGAATATTGTGGTAGGGTCCTCTATTGGAATTTATCTAATGCTTTTCTCATGATCAGACTGGAATTAGAGGTTTTGGGGAGAAAGACCATAGAGGTAAAGTGCCGTTTTCATCACTTTGTATCAAGGGCACGTGCTATCAAGCATGGTTTAGTTTCTCAGCTGTAAAGTTACTCTTTCCACACCTTTCTGTACCTTCTGTTTGGAAGAATGTCGTTATATTTAGCCTAGACTTAAGGAGTCATGTTCCACCTCCTTTAGGGGACAGTATCTTCATAAATTATTTGTAATTCTTACATATGGGAGATATGTCTGTTCTCCCCCATTTATTTATATATTAAGTCATTTATATCAGCATGGAGTCATAGGTATTTATTTTTACTTTGCTTATAATTTAATAGTTTTATTTCAGTGCTCTAATTGTTTTGATTTTAGTCATCAGGGGCTCTTTGAGTTGGCTCCTGTGCCCCTGTAACATATTGTCTCATGGATTTTTGGTTTTGTTTTTCCTTTTTGAGCACCAGCTTACTTTCTGGCACTACAGGATGTTCCAGGTATACCTTATGTGCCCCATTCCTAGAATTAACTGTTCTCTCTAAAGGGTACTGGAGAAGGCAAGGGCACCTCACTCCAGTACTCTTGCCTGGAAAAGCCCATGGACAGAGGAGCCTGATGGGCTACAGTCCATGGGGTTGCGAAGAGTCGGACACGACTGAGCCGACTTCACTGTCACTTTTCGCTTTCATGCATTGGAGAAGGAAATGGCGACCCACTCCAGTGTTCTTGCCTGGAGAATCCCAGTGATGGCGGAGCCTGGTGGGCTGCCGTCTCTGGGGTCGCACAGAATCGGACACAACTGAAGTGGCTTAGCAGCAGCAGCAGCAGCAGCAGCTACAGGGTACTGATTTCTTTTACTGGAAAGTGGCATTAGAAAGGAAAATCTGGCTTTAATGTGCTTCACTTTCCTCTTTCTTTTTCTGTTCTAGCTACCATGGTTTTGGAATACAGCGACCACGTCAACAACAGCAGCCTGTTCCGAATAGCGATGCTGTCTTGAATTGCCCTGCCTGCATGACAACACTATGTCTTGATTGCCAAAGGTACTGATAAAGGGTAACAACACACACATACACACACGCGTGAAAATAAAACCACTTGCTGGTCCTTGTTTAAATAGACTTTCTAGGTACTTAGAAATTCTGATAAAGTTCTGTCCTCATATATCCCTTGTGCTGCATGACTAATCTTTATAGAAATAATTTTGATTATATGTAGTCTAACTAGGTTTTCTAATAAGTACTTGCCAGTGCTGATAAGGATTCAGTAAAACTGCATGTATGTTTTAGGATGATGAAATCTCTCAAATAGACTCATTTTTTTTTCTATTGTGATAACATAAAATTTACTATTTTAAGCATTTAAAAATGTCACTGTAAGAGTATTTCATTTGACTATTCAATTTATTGTTAGCTAGACCATTTAAGAATTAAAAAAAATCTTTTCCCAGCTTTATAGAGATATAATTGAGATATACCATTGTATAAGCTTTAGGTATACAGTATACAGTGTAATAATTAGATATTCAAATGTATTGGAGGATGATTACCACAATATGGTTAGTTAACACAGCCATCACCTCACATAGTTCCTTTTTTGTGTGGTAAAAACTTTGAAGATCTACTCTCAGCATTTTTCAAGTATGTACTACAGTGGGAGCTTGGGTTTGATCCCTGGGTTGGGAAGATCCCCAGGAGGAGTTCATGGCAACCCACTCACTGTTCTTACCTGGAGAATCCCTATGGACAGAGGAGCCTGTTGGGTTACAGTCCATGCGATTGCAAAGAGTTGGACACGACTGAGCAACTAAGCACGTGCACACACACACACACAACTAAGCACAGCACATTGTTAACTATAGTCATCATGCTGTACATGCATCTCCAGAGCTTAATCACTGTAACTGGAAGTTTGTATCTTTTGACCACCTTCATCCACCCACCCTCCCCCATCAACTTTTTTTTTTTTTACTATGTTTATTTTAATTGGAGGCTAATTACTTTACAATATTGTATTGGTCTTGCCATACATCAACATGAATACGCCACGAGTGTACACGCGTTCCCCATCCTGAACTCCCCTCCCTCCTCCCTCCCCATCCCATCCCTCTGGGTCATCCCAGTGCACCAGCCCCGAGCATTCTGTATCCTGCATCGAACCTGGACTGGCAATTCATTTCACGTATGATATTATACATGTTTCAATGCCATTCTCCCAAATCATCCCACCCTTGCCCTCTCCCACAGAGTCCAAAAGACTGTTCTATACATCTGTGTCTCTTTTGCTGTCTTGCAATACAGGGTTGTCATTACCATCTTTCTAAATTCCATATATATGCGTTAGTATACTGTATTGGTGTTTTTCTTTCTGGCTTACTTCACTCTGTATAATCGGCTCCAGTTTCATCCACCTCGTTAGAACTGATTCAAATGTATTCTCTTTAATGGCTGAGTAATACTCCATTGTGCATATGTGCCACAGCTTTCTTATCCATTCGTGTTCTGATGGACATCTAGGTTGCTTCCATGCCCTGGCTATTATAAACAGTGCTGTGATGAACATTGGCTCCCCCACCAACTTTATGAGTTCAGTTGTTTCTTTGTTTGTTTTGGATTTCACATATAAGTGAGATCAATTTGTCTTTCTCTTTCTGACTTATTTCACTTAGCATAATTCTTTCAAGTTCCCTCCATGTTGTTACAAATGGCAGGATTTTTTTTCTTTTTTCTTTTTAATGGCTGAATAATATTCTATTGTGTCTATATGCCATATTTTCTTTATTTATTCATCAGTTGATGGACATGCATGTTGTTTCCACCTCTCGACTGTTGTAAATAATGCTTTGATGGGTTTTTGGGAGGAAGACCACTGAAGTAAAGTGCCATTTTTATCACATTATATCATAGGCAACAAACTAGCAGCATGATTTACGGCGGTTAATGTTGACCTTGATCACCTGGCTGAGGTGAGGGCTCAGATGTCTCTTTGAGAGAGTATTTTCATTCCTTTGTATACATTCCCAACAGTGGGATTGCTAGATCATATACCAGTTCTCTTTTGACTTTCTGAGGCTCCTCTGTACTGTTTTTCATGGTGGCTGTACCGATTTACACTCCTACCAGTAGTACACAAGGGTTTACTTTTGTTATATTTTGACTTTTTGATCATATCTATTCTATGAGGTGATATCTTACTGTAGTTTTGAGGTGATAATCTTACAGTAGTTTTGATATGTAGTTCCCTGATGGTTTGTGATATTTGAGTACCTTTTTGTATACCAGTTAGCCATTTGTATGTCTTTTTTGGAAAAATGTCTATTCAACTTCTTTGCCCACTTATGAATTGGATTTTTTTATACTGAGTTCCTTATATATTTTGGAAATTAACCCCCTATGAGATATATGATTTGCAAATATTTTTTCCCATTTCATAGGTTGCCTTTTTATTTTGTTGATTATTTCTTTGCTGCACAGAAGCTTTTAGTTTGATGTAGTTCCATTTGTTTATTTTTGCTTTTGTTGCCTTAGGTGTCAGTTCCAAAACGTTGCCAAGACCAGTGTTAAGGAGCTTTATTTTAGGTTTTCTTTTATGAGTTTTACGATTTCAAATTTTAAGTTTCAGTCTTTATTTCAAATTAATTTTTGTGAGTGGTATAAGTTAAGGGTCCACTTTCATTTTTTAAACTATGAATATCTAGTTTTCCCAGTACCATTTATTGAAGAGATTGTCTTTTCCCCATTGAATATTCTTGACTCCTCCCCAAATATTAGTTTATGGTACCTGCGTGGGTTTATTTCTGGGCTCCCGATTCTGTTCTCTTGGTCAATGAGTCTGTTTTTTTATGCTAATCCCATACTGTTTTGATTACTGTAGCTTTGTAGCATAGTTAGAAATCAGGAAGTGTGATGCCTCTAGCTTTGTTCTTCTTTCTCAAGATTGTTTTGGCTATTTGAGTTCTTTTATGGTTCCATACAAACTTTAAAATTTTTTATGTTTCTATGAAAAATGCCACTGGAATTTTGATAAGGGTTGCATTGAATCTATAAAATGGCTTTGGGTAGCATGGACATTGTAGCAGTCTATGAGCATGGATATCTTTACATTTATTTGTGTTTTCTTCAGTTTCTTTCATCACTGTCATAGTTTTATTGTATAGATCCTTTACCTTCTTGGTTAAATTTATTCCTAACTATTTTATTATTTTTATGTTATTGTGAATGAGATTGTTTTCTTAATTTCTCAGTTTGTTGTTAGTGAAAATGCAACAGATTTTTGTTGATTGCTTGTGTATTCTGAATCTTTACTGAATTTATTAGTTCTAGCATTTTCTTTTTGGAATCTTTAGAGTTTTGTATACATAAGATCATGTCATCTGGAAACAGGGATAATTTTACTTCTTTCTTTTCTGTTTGGTTATCTTTTTTTTTTTAACCTGATTGCTTTGACTAAGATTTCTAGAAATATATTGAATAGGAGTGGTGAGAATAGACACCTTTATCTTGTTGCCTGTTTTAACCTTTTTTTTAACTTTAAACTTTTTATTTTGTTTTGGGGTATAACCAATTGACAATGCTGTGGTAGTTTCAGATGAATAGTGAAGGGACTCAGCCATATATATATATATTTATCCATTCTCTTCAAACCCCTTCCCATCCAGGCTTGCACATAACATTGAGCAGAGTTTCCTGTGCTATATACAATAGGTCCTTGTTGGTTATGCATGTTAAATATAGCAGTGTGTACCTGACCTTCCAGTGTACAATTCAGTGACATGAACTACAGTACAGTTGTACAAACACCATGACTCTCCATTTCCAGAACTTTTCATCAGTCCAGACAGAAGCTCTTTCCTCATTAGTCAGTAAGTCACCATTGTCCATCCACACCTATCCCAGCCTCTGGTAATCTCTATTCTACTTTCCTTTTGGATTGTTCTTTGCTAGTGTATAGAAACAGCAGATTTTTATGTCTTCATTTTGCACTCTGCAACTTTGCTGCATTAATTTATTAGCTCTGATAGTTTTTTGTGTAATCT
Source organism: Nanger dama (assembly GCA_917880005.1). Taxonomy (NCBI): domain Eukaryota; kingdom Metazoa; phylum Chordata; class Mammalia; order Artiodactyla; family Bovidae; genus Nanger; species Nanger dama. Next base: position 12,558,168 of record CAKJTW010000038.1, read on the forward strand.
TTATAGAGCTTTAAACATATAATATCATGTCATCTGTGAACAGAGAAGATTTTACGTCTTCCTTTCCAGTTGGGATGCCTTTTATTTATTTTTTTACCTAATTGCACTTACTATAACTTTCAAGTTGGACAGAAGTGATGAAATCAGATATTTTTTCTCTTTTCCCTTATCTTAGAGGAAAAGTTTTGTCTTTCATCACTGAATATGATGTTAGCTATGAATTTTTCATATATGGCCTTTATTATTTTGAGGAGTTCCTTCTATCAGTTTTTGGGTGTTTTTACTATGAAAGTGTTGAATTTTTCAAATGCTTTTTATGCATCAATTGGGAAGATCATGTATTTTTTTTACCCCCGTCATTCTATTAATCCAGATATACTCTTGCCTTTTTCCTCTCCTTTTTTTTTTCCAGTAGCCTTATAAATGTCTAACTTAGCCCATGTTATAAATCAGGTTAACTGAAACTAAATGATGATGCAGGTGGTAGATTTGTTCTAGTCACTGAGTAGCCAGATGTAGTTTTACTCTTACTAGCTAACTTGAGGTTTCTGATCATCTGCAACAATGAATTTTTGTACACTCCATTTGAACTCTTAAGGTTTTTGTATATAAATTGACACCTAGAGTAGGAAATAAAGTACCTTTGTACTTAAGTTGCTTCTCTTTAAATTAAACCATGCTGCTATGTTACAGGATTCCTATACCCAAGAGAAGTTGCTTCATGATCTAACAGTAGAAATTGGTCTTGGTAAAAATTGTGTTCCATATGAATATAGGATTCCAATATGGTGGAGTATAAATGTCATTTTTGTGGTCTCACCTAGAGAAGCACCAGCCTGGTGGTTGGTGGAAGAGGAAAAGATCAGCATTTAGAACCAATGGAGGCATAACTTGACTTCACTGTTATTAGCCAAATAGATATTTCTGTTGTATGCGGTTTAAGGCGGAGAAAAGGAAAGTAACTTACTAAATCAAGAAAAGTAGGAAAACATTAAGTTATTTGAGGAGAACAAAGAAAGCATTATTTATTCTTTAGACTATTGGAGTGAAGCCAAGAATGGACATTTAAAGTCAGATGCTCTTTAAGCATTTAAAACTAGCTTTTACTACAATAGTGACCAGAATGCACCACCTGTAATGAGAGGAGGGCAGAGTCTCAGGCTGCAACAGGAAAAGGTGCGAAGATTTTTAAACATCACCTCTCAAGTTTCCAGCAACTTTTCTTGTCTTTCTGTGTTGGAAGAGCAAGTCAAAAACTTTTTACTGAGGTAAAAGTAGCTTTAGAGCAGTAGAATATATTCATTCTTTATTATCTATTTTTGTAACAGGTCCCTTCCTATTCTTGAAATAACTCTTAAAAGTTTTTGAATTTCTTGTTTTGTTCTCATGTTTTAACTTGTTTGGTGTTTCAGTAAGTTTTTGATAGTCTTAAATTTTTATCTAAATGTGTAACTATTAAAATAGAACATAAATCCAAATTCTCTGTTTCATTTTCCTCTTAGGCATGAATCGTATAAAACTCAGTACAGAGCAATGTTTGTAATGAATTGTTCTGTCAACAAGGAAGAGATTCTGAGATACAAACCCCCAGAGAACAGGAAGAAAAGGCGAGGCCATAAGAAGATGAGGTCTAACCAAGAAGGTGCTGCGGAGGAGGCAGAGACAGATGCAGAAGAAATCTATCACCCAGTCATGTGCACCGAATGTTCCACTGAAGTGGCAGTCTATGACAAGGATGAAGTCTTTCATTTTTTCAACGTTTTAGCAAGCCATTCCTAAATAGCCAAGTTGGCATTTAATTGCCCAATACTGTATACAAGGCAAATACACAGTTATATTCTTCCTGCCTACTCATCTCAAGTGACATTCTGAGTGGTTATTTGAGGAAGCAGTGCTTTATCTTTGTCTTTTGAAAGAAAATGGTTATCTGCTCTCATTCCTCCACTTCCTTTAAAGAAAAAGAAAATTTCCCCAGTTCTGATGGGATTCATTATTCATTCCTTTTTGGATAGATATTTGGAAGCTGGGGCCTTTTGTTTATTAAAGCTCTCTAGAATTAAAATATTCTAGAGTTACAGGTAACTTTTGTTTCAGAGTATTACTTTTATTTTCTATTTTGGATATACCCTTGGTGTACTTAAACTGGAAACTGTCTCCTCACTTCTGTCTATGTTGTTTTTGCTTAGAAGTATGTTTATTTCTCTTCTCCCCCGTAGGATAGGGTGAACAGTTTTTAGTAGCTGTTAAAATTAGGTAGAGTTAGTATGGGGATGCCTTGGGTAATTAACATAGGTCTTTCCTTAGAAGGATGGTACTTAAAAGTATTCTAAATTTAATGAATTAGTATAGTAAAATAGAAATTTGTGGTAAGGAAGAGCAAACTCACCTTCTAGCTTTAGACTTAAAAATTCTGTTGCTGTCTCTTGTGCTACCATTTATTTCAGAATTGCTGTTGCAAGCAACCAAGGTATGTTTATTTTTGCTCTTAATAATAGAAAAATCATTAGTGACAGCCTGGAGGAAATTGCAGCGTAGGCATCTGTACATTTTAGCTTTTCTAGAAAAATATGATTGGACTCTTTCCAAAAACAACATTAGGAAGCTCAGGGTCCTCTTGTTATTTTAATAGAGATGTGATAGAGTGAAAAAAAGTCAGGAAATAGGTTTTAATTCAGGCTCTACCGTGCTAATCTTTGGCAAGTCTGTTCCTGTGAGCTCATTTTCTCATCTATAAAATGAAAAGATTAGAGAAGAGCAGTGATTTTCCACAGAGGTCAGGGCTCAACAGAGGGGGCTTCTACTTTTTTCCTCAGAGAACAATGTACCTCCAGGAGAGAAAACATATCCTTTCCACTTCCCTGCCTTTTGCACTTTCTAAAAGGCTACACATAAGGTGAACTGGAACCAGTGATAGTGTGGTATTTGTAGGAATTGGATGGAGGCAGAAGAATGATAAAGAATTTGCTTCTAGGAAATTTCCAGTGTCTTAATATCATAGTTGATCATTTTTGTGATACACTGATATCTATCCAGTTCAGTTGTGCTGGAGAAGATTCTTGAGAGTCCCTTGGACTGCATGGAGATCAAAGCAGTCAACCCTAAAGGACATCAACCCTGAATATTCATTGGAAGGACTGATGTTGAAGCTGAAACTCCAAAACTTTGGCCACCTGATGCAAAGAGCTGACTCATTTGAAAAGACCCTTATTCTGGGAAAGATTGAGGGCAGGAGGAGAAGGGGTGACAGAGGCTGAAATGGTTGGATGGCATCATCGACTCAGTGGACATGAGTTTGAGCAAACTCTGGGAGATAGTGAAGGATAGGAAAGCCTGGCATATTGCAATCTGTGAGGTTGCAAGGAGTCAGACACTACTCAGCAACAAAAATCCAGTTGAAAGCAATACGTATACTTTTAAATGTTTCAATATATATGCTTTTAAATGTTTTACTGTATATACTTTTAGATCTTTCAACATATTGCCAGATAATACATTACAGAATAACACTACTAGTCTACTTATTTTAACCTTGTATTTGTCTTACTGTAGCGTTGTAAGATCTTTTTCTGTCTTAACTATCATTGTGTCAGAAGTCTGGGCATAGCTTATCAGTACCTTCTACTGAGGGTCCAAGAAGGTTGTAATCCAGTTGTTGGCCAAATTGTATTCTCATGTGAAGACTTGCCAGGGAAGATTTCACTAACTGCTGCACTTCCAAGCTACTGCAGATTGTGAGGTTGTGGGACTGAGGCTGCTGTTTTCTTGCTGGATATAAGCCAGGTGCTGCTCTCTAGAAGCCTCCTGCCAGGATGTATCTATGCTTCTGTCTTGTGTTTTCATGTATATCATTCATGAACCCTTTGTCCCCTGCATTGGAAACGTTGCCATTTCTTAACCACTGGATCACCAAGGGAGTTCCTGTGACTGCTTCTTTCTGAGCCCCTTATCCTCCTTGCCCCTCGGTGTTTTGTCCTCACAATCCCCTAGCCCTCCCTTTCGGGAGTCACTGCCACCCACCTCTGAACTGTTATGTAATTTGGAAATGAAGGAGGCAAGCAGTTAGGGAATGGAGGGAGAAAAGGGAGACCCTACCCCATGTCATCACCCTACCCCATGTCATCAAATATTAAGATGCACGCATATCCAATGTTGAATATCTTTTCTCAAAAAACTTTCTTGAATGGATTATCCTTGTTTTGGAAATTAATTGACTGTGTTGATTCATTAATGATTTGATACGCATTTTAAGTGGTCATGCATATGTGAGAATTCTTGAGAAATGTAAAAATCTAATGTGCTAATTATTTTCAAATGTAAGGAAATTCATGTTTTAAAATGAAAAATTATATGAATTTAATGGAACATTTAAAAATTTTGTTTTCTTGTATGTTTTCGTTTCTGGAAAAGCTTGCAGGCCCTGGGCTTCCTGCCTGCAGTGTGAAATGGACAAACTGGATTTGATCAAGTCTTCCTATAGGAAGGGATCAGTAACAAGAACAAAACAACATCCCATCAGTTCAGTTCAGTTCAGTTGCTCAGTCGTGTCCCACTCTGTGACCCCATGAATCGCAGCACGCCAGGCCTCCCTGTCCATCACCAACTCACGGAGTTCACTCAGACTCACGTCCATCGAGTCGGTGATGCCATCCAGCCATCTCATCCTCTGTTGTCCCCTTCTCCTCCTGCCCCCAATCCCTCCCCAGCATCAGGGTCTTTTCCAATGAGTCAACTCTTCGCATGAGGTGGCCAAAGTACTGGAGTTTCAGCTTCAGCATCAGTCCTTCCAATGAACACCCAGGACTGATCTCCTTTAGGATGGACTGGTTGGATCTCCTTGCAGTCCAAGGGACTCTCAAGAGTCTTCTCCAACACCACAGTTCAAAAGCATCAATTCTTCGGTGCTTAGCTTTCTTCACAGTCCAACTCTCACATCCATACGTGACCACTGGAAAAACCATGGCCTTGACTAGACGGACCTTTGTTGGCAAGATAATAGCTCTGCTTTTGAATATGCTGTCTAGGTTGGTCATAACTTTCCTTCCAAGGAGTAAGTGTCTTTTAATTTCAGGTAATTAAGCAATTTCTATAATTCTTAATAGCATGACAGATTTTATTATCTTTTAATAGGTATTGGCTAATGGGACCTAGGGAAGCACAGGAAAATTTCTTTTGCATTAAAGCAGTTCTAGGCAGAGTAGTATTTATTTAGAGTTATATATTGCCAGGGCTGCCACAACAAAATACCACAAACTAGGTGGCTTAAACAACAAATGTATTTTCTGATAGCTCAGGAGGTGGAAAGCCCAAGTTCAAGGTCAGCAGGTTTGGTTTTTTGTTTTTGAGTCTTCTTCCCCTGACTGGCAGAAGGCCACCTTCTTGCTGTTTTCTCTGTGTGTATGCAGGTCTGTCCTCATCTCTTTTAATAAAGAAAGCAGTTATAATGGATTAGGGCCTACCTATGTGACCTCCAGTACTCTTGCCTGGAAAATCCCATGGATAGAGGAGCCTGGTAGGCTGCAGTCTGTGGGGTCGCGAAGAGTCAGACATGACTGAGTGACTTCCCTTTCACTTTTCACTTTCATGCATTGGAGAAGGCAATGGCAACCCACTCCAGTATTCTTGCCTGGAAGATCCCAGGGACGGGGAGCCTCGTGGGCTGCCGTCTGTGGGGTCGCACAGAGTCGGACTCGACTGAAGTGACTTAGCAGCAGCAGCATGTGACCTCACTTTATTGTAATTACCTCACTACAGATCCTGTCTCCAAGCACAGTCACATTATGACGTACCAGGGGTTCGGATTTCAACATAGGCATTTTGAGAAGATACAATTAAGCCCATGACAATTGTCATTGTTTATTTTATGCAATAGCAAACCTGATGATAAAGCACACTTCAATTAAGGTAAATCTTTTCCTACTGTCTTCCAGTGGGAATATACTGCCCTCCCACCCCTCAGTGATACATAGCGATAGCAAGAGTAAGACCTTAAGCTCAAAAGCGGAAGCAATTTTGAATTGCTCTGTACCCTCCAGATCCTCTCCCTGCAATTTTGATTTTTTTTCTTCCTGTTTTACCAAGTCTTTTCTTTATATTGTCTTTCTTCAGTCCTTCTTCAAATGATGAGCATACCTTCCAGATACAGAGTTGCTCCATTTCACATGGAAGATTTTATAACTTGGCTTCCCTTTCCCCTTTTGTCTGAGATCTCAATGAACTGTTACTAAAAAACACCTAATTTTATGGAAGTAGAGGTGATTTACAATATTGTACTCTGCTCTATAGCAGTGTGATTCAGATACATAGATAGGTATTCTTATCCATTATGGTTTATTATAGAATATTGGATATAGTTCCCTGTGTTGTACAGTAGGGCCTTGTTTATTCTATATACAATGGTTGCATTTGCTAACCCCAGCCTCCCAACCCATCCTTCCCCTTTTCCCCCTCTGCTTAACAACCACAAGTTAGTTCTCTATGTCTGTGAGTCTGTTTCTGTTTTGGTAGGTAAGCTTTCAATGAACTCTTCTTCCACCTCACTTATCCCCCTCTTTTTTTATTTTTCTTTCACCTTCCTTTTTATTTTCAGTGTTACTGTGTGCTAAGGCCTAGACATACAGAGTAAGGAGAGACACGTTCTTTTCATAAAGTTTACTGTCCAGCATGGGAAGATAACCTTTAAAAAAATGCACTGACTTTAGATGGTAACTGAGAGTTGTGATTTGATGTGAAAGTAAGGGGGTAGTTACTCTAAGAGAGTATGTGTTTTAAATTTTAAATAGAGCTTGGAGAAGGCCTAGTGAAGTGGTATTTAAGCTGAAACCTCCCCATTGAGAAGAAGAGTTACTTTCCTGCAGATGGATATTTGGGTTGTTTTTCTTCTTATTTATTTTGCTGTTAAAAACACTGATGCTTTGAACATTCTTATACACATTTCTTGATGCATATTTCCAAGAATTTTAAGGTTAAATCTAGGAGTGGTAATTGTATGTTATACTATGTGTGAATGTTTAGTTTTCAGGATGGTGCCAAATCATTTTCCACAATAATTATACCAATTTACATCCATGAGGGAAACAAAAGAAATTCCATTTGATAGGCTCCCTGGTGGCTCAGTGGTGAAGAATCCGCCTGCCAGTGCAGGAGACATGGGCTCAATCCCTGATCTGGAAAGATCCCACCTGGTGAGGAGCAGCTAAGCCCATGTGCCGCAGCTGAGCCTGTCTGTGCTCTAGAGCCTGAGAGCATCAACTGTTGAAGCTTGTGTGCTCAGAGCCTGTGCTCTGCAACGAGACAAGCCACTGCAGCCTTTTTGTCCAACATCTTAGCGAGGCGTCAGTTGTCACAGCTGCTCTCCGGGCTTCACTATGCCGCCCAAGGATGACAAGAAGAAGAGATGCCGAAACAGTCGACCAAGAAAGGCAAAGATCCAGAGAACAAATTTGGGGCCAAAAGAAGTGGTCCAAAGGCAAAGTTCGGGACAAACTCAATACTAGTCTTGTTTGACAAAGCAACATATGACAAACTCTATAAAGAAGTTCCCAACTCTAAGCTTATAACTCTAGCTGTTGTCTCAGAGTCTGAAGATTTGTGGTTCCCTGGCCAGGGCAGCCCTTCGGGAACTCCTTAGTAAAGGACTTATTAAACTGCTTTCAAAGCACAGAGCTCAAGTGATTTACACGAGACACACCAAGGGTGGAAATGCCCCAGCTGCTGGTGAAGATGCACGAACAGGTCCCACCAAATGTACATTCTGAAAAATAAAATTTAATTAAAAAAAAGAGAAGCCACTGCAATGAGAAGCCTGCAACTGAAGAGTAGCCCCGCTGCTCACCAAAATGAGAGAAAAGCCTGTGCAGCAATGAAGACCCAACACAACCCCCCCCCCAAAAAAAGACTCAGAGCCAGGATTTATTAAAAAAAAACACAGAAATTCCATTTGAGAATCTCCCAAACTTACCATAAGAATCTTCATTCTTGTCAATACTTCACAAATTTAATTTTTACCAATCTAAATATGTATTTTTACCAATTTTTCACTGCAATTTTTATTTTCATGATTATTATCTGTTTTTTAAATTTTACTTTTTAAAATAAATTTAAAAATACATTGTGGGTAGCAGACTTTTGTGAGTGATATATTGCAAATACTTTCATTTTGTGGCTCTCATTTCACTTTCTTCATAGTTTCTTTTAATGAAAAAAAAGTTCTTTTAAGATGGTCAAATTTGTCATTTTATGGTTAACACTTTTTGTGTCTTGTTATTAAACAAGCTCTCTCCTAACCCTGAGGTCACAGATAATTCTCTATTTTCTTTGAAATGTTTCCAAAATATCTACTCATATCTAATTATTTTATCTATCACTGATTCCTTTTTTCCTTGTGGATACTTAGCACTCTTTATTGAAAAGTCCATTCTTTCTCCAGTGATCTAAATGGCATCACTGTCTTATCAAATTTCCAAGTGTGCATGGATCTACTTCTGGGCTCTCCATTCTGTTTTATTGGTTGTTTGTTTTGTACCAGTGCAGTATACCATGTTCATTTCTGTAGCTTTATGGTAAGTTATGCTATTACATTTTAGAAGCGACTAGTAAAAGTTCTGTAAACCTATCTGAGATCTTAATTGGAAACTCATTTAATCTTTAGGTCATTTAAAGAAATTGACATCTTTACAATATTGAATCTTCCTATCAATGAACATGATATTGCTCCAATGTTTCAATGGAGTTTTACAATTTTTTACATGCCACTCTTGAATACCTTTTAAAAAGATTTATTTTGTAGGTTATAAGGAACTCATGATCGGAGCCACAGTCAGCTCCAGGTACTCTTGGAAAAGACCCTGATGCTGGTAAAGATTGAAGGTAAAAGGAGAAGGGGGCAGCAGAGGATGAAATGGTCAGATAGCATCGCTGACTCAATAGACATGAATCTGACCAAACTCTGGGAAGACAGGAGAGTCTGACGTGCTGCAGTCTGGGGGAAGCAAAGGTCGGACACGGTTTAGTGACTGAACAATTCCTAGGTAACTAATGATTTCTATTACTTATCTAAATGGTCTATTTTTGGCTGTGCTGTGTCTTTGTTGTGCTGGCTTTTCTCTACTTGTGGCGAGCAGGGGCTGCCCTGTTGCAGTGTGGGGGCCTCTCACTGTAGGGGCTTCTCTTGTGGGGCTTGGGCTCTGGGATACATGGGTTCAGTAGTTGCAGTTTCTGGGTTCTAGAGCACGGGCTCAATAGTTGTGGCACACAGGCTTAGTTGCTCCAAGGCATGTGGGATTCTCTTGGACCAGGGATCAAACCCATGTCACCTGCATTGGCAGGTGATTCTTCACCACTGAGACACCAGGAAACCCCTAAATTGTCTCTTTAAAAACATTGCTTTCTAACTTTGTTATATAGATATGTGACGCTTTCAAACTTTTTTTTCTCTCTCTTTTTTGTTTTTTGCCATACCATGTGGCTTGCAGGATCTTAGTTTCCTACCAAGGATTGAACCCTGGGCCATGGCAGTTAAAGCACCAAGTCCTAACCATGAGACTGCCAGGGAATTCCTGACCTCTTTTTCTTTCTTAACTTTAATTCTTATACAATTGTAGATTCATAGGAAGTTGTAAAAATAGTGCCGTTGTAAAAATAGTACTCAGTTTCCCAATGGTTCTATCTTATATGGATATAGTACAGTATCAAAGCCAAGAAATGGACATTGGTGCAACATATATGTATAGTTCTGTGTCATTTTATCAAGTGTATGGATTCCTGTAGTCATCAATGCTATCAAGAAACAGATCTATACCATTACCACACAGCTCTCCCTCATGCTGCCCATTTATGGATCTATCTACCTGGCATTTGAGTATTATTTTTAGACGCTGGTTGTTAATAATCTGTTCTCCATATCTGTAATTTTATCATTTTGAGGAATTTATCTAAATGGATTCATACAGTACATAGCCTTTTGAGAATTTTCTTTTTTTCATTCAATATAAATGCCCTGAGAGTCATCCAAATCATTGCATGTGTCAATAGGTCATTCCTCTTTTATTTCATTTTCTGGATGTATTACAGTTTGTTTAGTCATTCAGCTATTGAAGGAGCAATTGCTTTTTTAATAAAAAAGCACATGTCCACTTTAATTGTAATTCTGAATTGCTTTTTTTGTGTTAATGTCTATGGTTTTATAAAGCATAGTAAACTAAGCTAGGTATTATTATTTTGCATTTTGGCCATGTTCTCTGACCAGGGATCGAACTCGCCCCCTGTGGTGGAAATGTGGAGTCTTAACCACTGGCCTGCCAGGGAAGTCCCAGTATTATTAATTTTTATTGGTTAAAAAGATTTGAGACATATATAAATGATATCTCTATGATATACATTATAATTGTGACTAGACAATTAAAATTCACACATTTATATGAAATACTTGTAACTCTATTTATTTATTTATTTTGACCACACTGTGGGGCTTTTTGATCTTAGTTTCCCAACCATGGATAGAACCTAGGGCCTCGACAGTTACAGCAGAGTCCTAGCCCACTGGGCCACCAAGGAATTCCTCTATTTAGTCATAATAAATTTAGATCTACCTAAAAAGATATTACCTACCATAGGGCTAAGTACCTGTAAAGCATTTCAGTATCATTGATTTAATATAAAGTGATTATTTAAACAGACACATGTACACATAGCTTTCCTCTGTGTCTTTTTAAAAATATTTTTTATTTGGCTGTGCCAGCTCTTAGTTGTAGCATTCTGGGTCTTTTTCAGCTGTGGCATGTGGGATCTAGTTCCCTGACCAGGGATTGAACCCTGGCCCCCTGCAATGAGAACATGGAGTCTTAGCCACTAGACCATTAGGGAAGTCACTGTGTTGACTTGTTTTAGAATTTGATTTAATTCATCTGTAGACATGCCAACCTTCAGGTCCCACTCCAGAGGTCGTAAGTCAGAAACTTGGGGCAGGGGTGGTGGTACACAGCCATCTTTTTACAAAAGCCTTCCAAGGTGATTCTCATGTACTCTGAAGTTTGAGAACCACTATGATAGGCTTTTTTTTTTTTTTTAAGTCAAGGAAAAAATAAGCCAGAGAACATTTGAACATGCACCCTATTAGGTTTTATACTTGCTACTGTCTTTCTTCTGCTTTTAGTCTCTACTTTTGGTCAGGTGCGGTGTGTTGCTGTTACTTCTAGGGCCAAAACAACCTCAGCCCAAACACTCGTGGTGTCAAATCTTGGCTTTTGACTTAGCAACAGCAGCCATGGCTTGGTTGTTTTTCCCCTTGATCCTATTTCTCAGACAGAGCTGAGGGCTAGCTGTATCACAAGGCTTTGAGAGTGGTTTTGAAAGTTGAAAATCTGCGGTGTTGATCTAGCTAGAATAGGACTGTGAAGATCCTTGGTGAGTCCTTACAGATGATTCATCTGCTCAGGCCAGGGTTGGCAGTGGGGTGGTGAAGTGTGTGTTTGTGGTGAGTGGGGGTGGGGGGATTGTAATGATCACAGATCCAAGGACTGAAAAGGACATTTTAAAGGCTTGAGCTGTGTGGCTTGGACTCTAGGATCAGGTTTGTTCACAGTCTTATCTGTCAATTCTTTTTTTTTAAGTCCTGCTTTTTGGGATTATGTCTAGAAAATGTTCTCCTTTTCTCCCCATTTAGGCTGCTTTTATCTGTTTTTCTTTGTTTTTCAAATACCTCATTGGTCTACTTGCAATTCATTCTGGCTTTAAATTGTTATTTAATGTGTCCATTTGGAGGACACTAACATTTCATTTTATCATGTTTCCCATCTACTGCATCTCTTCATTATTAATATCTCTTGGTCTTTGTAAATTAGTAAAAAAGTTTACTGCCAGGTATTTTTGTTTGTTTCTTTGCCATTGAAATTGGATCTTTTGCCCATTATATTTTCTCAGAGGTAACAGCTGGAGGAAAGCCACTGATGTAAGCAACTGCTGTATTTTATAACTCACTCCCGTGATGAAGCTCAAGCTGTCACGGTTTTTCAGGTGACTTTCTTGGGTTGTCCTCCTGTTACCTGCAGGCAGCCCTGCTCCGCCGGTGTCCAGGATACTGTGAATGTGTTCTTCCTGTTGTCTTTTTGCTCCTTTTCCTCTAGAACTCTACACTCTGCAAGTTTCAGTCCTTCAGCCATTCAGCGCATAGCCTCTTCCTCAGAGGAGAGTTCATCCACTTGTTAAAGTTTGCCTCAATGTTAATAGTTCCCAGTGTGTTCTGAGCCTTGACTCTAATTCTAAATGTCTGGAAATACCCTGGACTGTCCTAGGACCTTGAGAGACGTGCTTTTCTAAAGCTGAATAGGGACCTCCCTGGATGTCCAACGGTTAAGGCTCTGAGCTTCCACTGCAGTTTCCATCCTTAGTCAGGAGACTAAGATCCCACATACCGCACAGGACAAAAAAAAAAAAAAAAAAAAATCGAAACCAAAAAAGCTCAGCAAAATAGTCTAGGATTCCTTTATTCCGGTTGTGATATCTACCACTTCCTGTGTAGTTTTGAGATTTAAAATTTTTCTTTGTTTTCCACTTCCATTTAATTAACAAATTTTTTTTTTTAATCTTCCTTTCAAATGTCCCATATTTATTTATCTTTTGCTTCTAGTCACACTGAGTCCAGGTCATTTCTATCACTTTTGAACCATTACCACTTGCCAACCGGTTTTCTTGCTCCCAGTCTCCTCTTCATTTGTTGATTCATCAACATTAACTGAGCTCCTCTCTGCCTGGGATTGTGTCAGGTGCTAGGAATTTACGAATAAGGACCTGCTCTCAACGTGTTGAGATGAACAGGGAAAACAGGTAACCCAGCAACCACGGTATTGTGTGGTGTGTGCCATGGCACAGATGTAACACCAGGTGCCACCAGAGTAAGAAAAGGAAGGACTCGGGACAGCTCTGGAGAGGAGGTAAGGCTTGAGCTGGGTCTTACAGAATTGGTATGAATTGACCAGGAATTTAGCCCTCTGGGGTTGCTAACTCTGTTAGATCAAACACTTATTTGGGAAAGTTTTTTTTCTCTAAATGCTTGCCATATATCTTATTTTTTTGGTATGAGATTTTAAGGTTCTTTAAGGGCTATTTTCACACTTCAGTCATTTTAATTCAGCATGGAATCAAATTTCAAGCTAACAAATGGCTAGATTTACTAAGAAACTAAACTTCAGGTTTGTGCATGCGTGCTCATCTTCAGTCATATCTGATTCTTTGTGACCCCATGGACTGTAGCCTGCCAGGCTCCTGTTTCCATGAGATTCTCCAGGCAGGAACACTGAAGTGGGTTGCCACACCCTCCTCCAGGAGATCTTCCTGACCCAGTGTTCAAACCTGCATCTCTGGCATTGCAGGCAGTTTCTTTACTCGCCGAGTCACCTGGAAAGCCCAAACTTCAAGTATAAATCTGTTAATCTTTCCCCCAGAAGATGAGATGGTTAGATAACGCCACTGACTCAATGGCCATGAGTTTAAGCAAACTCCGGGAGTTGGTGAAGGACAGGGAAGCCTGGTGTGCTGCAGTCCATGGAGTCACAAAGAGTCGGGCACAACTTAATGAGTAAACAACCCCTTACCACAGTTGTATAGTCGTATCCCCCATACTACCTAGATTGTTATGATAGGATTCTGGAAATCAACAAGTCTCCGATAGATTATGATGCCGTCTTAGCCCATCCACAGACCAGCAATCTGACAAACAGGTTTATTAACCCATTACAATAAGAGAGGCTGTACACTAGAGGACCAGATAAAGTATAGAGTTAATACAGGATTTGAGGGAAGCGTGGAGATAAAATGTGAACGAAACAGTATTTTGACAGGCTGATAGCAAAACAGGGTTCCCATGGTCACTGTCAGATTGAAACTGTTAGAGTGAGCTCAGGAGTGATGTTTCCTTGGAAACTAAAAGTTTAGGTGTGGAATTCTATGTCCACAACTCCTTTCCTGAAGCTTTACATTGGGGTTGTAAATAAAGGACGCTTCTGTCTGTCAGAGTAACTTGGATATTCAATGAGTAATGGAATATTTCAATTTTACAGATTTAATTTCAAATAAGAAAGTTTCTCCTGATTAATAATTATAGAGAGCAAAAGCTTCCAGTGAGTAAGAAAGCGGGAGTCATGCAAAGATGGGGGGTTATTCGATACTCTACAACTGTAATGTATCATGGGGAGAGATGCTTTTGTTATTCTGCAGCTGCCTTTTACTGTATCTGTTAGCTTAGCCTGGGTAATGGCAAGACAGGTTTCAAATGTTCTCAGTCCTACCAAATTTTGACTTTTTCAGTGCTCATAGTATAATAAACCAGAGTCTGTAGACAAAAGGCAGAAAGGGGTCTGATGAAGAGGGGTGCTCCTCTGTGAAGCTGGTGGTTGGTGGGCCTCCTTGCTCCTGGCATCAGCTGCGTACTTCTATAATAGAGTGGTATATAATCATTTTTATGAATCTGGGCTGTGAGCATCTTGAGTGTTGGGTGTTTTAAAGATTCCCTTTGTCCTCCCAGTTCTGGCCCACAACGCTGAGAGAATTCACACATGAGTCATCAGGGTTGCTCACCCCTAAGTTTTTACTGCTCTGCCACTCTGCCACATTCAAGGTGGAGGTAGCAAACACTACCTGTCACCTGAGCAGTGTGTGCCTAGAGTTCCTAGGACTGTAAAAGTGCTCTTGGCCTGATTGATTAGTGACAAATGGCAGGGAAGTCATTTGCATATATGTAAAAATCAGCTGTGTGGATCACAATAAACTAAAAATTCTGAAAGAGATGGGAATACGAGACCACCTGACCTGCCTCTTGAGAAATATGTATGCAGGTCAGGAAGCAACAGTTAGAACTGGACATGGAACAACAGACTGGTTCCAAATAGGAAAAGGAGTACGTCAAGGCTGTATATTGTCACCCTGCTTATTTAACTTCTATGCAGAGTACATCATGAGAAACGCTGGGCTGGAAGAAGCACAAGCCGGAATCAAGATTGCTGGGAGAAATATCAATCACGTCAGATATGCAGATGACACCACCCTTATGGCAGAAAGTGAAGAGGAACTCAAAAGCCTTTTGATGAAAGTGAAAGAGGAGAGTGAAAAAGTTGGCTTAAAGCTCAACATTCAGAAAACGAAGATCATGGCATCTGGTCCCATCACTTCATGGGAAACTGATGAGGAAACAGTGGAAACAGTGTTAGACTTTATTTTTGGGGGCTGCAAAATCACTGCAAATGGTGATTGCAGCCATGAAATTAAAAGACGCTTACTTCTTGGAAGAAAAGTTATGACCAGCCTAGATAGCATATTCAAAAGCAGAGATATTACTTTGCCAACAAAGGTCCATCTAGTCAAGGCTATGGTTTTTCCAGTGGTCATGTATGGATGTGAGAGCTGGACTGTGAAGAAAGCTGATCACCAAAGAATTGATGCTTTTGAACTGTGGTGTTGGAGAAGACTCCTGAGAGTCCCTTGGACTGCAAGGAGATCCAACCAGTCCATTCTAAAGGAGATCAGCCCTGGGATTTCTTTGGAAGGAATGATGCTGAAGCTGAAACTCCAGTACTTTGGCCACCTCATGTGAAGAGTTGATTCATTGGAAAAGACTCTGATGTTGGGAGGGATTGGGGGCAGGAGGAGAAGGGACGATAGAGGATGAGATGGCTGGATGGCATCACTGACTCGATGGATGTGAGTCTGAGTGAACTCCAGGAGATGGTGATGGACAGGGAGGCCTGGCGTGCTGCGATTCATGGGGTCGCAAAGAGTCGGACACGACTGAGTGACTGAACTGAACTGAAAAATCAGCTGACTTCCACCGAGCCTTAAGTCATGTTCTGAGCTTCTTGCAGAATCTCTGACCCCACCTTTACAAACAAGACGTGTAAAAAACATATTCTTTAGATTTTGGTACCAAAGTTCCCTCCAGGCACAGGCTCTTGAGTTGATGCTTTTCTGGAAGAACCTTATATTAAAAAAAAAAAAAAAAAAAAGCCAACAGGTACGCAACAGTCATGGATTCTCAACTCACAGAGTTTAAAGGGAGCAGTCTCATATTTAAATGAACTTTTAGTTTCCTAAACTAATTTCATTGGTATGTAATCCATTTATGTTGTCATAGAAGTAGCTAATATGAGTCTCTTTAAAGGCTTTCAAGTTAAACCACTTTCTCTTGGGTTTTCAATTGCCTGGTTCTAGACCTGGGATTCCTGTGCACACGTGGAAATGGCAGCTTTTACAAGGTCTAGGTACCCGGGCCACAGTGATTTCCTTTCTCTTTTTATTGTGATAAGCTGCTTTCTAAAGTAACTTCTGCTGCTGGTTGAGGATTATTTGTTGAATCAAATATAGCAGTCCCTGCTTATTAACTGTCTGTATCCACAGTGTAATCATGATATACCAGTTGCCATGGTAGTTTTCCACTATATAAAAATATGATAAATAATTCATAGGAAGAATCACTGACAAAATAAACTTGTGCCTTCAGTAACTTTTATCTGGGGATCTCCAGAGAGCTTTTCACAGATGGTCCAGCCCAGCATAGAAGTGCCTTTTGCCAGTGTGCCTTGAATAAAAGAATGAACTTAATCTTTAGGTAATGCATAAAGCTTTTGCTCTTTATCATAGCAAATGTTAGAATTTTTAATTTTAAGAATAAAATAGTGTTAAAATGCAACAAAACCATGTTCCCTGCCTCCAGCCATGCTGCTACTACTACCCAAAGATATCTCTTTCTAATGTAACTGTTGTTTTTTTTTCTGGTATTCACTTCTATCTACACAATATGCTTATACCATGGATTCTTGACTCATCAACCTTAGATCATGTTGTTTACTTTCTCTCTGGCTAGCAAGTGTTGTAGCCATGCATTCGGGAAACAAACTCACTCAGAAAGACAATGCATAGATATCACTCCAAAGATAGTGGAGTGCAGTTTATTACACTGGCGGGCCCAAGGCAGAGTCTACTTTTAGCCAAGGACCCCGACCAGCATTTGTGAAAATCTTTTATACCCCATGTGTATGTGTCTGAACCCACCACTCCAAATTCCTTGAGATTCACATAAATCAAGGAAAATACAATCCCAATAACCCCATCATTCATGTGCTATGTGCTCATGTGCTCAAACAGTCAAACAATTAGCCAATAATCAATAAACCCGAGGTTACACTCCGATTGATACAGAAAAATTTATGGCCTGTCTGAAAGAAGGGGTGATTAGTGTATGTTTTCTCTTAGGCGATAAGTAACCTAGATATGATCTTCAAGGTTCCCCTGTCTGGATGGGGTCTTATCCTTCAGTTGTTGTTTTCATAGGCATTAAACCCAGAGTTCAGAGTCCACTGGAAAGGTGGCCAAGCATGATCAGCATGAACAGGCCTAAGACGGAGTCCAGGCTCTATGAATTCCTTCTTTATTCCCCCTCTTGATGCTCTTAACTCATATTATGAGCATCATTCATAGGGATATATTGCACCCTGGCTCTCCGACTGCTGATTTGGGAGAATGACATCAACCTTCGGGTTACAGAGTTCATAATACATTGTAAAATTCAGGGTCCACAAAGCAGAACTATGAAGACAACTACAACAGTGGTAAATATAGTTTTCCACCAATCACTCTTCACCCAAGATAGGACCAAAGTCCGGAAAGGAATGTTTTCATTTGTCATTGCTTTTACCTGGTTTTTCATGTCATCTAAAGCAGTCGATACATTGCCAGATAAGTCAGGAATGTGTGCACAACATTCAACCTTAATTATAGCACAGATCCCTCCTTGAGCAGCTGTGAGTATGTCCAAAGCCATTCTATTATGAATTGCCACTTTTCTCATTTGGATTTGCTCTTCATTTAAGGCTTGGATGGCTTTTGTTCTATCTAGGAGGGCCTGTTTTGTGAAATTAGTCAAGGCCTCTACTTTAATCATGAAATCTGTTGTCCCTATAGAGGGTACGAATAACGCAGCAATATAATCATACCATTGAAACACGGATCTTGTCCACCTAGCATGTAAATAAAGTATATCTACCAGGGCTACCGGGGTAGATTTACAACAAGTAGGTTAGGCTTTTGTTACACTGGCATTTACATAAAATGTAACCCCATGACCCGAGTCTATTGACTGTAGGTCTTACACCAAGAGAGCAAGGAGAGGTTATGATTGGCAAGAGAGAGGAAAGTCTCTTTTTGTCATCCCAGAAAAGAGCAGAGTTGTTTAAAATCTCCTTGGCAGAGTGGTGACACCCACCAAGAAAGTCCATCCACCACTGACAGAGGCATAGCCCTACATACCCAGCAGCTGGAAGTGTTGTGGAAGTCTGCCTAGGAATGTGCCCATGAGATGAAAACATTGACCTGAACTGAAATGGAAGTTAAATTCAAAATCATGTTGATGAGACCAAGCAGCAGGAGTTGATTGTGTGGCTTCATCCTGCAGGGGCTCATCCAGGATCTTTTCCTTCTTCTTAAGGATGGTCTTAGTCTCTCGAGGGTCAGCAGGGTCCCTCTGTGCAGTCCACTCAGCATTTTTTGGGTCTGTGTGGTATGTTCTCTTGACCGTCGGATGGATCCAAGGGACAATACCTGCAACTTTAACTGCAGTAGGGGTAGTTAGAATAACATAAGGGCCCTTTCACCAAGGGGCTAGCAAATCATGTTTCCAATCTTTGACCTATACTTGGTCACCAAGCGTAAACTCATGAATCGGTTCCCCAAGGGGAACGGCACCCTTTCCTTGTACAAACTTAGTTACCCGATTTATTACCTTACCCAGTTCCATCTGCTGTGAAATCCTATTTCCCCTTACCTGAGACAAATTTGTTGACACCTGTTTTATTATGGGAGGGGCCTCCCATTCACAATTTCGTATGGAGAATAGCCTTGGGACTGTAGGGTCATCCTGAGTCTGAGCAGAGCCATCCACCCAGGAGCAGTCAGTCTCTGTGATCCACTTGGAGAGTCTCTTTAAGTTTCCAGCTGGTTCATTCCACCATCTTAGAACTCTGGGCCTATATGCAGTGTGCAGTTTCCATTTGATGTTTAAAGTTTTGCTTACTTGAAGTTTAAAGTTTTGCTTTACTTGATGCTTAAAGTTTTGCTACAAAAGCCGGGTCATTGTCTGAACCAATGCTGGTAGGAAGTCCAAATCTGGGAACTATTTCCCTAAGCAGGCACCGGGCTACTTCTGATGCTCTTTCAGTCCAGGTAGGAAAAGCTTCTACCCATCCCGAGAACATACATACCATGATCAGCAGGTAACAGTAGTGTCGATGAGGTTTCATTTCAGTGACGTCCACTCCCAGGTGTTCAAAGGGCAGTGTGCCTTTCAGCTGAATACCCGGAGGATTTTGTCTGAATACCATTAAGCAGCATTAACCTGTGAACAGGCAGCATGGCCTAGGTGGGTCGCTTGGTGTGTTTGGCTTAACAGATTGTGTGCCCTCCGGTACCAGTAATTTGCCACTTGGCAATTCCCACTATCCCTTTTCAGTTTTGATGGCCTCTTCTGCTTTGGCTAACCTGACAGCTGTTGTCCTTGTTTTATCAGGCTAGTGCCATCAGTATATAGGACCCAACTAGGGTCTGGAACCTTGTGTCCTTCTTTAAAACAAACCCCAGATACCTTACTTCCTCCTTGCAGATCTGTGCCTTCTTCTTCGACACCCGGTAACCTGCTTCCATCAGCAGCTGGAGCAGTGCTTTTGTCGCTTCCCAGCATTTTCCCTTGGTCTCGGCGGCCAGCAGCAGGTCATCCTCATATTGTAGGAGCCAACATCCATACTCTTCTGGATGGAATGAGTTCAGATCAGAAGCCAAGGCTTCCCCAAAGATGGCTGGGGAGTTCTTAAACCCTTGTGGGGAGTCCAGATGAGCTGTTGCTTGGTGCCCCCGACTGGATCGTCCCATTCAAAGGCAAAGATGGGCTGTGATGCTGGGGTGAGGCGTATGCAGAAGAAGGCATCCTTGAGATCTAGGTGAGTATAAACTTTAGTCCTTGGCGGGAGGAGACTAAGTAAGGTATAGGGGTTTGGAACAGTGGGGTGTAAAGTCACAGTAGCCTGGTTGACTAGCCTGAGATCCTGTACAGGCCTATAGTCCTGTCTTCCTTCCTTTTGACTGGCAGGATTGGTGTATTCCAAGACGACTGGCACTCTACTGGAATGCCCGCTTGTTTCAATCTGTTGATGTGGGGAAGTATGTAGGCCCAGGCCTCTATCGGTAGCGGGTACTGGTGCTTTCTAACCGGGATGGTGCCTGGTTTGAGTTCTGTTATCACTGGGGCTTGATGGCTAGCCAGCCTGGGTGGGGAGGGTGGTTGTCTTCCGCCCAGACCTCAGGGAATAATTGAGTTAGTTCTCTCTCATGCTTTTCTGGCCCACCCAGTTTTTCCTTTGGAGGCTCACGCAACCTCCACTCATCTTGGGGTGATATTGAGAGAGAGAGAGCAAATAAGTCATAGTGTCCATCTGGAAGGTGGGCCTCTCCTCAGGGGAGAAAGTCACTTGTGCTCCTACTTTGGAGAACAAGTCTCTTCCCAACAGGGGTACTGGGCACTCAGGAATGTAGAGGAATTCAGGAATCACTTGGTGCCCAGCCATCTGACATTTTCTGGGCTGGCAAATCGATTTAATCATGTCTTCTCCCGATACCCCAGTTACAGCGGTAGTCTTTTTGCACAGTGGTGCCACAGGTTTTACTACCGACAGTTCTGCTCCTGTATCCACCGTGAAGTCAGTGTTTTGGTCCCCCACTTTTAAGGTTACCATGGGTTCTCGGGGACCTGATATCCCTGAGCCCGGCAGCCCTATTTAATTTCCAAACCAGCAAGCCCCACAACTGCGGGAAGCTTCCTCTTCCTTCCTTGCCTTAGGGCATTCATTCTTCCAGTGGCCAAAATCTCGGCACCGGGCGCACTGGTTTGGCTGTAATGGGGCCCGGGGCCTCTGTTGGGACTGGTTGAAGGACGGTCCTGTCCTTGGGGCAGAGGAGGTTTTCAGGAGGGCCCAAGATAGATTTTCCCAGAGCAGCAGCTAGCATTGTAAATCGCTTGCCTGTTCTCTTTCATTTCCTCTGGCTCTCTGGCAAAGCGCAGTCTCTGCTTAATTCCAGTGTCCCCCTCCCCTTCTTGTCAGTACTCACCTGGAGAGACGGGCATAGCTTGGGCAGTTTGGCTGGAGCCACATCCTGGAAGTGCCGGCCAGAGGCTTCTGTCACTGGGATCAGAGCCTGCCGAGGTGGCGGCTCTGCGACCTCGGGGAGAGCTGGCAGAGGAGCAGCGGCTGCTGCAGGACTTCACCTGGCCTGGATGGGGCATTAAGGCAGCCTCTGGTCCTGGCGGAGCACTGAGGCAGGAGCGTCATTATCCAGTATGGAGGAGGGGTCAGGTTGACCAGTCCAAATCCTGTAGAATTTTCTTTTTATCATCAGTCAATTTTTGTGCCATTAATATTTTTCCCTTTCCCTTCTGGATACAGAACCTTGTCCAAGTAGGAGGATCCTGAGCTAACCCTAGCCATGAGTCAATATATGGATATTGATCCAGGTGTCCCGGCTCTCCTACTGTATAGACTGCTTCCACTATTTTTAAGTTCATGGTGTTCTCTGGTGCCCATCCTACTCCTATAGGGGGCCACTCGACCTCACAGAGTACGTGGAGGTGGTTAGGCTTCATCTTCACCCCATAGTCTCCTCCTAATCCCTTCTTAAAATTGTTAATCATGCACTCCAATACAGTTGCCTTAGATTCACTTCCTGCCACCTTGCTTACCTTCTCGGACCTTCTCCTACTTTTCCTTTTCGTTCTGTCTACAAAGTTCTCAGTACCCTATGTACTTCTGATATTTCCAGTCAATGACACTTAAATTGCCATTCTGCCTCCTTCCTAGTTGGGGTCAGAAGAGCCTTACCTGCCAGATCCCAGAGGGAGAAGGGGGGATAGGCGTGCCTTCACCTGGTGGTCAGCACAGCCAAACCAGAAACCACGTGGTCCAAGACTGTTTCTCCCTTAAAGTCTGTTCTACCTTGGTGGGTGTGATCAGGTGCAGATAAAAACACAGATGGGTTAAATACACCATGTCCTAAGCCATCTCCAGGAAAGCCAGTTCATACTCACTTATGAATCCCCTTCCTTCTAACCTAACAATTCCGAGGAGGTCAAGAATTTCACAGCAGATGGGACACCTCTTGGGGGAGGGCAGAATATGAGCATACAAGAACCAGTTTCCTATCCTAAAAATCTCCTGGCAATCGCTGGTAATAATTTTCCCTGAGATGGCGTGGACACACCTCCTAAATGACCTTCACAAATTTCCTTCCTAAACCGTAGCTCGCTCGTCGACCTGTGTACCAAGCAATCGCTGCTGCCTGCCTATTCCAGGCCCCTGTGGGTCCGTGCCCCTTCTAGTCCCTCCCAGAGGGGTGATCAGGCCCCCTCTTCCACCCTGCCGGGTGGGTTCCTCCCCCACCTGAGTGCTCAGTTCCCTTGCTGCCGTTCACTACCTACCAAAGCGAAGAAACCGGGCGTTGAAAGGCTGAATTCTTCCAAAGGGGCAAGGTGCCTTCCCCCCTCTAGGAGATTCAAGCCACAAAGCCTTGGGGTGGCCTCAAATGAGACCTGTCTCCTGAAAGTGAGGAGTTTCCCGGCCAACGCACCAAATATTGTAGCCATGCGTTCTGGGAAACGAACTCACTCAGAAGGACAGTGCAGACAGTGGCTGCTACTGCTGCTAGGTCGCTTCAGTCGTGTCCGACTCTGTGCGACCCCACTGACGGCAGCCCACCAGGCTCCACCATCTCTGGGATTCTCCAGGCAAGAATACTGGAGTGGGTTGCCATTTCCTTCTCCAGTGCATGAAAGTGAAAGTGAAGTCACTCAGTCATGTCCGACTCTGTGCGACCCCGTGGACTGCAGCCTACCAGGCTCCTCTGTCCACGGGATTTTCCAGGCAAGAGTACTGGAGTGGGTCGCCAGTGCAGATAGTGGAGTGCAGTTTATTACACTGGCGGGCCCAAGGCAGAGTTTCCTCTTAGCCAAGGACCCTGACCAACATTTGTGAAAATCTTTTATACTCCATGAGTACGTGTCTGAACCCACCACTCCAAATTCCTTGAGACTTACATAAACCAAGGAAAATACAATCCCAATAACCCCATCATTCATGTGCTATGTGCTCATGTGCTCAAACAGTCAAACAATTAGCCAATAATCAATAAACCCGAGGTTACACTCCGATTGATACAGAAAAATTTATGGCCTGTCTGGAGGATGAGTAACCTAAGCGATGAGTAACCTAGGCGATGAGTAACCTAGATATGATCTTCAAGGTTCCCCCTGTCTGGAGGGGGTCTTATCCTTCTGTTGTTGTTTTCATAGGCACTAAACCCAGAGTTCAGAGTCCACTGGAAAGGTGGCCAAGCATGATCAGCATGAACAGGCTTAAGATGGAGTACAAGCCCTATGAATTCCTTCTTCACAAGGACCTAGAACTCATACCCTGGCACCTCTCAGTATGAACGTGGTGCAGGCTTTCCTTTTAATGTCAGTATTAAATGATTACATTAGTATGGCTGAAGTTAGCAGTGTGAGATGGTTATAGTTCTTCTACATTGTATTTTTCCTGAAGTTATATTTTACCTTTACTTCCTCTTTCCTGCAGGGTTGGGAGAAAGGGAAAGTCACCTGGCTTTTCGGGGTGGTGATGAGACCTGGTGCCAAACAGCTTCTTAAGCAGCCTTTTAACCAATTCTCTTGTCCCCAGCCTCTCTTCTCACTCCCTCTGCCCTCCACCCCAAATTCTCAACTTTGGCTTTTTCTATGTACAGGATATGGGACTTTCCTGGTGGCTAAACAGTAAGGAATCTGGCTGCAATGTGAGAGACCTGGGTTTGATCCCTGGACTGGGAAGATCCCCTGGAGAAGGGAACGGTTACCCATTCTAGTATTCCTGCATGGAAAATTCCACGGACAGAGGAGCCTGGTGAGCTATAATCCATGGGGTCACAAAGAGTCGGACACAACTGAGCAACTAACACCTTCTTACACTTTCTTTCATTTTTATATACAGCATATATCATCATATTGAAACTACTGCAAGATTTTAAACAGGGAATATAGGTGTGTACTTGCATTCTTAGTCACTCAGCTCTGTCTGACTTTGTGACCCCATGCATTGTAACCCACCAGGCTCCTCTGTCCATGGATTTTCCAGGCAAGAATACTGGAGTGGGTTGCCATTTCCCCCTGGGGGATCTTCCTGACCCAAGGGTCAAGCCGTGTCTCCTGTGTCTCCTGCATCGTTAGGCAGATTCTTTGCCACTGAGCTACCTGGGAATATGGAAGTGATTGCTATATCTTATACTGCTATATCCTAGTTCAGAATGTCATCTGCTACCTGAACTGCATTTCACAATTGTATTCTATTTAATCCTAGCATCTTGCCAAGTATTAATAAATGTCCTATAGCCACCGACACATCTATCATGACAGAGATGCTTTGGTCAAATGAGTTCAGGATACATTGGGTTGTGCAAAGTTAGATTTTTACTGCAGGATTCTAAGAACAGCTACTACGCATCATAACTCCCCAAGAAGACTGTCCTCCCCCACCTTTCTTTTGAGAATACCAGTGTTCCTTGGAGCATGCTGAGCAACCCTGAACTGGATCATTCAATAATAGCCCAAGGGGTTTTCCCTGTCCCCAGTCTCTTTTATCCTAAAGCTATGATTTACATTGTTGCCACACTTTTCTTTCTAACTCGCAAAGCCCATCTTGTTATTTCAGTTCTCAGAAAGCTTTCCTATTTTCATGAAAAATACAGTCCATCCTCAAGATCCTCCATGTTTCGGCCATAACAGATCTTCCTACCCACTGTTCCACCATTTCCTCTTGCTTCTGCAGATTTCAGCCAACTTGATAATGAGTTTTACCTCAGGTCCACAGAGTAACTGGAAAGTCCAGTTCCTGCTCTTCTTTCACGCTGAGTGTTCTACCCTTACTTCTCATCATGTTCCACAAATGCCTCCCTGATCCACTTCCTTCCCCAGGCACTACTCACGTTGGAATATGCCATTCCCTCCCTCTGTGCTCTGTCATTTTGTCAGTGATTCTGTTAGACTTAGTACGTTCAGCCTTGCAGCTTGTTGTCTCACTGGTGGAATCTAAGACCCCTCAGGGCAAGACAATATCTTTTTATTTCATAATTCTAGCATGTGTACGGATTTAGGTAAATATTCAATGAACGCTTATTAAAATATTAGAAACCAAAGCATTCTTTGGAGATCCAACCTGAAACAATGAGAGGTAACGTTATTGAGGAGTTGATTCTTCAATTTCTAGGTTATCTGGCATGTTATTAATTTACCCTCATCTAGATGGCTTTCAGTGGTTTCATCTCTTCCAGATCAGGGTAAAAGGAAACTGACAGTGAAATTACTCTAAAATTGTCTGCTATTTAGTAATTTAAAGAATAAGTATTTAATTGCAAAAAGGTTGAACTTGGGATTTTAGATTCCATTAATTTTATTCACGTATTCCTACCTCTCACTGGTACAGATAATCAAGATCTAATTGTGTGTTGCTAGATACATCTTCTGTTTATTAAGCCACTGAAATCCTGGCTCCAAACTATTTTCCTCTGATACTCTAGCTGGAAGAGCATTGTAACCCTAAGGTCTAAAAGGTAAAATTTGAGTGTCATAAATGAAAACACCCACAAAATTGAACTCTGATTGCTACTCAGATCAACATGGTTAAACTTGAAGTAGAAAATTCATCAGGAAGAAAGATTTTATGCCAATTCAAAAAAAAAAAACAGTGGTTAGTTCATCCTATAGGATGTTTGTTATAGTCAGGACAGACTGCTCAATACCTAGCATTGAGAAGATGTGGGTGGCAAGAGGATGGGCCTCCTGGTCCTTCTTGGAAGCTGACTGGCTTCTTGAAAAGTTTCCTTCTATGACACAGCCTTTCCTGGTTTTCTGCCTGTGTCCCTGGCCTCTCATTACTAGTCTTTCATTGATTTTTCCTCCTCTTCCTGACCTACATGTTGGATTAGAGGTCCCCGGTTGTGGTCCCAGCCTATGTTTCTGGGCTCCAGACAATTACATTCAACAGACCAAGCAGTTTCTCTCTCTCTCCTTTTTAAACTTTTTATTTTGTATTGGGGTTTAGCTGATTAACAAGGTTGTGATAGTTTCAAGTGAATAGCAAAGGGACTCAGCCGTCCATATACATGTATCTATTTTTCCCCAAACTCCCCTTCCATCTGGGCTCTGGTTTCTCTATCTTGATGTTTCTTTGGCATCTTAAACCCACTGTGGCTACTCAGCTCCCCTTCTCTTTCCTCCCAACTCTGCACACTTTATCTGGATAACTTCTATTCATCTTTCATGCTTCACCTCTATTTTTCAGCAAATACTGACTGAATGCCTACCAGGTGCTTAAATGTGCCATCCTCAGGGAAGCCTTGTTGGGTGTCACAGATCAGTTTAAGGAGCTCCTGTTATCAGGTAAACCATGTTCTTCCCATTGGTGCACTCATCACCATGGAAGTTATATAATTAAAAAATATATCTATCCTGCTAAAGTTAATATCCAGGTGGCGGCGCGTTGGGGGCGGGGCGAACATGGCGGCGCGGCTCGGGCCGCGGTTCCCAGCTGTGCTCTCACGGCTCACCATTGCAGCTGGGAGTGCTCATTTCGTGGGCTCCTGGGTCCCCATCGATCAGCATCCAGTGAGCAGAGTGGAGGGGTGTGGACCACAGTCATTCTGAATCGGGATCCTTCTTGGGGGCACACGCATCACTCAGCCGAGATGGATTCCAGCGAAGTGGATCCTGGTAGGTTGGTAGGACCTCTGAACTGGAGCCACCTATCTCCTTCTGACCTCTCCAGAATTCCGGTCATCCAGAGGACCCAAGACATGGTGGTTACTAATACACGTCCCACGATACTTCTTCATTCCATGTGGACTCCTGCAAGGGCAGGGAGCATCACCGCTTCCCTTGAACTTCCTCTGGGACACAGATTCACCAATTTGGATCCCAGACAGACTGATGCCCCATTGCTTCCAAGGGCACTCCTCTACCTGCCGTCACCGCACGGAACAGCCAGCCCACTGGGAGCTGTGGGCAGGGCCAGCCTGGCTGCTTGACCGCAGGCAGGAGAGGCAAGATAAGTATGGAGATCCAGCAGGACTGGTAGCTGCTGCTGCTGCTGCAGCATCAACTCTGACCAAGAAATGATTCTACTTATTCTATTTTAGCTTGTCTACCCTCTCCTTATGTTTTTCTCTTTGTTAATGATTCTGGGAAACTTAATGTTCATATGAATTACACAGGTGGACTTAATGTAGTGTCTTGTAAACAATGTATGCTCTTGTTAAGATTTAATGCGATCAAGATGGTTTGTGGACTTACTATTTTAAGGAATTCAGCTTTAACAACTATTACTATTACTGTTACTGTGGCAGCAATTCATTGACTCAACAAGTGCAAATGCTCAATATGTTGAAAAATCATATTTTAGGTGTTTGGAATAGCTCAGATATTAGTTTAGACTTAGGGAAACTTCATAATCAGATACAGACCTTGGGAATACTCTCAACTGGATTTTACTGCCACTGGAATAGCTAATGACTTTTTCCACACCTTCTCTAACTTTATTTCTGGAAAAAACATTCTGTCTTATGTCTTCAGTTCACCTGATTATTTAAAAAAAAAAAAAAAGGAAGAAGAAGAAGGAAATGCCAGGGTGAGGAACTCTGCCCATGGCAAAGGTCATGAGGAAGGGGGCTTCGTATCATACGCAAAGGTGTGACCAAGTCTCAGGAAATTCTCCTGCTCCCGAGCATCTAACCCCAAAACCAGAGTCTGCCTTGTTCTCTCACCTATGGGGGGCTCTCACCCATAACCATTTCTCTTGGAGAAGGAGTTAACGTGCAGCTCCAAGGCAGTAAAAATTCCTGGGCGTGACTAGAGTGTTTCAACTTACGGGACTCCTCTGAAGGTTATCTAGCCTGCCTGTATAGGTTCCTCCAGCCACAACAGCCCTCTCCAACCTTGAGAGGCAGGAGATGTTTTGACTTATTAAAGGCAAATTCTTGTGGGAAGTTAGAAATTATTAGTATAGTGGGTTGGTTGGGAATTATATTGATAAAGGGTTTTTTCATTTGTTGTGTCAATAATTGCTGCTAATTCTCTGCCCTAGGTGGGACAAGGTCGTCTCAGGTTAAGCCTGTCTGTGGACACATGAGTGTTTACTACCTTTCAACCATAAACAGCACAGAGAGTTTTGGAGTATTTCCAGAGTCTTAATTAACATAGGGCTTTTTCTTGTTGTTGAGTCAATGATTGCCGCCAGGCCTCCATATCTCTAGACACCTGGGAATATATTAATCAATGTATTTGGAATATAGAAAAGGAAATATAGTAGTTTTTGATGTTAGCAATATTAGACTTTTTGAGTTAATGAATTTTCTCTTTTGTTATAGATCACTGTACTTTATTATAAATCATTGTGTCTTTGCTATGTAAAAATGTAACCTTATCACTATCTTAAGACTAAGTAGATCTTAAGGGGAACATTGGTGAAAGGATTTTCATTTGTTGGACTGATGTTTGCTGCTAAATCTCCATATTCCCTGCCCTTATAATAATAAATATAACTAGCATATGGGAGAAATACGTATTAACCTTTAAGCATATAGGAGAAATAAGTATTAACCTTTAAGTTTAATCATGTTAACCTTGGGTTAAATAAATTCCTTTCTTGATTGTAACTCACTACACCCTCACCCTATAGGAATGCAACTTTATTTGGAGGGTGGTGCCTGGTTTAAGAAAAACAGGCTTGGAAAAATAAGTTTTCTGGTTATCAGAAAGAAAGAGTTGTAAATGTCAGCAGGCAGAAATGGCTTAAAGATGATGTAAAACCCCTAAGACCTTATTTTATGTAAAGCACCTGATTTTGATAACGGTCAGGACTGCTGACCCCCAGTGACTCTGTATTCATCCCTATATGTAACAAAAGGTATATAAGAAAATCGGAAAAATAAAGAAATGGGATCAGTTCTTGGGGGGGGATAAAGTTAATATCCACAAGAGCATAGATAATATCTAATTATCACTGTGTCGTCGGTGCCTAGAATAGTGCTTGTTTCATAGTAGATGCTCAAGATGTGCAGAGTGCATGGACATGGAGTTTTTATTGCATTTGCTTATAATTTTTTGAAGAAAGACAGCATAACTGAAATGGAATTCACAAAGCAGTGTTGACAAGGAAGTGGTTAGACTGTATGACTTTTGAAGTCCTGTTCTATCCAGAGACTCTATTATTCTCAACCTCACATCCAAGTTACTATAAATCACTCTGTACATTCTATGGGTATGCAAAACAAGCACATGGTCAGAGTTGGGTGTGGTCAATTTGGGAATATTTCCTAATTCAAACAGATGAATTTAAAGCTTAACTTAGAGCAGAGATTCTTAGTCTGGGTACTATTGACATTTTGGGACCAGATGATTCTTTGTCTGTATATGTGGGTGTCCTGTGCATTGTAGGATATTTTGCAGCATCTCTGGCCTCTATCCACTAGATACCAGGAGAAACCCTTTTAACAACCAAAAATGTCTCCAGATATTGCCAAATATTCCCTGGAGGGCAAAATCACCCCTGAAATGGAACCACTGACTGACAGGAGGAGGATACATTGGCTTCCTAGGGAGAGAAGCTTTCCAGAGGACCGCATTTATGGAGGCTCTAAGTTGGGTATGAGCAAATCATGCCCAGGAAAATGGCAAGATGCTCTTGGTTGGAATGGGAAGAGCCCTTCATCTGGGCAGTTACATCCAGGGAAGTCTCTCAGACTAGACCTAGTGTTCCTCAGACGTGGGGAGGGCTGGGGGTAGAAGTCACCGAGCTCTGTGCCCACACAACATTGATGAAGTTCACTGCATGAGCTGTTAGCGGGGCTGACCTGAGAAGGAGGCGAAAAAGCTGGCAGAGAAGGCAAAACATGCCTTGTAGTTGGTTGATTTGATATCTTAAGTACTTAGAATGACACCAGTACATCAGATTTTTGCATTTGCTAGTCATCAAATTTCTGTATCTTCTGATTTATATCTTTATTTCAAGCTGGAACAAGGAGAAGAAAGTGACCGTTTCTGGCTTAATTAGTCCTGACTATTAGGTGTTTAGGGGCTTCCCAGGTAATGAATCTGCCTGTCAATGCAGGAGATGCAAGAGACGCAGGTTTGATCCCTGGGTCGGGAAGATCCCCTGGGAAAGAAATGGCAACCCACTCCAGTATTCTTGCTGGGAAATCCGATGGACAGAGGAACCTTGTGGGCTATAGTCTGTGGGGTTGCAAAGTGTCAGACACTACTGAGCTACTGAGCATGCACAACTGAGCACATGAGGTATTTAAGTATAACACATTTTAAATATCTTTAAAATCAGGAGATGATATCACTGAAACTTTTATATTAAAAACGTCAAAGCATGACTCTCTGCCTGCAATATCAAATATAAGTATGCCATGCCATTATCTTTAAAAAAATTTTATTCTTAATAGCACTGAGTTTGGGAAATTATATGCTTATTTCTCTCTCTGTCTTTGTGTGTGTGTGTGTGTGCCTGAATGCTTGTTTTTCTCATGCTGTTGTTGCTAAGATATTTTCAGAGCTCTTCATTCTTCTGTTTATTCCTTCTCAAACATTTGTTGAGAATCTGTTTTGTCCCAAACACCTCTGGGCACCTAAAGATGAAGATGCCTAGGGCCATCCTCCAGGAGCTCACTGATCGGTGGAACAGTGACAGCTCAGGTAGCAGGTGCGCTGGTGGGCAGTTCAGTGCTGGCTCCCTGTGTGGGGAGGGAGGGCTGCTGGGGATCTGAAGGAGACAGCGAGGGCGCCTGCCTGAGGAAGCTGTGGAGCTGCTCACTGAGTGGTGAGCTGGAGTTTGCCAGGGGGAGCAGGAGCGAGCGCTCAGATGCCTCCTGGCAGAGTGGATAAAAATGCTTTCATGTAGGGGTAGTGAGAAGAGACTGCCACAGAGAGCAGGGATGGCTCAGTGGGCTGGGTGGTGGGGCGGAGCCTTGCCTACCATGCTGAGGGGAAGAAAGTTGTGGAAAGGTTCTTGGAAGTCGATTCTGGCAGTAGTGAGGAAGGACTGGCTTCCGGGACAAAACAGGAAGATGAGATGTGAGGCTAATGTTCTTCTCTGCGCAAACTGGATAGTGAGGTGGGAGGTGCTCAAGGGAAAAGGCACCCTCCTCTCTGAATTTCTAGAGGTACTAGAGGCACTTTTTTTCTTTTTTAAATTGAAGAGTACTTGATTTATAATGTTGTGTTAGTTTCAGGTGTTCAGTTCAGTTCAGTCGCTCAGTCGTGTCTGACTCTTTGCGGCCCCATGAATCCCAGCACACCAGGCCTCCCTGTCCATCACCAACTCCCGGAGTTCACTCAGACTCACATCCATTGAGTCAGTGATGCCATCCAGCCATCTCATCCTCTCTTGTCCACTTCTCCTCCTGCCCCCAATCCTTCCCAGCATCAGAGTCTTTTCCAGTGAGTCAACTCTTCACATGAGGTGGCCAAAGTACTGGAGTTTCAGCTTTAGCATCATACCTTCCAAAGAAATCCCAGGGAGATCCTTCAATCCTTTAGAATGGACTGGTTGGGTCTCCTTGCAGTCCAGGGGACTCTCAAGAGTCTTCTCCAACACCATAGGTCAAAAGCATCAATTCTTTGGTGCTCAGCTTTCTTCACAGTCCAACTCTCACATCCATACATGACCACTGGAAAAGCCATAACCTTGACTAGACGGACCTTAGTCAGCAAAGTAATATCTCTGCTTTTCAATATGCTATCTAGGTTGGTCATAACTTTTCTTCCAAGGAGTAAGTGTCTTTTAATTTCATGGCTGCAGTCACCATCTACAGTGATTTTGGAGCCCCCCAAAATAAAGTCTGACACTATTTCCACTGTTTCCTCATCTATTTCCCATGAAGTGATGGGACCGGGTGCCATGATCTTCATTTTCTGAATGTTGAGCTTTAAGCCAACTTTTTTCACTCTCCACTTTCACTTTCATCAAGAGGCTTTTTAGATACTCTTCACTTTCTGCCATAAGGGTGGTGTCATCTGCATATGTGAGGTTATTGATATTTCTCCTGGCAATCTTGATTCCAGCTTGTGTTTCTTCCAGTCCAGCGTGTCTCATGATGTACTCTGCACAGAAGTTAAATAAGCAGGGTGACAATATACAGCCTTGACGTACTCCTTTTCCTATTTGGAACCAGTCTGTTGTTCCATGTCTGCCGGGGTCCGGCCCCGGTGGATCCAGGGTTATTTGAAGGTAGGGACGGAGTAGGCGTCCTAGAAAAAAGCTATTTAATTACAGATATATAGAGAGATTAGAAGCGGATAGTGTAGTAGGAAAATTAGTGGAGAAAAAGAGGCTGCATGACTGGTTTATGTGGAATACCAATCACCACCTACATAGGCCACAGGAGTCTTTCCGTTCTCCTGAAGGAGAGGAGGCACTGAGGCCTCCCCTGTCCAATCTTAGAAGCCCAGGCAGAGTTAGTAGGCTTGGTGTGTGCCCCCATACCAGATGGAAATTCAGCCAGGAAAATGGGGAGCAAGAGAGAAACGACACGGGGGAATCAGTCTTTCCAGAAACTGATCCCATTTCTTTATTTCTCAGGTTTGTTTTTATACCTTTTGCTATACATAGGGATGAATACAGAGTCACACGGGGGTCAGCAGACCTGACCCTTGTCACAATCAGGTGCTTCATATAAAATTATACAAAGGTCTTATGAGTTTTTACATCATCTTCTGACCATGAGATCTGCTGACATTTTATGGCCCTTTCTGATACTGGTCAGTTAACCAGAAAACTTATTTTTCCAGGGGTGATTTTTTCTTAAATCTGGCGCCACCCTCCAAGTAAAGTTCCATTCCTATAGGATGAGGGTGTAGTGAGTTACAACTAGGAAAGGAATTTACTTAACCCAAGGTTAACATGATTAATCTTAAAGGTTAATACTTAATTTTCCTATATTCTTAAAGGTAATACTTATTTCTCCTATATGCTAGTTATGTTCATTATAAGGGCAGGGAATATGGAGATTTAGCAGCAAACATCAGCCCAACAAATGAAAATCTTTTCACCAATGTTTCCCTTAAAATCTATTTAGTCTTAAGATGGGGATAAAGTTACATTTTTACATAGCAAGGACACAGTGATTTATAACAAAGTACAGTGGTCTATAACAAAAGAGAGAATTCATTAATTCAAAAGTCTAGTAGTGCTAACATCAAAAACTACTATATTTCCTTTTCTATATTCCAAATACATTGATTAATATATTCCCAGGTGCCTAAGGATATGGAGGCCTGTGGGCAATTAAATGAGAAAAGCGCTATGCTAATACTCCAACTCTCTGTGCTGTTTATGGTTGAGAGGTTGTCACACAAACTAGTCTGTCAGCAGAGAGGTTTGACCTGAGACGCCCTTGTCCCACCCAGGGCAGGGAATTAGCAGCAATTATTGACACAACAAATGAAAAACCCTTCACCGATATAATTCCTAATCAACCCACTAATACTATACTAATGATCTTCTAAAGTCTCAAAAGAGTCTGTATTTAGAAAGTTTTAAAGCATCCCATGCCTCTCACGGTTGGGGGGTTGTAAACAATCACATGCGGCCAGATGAACCTGATCAGGCAGGCCAGAGAACCTTCAGAATTTGTAAGTTGAAACACTCTTGTCACACCCAGGAATTTTTATTAACTGGAGCTGCAAGTTAACTCCTTCTCCCAGAGAAATGGTTATGGGGGAGAGGCCCCGTAAAGCACTCTGGTTTTTGGGGTAGATGCTCGGGAACAGGGGTTTTCCTGAGGCTTGATCATGCCTTTGTGTATGCCAAGCTTCTTTCCTCATGACCTTTGCCATGGGCGGAGTTTCTCACGCTGGCCCCCAGCACATGTCCAGTTCTAACTATTGCTTCCTGACCTGCATATAGGTTTCTCAAGAGGCAGGTTAGGTGGTCTGGTATTCCCATCTCTTTCAGAATTTTCCATATTGTGATCCACACAGTTAAAGACTTTGGCACAGTCAATAAAGCAGAAATAGATGTTTTCCTGGAACTCTCTTGCTTTTTCAATGATCCAGTGGATGTTGGCAATTTGATCTCTGGTTCCTCTGCCTTTTCTAAAACCTGCTTGAACATCAGGAAGTTCACGGTTCATGTATTGCTGAAACCTGGCTTGGAGAATTTTGAGCATTACTTTACTAGCATGTGAGATGAGTGCAATTGTGCGGTAGTTTGAGCATTCTTTGGCATTGCCTTTCTTTGGAATTGGAATGAAAATGGACCTTTTCCAGTACTGTGGCCACTGCTGAGTTGTCCAAATTTGCTGGCATATTGAGTGCAACACTTTCAAAGCATCACTTTTCAGGATTTGAAATAGCTCAACTGGAATTCCATCACCTCCACTAGCTTTGTTCTTAGTAATGCTTTCTAAGGCCCACTTGACTTCACATTCCAGGATGTCTGGCTCTAGATTAGTGATCACACCATCATGATTATCTGGGTCTTGAAGATCTTTTTGTACATTTCTTCTGTGTATTCTTGCCACCTCTTCTTAATATCTTCTGCTTCTGTTAGGTCCATACCATTTCTGTCCTTTATCGAGCCCATCTTTGCATGAAATGTTCCCTTGGTATCTCTAATTTTCTTGAAGAGATGTCTAGTCTTTCCCATTCTATTGTTTTCCTCGATTTCTTTGCACTGATCACGAAAGAAGGCTTTCTTATCTCTTCTTGCTATTCTTTGGAACTCTGCATTCAGATGCTTATATCTTTCCTTTTCTCCTTTGCTTTTCACCTCTCTTCTTTTCACAGCTTTTTGTAAGGCCTCCCCAGACAGCCATTTTGCTTTTTTGCATTTCTTTTCCATGGGAATGGTCTTGATCCCTGTCTCCTGTACAGTGTCATGAACCTCATTCCATAGTTCATCAGGCACTCTATCTATCAGATCTAGGCCCTTAAATCTATTTCAGGTGTACAATATAGTAATTCAGTTCATAAATATGTATATATAATTATATATATACATGATACTTTTCCATTATAAGTTATCATAAGGTATTGAATATAGTTCCCTGTACTGTACAGTAAGACCTCATTATCGATCTATTTTATATATAGTACTGTGTATCCTGTACACACTTATAACTCTCAGCAATGTGATAACTGTCCAGTACATGAACTGTATGTGTACATGTTGAAATGTAGCCCACAGTTCCACATGTAGTACAGGATCATAACAATTGAACATTTCTCATCAAGATAGAAAATGACAACCTGGTTTCCCCATCACTGCCCAATCAAATGACCTGTTAGTCATGGTGCACCTTTGGTCCATCAGGTAAGAATTAACCTGAGGTAGGGGCTGAGAAGGAAAGGAAGAAAGTGGCCAGGACAATGGAATCATTCAGTGATTAGGCAAATTATTACAGACCTTGGTTAGTAATTTCAAGTGAAGGTAGGAGCTGAAGGAGTGGTCTAGGATAATTGCTATATTTCCAGTTTGGTCACTAGCTTTTAAAATTGCCTTTGGGTCTCTTTATGAGGCCAAGAAGATCAGTTTCATTATTTTTTTTACTCCGTAGAGCACGAAAGAGACTCACTGGGTCATCTATTTTTACTTATTCCCTAGAGCGTGAACCAGTTTGATAACCCACATGAGTGACTGGATTGTCCTCTGATTGAAATTGACTTTGAGATATTTACAAAAAGAATCTGTTCAATACTTTCAAAGATAAGGTTTACCCTTGGTAAGGATCTGCATGAGCACACACTCAAGTTCTGTCCTATAAAATCTTTTCTTCCCTTACCTAGAATGGGGAAAATATTTCATAATTGGAAACATTTAGTGAGAACTCCGTCTCTAACAGCACTGGTGTGCTTGGTATTCTGAAGAGACCAAAGCCTTTCATGTCTTCCGTGCCTCTGACCCAGGCAGTGTTCTGCCTGGAATGTCTCCACATGTCTCCCTTCTCCCCATTTCTAACCGGGGAGTCAGACACACCCTTCGAGGCCAAGGTGGAATGTCACCTCTTCTGCCTTCCTGACACCCTCACACCCCCAAGCAGGAGAGTCACAGCCCCTTACAGACTGTTTTCCCCAGTAGACCATGTACTCTTTTAATGGAGGCCCCACCTGCCCACCTTTGAGTCACCATCATTCTCACACCTGGATTTAGCAGAAGTTTAATCCATTTGGTTGAATTATAGAGGATTCAGAAATGTGGTCATGAATATTACATCTGCCTGGGAAGGTTGGAAGCCAGAGCCCACAAGGAGGAGGCTGTGTGGGGGGGCCCAGCCAGGGGCTGAACCCCTTGGCACCTGGCAGTAGCAACAGGTGGGCACCAGCAGAAGTGAAATGAAAGCCAGGTGAGGGTGGTGTTCAAGGCCAGGATCATTGCCTCTGGAGGGCCTGGAGGGGCAAAACAGACAGGGAGCAAGACTGGGAATTAGGCTGGGATGGTGGGGGAAAGGAAAGGGGCTAGGGAGGACGCTTAGTGGTCAGATGTTACCCAAAATGTGAGGAAAAAAATCAAGTGAGGAGTCCTACGGCTGGTACACACTGCAGCTGTTACTACATTTTAAAAGAACAGGGAATCATTAAATTTGAGGACAGAATGCTGTCCCGCTCAAAAGGCAAGAGCTGCCCCGAAATACGGAGTGCTTAGTTTTGTGGGCTGGGTAATTTCGTGGGCTAACGAGTAGGAGGATTATTCCAACTATTTTGGGGAACAGGCTGGATCTGCAGGATTTGGGCAACTGCCCACTTTTTGGCCTTTTATGGTTGGCCTCCGAACTGTCATGGTACCTGTAGGTGTGCATTTAGCATATGCTAATGTTTACAGTGAGCATATAATGAGGCTCAAGATCTGCTGGAATCTGAATCTTCCACCACCCTGGGCTTAGTTGTTTCTAACCGGTATATGCTGTATCCTCAAGAGCTATGTCATTCTTTAAGGGTTGTGCCCTGCCCCCTTCCCCTCTGTTTCAGTGGAGTTAGTAAATTGTAAACTTAATTTAAGCATTGCTACATGGCATTTCTTCATCATATAAGCAAAAATAAAGGCTACACTTTGTCAGGCTCTATCTTAAATTAATGTTTTAAATTATATAAAATCTTTAGAAACACATCCCTTGCATAAACAACAGCCCTAAATCAGTATCCTAAATTTTATTATTTTTTAAAATAAATTTCTTATGAATCTCTGAAGCCTTTCTTATTTTTGAATACTAGGAGAAAGATTTCTTTTTCTTGTCTTACTCTGCTTATCTGAAGACTCTGAGAGAACTCTGACAGGTCTTCAGAGTGTGTTGACATTGGTTGAATTTCAGTATTAGTAGTTGGCTAGATTTATTTTAGGAGAATACCAGAGATACCAATTTCTAGAACTTGTTAGGGCAATGTCAGATCATCAATCCAGCTTTTATTATACATATAATTTATAAAATTGTAATGAGATAGCATGTAATGTGACATAATGATACAGGGCAACTGCTTCTGAATCCCTGGCCTGTGTGATATATGTTCCAGATGGGATTGAAATTCAGCAGTAGGAAGCTTGGTGTTCTAGCATTAATGACAGAAAATACTAATTAGTTTTAATCAGAAGATGTGCAATTTAAGCAGAGTTGGAAGTCTCATCCACCTTAAGCTTTGGACAAGTTTTTCCAGAACCTTAAGTTGATTTTTTTAATGTATGGAATAAACAGCACAGTTTAAAACTTATTTGACAATTTTCAGAGTCATATAAGGATGATTTACAAAATGATTATTTTGTAGAATTCTGCTTCACAGGTGAACAGCTGGTCAGTTTAAATATCTCCCTAAGGAGCCAAATATCTTGCCTGTGAATTATAATTTCTTTAAAGTTTTATTTTCTGGCCATGCCATGTGGCATATGGGCTCTTAGTTTTCTGGCCAGGGATCGAATGTGCACCTCCTGCATTGGAAGCATGCAGTCTTAACCACTGGACCACCAAGGAAGTCCCTGCCTGTGAATTTTAGACTTGAAAATTTCAGGCCCTAAGATTGATGATCACCTGTCAAAAGAATTCACTTTTAGACTCTCCTACAAACAAAAATGACAAGAAAACCTTGGAATGTGGCCAAGATATCATTAAGTGACCTCACATCTAGCAGGAAGAGATTTGACAGATCCCCTTGGATTGGAGTTTGAAAGAAATAAAATTATTTTTGTTTATATATGTGTGTGTCCACACACACACACACACACACACACACACACACACACACACGGGCTTCCCAGGCTTCCCGCCTGCCAATGCAGGAGATATAAGAGACAAGGGTTTGATCCCTGGGTCAGGAAGATCCCCTGGAGCATGACATGGCAACCCACTCCAATAGTCTTGCCTGGAGAATCCCATAGACAGAGGAACCTGGTGGGCTATAGTCCATAAAGTCACAAAGAGTCAGACACAACTGAGGCGACTTAGCATGCATGCATATATATACAGCAGGGTTTTAAAATTGTATTTTTATATTTATATAGGGAGTTATTATAAAGACTACATAGAATGACACCACTGACAAGGACAAATATTTATTTGCAATATAAGGAAACTAAGTGTGAAATCATTATTCTATTTGTACTTGGAAAGTAGATTGAATTAGAGAAAGTAGGAGCTGAGAAAGCATCACTACAAACAAAGCTAGTGGAGGTGATTGAATTCCAGTTGAGCTGTTTCAAATCCTGAAAGATGATGCTGTGAAAGTGCTGCACTCAGTATGCCAGCAAATTTGGAAAACTCAGCAGTGGCCACAGGACTGGAAAAGGTCAGTTTTCATCCCCATCCCAAAGAAGGGCAATGCCAAAGAATGTTCAAGCTACTGCACAATTGCACTCATCTCACATGTTAGCAAAGTAATGCTCAAAATTCTCCAAGCCAGGTTTCAATAGTATGTGAACTGTGAACTGCCAGACGTCCAAGCTGGTTTTAGAAAGGGCAAAGGAACCAGAGATCAAGTTGCCAACATCTCCTTTGGATCATGGAAAAAGCAAGAGAGTTCCAGAAAAACATCTAATTCTGCTTATTGATTATGCCAAAGCCTTTGGCTGTGTAGATCACAACAAATTGTGGAAAATTCTGAAAGAGATGGGGATACTAGACCACCTGACCTGCCTCCTGAGAAATCTGTATGCAGGTCAAGAAGCAACAGTTAGAACTGGACATGGAAAAATGGACTGATTGCAAATTGGGAAAGAAGTACATCAAGGCTGTATATTGTCACCCTACTTATTTACTTTATATGCAGAGTACATCATGCAAAATGCTGGGCTGGATGAAGCACAAGCTGGAATCAAGATTGCCGGGAGAAATATCAATAACCTCAGATAAGTAGATGATACCAGAAAGTGAAGAAGAACTAAAGAGCCTCTTGATGAAAGTGAAAGAGGAGAGCAAAATGCTGGCTTAAAATGCAACATTCAGAAAACTAAGATCATGGCGTCTGGTCTCATCACTTCATGGCAAATAGATGGGGAAACAGCGGAAACAGTGAGAGACTATTTTCTTGGGCTGAAAATCACTGCAGATGGTGACTGCAGCCATGAAATGAAAAGACACTTGCTCCTTGGAAGAAAAGCTCTGAGCAACCTATACAGCATATTAAAAAGCAGAGACATTACTTTGCCAGCAAAAGTCCATCTAGTCAAAGCTGTGGTTTTTCCAGTAGTCATGTATGGATGTGAACGTTGGACCATAAAGAAAGTCGAGTGCTGAACTGATGCTTTTTAACTGTGGTGTTGGAGAAGACTCTTGAGAGTCCCTTGGACTGCAAGGCGATCAAACCAGTGAATCCTAAAGGAAATCAGTCCTGAATATTCATTGGAAGGACCGATGCTGAAGCTGAACCTGCAATACTTTGGGCACCTGATGCGAAGAACTGACTCACTGGAAAAGACCCTGATGCTGGGGAAGATTGAAGGCAGGAAGAGAAGGGGACGACAGAGAATGAGATGGTTTGATGGCATCACCGACTTGATAGACATGAGTTTGAGCAAGTTCTGGGGTTGGTGATGGACAGGGAAGCCTGGCATGCTGCAGTCCATGGGTTTGCAGTCAGACACAACTAAGCAACTGAATTGAACTGAGGAACTGTTAATGTGAGACTTAAGTAGGGCCTCTGGTTTACATTCATTTGCTCAAGAGACTTGCAGGTTTGCAACAGTGGGCAGCTGAAAGAGTACATTTGGCTTTTGTTTTTGGATATGCTTTCAGGACCCTTCCCTTCCAGCTCAACACTGCTCCCTGCCTTTCTCTTGTCCCAGCAACCTATGTACCTCCATCTCCTCAGCTTTCTCTACCTCCCCAGTCTCCTTGCTTCCTCAGCCTCAAACTTCTCAAGGTGCAGTCTCCTTTGAGGTCATTTCCTTCCACTGTCTGGGTCTCCTTCTCTCAGGCCCCCTCTACCTGCTCTGACACACAATTGGTTGGTTGGTCTGGGTATTTGGATGAACTCCTTGACCCCTGGCTGGAGGAAGGTAAGACTGTATCATCCTTTTAGTCCTGCAAACCTGTGGACAGCATTGGGACAGGAAAGAAGGGAGCAAGGCACAACCATTAAAAGAATGACACAACCATTAAGAACAGAATACAACGTAAACTGGTCAGAACTGGTTAAGACCGAGATGATGGAAGATTCAACTACCAGTAAACCTTGAGCTTCATTATATACTCATTGTAATACATTAGCATAAGCTAAATACATATACACAGGTGCCAAGACGTTTCCTAGGCCAGCCACAAAAGACCAAAAAGTGCCCAGTGGCCCAAATCCTGGAAATCCCACTCCTTCCCCCAAAATATTGGAGTAACCCTCCCACTCCTTAGAGTATGAAATTAACCAGCCCCTAAGAACTAACCATCTCCACACCTTCGGCCTTCTCAGACTGCCCAGACTCTGCCTGTGGAGTGTTTCTGTCTGAAGCAACTTGCTGTCCCTTTACATTGGCTCCCTTTTAAATTCTTTCCTGTGACAAACCAAGGACTCTCACTTGATGGCCCATCCCAGGACTCATCCAACATCCTCTTGCATCCCATTTTCCTGCAACAGTATCAAGAGGTGTGCCTTTTGAAAGAGAGTAGGTTTTCGTTTCCTTAAGGACTTGAGGTCATAGTGGGGATGGATGGGACTGACTGTGCAGCCTTTGTGTTTGTGGAATAAGCCCCTCGCTTCCTGCTGCTCATTTCCTAGGAAACCACAGATGCGCTGGCATCTAGACTTCCTGTTGGTTGATGCCAGGGTTCCTGATCTACTAGGGCCGCTGCATCCTCTCCTTGGCATTCCTAGTACCAAAAAGATGGGAGTATTAGAAATCAGTCTTTGATGCCTAGTGCATAGTAAGAATTCCATAAGGATTTGCTAAATGTATGCATGAATGAAAAAATGTCATGGTTAAATCAGCTTTCTTGTAGCTTCTTTCTGTTGAATCAAATTACTTGCTATATTTAAACCAATTGGTAAAGCGTATTTGCCTTTACATATAACATTGCTGAAAGTGAAAGTTGCTCAGTTGTGTCTCACTCTTTGCAACCCCATGGACTGTACAGCCCATGGAATTCTCCCTGGCCAGACTACTGGAGTGGGTAGCTGTTCCCTTCTCCACGGGATCTTTGCAACCCAGGGATTGAACCTAGGTCTACTGCATTGCAGGCAGATTCTTTACCACTTAGCCAGCAGGTCCTGGGGAAACCCCAAGTGGATCCTACCCCATCTGGAAGCAAATGTATTTGGTGAACTCTGTTCTTATTCCATGGAAACAATCCATTTGAACAAACTGTGTATGGAGGAAGTCATTCTATTATGAATGTGAACTTTCTGCTTTGTGCTGTTCTGTATTTGCTGTAGTGAAAACACACAAGAATTGTACCAAGCCCTTGCTGTGTTTTGAGACATTGTACAACATGTTTGGAGGGTTTTCGTTAGTTTATACTTATTGACTAGCTTTGCTCAACCCCTTTCCTCTCTGTACCAAGCCACCAGACAAGCACTTTTTCTTCCCTCAGAACCAGCTCTCACCTTTGCTGACCCCAGAGCCTCTGCTTCTTATCCTCTCATTTTCTTTCTCCTTCATGCACAGATGAATAACCTCACTGCTCCTGGCACAGCTCAGCCACCAGAGGCTCTGCTCAGCCCCTGAGGAGGGGCTTGGGTACAGAACATGGAGGTTACTGTGGCTACTGGTCCAGAAATATTGTGAAAACCTAGCAGGTAGGATGAATCCCACATTTCCTTGCCATATGTGGCTCTAGGTGACCTGCCCTGCCACTCCTACAGCCCCTGAGGAAGAAAGCACCCACTGCAGTTTTAAACGAAATTGTAACATTCTTTCCATGGGACACAGGGGCATGTTTCTCACTAGATGATAAACTTTGAGGGCAGAGGTCACATTGCATCGGTCTTTCTGTAACCCAGCGTTGGCACAGCTACCATATTATGGATGGTCAGTGAATGGATTGGTGAACTATTGAGTCATTTTAACTGAAAAGATGGTTTAAGTGAAAACTTTCAGGATGCAAACAAGTTTCTTGAAAATTCTCTTCTCTTCTCCTGCCATT
This sequence comes from Nanger dama, assembly GCA_917880005.1. Classification (NCBI taxonomy): domain Eukaryota; kingdom Metazoa; phylum Chordata; class Mammalia; order Artiodactyla; family Bovidae; genus Nanger; species Nanger dama. The sequence goes on from CAKJTW010000038.1 coordinate 12,600,843, forward strand.
CCGTTCTCATAGGCTGCAAGTATTTTCAGAATGAAAAGTTTTCAAGCTGAAGTAGGCAATGGTAGTTGATAAGGAAAGTTTGGATGACAATGGCCAGCTCATCATCATGATAAGAGTGAGACTGTGTGCAGATCCTACCAAAGGAGGCAAATCTAAGATATCTGGGACTGAGACAGGGACTTTGCTGGTGGTCCAGGGGGAAGTCCTCCAAGCTTCCACTGCAGAGGGCAGGAAATCACTGCTTGATTGGGGAACTAATATCCTGCATGCTGCGCAGCTCCACCCCTCCCCCAAAAAAAAAAAACACACAAAAAATGATGCTTGGTAGAATGATTCCATATTACTCTCAGGGATAGAAGTTGGGGGGGGGCATAAAACTGGTACATAGTTTCTGGCCTGGAGATCAAAGTACCTCAACACCACTTCAGTCCTGCTGTGTCCACACTGATGTTTCTGGAAGCCAGATCTGGAGGTTAGCCTGGCCCACGTTGCTGTTAGCACTACCTCCCTAGGGTACCAATTCCCACCTTCCCATTCTGCTCTGACATTTCTTTCTTCCAAACACATTCCTGCGTTGAGCCCTCCTTGCCAACCCTCTCTTGGGCCAGGTTCTCCTTTCCCATATAAACAAAGTCTACTGTTGACCTCATTGTGAGCACTCCACCTCTCTTCTGCCCTCTGCGGAAAAGCCCATCTCCCCTCTACTGGAGGCAGAGTGGGTTGCCCTTCTTGGCCTTCTTACTGCTTCCTAAGAGAGACCACATGCCACTGGGCTTTGCCCCCTCCATTCCACTTCTCTCTGGAGCTTTCTCTGCACTCCCTAAAGTCTTTGATGTTCGGTCTCCAGTTCTTTCCTCTCTACCCTTAGTCCTGCCACCATCTTGGACTTCATGTGCCCAGTCCTGCCGACACCATTGGCAATGACGGTCTCTTCCTTCCCCTCTACCCTACTCTGGCTGCCTGTCCCACGGTTATAGCTCCTGCCTGTCCTTTCCTTGTCTGGCCCGTCTCTGTGATCTCAAGCTTTGGCAGGATATTCAGCAGGATGTCTCCTCCCGGGACAGAAGCTCTCCCACCGTGTACTCCTGTAGTTCCCAACCTTGCACAGCTCTTGACAATTGCATTTTTACTATTCTGCATTTACTTCCATCTCTGACCCAACTCTCACAGCCCTTATGCCAATGATTCTCTTCCCATCAACCTTCCTGATTCCTTGTCTCTCCCTTGTACTCAGTCAGCCAGACTCCACTCTGGAGCAAGACTCCAGTTCATCCTCTCTGGTTCCATCCATGGGTCCTGTGGCTTGATGCTGAAACCGATGTGCTTTTTCTGTCCGATGATCCCTCCGCAGCTTTAGGAAATTTCTCCCATCCCCCTTTTCCTTTTCCAACTGTTTACCTCAATGTCTTGCTCACTCTCTACAGAAGACTTACTTTAAGGCTTTAAGAAGTCCTTTCAGCCTGACTGAGACTGAAGCTGTCAAGTAGAGAGTTCTGTAACTTACTCTTCCATGTTCATGTTCATCAGGCTCCCTTTTTCCCTTCTTAGGAAATTCAGTTCACTTCAGTTGCTCAGTCATGTCCGATCTTTGCGACCCCATGAATCCCAGCACGCCAGGCCTCCCTGTCCATCACCAACTCCCGGAGTTCACTCAGACTCATGACCATCAAGTCAGTGATGCCATCCAGCCATCTCATCCTCTGTCATCCCCTTCTCCTCCTACCCCCAATCCCTCCCAGCATCAGAGTCTTTTCCAATGAGTCAGCTCTTCGCATGAAGTGGCCAAAGTACTGGAGTTTCAGCTTCAGCATCATTCCTTCCAAAGAAATCCCAGGGCTGATCTCCTTCAGAATGAACTGGCTGGATCTCCTTGCAGTCCAAGGGACTCTCAAGAGTCTTCTCCAACACCACAGTTCAAAAGCATCAATTCTTCAGCTCTCAGCTTTCTTCACAGTCCAACTCTCACATCCATACATGACCACTGGAAAAACCATAGCCTTGACTAGGCGGACCTTAGTCGGCAAAGTAATGTCTCTGCTTTTGAATATACTATCTATGTTGGTCATAACTTTTCTTCCAAGGAGTAAGCATCTTTTAATTTCATGGCTGCAATCAGCATCTGCAGTGATTTTGGAGCCCCCAAAATAAAGTCTGACACTGTTTCCACTGTTTCCCCATCTATTTCCCATGAAGTTATGGGACCAGATGCCATGATCTTCGTTTTCTGAATGTTGAGCTTTAAGCCAACTTTTCACTCTCCACTTTCACTTTCATCAAGAGGCTTTTTAGATACTCTTCACTCTCTGCCATAAGGGTGGTGTCATCTGCATATGTGAGGTTACTGATATTTCTCCCGGCAATCTTGATTCCAGCTTGTGTTTCTTCCAGTCCAGCATTTCTCATGATGTACTCTGCATATAAGTTAAATAAGCAGGGTGACAATATACAGCCTTGACGGACTCCTTTTCCTATTTGGAACCAGTCTGTTGTTCCATGTCCAGTTCTAACTGTTGCTTCCTGACCTGCATATAGATTTCTCAAGAGGCAGGTCAGGTGATCTGGTATTCCCATCTCTCTCAGAATTTTCCACAGTTTATTGTGATCCACACAGCCAAAGGCTTTGGCATAGTCAATAAAGCAGAAAGAGATGTTTTCCTGGAACTCTCTTGCTTTTTCCATGATCCAGCAGATGTTGGCAATTTGATCTCTGGTTCCTCTGCTTTTTCTAAAACCAGCTTGAACATCAGGAAGTTGACGATTCATGTATTGCTGAAGCCTGGCTTGGAGAATTTTGAGCATTACTTTATTAGTATGTGAGATGAGTGCAACTGTATGGTAGTTTGAGCATTCTTTGGCATTGCCTTTCTTTGGGATTGGAATGAAAACTGACCTTTTCCAGTCCTGTGGCCACTGCTGAGTTTTCCAAGTTTGTTGGCGTATTGAGTGCAGCACTTTCACAGCATCATCTTTCAGGATTTGAAATAGCTCAACTGGAATTAAATCACCTCCACTAGCTTTGTTCTTAGTAATGCTTTCTAAGGCCCACTTGACTTCACATTCCAGGATGTCTGGCTCTAGATGAGTGATCACACCATCGTGATTATCCAGGTCGTGACGATCTTATTTGAAAAGTTCTTCTGTGTATTCTTGCCATCTCTTCTTAATATCTACTGCTTCTGTTAGGTCCATACCATTTCTGTCCTTTATCGAGCCCATCTTTGCATGAAATGTTCCCTTGGTATCTCTAATTTTCCTGAAAAGATCTCTAGTCTTTCCCATTCTATTGTTTTCCTCTATTTCTTTGCATTGATCGCTGAGGAAGGTTTTCTTATCTCTTCTTGCTATTCTTTGGAACTCTGCATTCAGGTGCTTATATCTTTCCTTTTCTCCTTTGCTTTTCACTTCTCTTCTTTTCACAGCTATTTGTAAGGCCTCCTCAGACAGCCATTTTGCTTTTTTGCATTTCTTTTCCATGGGAATGGTCTTGATTCCTGTCTCCTGTACAATGTCATGAACCTCATTCCATAGTTCATCAGGCACTCTATCTATCAGATCTAGGCCCTTAAATCTATTTCTCACTTCCACTGTATAGTCATAAGGGATTTGATTTAGGTTATATCTGAATGGTCTAGCGGTTTTCCCTACTTTCTTCAATTTAAGTCTGAATTTGGCAATAAGGAGTTCATGATCTGAGCCACAGTCAGCTCCTGGTCTTGTTTTTGTCGACTGTATAGAGCTTCTCCATCTTTTGCTGCAAAGAATATAATCAATCTGATTTTGGTGTTGACCATCTGGTGATGTCCATGTGTTGTTGGAAGAGGGTGTTTGCTATGACCAGTGCACTTTTGGGCAAAACTCTATTGGTCTTTCCCCTGCTTCATTCTGCATTCCAAGGCCAAATTTGCCTGTTACTCCAGGGGTTTCTTGAGTTCCTGCTTTTGCATTCCGGTCTCCTATAATGAAAAGGACATCTTTTTGGGTGTTAGTCCTGAAAGGTCTTGTAGGTCTTCATAGAACTGTTCAACTTCAGCTTCTTCAGCATTACTGGTTGGGGCATAGAGTTGGATTACTGTGATATTGAATGGTTTGCCTTGGAAATGAACAGAGATTATTCTGTCGTTTTGAGGTTGCATCCAAGTACTGCATTTTGGACTCTTTTTGTTGACCATGATGTCTACTCCATTTCTTCTAAGGGATTCCTGCCTGCAGTAGTAGATTTAATGGTCATCTGAGTTAAATTCACCCATTCCAGTCCATTTTAGTTCACTGATTCCTAGAATGTTGACGTTCACTCTTGCCATCTCTTGTTTGACCACTTCTAATTTGCTATTTCAAATCCTGAAAGATGATGCTGTGAAAGTGCTGCACTCAATATGCCAGCAAGTTTGGAAAACTCAGCAGTGGCCACAGGACTGGAAAAGGTCAGCTTTCATTCCAATCCCAAAGAAAGGCAATGCCAAAGAATGCTCAAACTACCACACAATTGCACTCATCTCACACACTAATAAAGTAATGCTCAAAATTCTCCAAGCCAGGCTTCAGCAATACATGAATCGTCAACTTCCTGATGTTCAAGCTGGTTTTAGAAAAAGCAGAGGAACCAGAGATCAAATTGCCAACATCTGCTGGATCATGGAAAAAGCAAGAGAGTTCCAGGAAAACATCTCTTTCTGCTTTATTGACTATGCCAAAGCCTTTGGCTGTGTGGATCACAATAAACTGTGGAAAATTCTGAGAGAGATGGGAATACCAGATCACCTGACCTGCCTCTTGAGAAATCTATATGCAGGTCAGGAAGCAACAGTTAGAACTGGACATGGAACAACAGACTGGTTCCAAATAGGAAAAGGAGTCCGTCAAGGCTGTATATTGTCACCCTGCTTATTTAACTTATATGCAGAGTACATCATGAGAAATGCTGGACTGGAAGAAACACAAGCTGGAATCAAGATTGCCGGGAGAAATATCAGTAACCTCACATATGCAGATGACACCACCCTTATGGCAGAGAGTGAAGAGTATCTAAAAAGCCTCTTGATGAAAGTGAAAGTGGAGAGTGAAAAAGTTGGCTTAAAGCTCAACATTCAGAAAACGAAGATCATGGCATCTGGTCCCATAACTTCATGGGAAATAGATGGGGAAACAGTGGAAACAGTGTCAGACTTTATTTTGGGGGCTCCAAAATCACTGCAGATGCTGATTGCAGCCATGAAATTAAAAGATGCTTACTCCTTGGAAGAAAAGTTATGACCAACATAGATAGTATATTCAAAAGCAGAGACATTACTTTGCCGACTAAGGTCCGCCTAGTCAAGGCTATGGTTTTTCCAGTGGTCATGTATGGATGTGAGAGTTGGACTGTGAAGAAAGCTGAGAGCTGAAGAATTGATGCTTTTGAACTGTGGTGTTGGAGAAGACTCTTGAGAGTCCCTTGGACTGCAAGGAGATCCAGCCAGTCCATTCTGAAGATCAGCCCTGGGATTTCTTTGGAAATAATGATGCCAAGGTGAAACTCCAGTACTTTGGCCACTTCATGTGAAGAGCTGACTCATTGGAAAAGACTCTGATGCTGGGAGGGATTGGGGGTAGGAGGAGAAGGGGATGACAGAGGATGAGATGGCTGGATGGCATCACTGACTTGATGGTCATGAGTCTGAGTGAACTCCGGGAGTTGGTGATGGACAGGGAGGCCTGGCGTGCTGTAATTCATGGGGTCGCAGAGAGTCAGACACGACTGAGTGACTGAACTGAACTGAATTTGTCTTGATTCATGGACCTGACATTCCAGGTTTCTATATAATATTTCTTTACACCATCAGGCCTTGCTTCTATCTTCTTCCTCCTAGGAAAAAAGCTACCAACTCCTGTTTATTAAGGCTTAGATTTGTGCCCCCCCCCCCCCACCCGGCCCCACCATTCCACCATTTTCACTTGTGTCTTTACTCTAAGCTCATAAAGTTGCTCACACTTTCCCATCTGAAAATCAAACTAAACAGAAACCCATCATCATCCTCTGTCTCCTTCCTGCAGAGATAAGTCTTATCCGATCTCCTCTTTTGTTACCTCTCATTCCCTCTCTAATCTGGTTTCTGCTCCTCTCACTCCACAATGAATGAGTCATCAGTTGAGCCCCATGTGGGCAAAACAAATTGGCAAGTCCCTTCCTCTTTTTCTTGTCCTCCCTGAACTATTTCTTCTGCCGGTTGTCCCTTCCTCCTTTGGCTTTGCCGATTTGTCTAGTCCTCGTTGCTGTCAGATCTGTTAGCTCCTTCTGAGTTCCCTTTATTGGCTCCCTTTGGACTTTCATCTCCTAAATGCAGAGTTGCTGCAGTCCGCTCTTCCCACTCTGATTGCTTTCCCCTGGCTGCCCTGTCTGCAGTCATGGCTTCAATTACCAGCACGTACTGGAAATCCACATGCCTCTAGCTTCTGTTCAGGCTTCTCTACTGAGTTCCAGACCCATGTGCCCAACTGCCCCCTGTATACCTCCCTTTAAGTGTCTCTCAGGTACTTCAGATTCAGCCTCTTCCTAATAGCACTCATATCTTTTCAGCCAGACTTTTCCTCTTGGACTCTGTGAATATTGTCATTATCCAGGATCCCAGCCTCTTTTCACCACTTCTAGTCAGTTATCAGCTGTACAGAGATGGGGTGGAGGGGTGGGAGTTATGTTCACTGGAATCCTGGGGAAGCTGAGGGATGGAAATTGACTTGCTGGGGCTGCTCTCCTGAAGACATGCAGAGGACTGGAGGGCTACATGCAGTGGGGAGGACCACATGGTAGGAACGGCACTTAGAGACCCGGTATTGGGAAGGGCGGCTATGAGTGATGATGCTTCCAAATTGGTGTAAACTTAACCAAGCATCGCCAAGGGCTGAGATATTTGGAGTTCTTAAAGAGAAGGGAACAGAGTTTGCCTGCCCAAACAGATCTGAAGAGAGAGCTCAGGATGAGAGAGAGAGAAGCCCAATACAGGAAGATTCAGAAGTGGGAGAGACAAGAGTACTTAGATCTCTCAAGGATAAGGAGGCCCCAAGTAAGTGTGCTTTATAGTATATTTTTGCAGTTTCTACCTCTTAAGGTCTCCAACTGGATCTTCTTTTCCTCCAGTCTACTGCTAATACCCATGTCTTATCCCAAAAGCAAATCTTACTAAGCTACTGGTTCTTTTAACTTTTGGAAAGCAAGTTAAAAATTCTTTAGCTCCTCAAACAAGGTCTTTTAGGTTATAGTCCATGGTTACTATCTACCTCTTGCTGCTATCTACACTATTTTCCTTTTCAGCCTTTCTTTTCTTTCTTTTCAGGGAAGTTCTTCCAGCTCTTTAAAAGCACCAGGCATTCATATAGGGGATCCATAGTCCAGTGTTTGTAATATCCACTCCACCCCATTCATTCTCCCATTTCTACTTTTCCTTTAATACTCAGGTCAAGCACCATTTCCCCAAAGGCTTTTACAATCCCAATGTGATTTTTCCTGGGCTATCATAGCATTCTACACAAAACATAAAAATACCCTTTACCACATCTCACTGTAATCAATCAACTTGCTTCTCTTCCCTGGTAGTTACTGGGTACTTCATGAAGGCAGATCTCAGTCTATCTGGCTTTCTATATCCACTATTTAGCTCTTGAACAGTACTTGATATTTCTAAATAAATAGTTGTCAACCATCAAAGCTTTAAAGTGTAGCAGAAAGCTACTTAACCTATTAATATAAACCTTTTAACATTTAAATAGCAGGCCATTTAATAGTATCATTTCACATGTTAATTGTGCATCTTCGTTCCTGAAGGTGTGTGTGACGTCGGGGCCCATTTGTCAGTGGGAAAATCTGAACATTTAAGAGTGCATCTCCAGGAAATATCTGCCCCACCGACGGATCTCAAGCAATCTGACATCTGCAGAACCAACCAGATCAGCGTCCTTCTCCTGGCCTTGACCTACAGGGCACTTACAGCTACTAAGAGAGGTGGGCAGACACTTCTTCACAGGTGCCTTTCAGGACTTCCTTGAGAGGGGGATGTTCGCCTCCACACTCTCTCGAAGCATCTTATTTTCTCCCTCTGCACGGATCACAGCTTTAATTGCATTGGTGTGATGAATGCCTGTCTCCCTCTCTAGATCGTAAACTACACGAGTTAAGTACCCTAATAAGTTCCTATTCAACTTGTAATGCCCGAGCCCATTAGGACGCCTAAGGCGTCACTGCTATGCCACAGATATTTCTGCGACCGGCGTTTCTGGGCCCTAGTGGGGGCGCCCGCCCCCGCGCTCAAGCCTGCGGGCAGTACGGTCCCGCCCACCAGCAGCCGCAGGGCGAGGCCGGGCGGGGCGCTCTCGCGGGGACAGTTCCCGGGCTCGCGTGGGGGCGGCCCCGGGAGGGGGAAGCGCGGAGGGCCGGGAGCCGCGCGAGGCCGGGCCTGGCCAATGAGCGCGGCCGGGCGGGGCTCGCCGGCGGCGGCCCGGGAGCGCGCCGGGCTGGGCGTGCCCACGGGTGACGCTCCGGGCCTGGCCGGCCAATGGGCGCGGGGTGGCGGGCGGGCGGGCCTGGCGGCCGGGGGCTCTAGGACGCTAGCAGGAGGCCGGCCGGACAGACTGACGTTTGGCTGCAACGCGGGAGGCGCGTGGCGGGGATGGCGCTGGCGCGGGCCTGGAAGCAGATGTCCTGGTTCTACTACCAGTACCTGCTGGTCACGGCGCTCTACATGCTGGAGCCCTGGGAGCGGACTGTGTTCAGTATCCTGCCCGGGCCGCGGTGCCGGTGGGGGCGCGGAGGGCCGGGGCGGCATCCTTTCGGGCTCCGGGCCTGGCAGGCGGAAGGGCGGAGGGCCGGCCCCGCGGGAGCTGCGCGCCGACTAGCCTCTGCGCGACGGACACGCGGGCCGAGGTGTGGGGCCGCGCGGGTGGCGTTCCTGCGGTTGGGAGAGGGCCGGGAGGGCGAGAACTCTTGAGATCAGCGGTCGCGGTTGAGTCTCCAGACCCGAGATAGAGGCGTCTTTACTACTGGAGAGATCCCCTAGGGAGACGTCTACTGGGTGTGCCTTCGCCTGCTCTTCGGCCGCGCCAGCCGTCGGTTCGGTCTCCTGTTACTGTGGGAGGCGGGCACCGGGTAGTGGAGCAGACCGCTCCAGGCTTGGGCGCTTTTGACCTTTAGCTGTCCCTGATTTAGCTGGCTTCGATCCTAATGAGAATGCTAAACAGTTTATCAGCCTTCAAGTGAGGTTGTGAATTTGTGTTTATGGCATCCCAATTCAGTTTTTGAAAGCAGCTCTGTTAATTGTACCTTTTTTGATCTTCAAGGTGGTTAGTTTTTAAAACTGTGTTTTACTTATTAATTTTCTGTTTGCACAGTCCGGAACAGTAGAGCCCGAAAAGGAATTTATGGTTATTTGCGGATAGTGTTTGTGTTTTCGTAGATAGCTAATAACTACTTGTTAATGACTACTGAGCGTTTACTACCAGCCAAACTGGGCTAAGCAATTTTCCTGTATCTTAACTCATCTTAACTTTAATAACCACAATGAATGTGAAGAAAGGCTTTCTGAATCTATGTTGACGTTCCTTGATATTATTCTTGCAGAATAAATATTAATAATGAGATAGAACTTTTAAAAAGAACTTGAGGACCAATGTGAGACAAATACTTTATAAAGCATGCGTGCTTCATGAAAGGCTGCTCCTCTTCAATGAAGTTTAGTGGAAGTAGCTTCAGAACAACTTTGCCAATACATTGTTGCATTGTGTTAGAGTGAGATAATTTCATTCCAAGCCTTTAAAGTGTTTATTTGTATTGAACTAGCATAAGATTGTACTCAAAGCTGTCTTTTGTTTCAGCACTTCTGAGGCATCTTAGCTCCTTTACAAGGACATTTAGTTTTATTATTGTTGGCATTTCTTTCCAAACCTGGAATTTAAGAACCAGAATGCATATTTTGGATGTAAAATCTGAATGTAAAGCATGCTGTATTTTTCTGAACCATTTACTTGTAGCTGTAGTTTAGTTAGGATTTTTTTTTTTTTTGAAGTTTAATTGCACTCTAAGCGTAGGTTGGAGTGCATGAGTTCATCCTTATAAAATTTATAGTAAAATAGAGACTGTCTCTTGACAGTTAAAATTACTAAAAAGTGAATTTAAACAGTGTTGTGGTAAATTTAAATTCTTTAAGAAATCAGAAGTTGAATGTAACGCCCCACTATCAGTCTACACTCTTGATTTTACTCTTGAAGGCTTTTTTGGCCTGTAGATAAATGCTACAGTGTCAGTGGTGTTAAGGCTTTTTTGTACTATGTTGCAATAGTAACAATGTCCTGTAAATAGCTCCATGATGGCTTTGGGGGCCTGATGTGCAGAAATAAATTATGAAATTGTCTGTAGTACCTCTGTGGATTATTGCCTTTGAAGCCTTTGACTTCTCATTGGTTTATGTAACCATATGATTTCAACTAAAAACCAAAAATAATGAGATTTGCAGCAACCAGAAAGAGATCTGCTGGGAACTTTTGATTTCCACCTCTTGAGGGGAAGGTTTGACATGTTTCAGAAATCCCCTTTCCTCCTGGAAGTCATCAGTGGGAAAGGAAAAGACCAGGTTTTGTAATCAAGACCGGTTTTGTAACCAGTGAGACACTCCCTGTAGTGTGGCTTAAGGAGTAACATTGTAACCATGCTGTTGAGGGGAGATGGAAAATTAACAAATACTTTGTTAACTACTTTAGAAGCATACATAAAAGTTATTTTAGCCTTGTTTTCTAATTAAAAAAACCAAATAAACTTGTATTTTGTTATCACTAGATTATATTTGCCACCTTTCTATGGCTTCTTATGTTTCCACGGCATTTTATACTTTATTTTAAGCAAAATGTGGGCAGTTTTTTGGTGTATGTTTGAAATTAGATTCCCCGGAGAGACCATGATTTCTTCAAGGAAAGAGTTCTTTTTGTTGTTGTTCAGCAACACATTACTGCACACAAATAATGCTTGACAAATATTTGCTTATATGTTGCAGAAGTGCTGATTGTAAGCCACTTTTAGTAGCTTTGGAACTGGACTGTTTCTGATGAACAACATTCAGTTCTTATATTCAAACTTAAAGAAGTAGAAAAAGCTGTCAGTTGAAAGAATATCTTTTATTTTGGAGAAGTTTACAAAATTTGCATTGTCCCTTCATTTGTAAAATATGTACACTTGTTAAATTCTTTGTTCCACAAGTATTATATACTTTCTTTTTTGTTGTTTATTTATTTATTTATTTTTATATATACTTTATAATTGCAGGTACTATGTGCCACTTGGGAAGCCCATTCTAGAGAGTAGGGATTTACCTACAAATAAAATAAAAAGTATTCTAATGCCACTAGATAAATAAATAAAATATAATTATTAGGTTCTTATAGATGTTATGGAGGTAAAAAACAACAGAGATGAGGGTAGGAACTAAGAAAGAGGTCATGTTCTTTGATTTTAGCTAGAGTGGTCAGGAAGGAGACTTTTAGAAAGATTTAAGCAGGGAGATGGGGGAGCCTGGTGGGCTGCCATCTATGGGGTCACACAGAGTCGGACACGACTGAATCGACTTAGCAGCAGCAGCAGCAAGCAGGAGAAAATCCCAGGGACTGAGCATTCCAGGTAGCAGGAATGGTAAACCATGCCCTGAAGCACCAGCATGTCTGGTGTGTTTCGTGTTTCAAGGATAGCTGTGCGATTGGGGTGGGGAAAGTGGGGTGAGTGGCAGGAGAGGTCAGATCCAATCAGGTAGGGCCTCCTAGGCATGGAGTGCCAGTTCTGGAGGTGAAGGGAGGTGCTCATACCTTTTGAGTAGAGTCACTCAGATCCAGTAACAGTTTTCTCACTGACATTTTTTCTCCCTGACATTTCAATATTGGATAAAGTAGGAAAAGAAAACATAGGAATATACATTTTCCCTTTCCTCTTGGGACTTAAAGCTCTTTTCCTTCTGAGTGGAAGCCATGTACACACATAAATGCCCTAGGAATGGGATTTTGAAACTTATTTTAATTAAAATTTTTTTCAATGTACTGAGTTCTTCTGAGTTTCCAAGAATATGAACTTCAGTTTTTCCTTCGGGGAAATTAGACCCAAGTTCAGGAAAAACTAGAATTTACGCATGTTCTCAGATTCCCCCTGCCCCCTCACCCCATTCAGCTGAAAGAGCTGGGCAGTGAGTGCTTTGGGACCCAGGGCAGGAAGAGCCATTAGAGAAATTGCAGAGGGAGGTATCTGAGGGTTTGGCTGCGTTTTCCCCACATCAGAAGAAGGTGGGGCCTGGGGTGTAGAGATGTGTTACGATGGGGAGTGAGTATGCCAGGCTGACTGGCTGGAACACAGATTTTTTAAGGCAGAATAGGTGAGAAGTACAATTGAAAAAAGCAGGTTGAGGCTGTTTATTAATTGGACACTTCTGTGTGTGTACTTTGTGCCAAATGTGGGCTCTAGGTGCTTTTTCTGATGTGTCAGTGAGCAAACGAGACAGAGATCCTTGTCTTCGGGAACTTTTAAAAGAAGTGAACTGTGTGGGAATTCTGTGGCAGTCCAGTGGTTAGGACTCTGCACTTGTGAAATATATAGTGTGTTAGGTGGGAAGCATTATGGAAAACAAAAGGAGGTAAAGGGGATAAGAAATGTGTGGATAGGATGGAGTTACCATTTTTAAAGAAGATATCAGGAGAGGCTTCATTGTGAAAGCATACTTGAGAGTGAAAACACGGAGGAGTTGAGGGAGTTAGCAGGGCAGACATCTGACAGAAGAGAGTAGCTGGCAGAAGGAATAGCAGCTGCAGAGTCCCTGAGTCCATAGCTGCCTGGCGTGGCTGAAGGCCATCGCTGAGGCAGGTATGGCTGGAGCGAAGTGAGCGTTGGGGAGAGTAGTAGTCGGTGAGGTCAGACTCATTGGAAGTCCTGGAGGTCTTTGTAAGAAATTTGGTTTTTAATTTTGGTAAAAGGGTACTTTTGGAAGGTCTGATAGAAGAGTGATCCAATCTGACTTTAAGAAAAATTATTTATATGGCTGCTCTGGGTCTTAGTTGCAGCATGCAGGATCTTCAGTCTTCGATCTTCACTGCAGCAGGATTTGGAATAAATTAGAGTGGCTAGAGGAAGGAAGGGTGGAAGCAGAGGTAGATGTTTTGGATTGAGGTAGGCTTTGAATGATCATGAAAAAAGAATTACTTAAATTTTTTTCAAATTAAAAAATTAAAAGTTGTAAAAAAATTTTTATACAACTTCAAAGGTTGCTTTCCATTGACAGTTATTGCAATATATTGGCTGTGTTCTCCACACGGTACAGTACAGCCTTGGGCCTGCCTGACACCCCGTAGTTTGTACCTCTCACTCCCCCACCACTGTTTCCCCTCCTCCCTCCCAGCATTTTGTTGAGTCTTAGTTGTAGCATGTGAAATCTTAGTTTAATTGTAGCATGTGGAATCTAGTTTCCCGACCAGGGATCTAGCCTGGACCCTCTGACTGGAAGCATAGAGTTTTAGCCACTGGACCACCAGGGAAGCCCCAGAATTACATTTTCTAAGCTGTATGTTCTTTTCAGTGGTGGCTCAGATGGTGAAGAATCTGCCTGAGATACAAGTGACCTAGGTTCGATCCCTGGGTTGGAAAGATCCCTTGGTGAAGGGAATGGCTACTAACTTCAGTATTCTTCCTGGAGATTTCCATGGACAGAAGAGCCTGGCAGGAACCATGCGGTTGCAAAGAGTCAGATACGACTGAACTTCTAACACTTTCACTTTCACATGTTCTTTTCAGTAGTGACTAGAGTATTTTCTTAGATTTTTGCTGTATCCTCAAATGTCTAAAGCTGGACCTGAGAAAGATTTTTCTTTACATCTGAATATACTTGAATACTTAGTGTGTTTGAGAGTTTAGAAAATACACCTTCTTGAATTATAAATGAAAAATAGTTTATACATCCTCAAGGATCAAAACTCAAAAGGTGCAAAAATGTAGATGGTGAAAGTCTTCCTTCCACCCCTGCCCCAGCCACCTTGAGGCAACCATTGTCGTCAGTGGCCTGTGCATCTTCATTCTATGAACACCTGGAAGGTAATAGGTGTGTTTTGGTATGTGTAGTTTGGTGAAATCAAAGCTTTTATAAGCCAATAGAGACTTGTTTGAGGAATATATTTTGCTCTGCCCTTTTGGAAGTACTAATAATGATTGATATGGTTCCCTACAATTAAGTGTCTCTGTTTTTGTATATTTTCTGTATAAAGTATATTTTGTAAATAAACACAGCACACAAAACAAAATTGACAAAGAAAACCCTATATATAGGCCAGTGGGTACCATTGTCTGTCTCTTTGGTAGAGTCAGTAAAATACTAAAACCCTAATTCACCAAATGTCTTCTACTAGAACTTGTTTTCTGTTAATGAGCTCCTTTTTGAAGAAAATGTTTGTAAATACAGAACCGTCTGACGATTGAAATAGGTTTCCAGTAAAAATCAGCATGTGATTAGGCAAAATTCTTAATATCAGAAAGTTACTTTTAGAAAAAAAGTTAGTAAATAAGCTTGCTGCCTTTTAGAAAGATTTTATCAAGGTACTTTCAAGTCAGATATGATTTCCAAATAACCTGAACATTCTGTACTACCTTCCAGCTTAGGTAGGGAAAGAATTTCTTCCCAGCAGTCTTCAGTCTTTATTTTGTATTTGATGCTATTTCCTTTTTGTCTTCCTTTTGTAGGAATGAAGGCAGTTTTCCACTGTCAGGGAGGGGCTCAATGAGGAAAACAGAGGTCGGAAAACTGTAACTGATAAATGAACACTTCCAATTCTCCAGCCCAGTGATGTTCAGATTTTTTGTTTGTGTATCCCCTAAAGAACACAAAGCACATACTATGTATCCTCTCACTCATTTAAGTTGACATTGGAAATCTTTCATAGTAAATTTAGACAATAACAGGAGGGTTTTTTTTTTTTGCTATTAAAAATACTGTGTATTTTTGCTAAAACCTTAAAACTATGACTTTTTCCCATATACAATTTGTAGAAAATGTTCATCACATGTCTGATTTAGCAAAGCTGGTCCTCACTCTGAAGCCAGGTAGGTGAACTCCGTCTTAAATTTCTGTCAGAAAAGCCTCAACATCTGACTACCCTGGTGGTCCAGTGGTTAAGACTCCACACTCCCCATGCAGGGGGCAAGGGTTCAGTCCCTAGTCTGGGAACTAAGATCCCTGCATGCCCTATGGTGCAGCAAACAGAAACAAAACTCAGTGTCATTTTCCTGTCCAAATGATTTTATGTAAACACCTTTACTCCTGTCTCACCTTGTTATTGTTGCTGTTTTGTTTTATATTTAAAAATTTTTGTTGTTGTTGCTTTTATTTATCTGATAACTAGTGGTTTGTTCTCATCTACACTAACTCTAGGTTTGTGCAAGCGGTGACAGGTACATAGGTAACTGATGTATAGAGCTTATTTGGTGAATTTTTAGTTTCATTATGTTTTCTGGACAGCCACACCACCACACATGAATACAGTATGGGACATTCCTTATCCCTTTGGCCAAGCTTTATTAAAACCAGTATCACTGCTCACATCTGGACTTCCTATTTCCTTCATGTCAGATTTCTGGATCTCTTTCATGCCTGAGGGTCATGCGTCTTGAAGCCGACTCCATGGGTGCACTTGTGAATTTTGGCAGTGGATTCTCTGGCCACTGCCTCAGTGATGGCAGAATGGCCCTTCTCTGCATCTTGTTTGCTGGAGGCATTTTGTGGGGTCCAGATTGGAAAGGTGTCTCATTTCCAAATTCATGTTATTACACAGATAGATGAGGCTTGGAGCTCTGACAGAAATTTGTAACTTGAATGAAATAAAGTACAGAGTAAGTTAGTTACCATTCCTTTGTTTGCTGTGGCAGATGTTATTTTATAGCCTGGGGAAATGCGTGATTGTAAGATTCTGGAAGTAAAGTGGGAGAAGTGAAATTGTAAGTGGGGAGGGGGTGATGAGAAGGAGAGTTCTCAGATCAGCTGGAGGAGAGAAAACAGTGGAAGCTGAAGATTTAGAAACTGATTCCCCTAACTGATCCAAACCCTTTGCAAAGTTGCTCTAGGGCTCCAGTGCTTTAGTTTGAAAATTGCTGTTCTCACCTGTTTCATACTGCCTGGATATTTGGCTGGCTACATGAGAATGTTAGACTATCCTTAACTGTACTCCTTAGGATAGTATTTTCCCTTGGCGGGGGGGACAAAAACCAATAACCAAAAAACTCTTCTTTTGAGAAAGGTGTACTATAAAAGCACAAGAACAACAGAAAGACCAAAACAAAAGACCAGAACTGCGCTACACAAAAAGTAGGTCTCCTATACTAGGATGTCAGGGAAAGTCATGGGAAGTTGATGGTTGAGGAGATGAAGCACATGTAATCTACAGTGTTTCAGTGTGTGATACAAGTGATTTTTCAGTAGAGGTGAATGTGGATCCTCTCTCTACTGCTTCATATTCTTAAGGACCTTGTGACCTCATCCCCCAACCCCAGCTCAGAGTTTGAGTGTTAACGATTGTGATGCTTGGGGGTAAGGATAAGATAAATTCTTTAGATTAAAAAAAAAAAGCCCAATACTCAAGTTTAATGATTAAAGCTACATGTTCCAGAAGATCTACTTAATGGAGGATGTATACTTTTCATGAATTGCAGTGCTTAAAAAAATAGCAATCATGGAATGAGAGGAAGTATTTATGATCAAAAGTTATGAAAAGAACTATTACTGATAAAGGAATTTTGGCATCACATGATGTTGTTTGCTTGCAAAGTTGTATCTGACTCTTTTGACCCTGTGGATTGTAGTCCGCCAGGCTCCTCTGTCTATGGGATTTCCCAGGGAAGAATACTAGAGTGGGTTGCCATGCCCTCCTCCAGGGGATCTTCCTGACCCAGGGACCGAATCTGTATCTCCTGCATTGGCAGAGGGATACTTTACTGCTGAGCCACCGGTGAACCCCATTATGTGTTCTATGTGTTCCTGAAAAAATTCTCAAATAAGATAGTTTATGGGAAAATACCATTGGTGCAGACTCCTCAAAGCTGATGCAACTTCTAATGAGAACAATGATTAGCATTTGGGGGATAACTTGGATAGCCAGGGCAAGCAGGCTGGAGGCTGCCCCAGGGGACATTAAAAATTGATGGGCAGAGTTGACTGGAAATGCTGGGGTGTGACAGAGATGGTGTGGAGGAGGAGGAGCAGGCACACAGTGCAGCCCTGTCATTAGTGGAGAGTTTTTCCAGTTGGGAGGTACACCTTTTTGGAAAGGGAGAACTGGTGCAGATGCTAATTTTTAATTTTCTTGAAACAGAGCTATAAGGACTTGTAGCCACCGAGCTGAGGGATGTTTCTTGCTGAAGATTAGTATTCTTTTTCACTAATCTGGCTCCCCTAATTTATGAAAAAAAAATCCCATATGAAACAAATCCTGGTTATGTATGAGCTGATTGATGTTTCAGAAATGTGTTATAGCAGAACAGATAATATTTTACAGCAAACAGGTGATTCACCCTCCCCCAACCCTTTGACTCCAGGACTTCAGATCTCCATTAGATTAACAGAAGCTCTAATTAAAAGGGATATAGCCATACATAGCTTCAGTGTCTCTGGGCTCAGATCTGCAAACCATTTCTAGGATTTCAGTTCAGAGTTGAACAGTGTCGTTGCTTGTTTTAGCAGCAGACTCTTGTTTTTTTAGTTTTTAAAGCATCCATCATCAAATTGTTCTAAAATCAGTTTCCATACTTAGGTATGATGAACACTACAGAAAGCTCAGAGAATGGGTTTTGCTTGCTAACTAACATTAACCTCTGATGCTGATGTAATGTTCTTTGTTGTTGTTGTTTAGTCGCTAAGTTGTGTCTGACTCTGCAGTTCCATGGACTGTAGCCTGCCAGGCTCCTCTGTCTGTGGAATTTTCCAGGCAAGAATACTGGGGTGGGTTGCCATTTCCTTCTCCAGGGTATCTTCCCAATCAATGGTTGAACTCACGTCTCCTGCATTGGCAGGCGGATTCTTTACCAGTGAGCTACCAGGGAAGCCCATGATATCCTTTACTATGGCTCAAGAATATAAAATTGGCTGACATACACTGGATTGATTCTTCTACTTGCTTTCATATATGGCAACCAGAGTATCAGAAGTAACATATTTGGGAAAAAACTTTTTTTAATTTTTTTAAACATTTGATGGTGTTCTGAGGCTGTAGGATTTTAGTTCCCTGACCAGGAAGTGAAAACCTGCCCTCAGCAGTGAAAGCATGGAGTCCTAACCACTGGGATGCCAGGGAATTCCCAAAATAAGCTTTCTTAGTGTTTCTTTTCAAGGTCAGGGGACAAAAACTGCAGGAAGAAAATGGCAACCCACGCCAGTATTCTTGTCTGGAAAATCCTCTGGACAGAGGAGCTTGCTGGGCTATAGTCCATGGGATTGCAGAGGGTCGGACAAGACTGAGTATGTTTCTTTTCGCAGTCAAGGGACGAAACCTGCAGTAGTAAGGTAGCTTCCTTCCGCAGCATTGTTTAACAGCTGACACCTGCTTTCCCTTAGAACTTTGATTGCTTTTCACCAAACAGCCTGTGGTTATACTTTGTCAGATGCCTTGTTTTCTTTCAGATGGTTCCTTAAAATAAATTAGAGTTATCAAAACTTTTGAATATATCTAAGGATAAAAGTCGGAGAAGGCAGTGGCACCCCACTCCAGTACTCTTGCCTGGAAAATCCCATGGGCAGAGGAGCCTAGAAGGCTGCAGTCCATGGGGTCGCTAAGAGTTGGACACGACTGAGCGACTTCACTTTCACTTTTCACGTTCATGCATTGGAGAAGGACATGGCAACCCACTCCAGTGTTCTTGCCTGGAGAATCTCAGGGATGGGGGAGCCTGATGGGCTGCCGCCCATGGGGTCACACAGAGTCGGACACGACTGAAGCGACTTAGCAGCAGCAGCAGCAAAGATAAAAGTAGCATTTAAAGAGTTCATTTTACAAAAGGAATTTGAGTAATAGAAGATTAGGTTGACTAATGAAGATTGAAAAATGGCATTTTAGCTGTTTTTCGATGTGACTAGGGCCATCAGAGACTGAAAACACTGAAACTGTCCAGTGAAGAGGAATAAATCGTACCCACCGGAACAAAACCTCTGCTCTTTTTCCAGGGAGGAACTAGCTTTGGTTTCTCCAGAGTCTTACGAACAGGCTGCTAAGGTAGGTGGTGATAGTGTGAGATTACTGGTTAGGCAGGAATGTTAGTTTCTGCAATCTTCTGATGTACTGTATTTTAAAGCATTTCCTGTTTTTTTTTTTTTTTTTTTTTTTTTAAGGTTGCTGGGAAAAGGCCTAGGGTGGCCAATTCCTTGTATGAGCAAGACGTCTTTATTTAGTTTTCCTATCTACCTGGGAACTTACCAGCTCATGATTAATTGAGGATTCCTGTTAAAGAAAACAGAAAACAATACACAGATTTATGGTTTCACATCCATTTGCTTTTTAATCCATTGAGCCCATCAAATATTTAAGTTATGTCCAGGTTTATAAATAACCTCTAATTTTTCACTCAGTTCTTGAACAAACGTTTATTGGCAGTTCCTGCACAATCTTGGCACATTGTATGCTCAGTTTTTTTTTTATTTTTAATTTTTACTGGAGTATGGTTATTTTACAGTGTTGTGTCTCTGCTGTGTAGCAGAGTGAATCCGCTATATGCTTACTTATATCCTCTCTTTTCTTGATTTCCTTTCCATTTAGGTCACCGCAGAGCATTGAGTAGAGTTCCTTGTGGCTATACTGTAGGTTCTTATTAGTTATCTATTTTATACATCATCTGCTCAGTTCTTGATGATTGATGAAGTCCCGCGTTGTCTAACAATGCACTACATCTAGAAGCAAAGAGCGGCTGAGGTGCTCCCTCTTAAGCACTCAAAAATCAGTGGTAGAGGCAGTTACATACACACAAAACAGAAAAGACTTTTTAGTTCTTGAGGTTTTTGGTTTGTTAGTCTAGATTTCACTAGCTTAGTTCTGTATTGCTTGAATCATGGAGTCTGCTTTAAAGCATGAACCTGGTCAGTCTTGTACAGCTAACTGATGCTTGTGGAAACAGCCATAAGGGCTTGGTAAATGGAGAGTTGGTTGTGGTCTAGTCGCTCAGTCCTGTCCAAGTCTCTTCCGACTCCTTGGACTGTGGCCCACCAGGCTCCTCTGTCCATGGGATTTTCTAGGCAAGGATACTGGAATGGGTTGCCATTTCCTCCCTCCAGGGAATCTTCCCAACCCAGGAATTGAACCCAAGTCTCCTTCATTGGAAGGCAGATTCTTTGCCACTGAGCCACCTGGGAAGCCCAAATGGAAAGATTACTCTATCACCTTGTATATTATATAACATTATATATAGATTATGTCACCTTCTAATATATGTGTATTATGTAACACTGATTATTTACATTTTCTGTGTGTGTATCTGTGTGTGTGTGTCAGTGTCTCAAACAGAGGATTACATTAGGTGATTGAGAAATGGTGCCTAAATGCCTTCTCCAAGCAAGTGGAATCTGAACATGTTGATGCAGGAAGGGATTTCATTTTATGGGGAAGAAACTTAGGTTCAGAGAGGTTGTGATGCCCTAGTCGTGTCCGACTCTTTGCGACCCCATGGACTATAGCATCCATCCATGGCTCCTCCGTCCATGGGATTTTCAAGGCAAGAGTACTGGAGTGGGTTGCCATTTCCTTCTCCAGGGAATCCTCCCAACCCAGGGATCAAGCCCGGTTTCCCACATTGTAGGCAGACGCTTTTACCGTCTGAGCCACCAGGGAAGTCCATACTATAAATTAACAACAAGTTAATAGCAGAGTGACCTTGGGTAATTTCCAAACAGAGGTCTGAGTCATAGTGTTAAGTGCCCAAGCCTTAAAACAGTAATTTCAATAAAGATTATGTTACCTTTTGTTGAAGAATAGATTTATATCAACCCTGGAATGTAAGTTATGTATATCCTCATTATAGATAAAGAGACTAATAATCAGATTGTTTTTGGCACTATCAGAGATTGACAGAATTGCAGCTCAGACCTAGGTCTCTTCTAGTACTGTGGTAATTCCAGTATCCATTTCTTGAACTTTACAGTGTATCAAGGACACTTTAAAATTTGAGAGGTGTGTTAAAAGAATGCAGTGGATTGAGAAATCTACTCAAGGACTCAGATAGCAAATAATAGCTGTTGTATTCTAGATAGTATACTTTTAGCTTTGTTTGGGAGAACATTTCTAAGGAGATGAAGGTCACATGTTCCCCAACCTTGCAAATGTCACAATAAAACCAAGGCCTAAGTGTGTCAATAGACTGCCATTATAAATGGTGCCAAGCATAATCTCAGGGAATATTCAACTCAGTATTTTGGAGCTATTTCAACTACATGGCTGAAATTGCATTTGTAGAAAGCTTTTATAAAAGGCCTTCTTTTTTTGCATGTTTTGCAAGGTGATTATTAAGGCCAGTAGAAATTCCTCATGGTCCCATTGTTTTATTTGTTCACTTACTATGAGTTTCATTATAGTTAAGTCGGTTTTAAATAATCTCTTATTTAGTGGAGGGATAAATTAGGAATTTGGATTTAATAGATACTACTATATATAAACTACTTAAGCAGAGCTCTACTGTATAGCACAGGAGCTATAGTCAGTACCTTGTAATAACCTATAATGGAAAAGAATCTACAAAAGAATCTATCTGTATATCTGAATCACTTAGCTGTATACCTGAAATGTTATAAATCAATTGTAATTCAATTAGAAAAATATTCTCTTCCAGTTGAGCTTTAGGATAATTTTTGGAAATAATTTTGAAATTTAATTGTATAGCAAACTTACTTTTAGAGAGTTATTATTATGATGCTGAAGATACTTAAGAGAACTGGGGTCAGCATATAGAAACTTTTTTGAGGGAAATAGAATAAAAGTTTAATAAGTGGCTCTGGGTAAAAATTTAGGGTTATTATTATTATTTCAAGCTAATAAATTGGCATTTGCATCTTGGTTCAAGTGACTTTTGGTAATTTTGTTTATTTTGGTCAGAATTGAGAGTTATTTATTCTGTTTCTAAGAGCTAAGACTTTCTATTTATTTCCTAATAAATTAGATCCAATGATGCCTAACAAACTGTCAAGGAAGAAGATCCTTCAAATAAAATAGCTTTTAGTCTAGTATGATAGACAGGTAAATTTTCCTTTGCAATTTTTATTTATTAAAAAAAAGTTATTGACTATTCCAGAATGCAAAAAAACCCCATAAAGGATAATATAATGAAAGTGTGCCCATACTACCAACTAGTTGAAGGAAAACATTACTAATACATTTGAAGCCTCTTTACGCCCCTTCTTGCGGGTCTCTCTTCTTCCTCTTCCCATTTCACCCCATTAAGTATCCAGTACCTGAATTTTGCTTATATAATTGCCGTTTATTCTTTTTTTTTTAAAATTGCTTTTTAATTGAAGGATAATTGCTTTACAGAATTTTGTTGCTTTCTGCCAAACATCAGCATGAATTAGCCACAGGTATAGATATGTCCTCTTATTCCATATGTATTTATCATAACAGAATGCTATAGAATGTCATGAAATTTAGTGTCTAATATCTTAACCAGGCCAAAAAAAAAAAAAATCTTTCCAAGTTTCAATATGTTCTTGTTTTGTTTAGAAAAACATCCTGATTTTATATGCAAAGAAAATTTTAAAGATTTGAGAATTTAGTGTTCACAAAATTGACCTTAAGTTTCAGATTCCTATCTTATGTGGAACAGTCTCTGTTAAGCTAAATTTATGCGTGTTCTGTAACTGATACATTCTCCATAATAAGTTGAAGGATTATAGTGCCATAAAGAGTAGGTAATATAATCATTCAAATGGCTGTTTTTAGTAATTACTTCTTACTTGAATTTGAGCCAATGACCTGAATTTTATTACTATGTCATTTCATTCGTTTGGTGTAGACACTCATATATCTTATGTAAAAGCTATAAAAAAACAAAAACATTTTGAAAATATAGATTAGAAAAAGATTTTGTGTTTCTTTGCTGTAGTCACTGTAGAGTTTGTTAGTCACAGTACATATGTGGAATATGTAAAAAGCACTGCAGTGAATCCAGCGTCAAATAATGTTTCTTGAGCAATTCCTTTATTCATCACACATTTATTAAGCATGTGTTATGTTAGATATTGGAGATACAAAAATGATTAGACATTGTTCCTGTGTTCAAGGAGTTGATAATATGGATGAGATAAATGAATCTATGGATATAAGCACTGTGACATTTAATAAAGAGTTTGACAAACATCAGGGAGTAATTACTTCTGTCAGGACATTGGGGTAAGAATGGAAAAAGTGAGTGCTAGGAAAGCCTCATCTAAGAGGAGATGAGTCTCTGAGAGAATGATTAGGTTTGATTTGGAGGAATAGGACTTCTCATTCATAGGAAGGTTATTATGGTAATGGTGAAGAACACATTTTGGAGGTTTGAGTGATTTGGTTTGGAATTGGCTCCATTGCTTACTCTGATTTTGGGATGTTACTTAAAGGGCTGTCACGAAGAGCTTAACACAGTTCCAGGTGCACACCAGATAGTCACAGAATGAAAGCTGCTACTGCTATTATCTTTGTTGTTCAGTTGCTAAGTCATGTACAACTCTTTGCGATCCCCATGGATTACAGCATACCAGAATACCCTGTCCTTCACAGTCTCCTGGAGTTTGCTCAGATTTGTATCCATTGAGTCAACGATGCCATCCAGCCATCTCATCCTCTGTTACCCCCTTCTCTTCCTGCCCTCAATCTTTCCTAGCATCAACGTTTTTTTCCAGTGAGTGAGCTCTTTGTATCATGTAGTCAAAGTATTGGAGCTTCAGCAAGAGCCTTTCCAATGAATATTCAGGATTGATTTCTTTTAGGATTGGTGAGGTCTTAAACTTTGAACTGGTTGATCAGATTTGAGGGTGGGCATTGTTACAAAGAGAAGATCTTAATTGGTTCAGATCAATCAGTGCTTGTCCCTGGAGATGGGATAGTATAAGGCCTACTGAAGGTGATGGCACCCCCACTCCAGTACTCTTGCCTGGAAAATCCCATGGACGGAGGAGCCTGTGGGCTGCAGTCCATGGGGTCGCTAAGAGTTGGACACAACTGAGCGACTTCACTTTCACTTTTCACTTTCATGCATTGGAGAAGGAAATGGCAACCCACTCCAGTGTTCTTGCCTGGAGAATCCCAGGGAAGGGGAGCCTGGTGGGCTGCCAGCTATGGGGTTGCACAGGGTCGGACACGACTGAAGCGACTTAGCAGCAAGGCCCACTCAAGGAACGTGTCAGCTGTACTAGCAGGAGGAGTGGAGTGGATACTGGGGAGAAAAGCACGTTAATCATCTTACACATCAGTGGCAGACAGGGGAAAAGAGCCAGTGAAATAGGAAAGTGATGTGAGAGAAGGAAGGAGAACCCCCAGGGAAGTACCTTAACCCAGAGTCAAAGGAGTTTTGAAGAGGAAAGACGAAAATGGTGTCAATTCAAATAGCCATTGGATTTGGTAGGAGGTCATCAGTGACCTGAGAGTGTCTATAGCCTGGAGGGATAGACGGCATATGGTTGTGTGGAAGATAAACAGTAATGTGGAAACAGCAAGTACATACACCAAAAAAAAAAAAAGAAATTAAGTGGTAAATACAGGCTGGTTGTTTAAGAAAGAACTGAATTAAGGGGGTGCTAAAAAGTAAGTTAAGAATATTGTCGTGGGTGGACATTACCTACCTGACATCTGCGTCTCCACCAAGGCGGCCAGTTCCAACTCCCCGAGGGCAACCTCCTTCCTGCAAACACTCTTCCTCTTGTGAAGTTCTTCACAGGGACAGCAGCACTAACCCAGGCACCCCCAGCAGGGTCATTGGTGTCATTCCAGATGTGACATTGGCCTCCACTGCCATCTTTAGTGACTCATTTCCAAAGGCCTGTCCATCTTCATAGATCCCGCTTTAGGATATTCCTGTGTTCAGGTTGTCTGGGTCAACCATTCTGGGTACTGTGAGGGACACTGAAGGACTAAGAATGTCCACTGTGGCCCTCTCTTTGTCTTCCTCCTAACCTATCACCACACTGCTCCTCCCCACCCCACCAGAAAATGTAAATCCCCAAATAATGGTTGTTAATCATCAAGAACTTGCCTTCCCCATCCCAGGAACCTTCACTTAAAAGCTAAGACTGAATGTAGGCTGACCCCTCCCATGAAGACAAAATCATGTTTTGTTTTGTTTTGTTTTCAGGCTGAGCTGCGTGGCATGTGGGATCTTAGTTTCCCAACCAGGAATCGAACCTTTGACCCCTGCATTGGGAGTGTGGAGTCTTAACCACTGAACCGTCAAGAAAAGTCCCCAAATCATTGTGATTTTAATTGCATTTCAAAAAGCAATCATTGTGGGAGACTTTTCACCCATGTTTGCTGAATGAACTTAGGGTTTGAGTCAGGTTTGAGCTCCGATTCTAAAGATAGCTTCTTGTGTGGCCTTGGACAAGTCCCCTCAGTGTTTTCTCAGTCTCTGATGAGTGGTAGTCAATAAACATTTCACAGGAAAGCTGAAAGCTGTAAAGGTCAAGTGAGATAATACATAAAAGATTTGTCAACTAAACTGTTATACAAATATTGTTTGGTAGTAAGCGCATTGTTTATTTAAATCCTATCTTCTCATAGAGGGATGTAAGGTATGCTAGAACTATGTAGAGCTGAATTTATGGAAGACAAGAGGTAGGGGGAGGGGAGGTTGAGATATGAATGGAGTGACTGAAACACAGTCCTGGTTCAGAAACAGTTACTCCCCTTGGAAATCCTTAGGTTTTACATAATTTTTGTTAACAGTGTTTCATGTGGCCCAACTGTCTATACAATTGAAATTCCTTTTGGAATGCAGAGAAAGGACCACAGTGCAGAATGTTTGTGGTTTAGGTTATCAAGATGATTTTGTTTGACATTGCAAAGTTCAGTGAGAATAATATGTGTTTAATGTAGCAGGTGTTATCAGTTTATGTCACTAGTATATGATTGATCTTATCTTTGGCCCTAAGTCAATATCTCACCACATTCTAGTCTAAATAATTCTAAAATTTTTGGATTAGACATTATTCACATCGGAAGACCTTTTGCAGTCATTAAATACCGTACAATTTTATTCCTATACATTTCTGTTTCTTAGGTTAACAGTCACTTTCTCTGCTTCATTTTAAGCAGCCTGATGTTTTGAAATAAAACAGGGAGAATGATAGTATGCTCCATGTAAGGTGATGGTGAAGATAAAATGAGCTTTAAAAATTTAGAATGGGGACTTCTCTGATGGTCCAGTGGCTAAGACTCATCACTCCCAATACAGGGGTCCCAGGTTCAATCCTTGGTCAGGGAACTAGATCCCACATGCTGCAACTAAGACTTCTCATGCTGCAACTGAGTTTACATGTCACAAATACATGATCTCACATTCTGCAACTCAAACCTGAGTCAGCCAAATAAATAAAGTTGTTAAAAACAATTTTTGAATGGTGTCAGGCATAGTTCAGGTGAGCAGCTATATTATAGTTATTTGTTCTCTGTAAATACTTGATGGGGATGAGAAAGAAGTGAATGGATGCTTCCCACAAAACAGTTGCTGCAAAAATTGGGGAATTTAGTTTTAGATAAACTGAGAAAAACCAAATGAAGTTTCCTTAACTGTGACTCAGATTCCATGCTGGTTTCCATTGTGGGGATGGCACTGTACACAGGATACGTCTTCATGCCTCAGCACATCATGGCGATACTGCACTACTTTGAAATTGTACAGTGACCAACATGTGACCAAGTCAAGAAGCTCCTTAGGGAAGACCCATCGCCTGAATTTGGAAAGAGACTTCATCAGATGTCATAAGAAACTCTCCTAGATGTCAACATAACCAACCCTATGAATATAAAGACTAAAATTCATGAGTAGAACAGGAAAGCGATCCTGACTCATGTGTTGTGTTCTTTATTTTTAATTTTAAAAGAGGCTCTTGTATAGTAATTTTTGTCTATTTTAACATTGTAGTCATTTGTACTTTGATATCAGTATTTTCTTAACCTTTGTGACTGTTTCAATATTACCCAGTGAAAGCTTTTCTTAATGTAACTTTGAGTACATTTTAATTGCCTTCTATTTCTAAAACCTAAAGTCATTAGTTGGGCTTTACTGTTCTTGCTATTGTATGGCATACATATCTGCCTGGAAATATTTATACTCTTGACCAAAGTTTTGTAAGAAAAAAAAATTCAAGATTTGGGGCAAGGGGGCTGGGGAGGGAGGATATTTTATTGAGAACTATTTACAAAAGACTTATCTGTAAGTTTGAACTCAGGAGTACAGTTTTAGTTATCTAGACTCTTATCAGCTTTTGCTTTAAAACTATGAAGTGTTTCTTAATGAAAAAGGAAGATCTCGCTAAAGTTAAAATAAGGAATATTTCACCTTTTAAATATTTAATTCATGTGTGAACTCATTTCCAGAAAACTTTGATGATGGTTCTTGTGACAAATGGTGGTTAAGCAGCGTTATTATGTAAGGCTTATATACCATAGAGTTTTCAACAGAAGGTAATGAGCTTCTTCTGAGGGCCACTAGTAGCACTGGACTTAAATTTAGTTTCATGATTGTAATGGGTGCTGCAAATGCATTTGCACATTGCAATGTGATGAGATGAATTGTTAAAAACTATAACAAAAAGAAATGTAAACTTGGTTAAAATCTGCTCACTCTTTGTATTGTTTTTTTTTTTAAAGATTTTTATTCTGTAAATGTAAGATGACTACCTAATTTTTGGATGTAAACTCATTAAATTCGAAGAGAGAAAAATCAGCTGATGTAGCAGTATTTTTTTCCCTTGATGGTTAAATATTGATCTAATATTTATATTTCTGAATTGATTGCTGTGGGCCAATAAGCAGTAAGTATATTTTAACATGTCTCTCAACATAAAAGTATTGCTAATTTAAAAAATTAGACTTTTTTAAAGCATGCTTCCCAGAATGTTTTGCAAATTTTTTTTTTTTTAGAAAAATTTAAATACTTTTGGCATCAGATTGTACAGATTAGACTTTTGAAGTGTTTTCTAGCCCAGAGGTGCTAAGTAATATTTGAAAGGCTGGTATTTTAAAATAATCAATTGATAAAAATTACCATTAGATAGGAAGAGTGAAGGTAATATATAATTTGAATTTGAAGTGGTTAAAAGTAGATTATCTCAAGTGAAATAATGAATATGAGGATGTAAGTCTGAATTTATTCAATTAGTGCTCAAATTTGGCTTTCCCCATTGACATCCTCTCTCCCCTCTTAATCATTGACAAGTAACTTCTAACATAGGAATCTCTGCTGAGTTGAAAACAAGAAAAGTCAAGAATCATTAGTTGACAGGGATATCCAGATAATCTGTCTTCGCCTCTATTCAGAAATCTTTAATTCATCCTCACTCTGCTGAAATCCATTAAATTGCTGTTGTATAGCCAATGGTTGTTATGAAACACTGACCTGAGAGATAGATGGAAGATAAGTTTAGCCTTACAGAGAATTAACAAATAATTTTTTTTTAACCTTACAGAGAATTTTGAGAAGAGTCAGAAAGAGAAATAGAAGCAGGTCCACTGAGAGGTAATCAGGGAAGCATATTCTCACCCACTGATACAAGGGTCTGGCCCATTTATCAGTAAATAATAAATGGGAGGTCATTTCACTTTATCTGTTTGCAAGAAGGTATTTATTAGATAATTCTGTATAGGTTGCTTATGTTTTTGTGTCTTCTAAACAGAGATGCTGGCTGTCTTTTTTTTCTGGAATATTTTTCAAGGATGTTTGTATGATAGAGAAGATAAAGAAGAGATAATATCTCCATCTAGAACAAAGGGCAGGTGTACTTAGAGCTTTGGAAGGTGAAGGTAAAGACTGTCTCCTTATGAAGCAATGAACATCATAAACAATCTGAGTTCCCTGTGCTCAGGATTCCTCTCCTGGAATGTGACCCTCTGCATGTACAGGTGTCACCTGGTCCTTTTTGCTTTGTCCTGTGGGGACTGGAGCTTGGGAACCAAACAAGAAAGTGATACTTGGGCTATTTCTATGTGTAAAACTAAGTCTTTCGTGTCTGACCCTGGACCTCAGCCTTCTGCCAGCACCCACAAAGCTACGCCAAACTAACTTGTTAGCTTGCAGACCATTCACAGTTCTTGACACTGTTTTGGTGGTGAGAATGAGATGAAGAAGAGATGTGGTGTCTGCTAGAAGAGGAAGGACCACAGCCCCGCAGGCCAGATTCAGAGATGAGACACACTCTGGTATCCAGTAGTAAATGCTCTTGCTCAAGTGCTGGGCGAGTTAGGGGAACCAGGGTCCCCTGCTATCCTACTTGTTAACTAATCCTTTGAAGCTGAGAAGTGAGAGACATGATTGTGCCAATCTGCTTACCTGGTGCCTTGGTGGTTGGTTATGTTCCTCTGGGGAGTTGGAAGAAGGAACCTCGTGATAAAGGGACAGCTCTAAAGACATTGTGTCTGTCATGCTAAGTCAAAGAACCTCCAAATGGAAATCAATGGTGACAACACTGTTGAATTGTTGAATAACATGAGGGCATATTATTCACATTTGGGTGGTCTGGAACATTCCATGTTTATTCAGGTGAACTGAATGCAAAGCCTTGCTTATCGGCTCAGAGCTGCTCTCTCCCTCTGTTGCCTCTTCTCCCGATCCTGGCTTCAGGTTCATTAAAGGTAAGATCCAGTGCACCCTACCCGGGTATGCTGGGGAGTTTCACAGAGGGTAGAGAGTCAAACTTGATGGCTCTGTAGGATATACTTACCTAAGTCATCCTACCCATTCCTGTGGGATAAGGGGCACCTGTGGAGTTTGGACTTTTTTTGTAATGCAGAAGGAAAATTTCTGACCTTGTTAGGGCTGATTCAGTCTACTCTTGTGGCTTGCTATGGTGGGTATGCAATTGATGTCGATGTCTGTGCTATGAATGCTTGTAAGTGTCAGAGATGATACCCATATTTGGCAAGAGAGATATGTAGAGAAATACTAGTATCTTTGGATTTCCACAACTCTGATGACCCCTTTGAGTTATAGGTCTCTATGACTAATGATTTAGCCATTTAGAATCTGGCATAAAGAGACATCTTCCATCTAAGGTGCTCCTTCCGTATTTGGACTCCTGGGTCCTCTTGCCCCCTGATAATGGCTGTCTGTTTGAAAAACAGCCAGGAACTTTCTACTGGGCTGTTCTCAGAACTGACTCACAAGTGAAGCACAGGAGTTGCCCCAGCTCCTGCATCTTCCATGCAAAATACTGGTCAACACCTCTGGATTTCATTCATTCCCATAGCCATTCTCAGTTTCTAGGGGCTGAACAAATGCCACCTTCCTGGTGGCATGGACTGACAAGGCAGTTTGGACTGTTGGCCCTCAGGCAATCCCTCCAAAAATAAGGACTAGATTCAGTTATTTAAACTGAATGGTGAGCCCTAGCTGAGGTATACTAGCTTGCCAGAGGGCCCCTTTGGAGGAACTGTCAACCTATGCCCTTTGAATGATGGAGGTCTCACTTGAGGCCAACAGTTGTAATAACATTTTCTTTCCAGGGATACCTTACATGATTTCTGGACTTTAGTTCTTTTCTGGAAGCAAGAAGTTAACTTGTGTCCTGAAAAACACCCTTCAGGGCAATCATAAGAGACCTGCCTGCAAGTGTTTTGAAACACTAACAGATCATGTGACCCTCAGATGACTGCAGAGATCTCTCTAACAGGGTTCTCCAGAAAGGTAACTGATTTATTATTCATGTATATGTTATGGGTAGTGATCTCTGTACCAGGAGTCATATGTTTAGAAAAGGTGGTACAAAATTTCATGATTTTAGTTGAAATGATCCATGACAGTGTCTTGGCTCTGGAAGGATTTCAGGCTGGTCTCAGCTCATTAGTAAGGGTGTTATGGATGAGAGAATTGCCCTGGACTTCCTTCTTAAAGGCTAAGATGGATTTTGTGTGATCTCAAGTACATTTGGCTATGCCTGGATTAATAATACCTTGGCCTGAGTGGAAAGGTCTTTATAGAAACATGGCTTTCTAAATTAGACCTTGATAGTTTTGGGGATTTATTAAGCAGGCAGGTTCTCAGACTCTGGGGGCCATGGTTGAGACTGATATAGGATGGCTGCTTCTTGTCAGAATCCTATTTAACAGTTCAGTTGCTCAGTCGTGTCCAACTCTTTGAGGCCCCATGGACTGCAGCACACCAGGCCTCCCTGTCCATCACCAACTCCTGGAGCTTACTCAAACTTATGTCGGTGATGCCATCCAACCATCTCATCCTCTGTCGTCCCTTTCTCTCCTACCTTCAATCTTTCCCAGCATCAGGGTCTTTTCAGATGAGTCAGTTCTTCGCATCAGGTGGCCAAAGTATTGGAGTTTCAGCTTCAGCATTAGTCCTTCCAATGAACACCCAGGACAGATTTCCTTTAGGATAGACTGGTTGGATCTCCTTGCAGTCCAAGGGATTCTCAGGAGTCTTCTCCAGCACCACAGTTCAAAAGCATCAATTCTTTGTGCTCAGCTTTCTTTATAGTCCAACTCTCACATCCATACATGACTACTGGAAAAACCATAGCTTTGACTAGACGGACCCTTGTTGGCAAAGTAATGTCTCTGCTTCTTAATATGCTGTCTAGGTTGGTCATAGCTTTTCTTCCAAGGAGCAAATGTCTTTTAATTTTATTGCTGAAGTCACCATCTGCAGTGATTTTGGAGCCCAAGAAAATAGTCTCTGACTGTTTCCATTGTTTCCCCATCTATTTGCCATGAAGTGATGGGACTGGATGCTGTGATCTTAGTTTTCTAAATGTTGAGTTTTAAGCCAATTTTTCCACTCTATTTCACTTTCATCAAGTAGCTCTTTGGTTTTTCTTTGCTTTCTGCCATAAGGGTGGTATCATCTGCATATCTGAGGTCATTGATATTTCTCCCGGCAATCTTGATTCCAGTTTGTGCTTCATCCAGCCCAGCATTTACATGATGTACTCTACATATAAGTTAAATAAGCAGGGTGACAATATACAGCCTTGATGTAGTTCTTTCCTGATTTGGAGCCAGTCTGTTGTTCTATGTCTGGTTCTAACTGTTACTTCTTGACCTGCATACAGATTTCTCAGGAGGCAGGTCTGGTGGTCTGATATTTCCCATCTCTTTAAGAATTTTCCATAATTTGTTGTGATCCATACAGCCAAAGACTTTGGCATAGTCAATAAAGCAAGCAGAAGTAGAAATTAAATGCTGTGTTAGAGAAGTTGATTTGGTTCTCGCCTCTGTTGATTAGATTAGAGTGACTATTGGAGCAACATAATTATGTATAGAAACTAATGTACGTGTGGAATGGATTTGTTGGGATATAGTCTTCTGTGGGCCTCTCACATTCCTGCATGTCTTGTGAACAGTAGTTCTGACTGGTTTTTTTCTAGACCATCTTTCCAAGGATATTTGTTAAAGAAAAGGCCTTGGAAGGTGTAGTGTCTCCTTTTAGGGTAAACAGTAGGCTTGCTTGGAGCCTTGGATGGTAACAGTGTTCACCTCTGGAGCAGAGAGTGGAGACATACTTGCTGTCCAGTATAAAAAGATTTGGGTTCTCGAAGCTCGAGGGTTCTCGTCGGTAATGAAACCTGTTGTCTGTATACATGATGTATATGTGATGTCACCTAGGCTCTCTTTGTGTCTCTCTTAGAATTAGAGCTTGTTTTCTTTCAATAAGAAAATGCCATCCTTCAGTTACTGCTATTGCTGAGGGCAATAAAGACCAAGCAGAATGAAATCTCACTTTCTTTAAACTTCTTTACTGTGTTGACCTTGAGTGATGAAATAGTGCCACGGTTTAATTAAAGCATAGTATTTTTTCTTGGTATTTGCTTTCTTGATTTGTCAGCTTTCAGTCTTTGGAATATATACAAAGTCTCAATCTTGTTTTTATTTTATTTTACTTTTATTTTGTTGTTACAGGGAAACTAGTTTCTGTGATTCTTAAATATTCATTTGCCAAGGTTTTTTAGAAGCATATGTCAAATGTACTTATACACACATTTTACAGTACAAAGTTGAACTCTTTACTAAGCCTGGTTGGTTAAGCTATTCATGAGAATTGTCTGCTTCACACCCTCCTCAATGAAAAAGGCTAGTTTAGTAGTCTAGGTGAGAAAAAGAGGGTAACTTGGACCAAGGTGGTGGCACTGAGGTAGAAAAAGGATATGGTGACTAATTAGGTACAGAGGGGGAGGGGGAGGAGAGAGTCTAGGTCTCTGTCTTGAATAACATTCACTAACATTTGGAGGAAATGATCAGATATAGGGCGATCATGCAGGAGTTAGTGAGTTGTAGATGATAAAGGACTTTGTGAGCCATTTTCAAGAGTATGGACTTAATCCCTAGAGCAGTGAGAGTCATTGGAGTGTTTTAAATAAAGGAGGCAGCCGATTTGCTTTTTTTTTGGCCATGCACCATGTCTTGTGGGATCTTGGTTCCCTAACCCGAGATTGAACCTGGAACCTCTACAGTGAAAGCATGGAGTCAACCACTGGACCATCAGGAAATTCTCCAGATTTGCATTTTAGAAAGGTCATTCTGGTTACAACATTACACGTGGATTGGAGGGTGTATTGCTGATCTTGCTCATAGCGCCAGTTGTCTCGCTGTTCACATTGTCTGCCCTGTTCGCTGAACCCAGGTAGGCAAGGCGTGAGCTAAGAGGCTGGAAGAAGACTCAAAGAGCCATAGGAACTGCAGACATGTTTATTCTCTCCTGGCTGGCATGGCAGCCGTAACACAGCCTTTTCGCCTGGCCGATGCAGCAGCTGGAACAGCAGCCACAACATAACCATAATGTAGCCATCATGGAACCGTGACATAACCTCATATAACATAATCATGCTCTTGCGCCAGTCTAGCCCAAATGTAGCAGCAGCAGCCAGGGCTTTCAGGGGGAAGCTCATGCAGGCATACCACACACAACCCGTGACTAAGGGAGTATCTCATGAGGCACATGTGCAGTACTATAAATGATCTCAGCAGCTACATAGTCATTATTTACAAAACGGGGTGAGAGAGCCTGAACACACCATCTTGGCTAATTTGCTCTCTCTCCCACAGAAGATACAAAAACTCTGGTAGAAAAACTATTTTAGGTGTCTGATAGAGTAATTCAGGCAATGCATGATGGCCAAACTAAGTTTGTTGCGATGGACATGAGGAGCCGTAAAATTGAGAGATGTCAAGGGTAGAGGAGATTTAGAGGTCATGGTTGCTGACCAGATTTTTGGCTGACTCAGTTGAGTGGTTAGTGAATTTTTAATGAATTTTGATTCATTAAAAGTTAATACAAAGAGATAAATGGATTTAGCATAAGAGAAAATGATTTCAGTTTTTGATGTGTTGAGTTTGATGTTACTGAAACATGTGATGAATATGGAGATGATATAATCAGGAAATGGATATGGGCTGAAGACTGAAGTTGAAGGAAAGGATGGAAGTTCCTAGGAAGAGCATAGAAGGCAGAGTTGTTAATCTGGTGTTTGAGCTTCTAAAGCTCTTGAAATTATATGCAAAATTATCTGTACATTTTCTGGGGAGCTCTCCCATGACTTTAATCAGATTTTCAAAGTCATCATTTGCTTGACAGGGTTAAGAACCACCATTAAAGTCTATATGTGAAGTTTTTTTTTCATTAAACATGAATTAATAATTTAAAAAACCTTATGATAGTATAAGATAGATCGGACCATTGCAAAACGGGGAAAAACTGGCAATAGCCATGAAAATATGTTAACTTTCCTAATCTACCAAAACAGTTTAGAAATCAGTTAGGAGTTCCATAACCCCTTATCAAAGACACTTGGGACTATCTTTCAAAATTCTGATTTTTGAGGGGTTTTAGAAAGGTAATGGTATACATATCATTTAATATTCCTGGTCAGACCCAGGGCAATATGTAGTTTATCAAATATATTTTTAGCTCTGTATTGAACTATATGAATATTCACAGTAAACGAGGTCAATAAAACTATAAATGCCTTTCAATCAGTCCAGAGAAGGTTTTGCTGACAAATGAGTTCAGGTCAAGCCAGATTATGCTACCAAATGGTAGCACCCAGACTGACCTAGGAAGGAATAGATCATGTGATATCACTTCCACCTAAAACCCATCCATGGCTTTGTTTTCTTTTTTTAAAAAGAGCTAGTTTTCATTCTTAGAGTTTTCTTTTTGATTTCATCATTAACCCACTGTGGTGTTTTTTTTTTAATATTCATTTTTACTTATGTATTTGCTGCATCAGGTCTTTGTTGTGGCATTTGGAATCTTTGATCGTTGTGGCCTGTGGGATCTTTAGTTGTGCCATGTGTGATTTAGTTCCCTGACCAGGGGTTGAACCTGGGCCCCTGCATTGGGAGTGCAGAGTCCCAGCCACTCTGCCACTAGCAAATTTCCCCACTCATGGCTTTCTAATGCATTTGGGTTCAAGTCCCAAATCCTTAACATTTCTACAAGGCCGGATGATCCCCCCTCTGTGCCTCACAAGCTTCTTATTGTTCCCAACCAACTACCCCTCCCTCTCCTATGCTTCTTTCCACTACAGGGTGTTTACCCAGGCTTTTTCATCTGCCTCGTGAGGGCTTCCCTACCCTTCTAGATTTTGTCTTTTCTACCCAGCAGCACAGGCATCTCTTCCACAGGAAACCTCTTTGACCCTCTAGACCTGGTGAGGGGCCTTGTGACACAGTGTCACTTAGCACAGTTCCATTGATTTCGGTTATGAGTTGTTGCTTACTTACTACTCTATAAAGACTTGGAGTGTAGATCTTGCATCTGTCTTGTTCATTTCTATTTCAATATCTGTAAATACACTTGGGATGAAAAAAAGTTATGTTGTGAATAAATGGAAATTATTTCCCCTAGTTCCTCTTCCATGAAATTGACCCACACTTCCCTCCTCTTTAAAATTTTAATAGCAGATTCTATAATGGATACTTAAAGCCTATGCTCTTGAAAAAGCAAGACCCGTTAAAAATGGAAGTAGCTTAATTTTTTCCCCTAAGTATAACAAATATGAGCTTATTATAAAAAAAAATTGGATGCCACTCATCATCTTGTTAAAGTCATCTTATTACTATCATAAGAATTTATTGTTGAGAATCTGTTATGTACAAGTGCTTTACACGTAGAATCCTTAAATCAGCCTTGTGTGGTAGGCATCATCTCTGTCTTACAGATAAGGAAAGCAAGATTCATAATGACTTGCAAAAGTCAGATGCTAATAAGAAGTGATGGGCCTCTGTGTGTGTGTATTTGTAGATTTATGCCTTGGGCTACTAGGCTGAACCTCTGTGTGCCTCCCTCTCTTAAGTGATTCTTAACCAGCAGGATCATCCATGATATATCTGATTCAGGAGATCTGCAGTGGAGCCTGGAAATCCCTGCTAGTCCGATATGCTGTTCTGTTATTATAGTTCTACAATACCAGACAGTCTCCTTTTCTTAATTTAGAGACAAGTACAAGCAGGTCTGAATTAATTGCTGATTAATTCACATGGGTGCCAAGTTATTTGTGCCCATTTATTGATTCCTGCCAGCAAATAAGCAGTAAATGTAGGCGCCCTCTTGTATAGATCTACTTGCTAATGCGCTGGGTACGTCCTTCTGTGGTTAACATCTGAGTTTGCTTCCAGCCCACTTTTGGTCCTGGGGCATCTTGCTTCTGGGATTCTCAGGCTTTGAAGACCAAGGAAAGAGAGATCAGAACTAAGCTAAGCAATTCTCTCCCTGTCTGGGAGAGAGAAGGAAGAGGAAAGGGAAGAAGGAAAGAGAAGGGGAGAAAGAGAGAGAAGAACTTAACAAATAAAGAAATATTTTAGTATTTTGTGATTATAGAGTAATAGGACTCATTTTTCTTATGTGGCTGATAATTCATCTCTGAAGACAGTTTTATTACAGGAGTCACAAACATATATTCTAAACATTTAAAAATGTCATATAAAATGAAACAGGACTGTAATGCCATTAGAGGAGAAAGTTTGGAATTGTGCCAAGATGGAAGATTTTTTTGTTTTTGTTTTTGATTCTGTGAAATGAAGGTCGTCTTTGGCTTTGAGGCCTTTGCTTTTGGCCACCACTCAAGTAAAAGCTTGACAGAATGAACAGCCCTGAGGCGAACTATCAAATGCTAATGTTCAGTCAGAGCGAAGGTTGGTGTATGTATTTTCAAGGAAAGGCCATTTCAAATATTATCTAGCTGCAGGGTAAAACTGCTGGTGCAAGGCAATGGTAACCCAAGAACACAAGTGTCCCATCTTTTCAGAGGCATTAGAAAGACCAACAAGCTGATGGTTAGTGCCTACACGTGTGAAAGGAGAACTTGTACCAAATGGAATACTTTGTAAGTTCTTGAAGTAGTCATTCATTCGGTTCAGTTCAGTCGCTCAGTAGTGTCTGACTCTTTGCGACCCCATGAATTGCAGCACGCCAGGCCTCCCTGTCCATCACCAATTCCTGGAGTTCACCCAAATTCATGTCCATCAAGTTGGTGATGCCATCCAGCCATCTCATCCTCTGTCGTCCCCTTTTCTTCCTGCCCCCAATCCCTCCCAGCATCAGAGTCTTTTCCAATGAGTCATCTTTGCATGAGGTGGCCAAAGTATTGGAGTTTCAGCTTTAGCATCAGTCCTTCCAAAGAACACCGAGGACTGATCACCTTTAGAATGGACTGGTTGGATCTCCTTTAGTCCAAGGGACTCTCAAGAGTCTTCTCCAACACCACAGTTCAAAAGCATCAGTTCTTTGGTGCTCAGCTTTCTTCACAGTCCAACTCTCACATCCATACATGACCACTGGAGATCAGCTTCTTCACAGTCCAACTTTCACATCCATACATGACCACTGGAGAAACCATAGCCTTGAC
The DNA here is from genome assembly GCA_917880005.1 of Nanger dama. NCBI lineage: Eukaryota > Metazoa > Chordata > Mammalia > Artiodactyla > Bovidae > Nanger > Nanger dama. The sequence continues at coordinate 12,638,882 of CAKJTW010000038.1, forward strand.
TAGATGGACCTTTGTTGGCAAAGTAATGCCTCTGTTTTTCAATATGCTACCTAGGTTGGTCATAACTTTTCTTCCAAGAAGTAAGCGTCTTTTAATTTCATGGCTGCAGTCATCATCTGCAGTGATTTTGAAGGAAAGTCTTTTAGTTGTGTCCAGCTCGTTGCGACCCCATGGACTGCAGTCCACTAGGCTCCATGGGACTTGCCAGGCAAGAGTACTGGAGTGGGTTGCCATTGCCTTCTCATTGCAGTGATTTTGGAGACCCTCAAAAATAAAGTCTGACACTGTTTCCACTGTTTCCCCATCTATTTCCCATGAAGTGATGGGACCAGATGCCATGATCTTCATTTTCTGAATGTTGAGCTTTAGGCCAACTTTTTCACTCTCCTCTTTCACTTTCATCAAGAGGCTTTTGAGTTCCTCTTCACTTTCTGCCATAAGGGTGGTGTCATCTGCATATGTGAGGTTATTGATGTTTCTCCCAGCGATCTTGATTCCAGTTTGTGTTTCTTCCAGCCCAGCGTTTCTCATGATGTACTCTGCATATAAGTTAAATAAGCAGGGTGACAATATACAGCCTTGACGGACTCCTTTTCCTATTTGGAACCAGTCTGTTTTTCCATGTCCAGTTCTAACTGTTGCTTCCTGGCCTGCCTATAGGTTTCTCAAGAGGCAGGTCAGGTGGTCTGGTATTCCAATCTCTTTCAGAATTTTCCACAGTTTATTGTGATCCACACAGTCAAAGGCTTTGGCATAGTCAATAAAGCAGAAATAGATATTTTTCTGGAACACTCTTGCTTTTTCCATGATCCAGCGGATGTTGGCAATTTGATCTCTGGTTCCTCTGCCTTTTCTAAAACCAGCTTGAATATCAGGAAGTTCATGGTTCATGAACTGCTGAAGCCTGGCTTGGAGAATTTTGAGCATTACTTTACTAGCATGTGAGATGAGTGCAATTGTATGGTAGTTTGAGCATTCTTTGGCATGGCCTTTCTTTGGGAGTAGAATGAAAACTGACCTTTTCAGTCAGGTGGCCACTGCTGAGTTTTCCAAATTTGTTGGCGTATTGAGTGCAGCACTTTCACATCATCATCTTTTAGGATTTGAAATAGCTGAACTGGAATGCCATCACCTCCACTAGCTTTGTTCATAGTGATGCTTTCTAAGGCCCACTTGACTTCACAGTCCAGGATGTCTGGCTCTAGGTGAGTGATCACACCATCGTGATTATCCAGGTAGTGACGATCCTTTTTGTACACTTCTTTTGTGTATTCTTGCCATCTCTTCTTAATATCTTCTGCTTCTATTAGGTCCATGCCATTTCTGTTCTTTATTGAGCCCATCTTTGCATGAAATATTCCCTTGGTATCTCTAATTTTCTTGAAGAGATCGCTAGTCTTTCCCATTCTGTTTTTTTTTCTCTGTTTCTTTGCATTGATCGCTGAAGAAGGCTTTCTTATCTCTTCTTGCTATTCTTTGGAACTCTACATTCAGATGCATATATCTTTCCTTTTCTCCTTGGCTTTTCACTTCTCTTCTTTTCACAGCTATTTGTAAGGCTTCCCCAGACAGCCATTTAGCTTCTTTGCATTTCTTTTCTATGGGGATGGTCTTGATCCCTGTCTCCTGTACAGTGTCATGAACCTCATTCCATAGTTCATCAGGCATTCTATATATCAGTTCTAGGCCCTTAAATCTATTTCTCACTTCCACTGTATAATCATAAGGCATTTGATTTAGGTCATGCCTGAATGGTCTAGCGGTTGTCCCTGCTTTCTTCAATTTGAGTCTGAATTTGCTAATAAGGAGTTCATGATCTGAGCCACAGTCAGTTCCTGGTCTTGTTTTTGTTGACTGTGTAGACCTTCTCCATCTTTTGCCGCAGAGAATATAATCAATCTGATTTTGGTGTTGACCATCTGGTGATGTCCATGTGTAGAGTCTTCTCTTGTGTTGTTGGAAGAGGGTGTTTGCTATGATCAGTGAATTTTCTTAGCAAAACTCTATTAGTCTTTGCCCTGCTTCATTCTGCATTTCAAAGTCAAATTTGCATTACTCCAGGTGTTTCTTGACTTCCTACTTTTGCATTCCATTCCCCTATAATGAAAAGGACATCTTTTTGGGTGTTAGTTCTGAAGGATCTTGTAGGTCTTCATAGAACCGTTCAGCTTCAGCTTCTTCAGCATTACTGGTTGGGGCATAGACTTGGATTACTGTAAGCAGAAATAGATTTTTTTCTGGAACTCTCTTCCTTTTCCATGATCCAGCAGATGTTGGTAATTTGATCTCTGGTTCCTCTGCCTTTTCGAAAGCCATCTTGAATATCTGGAAGTTCATGGTTCACATATTGCTGAAGCCTGGCTTGGAGAATTTTGAGCATTATTTTACTAGCGTGTGAGATGAGTGCAATTTTGCGGTAGTTTGAACATTCTTTGGCATGGCCTTTCTTTGGGATTGGAATGAAAACTGACCTTTTCCAGTCCTGTGGCCACTGCTGAGTTTTCCAAATTTGCTAGCAAATTGAGTGCACCACTTTCACAGGATCATCTTTCAGGATTTGAAATAGCTCCACTGGAATTCCATCACCTCCACTAGCTTTGTTCATAGTGATGCTTTCTAAGGCCCATTTGACTTCACATTCCAGAATGTCTGTCTCTAGGTGAGTGATCACACTCGTGATTATCTTGGTCGTGAAGATCTTTTTTGTATAGTTCTTCTGTGTATTCTTGCCACCTCTTCTTAATATCTTCTGCTTCTTTTAGGTCAATACCATTTCTGTCCTTTATTGAGCCCATCTTTGCATGAAATATTCCCTTGGTATCTCTAATTTTCTTGAAGAGATCTCTGTTGGTGCTGCTGCTAAGTTGCTTGAGTCATGTCCGACTCTGTGCGACCCCATAGATGGCAGCCCACCAGCCTCCCCCGTCCCTGGGATTATCCAGGCAAGAACACTGGAGTGGGTTGCCATTTCCTTCTCCGATGCATGAAAGTGAAAAGTGAAAATGAAGTTGCTCAGTCGTATCTGACTCTTAGCAACCCCATGGACTGTAGCCCACCAGGCTCCTCCATCCATGGGATTTTCCAGGCAAGAGTAGTGGAGTGGGGTGCCATTGCCTTCTCTGGAAGAGATCTCTAGTCCAGTTCTGTTGTTTTCCTCTCTGTCTTTGCATTGATCGCTGAGGAAGGTTTCTTATTTCTCCTTGCTAGTCTTTGGAACTCTGCATTCAGATGCTTATATCTTTCCTTTTCTCCTTTGCTTTTTGCTTCTCTTCTTTTCACAGCTATTTGTAAGGCCTCTCCAGACAGCCATTTTGCTTTTTGCATTTCTTTTCCATGGGAATGGTCTTGATCCCTGTCTCCTGTACAATGTCACAAACCTCCATCCATAGTTCATCAGGCACTCTATCTATCAGATCTAGGCCCTTAAATCTATTTCTCACTTCCACTGTATAATCATAAGGAATTTGATTTAGGTCATACCTAAGTATGACTCTAACTCTTAAAATATCTTCATACACATACCTGTCAAAATGTCCTAAAATTGATAAAACCCAGTGTTATTAAGTATGTGGACAAATAGGAGTTTTCACTCCTTGTTATTGGAGTGAGAATTCATACAAGCATTTAGAAGGAAATTTAGTACTATTCATTGTTTTAATGTTTGTAGCATTTGATCTGAGAAGGCCATGGCAACCCACTCCAGTATTCTTGCCTGGAAAATTCCATGGACGGAGGAGCCTAGTAGGCCACAGTCCATGGGATTGCACAGAGTCAGACACGACTGAAGTGATTTAGCAGCAGTAACAGCAGGAGCATTTGATCTGGTAGTTATACGTCTATAAATTTATCCTTCAGAAAGACTTGCTCATGTTTATAATAATGAGTTATAAGAATATACATTCAGTATTTTAAAAAACTTTAAAAAAATGAAACAGAACTTAACTGTTAAAAGAAAGCTTGTTAAAAAAAGGGGTGGGGGACTTGCCTGGTTGTCCAATAGTTAAGGTTCCATGTTACCATTGCAGGAGGCATGGATCTGATCCCTGGTGGGGGAACTTAGACCACCTCACCTCGTGTATGGTTTAATGAATAATTTGAAGCAAACACTTATATAACCCATACTCATGTCAAAAAGATAACAATGACAGTTTCCCAGAAGCCCAGGTGTCTTTCCCAATTACAGTCCTACTTCTTTCCTATAGAGATAACTTGTTTCCTGACTCTTATATCTGTTAGAACTGATTTGTCTATGGTAGCCACCAGCCACACATGGCTGATAAGCACTTGAAACATAGGTGGAATTCAGATGTGCTTTAAGTATAAAATTCACACTGGATTATGAAGACTTAGTATAAAAAAGTATAAAGTACTTCATTAGTAATTTTTAATATTGATTACATATAGAAATGACAATATTTTGAATGTATTTGGTTAAATAAAAATGTTTATTTCACCCCTCTTTTTCACTTTGTTTAATGTGATTCCTAGAAAATTTAACATTGCATTTATGGCTTGTTTTCATGGCTCATGTTATATTTTCATTGGACAGTACAGCTCTGTAGGTAATCACTATCTTTACTTTTAAATAATGATTTTTTTTCCTTTTCTTTAAAATTTTACCATCTGTAATATAGTTTCAGTTCAGTTCAGTTCAGTCGCTCAGTCGTGTCTGACTCTTTTTGACCCCATGAATTGCAACACCCCAGGCCTCCCTGTCCATCACAGCTATGCCATCCAGCTATCTCATCCTCTGTTGTCCCCTTTTCCTCCTGTCCCCAATCTCTCCCAGCATCAGGGTCTTTTCAAATGAGTCAACTCTGCACGTGAGGTGGCCAAAGTATTGGAGTTTCAGCTTCAGCATCAGTCCTTCCAATGAATATTCAGGACTGATCTCCTTTAGGATGGACTGGTTGGATCTCCTTGCAGTCCAAGGGACTCTCAAGAGTCTTCTCCAACACCACAGTTCAAAAGCATCAATTCTTCGGTGATCAGCTTTCTTCACAGTCCAACTCTCACATCCATACATGACCACTGGAAAAACCATAGCCTTGACTAGATGGACCTTTGTTGGCAAAGTAATGTCTCAGCTTTTGAATATGCTGTCTAGGTTGGTCATAATTTTCCTTCCAAGGAGTAAGTGTCTTTTAATTTCATGGCTGCAGTCATCATCTGCAGTGATTTTGGAGCCCCCCAAAATAAGTCTGACACTATTTCCACTGTCTCCCATCTATTTCCCATGGAGTGATGGGATCAGATACCATGATCTTCATTTTCTGAATGTTGAGCTTTAGGCCAACTTTTTCACTCTCCTCTTTCACTTTCATCCAGAGGCTTTTTAGTTCCTCTTCACTTTCTGCCATAAGGGTGGTGTCATCTGCCTATCTGTGGTTATTGATATTTCTCCTGGCAGTTTTGCCAAATTTGAAATTTATATAAATGGAAAATGCTTTATGCATTCTTTTATATCTTGCTTCTTTTACTTATGTTTGCATAATTATTCATGCTTCTACATATAACTGATTCATTTATTTTCATTATATTATTCCAGTTTATGAATATATGTTACAATTTGTTTATCCATGCTGCTGTGCTAATTTATACCCCTACTAGCAGCGTTTGTGAATTATAGCATTGTTTTTAATATTAAAAAATAAGAAATGTTCATCAGTAGGGATTGATAAATTATAGTACATCTATGCAGCAAAAGGCCACACAGTTATTGAAAAGAATGAGCTAACTCTCTGAAATGACTTGGCAAAATGTCCAGAATACATTGTAAGTTAAAAAAAAAAAAGCATATCACGAAGTTGCAAGATAGATCTGCAGAATCATCCCATCTGGGCACAAGTACAGAAGTCTAGAAGTGCAAAAGAAGTTTTTTCAGCAAAACAGTAGGTGGGAGAGCTTTGGATTGTGGGAGAAGAGGGATGAAGAGATGTGGTTGGAGGAGTGTCATCAGAGGCTTTGACCTGGTGATGGGGTGCCATGTTAGGTCAGTGGAGATGAGCACTGATGACGGAAGGACTCTGGGAGAAGACCTCCTCTCAGGCTGTGCATTCATTGCCAATTTGAGGCATTGCTACTCAGCAGGGAGCAGCAGAAGGAGACTTTGGATTTGAGTCCTTAGGAAATTATCCTCTTTAATGCCATTGTTTCTGTTGGAAGATCAGATTTAACTTAAGCAAAACTTTTATGTAATAACCTGCTGTAGATATAAGTTTTTTTCTAACTGATTAATTTTTGGCTATGCTGGGTCTTTGTTGCTGTGCATGGGCTTTCTCTAGTTGCGGTGAGTGGGGGCTACTCTCTAATTGCGGTTCTTGGCCTTCTCCTTGCGATAGCGTCTGCTGCTGCAGAGCACTCTCCAGGCGCGTGGCCTTCCATAGCTGCAGCACATAGGCTCAGCTGTGGCTCTTGGGCTTAGTTGCCCCTTGGCACATGGAAACTTCTCAGACAAGGGATCGAACCCATGTCCCCTGCATTGGCAGGTGGATTCTTAACTACTGGACTACCAGGGAAGTCCAGAGATAAATATTACATTGATGTTTATTTATCATAATCTACCTTCAAAGAATATCAGACTATTTCATGAACAGTATAAGGACATCCAACAACACAATTCCATTGACCTCCTCTACCGTTTTTGTTCTCATTGCTTGTATTTTACTACTATATATGTGCTAAGCTTCTCAACTTCTTAATTTTTGCTTTAAAAATTGATGGCCTTTACAGAAATATGAATAGAAAATATATAAAATAAAGGAACTAAAACATTTAAAGCATTTACTCAGATAATTTATCCTTTCTTTTGCTCATTTTTTTCCTGCAGTACTAGAGTTCTGTCAGTTTTATTTCCTTTTAGCCTTACACCTTTTTCAAAGTAAAGATTGTGGAAATGTATTCTCTCAGCTTTCATCTTTCTAAAAATATCTTTATTTCATCTTCATTTTTGAAAGATATTTTCAGCAAATTCAGTGTTCTAGGTTGACATTTATTTTTCTATTATTACTTTAGAGAAATTTCTCCATTGTCTTCTGACAAATTATTTCTGGGGAGAAATCAGCCTTTATATGTATCCTTTCCTGCTTGTATATAAGGTGTTTCCCCCTTTTCTGCTCCTCTGGCTGCTCTTTTTAAGATGTACTTTTTATTTTTGACTTTTGGAAGTTTGATTTTGGTATGACTAGATCAGTTCTTTGTGGTTACTCTGCTTGGAATTCACTGAGAGTCTTAAATATTTGGATTGTTGTCTTTTATCTATTTGGGGAAGTTCTTGGTCAGCCTATCTTCAGATATCTCTTCTACTTCACTTTCTCCCTCCTCTGTTCTAGGACTCTGGTTGCGTTAATGTTAGACTATTTCATATTTCCCCACAGATCAGTTCTGTTATTTATTTTTTTCCTCTCATTCTTTTCCCCCTCTGCATTTCAGTTTAGATATATTGATCTAAACTTGGCTCTGTGATACTCTTCTCTACTTTGATATGTGGTTACACCCACCTAATGAATTACTTACTTCAGATAGCATATTTTTCATTTCTAGCATTTCCATTAGATTCTTAAAAAAAGTTTCCATATTTCTGTTGAAACCTTCATCTTTTTAAACGTGTTTTCCTCTTTTCTCCCAGGTACTTCCAGCACTTTTACCATGCTCACTTTAAATTTCTAGTTTGATCATTTCAACATGTGGGTCAGGCCGAGGTCTTTTTCTGACTATTTTCTTTTATGATAGTGGGTCCCCATTTTCTTGTTTTTCGGTATCCCTTGTGATTTTTAAAATTGCCTTCTGGATGTTTAATGTGAAAGATTAGTAGAAAATATTGAACTAAATCTTTTAGTTTTTAAATACTAAATACTATTCACCTTCAGAAAGGTAAATACCAGGCTACTAGAGTGGGTGAGTCAATCTGATCTCTCATTGAGCTGAGTGTGCGCTTTTTTTTGGCAACCAACGGATTAGTTCACCACTGGCCTCAGAAGCTTTGAGAATGGGATCTGGACTTTCTCTCTACCAAGGGCTGTATGTATCTAAGTCCTGGTGAGATTCCAGGGATTTTCTGGGGCTTCACAGCTTACCTATCAGCTTGTGGAGCTATTAGATACTTCTTGGTGCTTTACAGACAAGCTGCCTACCTTTTGGGTTGCTTGGAATTTGCCTTCTACTCCTGCCATCTCTTATACTAATTTTTTGAAAAGACTCTTCCCTGAAACATCGGTCCTTTAGTTAGGAGCCTGGAAAGAAAAAGCTCACTTTATTATTATTTCCAAGTTATGTTTTAGCAAGCAGAAGAAACTACATTTCCAGGACAGTTTTCCTGTTTTCACTGAATCCTCAGCTTAATCTAAAAATGTAAGTAAATCTAGAAAGCTTTTAAACCTTCCCTAAATCTTCTAAAATTTATTACAGTTAGCAGTGCAGCCAGGGTTTTATTTTTAATTCAACACAGTAGTGGAGGATCCCAGTATTTTAAAATACAAGATTCTTATCAAAAATTATCCTTAAAACTGAAAAGATTACTACAGCAAACATGAATTGTCACTGAGTAATTAGAACCATGTGTAGGCTAGTGAGGCTCTTGAGATGTAGTAGTTGATGATAAATCTAGCATTTCCAGTGGATCATCTTAGGAGATAGTAGTGTCCAACAATAGTGGGAGAAATCAGTGGGAAATTGCAAAGTAATAATGTCTAACCCTTGAAAGTTTTCATGCTCAAGTGTTTCTGAAGCTTCCTGCTTTTACCTCTATATAAATCTATAGAAAAATTCATTTTTAATTTAAGCAAAATTTGATTTAGTGTCAAGGTTTGTTCAACTAGCTGAGAATCCAGAGACAAATTTGGACTTACATTTTTTTGTTCCTGTTTCTGAGCCTGGAGAATTTATCAGATTCATTCTCATTGTCCATCATTTTAGAACAGTCTCTACCTTCTAACATTTCTAAACAAGATTCATTTGAAAAATATCTGTCATTTCTCATGAACTCAATAAAACCTTATATTTTTTAGCTATGTAAAAGTTTAGAAAATGGATTCATTTTTTTTTCTTGCTTGATTCAACCATGTTAAAAACTGTCATCAAAGAAGATGATAATTTTTGCCTTTGTGTCTTATTGTCTTTAAGATTGCTCTGGTGGCTCAGATGGTAAAGTGTCTGCCTACAATGCAGGAGACCTGGGTTCAATCCCTGGGTCAGGAAGATCCCCTGGAGAAGGATATGGCAACCCACTCCAGTACTCTTGCCTGGAAAATCCCATGGATGGAGGAGCGTTGTAGGCTACAGTCCATGGGGGTCACAAAGATTTGGACACGACTGAGTGACTTCACTTTCTTATTGTCTTTAAGGTTTTTTAAATTTGTCAAAAAGGATCTAGGTAGATTGAATATTTGTTGTGATCAGTATGAAAATGCTGATTTATAAGTATTTCTATTTGGTACAATACAATTGTTATACAATTCTAGGTATAACAACTTCAGTATACACTAAAGTGGAAACCACTTATTTTGCCAGTAAAAAGGCAAGTAACTATAAGAAAAATAGAAATACAGGAGCACATAAAATTATTTTAATAATTAAATCACAGCCACTTTTACTTTAGTACCAACTATGATAAGATTTTTTTCCCAGCTTTTAAGTTGGAATTTTTGTCATTCAAAAATGCTGGATGAATGGGAGAAGTAATACTGTAAGACTGCACGGCCTTTTCTCGGGAACCGTTGCCCCAAAGACCACAGTGACTCAGACTCGATGCAATCAGCAGGAGGATTTATTAGGGGCCGGCATGCCAGGGTTCGATCTCCCGTTCCCAGGAGCGAACCCCCAACACTCACCGAGGGGGATTTTTATACAGAAAGATCAAAGACAACTGGGAATGAGATCAGAATGTAGGGAACAATGTGATAAGGGGGTCTGAGGATGAAGTGGAGACATTTGATTGATGGGGACGGTTTACAGATGATAGTAGAGACAGTTAATTGACCACCTGGCCCGGCGGTGCCTGGTACAGGGAAAGGCATTTTTGAGGAGAAGCCTGTTACACAGTGGAAACTAAGTCATTAGTTAAGAACAGATCAGTCAGGAGACTCTGAGTCCTTGAGATAAGGGGGAAAGCTATCTTCTATGCAGCACATTCTGCCTTTCAGGTTTTAACTTTTAACCCAGAAGTTTCCAGTGCCCTTCTCAGAAAGCACTAAATGAAGTTACATTCTTACAGAAAGACGAATACAATGATTTATAACAAAGAGAAATTCTTTAACCCAAAGAGCCTTGTTTTTCTAACATCAAACTACTATATATTTTTAAAACCTAAAAATTCTAAAAGTTCTTCAATACCATGTACCTTTACCTTGGTTTACTGACTGTTATTATTTTCTAACAGTTCTAAGAAGCTACATCTTTTATTTGGGCAGTTGAGAATTATATTTTGTTTCTGTCAATTTTTTTTGGTAGTTTTCCTCTTGGTGATTAATTATAGGGATAAAAGACCTTGTAACAGAATTGTCTCCTTACTTTGGTCAGTGCCAACCTCAAGGTATCTGCTGTTTGTGAGCCATTCATTTAGAGCATGGGTTCTCTTGGATTATAGCAGGAAGGGAAGAAGAGGGGAAATAGAGGATGTTCTCTCTATAAAGTGTCTACCTTCCTTCTTCCTCCTCTTTTTGATGAGTACTTGCTGGTCTGAAGAATTAACCATGTGCATCAAGGCAGGGTGAATTCAATTTTCTTTTCTTCTCATCAAGTGAAGAAAGGTCAATCTTTCTAGGTTTTTCTGGTATACTGTATTATCCATCAGAAAGTTCACTATGATTTTGGATTCTGTTATATTTCCCACAAACCTGTCTTCAGGGTTAATAGTTTATAGCACTCTTGTTCAGATAAAAGGATTGGTGCTAAGGATTTATGATATCTAACCTAATTTTCCATCACCGTACCTTGACCTTGGCCTTATAAGTTGTAGCCCATACGAAGCAATCGATTGCTACCCGATAGAGGCAAATGACCTTCTTTAACTCTAGGGCAATAGCTAATAAGGTCTTGATAATTGTGATTTATCCACTGTCAGCAGTGATTGCGTGTGCCTCTCTGAAGCTGCCCTGAATTGATGGATGCAACTTGTGTGACAGGGAGCCAGTTCCAGAGGCTTTCTTCTTTTATCCTTAGCATCACCAGGGCTCCTAGAATGGAACTGATGAAGTCATTTTTCTTTCATTGTGGTTTTCTATAATGAAATATGGTAAAAATTCATCTTCTCTTGAGCATGCCATTTTTTCCTTGTCAGATCTACAGTCTTTCCTTAACTGAACCAATTTGTTATCTACAAAAACAGTGGCCTTGCACTTCCCTTTTGATTCAAGGAGCTTGAGCTGGCCAAGAGGAATTTTCTTCTATAAATTTGGTAGCAGATCAGTTCTATCCTTAGCCAAAACACATAATTTCCTTTTCCTGAGAGAGAAAGAAATATCTGTTATTGGTGACCCTCTTGAATACTTCAAGTGATCGTCCTTCAAACATCCTTGAAGAAAATCCTAGGCAAACTGTGTTAGGGGAATCTAATACTAATTTTTCTGTTTGTCCCAGGATTGAAGGATACCTTAATCATTAGCAGAAATGAGGATGTGATAATCTGGATATCCCTCATTTAACAATGTTATCATGTATGAGTTTGAAGAACCCTCAGAGTCAAGCTGTTTGTACTCTAGCTTGTCTGAAGTAAAAGCCTACTGGCTTGTCCTTCAAAGTATTGAATTGTGGGTAATACTGGATTTACTATTAAAATGAGAAAACCAGGACAAGAAGAGATCTTATATCTTGATGTCCAGCCCTGCCATGATTAAACATTTTATGTATTTTTTCCACTGGCTTTTGCTTGGTGGTACTTGATTTCAGTTCAGTTTACATCTGAATTCCTCTTTATTTTTATGTTTATCTAGATTTATTAAATGAAAGTATGTTAAGCATTTCTTGGGTATATGAAATGAAGACTCCTTTAAGCTTTCTCAGGCCTTTTCCTCATGCACCGCACCTTCCACACTATTATAATTGTCTGTTATCATACAGACCACTAGTTCCCCTCAATATCCTTTTTCCTCTTTCTAACATACAGATAGAATTTCTAATTTTTAGCTGAGTGTGTGGTTGTTTTGAGAATAAAGGCTGTATTTTCTTGTATCCTTTGCAGGTAGCTGTGGCCCTATGATTCTATTCTGCCCAGTTAGGATGTGAGAGAAAGTGATGTGTGTGGCTTCCAGGAAGAAGGGTGTACCCTTTCTTTTTCCCTTCTTTTACTGTGCCGAGTGGAACGTGGTCATCTTAGAGCTTGTGGACAGTGGCAACCCTCAAAGAATGGTGGTGCAACAAGATAGAAAGAGCTTTGGTCTCTGGACAACCTCATGGAATAAAGCAGTTTTGGCAGCCCTCCACTTAAATCTGGGCTGTTGCATGAGGAGAAATAAACTTATTTAACTCATTGCAGTTTTGGGTCTCGACTTTGTGCATCTGAACCTGTATTCTCTTTACAAACCTGTGGTCTGTCTTCCCAGTGGACTGAGGTTCCTTGAGGATGGGCGCTTTATTCTAGTCACCATTTGTGTCTGACTGGTTCAGAATTAGTTGGTTGGCTCTGGAGGTGGAACTGGAAACAGATTAGTTTTTTTCCTCCAAACAAAAATGCCTTTTGATAAGATAGATGTACATAGGGTACAGATAAAACACAAGCAATCTTCTGTTGCCTCTTGCCTTGCTAGACTCACTGGGGAAGAAAGGAAGGGGACGGTCCCTAGGCAGAAAGGCAGGATATGAAATAACCAGGATTTGTCTAGTATCCCTCCTCCACTGGGATGTCGCCATCCTCCTTCTCTGCTGTTGGTATGGATGGAACCTTGCTCTATAAACCCTTGCCCTTTGGCTTAGGAAATCTCCTCTTTCTTCCCCACTAAGTTCAGGAAGGCAAGAGGCAACATAAAACCCAGGTGCATGTCCTGTTGCCTTGGGCTGTTCCTCTGGGCTCTCCCCGAATGGGGCCAGCTGCGGGGTTCAGATTCCAGAAAGAATTTGTGCAGGTGGCCTAGGTGGCCTGATTATATAAAGGTAAACAAGTGTTTAGGGGTTGGGTTACACAATCACATGAAGGGCCAAATGCTTGGAAACTGGGACTACCCAGGCAAAAATGACTCATTGATCCCATAAGATATAGGGATCCAAGCCAATTCTATACTTACATTAAAAACACCTTGGGACTTCCCTGATGGTCCAGTGGTTGACTCTGTGCTTCCAGTGCAGAAGGCATGGGTTCAATTCTTGGTCAGGGAACTCAGATCCCACATGCTGTGCACTGTGGCAAAACAATTAAACAAGAAAAACAAAACAAACAAAAAACCCTAACTTGTACCATCATTGTCCGGTCGAGTCATAAGCCATACCAACTGTTGGCCAAAGAACTTAATATATAGACTACTAACTAGATATAAAGTTAATTAAGTAATCAAAAGGCCAGAAAAGACACCAGGGCTTCACAGAGATAGCAATTACAGGAAGCAATGATGACTCACAGGGTTTGGGGAGCAAAGACTGGGATTACTGAAATATAGACACTTGGAGGAGGGACCTGTGGAGTGGAGCTCAGACCTGAGGAGGGGGCACAGCTCTGCTGGGACTAGCATCTCTGAGCTCAGAGAAGAAACCTTGTGGATTTGGGAACTGGATCACTAGGATGGAGACAGAGCTGGGATGAGGCTAGTACTGTATGTGTTGGAAAAACTGCAAACTGCATTTAAATGTGGAAAGTCATATTGAGTAGACAAAAAAAAAAAAGGCAACCAAAGAGATATCTCTACTGCTATGATCACCTCCATGACAGCCACCATCACTGTTTATTGGACAGCTACAGTGTTCTATATACAGAGCAGGTCCTTTATGTATATAGCCCCTCTCAGAGCATTATACATGACACTCCCCATTTTGTGGATGAAAGGAAGCTGATGCTTAGAAAATTTAACATTCGCTCAAAGTCTGTCTGAGTTCAGGCCCATGCACTTTGTACTTCACTATCTCCTGGGTGGGGAGTCCTCTCTTTTGACATTGCATGTTAATTAAGGCTCACAGATGGCCCTATGAAGGAGCAACCGGAAGAGTGCATGACTTTTTAAATTGACCTTTGGTCACATTGGCCGACTTAATGTTTTTATAATGTTGAAGTTGCGTTTTTATGATCCAGTCAGTGGAATGAGGTTAATGAACCAGAACTTTCCTCGTATGGGCTGAATGTGACTGCTGAGGTGAAATGAGGAGGGCCGATTTATTTAACTGGAAGAGGGCTGCATGAACTCATGCCAGGGAGACCAAAATCCACCTTTAGACATTTTCAATTCAGTGTGGCCAAGCATCTGTAAAATCAGAAGTCTACAAAACATTTTGACATCCATTCTTTTACTTTGTATTGTTAAAGTCAAAAATTATTTACAATGGGTTTTTCACTAGCTATTAAAGACATTAAGTGTATGGGTAAGCAGTAATCAAAAGCATTGAAACAATTTACCCATTTAAAAAAAAATGTTTAACTGTTCCGCAACACAGCAGGATCTTCAATTTTTGCCGAGATATGCAGGATCTTTTTAGTTGTGACATGTGGGATCTAGTTCCCAGACCAAGGGTCAAATCCACCTACATATGCAGGAGACACGAGTTCTATCTCTGGGTCAGGAAGAAACCCTGGAGAAGGAAATGGTGATCCACTTCAGTATTCTTTTTTTTCTTTTTCACTTCAGTATTCTTGCCTGGAGAATCCCACAGACAGAGGCGCTGGGTAGTCTACAGTGCGTGGGGTCACAAAGATTCAGATACAACTTAGCGATTAAAAAAACAATATTTAAAATGTCTTCTATCTCTTATAGAATGTGCACATTTACACACAGACACACAGTTAAAATGCTCTGTACTTAAAATGTGGCTCACCTCTTCAGTGAGGAAACTAAGAGGCATTAATATGGAGTTTGGTTTCATCTCTTTTATTTTGTGAAATCAAGATTTGGAAAAACCTAATTCCCCACAAACATAGCTTCTTTACTCATATATTCTCTTTGCCTTAAAAAAAATAATTATAGTTGATTTATACTGTTGTTTTAATTTCTGAGGTATAGCAAAATAAGTCAATTATACATATAAAAATACACCTATATATTCTTTTTCATAATCTTCTCCATTTTGGTTTATCATAGTATACTGAATATAGTTTCCTGTGTTATACAGTAAGACCTTGCCATTCATCTGTTTTTTAAAAAAATATATCTAGCGTGATTTAATCTTGATTTCAGTATACTTCACTAGGCTGGGGGTGGGGAGTGTTCAGTTCAGTCACTCAGTCATGTCTGACTCTCAACCCCATGAACCACAGCACGCCAGGCCTCCCTGTCCATCACCAACTCCCGGAGTCCACCCAAACCCATGTCCATTGAGTCGGTGATGCCATCCAACCATCTTATCCTTTGTCGTCCCCTTCTCCCACCTTCAATCTCTCCCAGCATCAGGGTCTTTTCAAATGAGTCAGTTCTTCGCATCAGGTGCCCAAAGTATTGGAGTTTCAGCTTCAACATCAGTTCTTCCAATGAACACCCAGGACTGATCTCCTTTAGGATGGACTGGTTGGATCTCCTTGTAGTCCAAGGGACTCTCAAGAGTCTTCAACACCACAGTTCAAAAGCATCAATTCTTCAACGCTCAGCTTTCTTCACAGTCCAACTCTCACATCCATACATGACCACTGGAAAAACCATAGCCTTGACTACACGGACGTTTGTTGGCAATGTTATATCTCTGCTTTTTAGGTTGGTCTAGGTTGGTCATAACTTTCCTTCCAAGTGTTACGCGAGTGTATGTTCCTCAATTCTTTGTCGTCACAACAAAGATTTGGAGTGATGGACATTAAAGCCCCTCGGGCGTGTCACAGCTCTCAGGTCTTGGATAGACTGTGTTATAGCTCTCAGGTCTCGAATGGACCATGTTATAGCTCTTAGACAAATCAGTGTTACAGCTCAGTGTTACAGCTCTATTTTATTTAGAAGATAGCAGGAAAATCCATCTTCGAGGCGTGAGGGCATGTTGATCCAAAGACACGAGGAGAAGAGCGCCCCAGCGCGCGGGGAGAGAGAGCTGGCTCTGGCTCCTCTGTTTATATGTTTATCTCTCCCTGGGCCTGTCCTATGTAAATTGGGCCAGCCAGGAGTGTTTTTTGTTTTACCTGAGGTCCTCACTTCAGTCCTCAGACCTTCTTTTGTTTCATTTTCGTGGGCTTTTCCCTTCCTTGTCTGTAGCCACTGCCATTTTGGACTCCTTTTCCCTGTTCTACCTACCTAACACAAGGTACTCTCAAGGCACCTGAAAAATATTTATTTGACTTGAGTCTCCCTGTTATACTCCTTCAATCAGTGGCTGGCTGTGACAAAGGCCTTAGAAACTGTGATGTTTATAGGTCAGTATCTGTGTTGTCCCCTTCAGTCTCCTGCTAGAGTGGGAAGTCATGTACTGATCCACCCTCCTTATCAGGGTGAGCACTCAGACCGTGAGTCAGGCTGCAGATCAATCAATGGCCTATTGTTCAGTCACTAAGTTGTTGCCTGACTCTTTGTGACCCCATGGAATAAGATGGCTCAATACCAAGGATCTTCCCAGACTGTCCTTACTGCCCTGATGGCAGTGACGCTGCAGAAAGCCATTTCTTTGGCTTTAAGACAAAGGATCAAGATGTACAGAAAGTTGGTTGGTTGTGGGAGCAAGAGCTGAGAATACATCGAGAGGGCAGTCTGCCACGGGGCCTCAAAGCCACAAGTAAGCTAAAGTCAGAAGGCAGAGAAAAAGCACGTGTAGCGCCTGAACATGGGAACAGGTGTTCCTTGAATGAGGTTTCTAGGCCAGAGCATTTGGGAAACACCACATCCATATCCTCTCTTGGAAAGTCACAGGGTGCATTAGCACTTTAAAGATTCTGAAGATCCCACAGGAATAAACTTGTCTCAACACTCTTAACTTGTTGTAGCCCCATGTTCCAGGAAACAAACTCACTCAGAAGGACAGTGCAGATGGTGGAGTGCAGTTTATTACACTGGCAGGCCCAAGGGAGAATCTCCTCTTAGCCAAAGACCCCGACCAGTTTTTGTGAAAACCTTATATACCCTAAGCGTAGATGCCCAAACCCACCTCCCCAAATTCCCTGAAACTAGACCTAGGTAGTTAAGAGTGGACAATTATCAATAACCTTGTGGTCATATCCCAATAAGCATAATAGAATGTATGATTCTATTCAGTTACACAGATAATTAGGGTATTCTTTTAGGTGATGGAAAGCCCTGGGGCTCTTCCTTCCAGGGGCCTGGTTTTCCAGTTGGTTTGTTATTTCCATAGATACTGGGCATATAGCTCAAAGTCCACAGTCTGGCCCAAGATGGAGTCCTGTTCTGTTTCCTCCTTCAAATTCAGTGTTTCCTAGATGTGTTTGACAACAGAACCCCACCTGTTCACGACTTACTGTGTCCCAGGGAACAAGGTTGGGAGTGGGAGCTGGCGTGCGGGCAGAAGCCAAAGGAGAAATGGTGGCAGGAGCAGAGAGGCAGTTCAGACTTCCTGGTCTTTAGGCCTGTTCCACACTCTGAACTGCACTCCAGTCGCCATGCGCCGAGGTCTGCCCTTGGGCTGCTGTGCTTTATTAGAGTCCCTTGTTTCCACCACTATTCTTATCCGAAACCTCCATTAATTAAGATGGATTGAGTGAGTCTTTTTACTTGTAACTAAGAGACTGTGAAGAAAGCTGAGCGCCGAAGAATTGATGCTTTTGAACTGTGGTGTTGGAGAAGACTCTTGAGAGTCCCTTGGACTGCAAGGAGATCCAGCCAGTCCATTCTGAAGGAGATAAGCCCTGGGATTTCTTTGGAAGGAATGATGCTAAAGCTGAAACTCCAGTACTTTGGCCACCTCATGCGAAGAGTTGTCTCACTGGAAAAGACTCTGATGCTGGGAGGGACTGGGGGCAGGAGGAGAAGGGGACGACAGAGGATGAGATAGCTGGATGGCATCACTGACTCGATGGGCATGAGTCTGAGTGAACTCCAGGAGTTGGTAATGAACAGGGAGGCCTGGCATGCTGCAATTCATGGGGTCGCAACGAGTTGGACATGACTGAGCAACTGAACTGAACTGAAGAGGCTGACTGGAGAAGGCAGTGGCAACCCACTCCAGTACTCTTGCCTGGAAAATCCCATGGACAGAGGAGCCTGGTAGGCTGCAGTCCATGGGGTTGCACAGAGTTGGACACGTCTGAAGCAACTTAGCAGCAGCAGCAGCAAGAGGCTGACAAATGTAACTAGATGTTAGCTGTGTCCCCAGATACTACAACTGGTGACAAATGTTCCCATTAATTCTTCCTTGAGAGATATTGGACCACCTGTGTAGGACATGCTAAAAGACTGTGGATCTGGTGTGGACAGTATTTGCCCTCATGTGCTTCAAGTGAGGGGAAAGAGGAGGGACAACGCCATCAGGGTGGACAGTGAGGCTCCTGTGGAGAGAGGGCTGTCAGTGTTTGTTCCTTGGGGATGGGGGAGAGAGCTCCCTGGGTAGAAAGCCAAATCTTGGGGCTGTCAGAGTTCCAGCTGGAAGGACTGGTACCTGTTTCTCACAGGAGCAGGGAAGAACTTTAGTATTCTATTACAAGTCAAACACTAAAGGGGTGTTACCTTTCAGGTTAAATTATACACAATGGCCCATCTCTGGGAACCCTGCCTCCCACGCAATGAGCTTTAAGCTAAAATACCTTTGTTTAACTCACCAGAGAGCCTGATCAGGCCCACCTGTGCACAACTGGAGACAGGAAGAAATAACACAGATTGGAAACAGGAAATGCTTGACTTTAAGCCTGGCCCTTTTAGTATAAAAGAAGCCTGGGGGAAAAAAAAGCCTGAATTCTAACTCAAGGCCACACTGGTTCTTTGGGGGCACAAGTTCACCATCTTCCTGGTCTGATGGCTTTCAGAATAAAGTGACTGTTTCTTGTCCCAACAACTCTATTCTGTGGCAAGCATTTGCCAGCTTGGACTGGGTAGTAGTACCATCAGGTCCTCAGTGAGGAGGAAGTTTCCCCTGTGAGGAGGAAGTGTTGGTAATTGTGCATCTGCTGTGCCAAGGTCTGCTTTCAGATTACAAGTCCAGGAGTGGAAGAAGACTTCACCGTCCCCACCTCTTTCCCCTCCCAGCTCTCTTGGCCCCCAGGGGATCCAGAGGCTGCAGAGGGCATGGCAGAGGAGGCACTGAAGGGAGTGGCCCACACAGCCCATTCTCAGCAGTTTGCCCGGCAAAGGTAGGTCCCAACTGGAGGAAGAGAGAAGATTTAAGTGAAAGAGTTTGGAGATTGGCTTTTTGACTAGACTAGAGTTTTTGTCTAAAATAACCAATGTCCTTTAATGTCCTTTAATGGGCCTCAGGCTGCTATGGAGAATGTCAGTTGTTGGTCAGTCACTCAGTTGTGTCTGACTCTTTGCGATTCCATGGACTGCATCATGCCAGGCTTCCCTGTCCTCTATCTCCTGGAGTTTGTTTAAAGTCATGTCCATTGAGTCGGTGATGCCATCCAACCATCTCATCTGTCACCCGCTTCTCTTCCTGCCCTCAATCTTTCCCAGAGAAAGTCTACATATGAGCTTTGCAGAGGTCATGCCTTTGGCTCATTCAATCCTGCACTCTGCAGACCGGGAGTAGG
Organism: Nanger dama; assembly: GCA_917880005.1. NCBI lineage: Eukaryota > Metazoa > Chordata > Mammalia > Artiodactyla > Bovidae > Nanger > Nanger dama. Next base: position 12,658,617 of record CAKJTW010000038.1, read on the forward strand.
ACAAAGCTAAACATCAGTATAAAGGGTTTATAAGTATTTACACTGCTTCCTAAGTAACTATGCATGAGCCAATTCTAACAAAAGATTTTGGACACTTATATTGCACGCCCAATTAACACAATCAATTCGTATGTGTTCAATCACTGAACATTGTTAAGCACCTTAGCTGAATACTGGGGCTGTGAGGATGAAAAAAATTGCTTCCTATTCTCAGAAGCATGCAGTCTAGTGTGAAAAGCCTTAGTCCTGCCTAAGACTTTCCTCCTTGAGATTGCAGAAGAATCACAGTGCTGTTGGTTTAATTTTTATTTATTTATTTATGGATACTCTGGGTCTTCATTGCTGCACACAGGCTTTCTCTAGTTGCAGTGCTGTTGGTTTAAATGCCTTGTCATTCCTAAAGTCTGATTTGGTAGCTTGGAACCTAGGAATGTGCATTTTAACAAGCACCTTGTTCTAAAGCCACTGATCGAGAAATAATCTAGCCTTTTCATCAATACCACATACCAAGGCAGAGTTTACTGTATTAGGACATGCATTATCGAAAGCCACAGGGTTTGTCCTAGGGTCAGGACAGTATTACCTACTTGGATAGAACAAAGTTTCTGCCTTTTCTTTATTACAACAAATGGATTCAGCTGGATAGATTCTCATCAAATTGGAGGAGCATGTTTGGGCTTGTCTGACTTAAAAGACGGGGTAAAAGAAATGAACTTTGGGAATTCCTAAGGAGGAGGCCCTTAGCAGAGAGACAGCCATTTTTAGAGTGGTATCAGGCACTGAATTCTGACAATGCTGCTTCTCCCAAGGGTGTGTTGGGCTTAGGGTGGAAGCAGCAGGAGTTTATTGATTTAATGGTGGTTAATGATTGATGTTAATAACCTTGGGGAGACCAGGTTCCTGACAACAGACTTTTCACCAAAAAAGTATGCAGGAGAAAATGCCTGTGAACACAGAATTTCAATCCCCATTCAGCTATTTGTCATGGAAATTTGGCCAATGTTTCTTGTCTTCTCTCTTTTCCTGATTATATAATTAGGACAGTGCTGATTGTTTTTGTAAGGTTTTTCCTAAGGAGTAATGAATCAAATACCATGTTAGCACTTGGAAGCTTTATAAAGATGAGGTTTTTTTTGTATGTTAAAAATGCAGAATAAGCAAATAAGTGAGATTTTATTGCAAGATCGTGGATTTGGTTTAATCTGACTTATAGTGTATTGCTCGTTTCCTTTATAATCTGTTTTGATGACTCAGTTTACAAGAGTGATACAGTTTTTAAAGTACATGTGATTAGATTTAGAAAAAAATATCTAATGTGGGAACTAGGGCAATTAGAAAGTATAGGATAGGCAAAGTTTTTAGAAAGCCCAATAGGACTTTGAGAGATAAAGCAAACATGGAGAAGTATGCTAAGCAATTGACTATAGACTTATAAATAGAGGAGTCCATTCTCTATTGGTTATTAATTTGCTGAGGGGCCTTGAGCCATGAATATAGATGAAGTCTATGAAAAATGGACACATTCAAATCTGGGCAATATATCACCGCACCTAAGAGATGGTGTAATATGAAAGCCTTAAATATTTAGCATCATGCTATGTGAAGAGTTGGCTCATTGGAAAAGACTCTGATGCTGGGAGGGATTGGGGGCAGGAGGAGAAGGGGAAGACAGAGGATGAGATGGCTGGATGGTATCACTGACTCGATGGATATGAGTCTGAGAGAACTGCGGGAGTTGGTGATGGACAGGGAGGCCTGGCGTGCTGCGATTCATGGGGTCGCAAAGAGTTGGACACAACTGAGCAACTGAACTGAACTGATGCCATATAATTACATGTATGGCGTTATCTTTAATAGGAATTGATTAATGAGGCTGACATAAAGCAAGGATGAATATTAGCTATTCAGACACTGATGTTCAGAGAGCCACCTGCATAGTCATTTTCCCTCTAAGTCCTATTTCTTAAGGGTTATGGAAATGTCAATTGTTTTTACAGAGTTTTCATTTCAAGAAGCAGTTATTCATAATCTCCAGAGAACCCTTCCCTAACAGACTACAATAAAACTTAGACTTGATGGTGGTGACAGTTTAGACCTAAAATACTGCCTTCACAGTTTAAGTAATTATTCTGCTATGTCTGTGCAAGGGACTTTCAAATTGTTCACTTCATTCCTGGCTTATCTCTCATCTCTACCACTTGACTAGTTTCTTGTTCCTTACAGTTGAAGGCAGGAGGCTGAATTTCTAATTTCCCCCTTAAAATTTTCCTGCTCGTTAGTACTACTTCCATGGTTGTTCATCTAAATTAGTTTTTAAGCAAATTATTCTCAGCGGTCATCTCTGGCTGTACATTTCTTTTTCATTGCGGCACCGAATAGCTGCTCGCCACTGGTCCATCCTGGGATTTGTATGTTCTCACCTGGGATTTGATTTCTCATCTCTTTCTCTGTTTCTGTACTTTCTGCCTCAAAGGTGATTCTGTTTTCTCTCTCTCTGTGTATATATATATTTTAAGAGAATTTTTATGAGCAGTTTTAGGTTCACAGCAAAACTAAATGGAAGGTATAGAGTTTCCTCATATTCCCCCTGTTCCTACACACATGCAGCCTACACTGTTATCAATATCTCCCAGATGAGTGGTACATTTGGTACAACTGATGAACCTACATTGACACATCATAGTCACTCGGAGTCTGTTGCTTATGTTAACTCTTGGTTTTGTACATTGTTTGGGTTTGGATCCATGTCTAAGGGCATATATCCCTTGTATAGTATCATACAGAGCACTTTCACCTCTCTAAAAATTAATTGGGCTCCACTAATTCATCCCTCCCACCCCTTGTCAGTTTTTAAAATCGATAATTGTTGAGTGTCTGCCACCTCTAGGAATGGGCTAGTTCCTTAAAAAAACAAACTAAAAATAAAGTTCCATGTTATTAAGAATCCTGCATCTGAGGGAAACCAATTACATAAACAAATACCCTAATGTAGTAAGCTAGATTGCTTTAAAATGGTTGTGTGTCAGTGCAATGGGGCCATAGGAGAAATGGAGCTCAGAAGTTGACCTGGGCAGCATTCTCACACACCTGTCTTCTCCAGTAGGATTGCTTGTAGGCAGTGTGGAGGGGGGTTGGTCTGGGGATTGATCCAGTTTGCAGAGCGTGGCATCCGAGCTCAGAGGATGGCATGTGTAAATGCCCAGCAGCTGTCTAGGATAAGGGGTGCTCAGAGTGACCACAGGAGCATAGCATATTTGAGGAACTGACTGCAACGGTGGGCTGCTGAAGGAGACAAGCCTTGGAAGGAAGGTGGGAACAAAGATCCTCAAAGACTTCAAATGTCATGCAAAAGAAGTTTATTTGATTTTCTTGGAGGCACTAAGGAACCAGTGAATAATTTTGAGCAATGTACTGATAGTTTTTTTAAAATTGGAGTACAGTTGATTTACAATGTGTTAGTTTCAGGTGTACAGCAAAGAGATTCTATATATATATATATATATATATATATATATATATTTCTTTTTAGATTCTTTTCCCATTTAGGTTATTATAAAATATTAAATACAGTTCCCTGTATATTAGAAAAATCTACAAATCTACTCTGATGGAAGGGTGTAAAATAGATGGCAGCAAGACTGGAGACAAGAAAGTCCAATGTGGATGCTTTAATTTGGGAGACAATAATGTTTAGTTTGGGAGACAAAGACAGCAAGAATAGTGCAGTGGTGAGGAGATGGAGAAGAGAGACTGATGAAGTACACAGGATTTGGTGTTGGGGAAAGAAAGAGGGAAATTTCTGGCTTGGTCAACTTGACAATACTAAGTTGACATGCTAAGATAGAGAAGATAGAAAAAGTAGCAGGATTTTTTTGGGGGTGGGGGAAGGGTGGCAGGCATTGAAACGGGGAAAGATGTGTTTGGCTTTGAATAATGTGAGTGTGAGGAGCTGCTGGAACATTTAGGTGTGAATGTTGAGTAAAAGGAGCTGCACAGTTCTGGAGCCAAGAAGAGAGTTCCAAGCTGGAGATACTGACCAGGGAGTTCTGCTTGTCCATAGGTGTGCTACATAAATATGAGTAGAGCAGATGAGTATGAGTAGGGTTGAGTTAGAAGAGTCAGAAGACAAGAGGGATAAGGAGGGAGCTCCAGGCTATAGATACCAGGTGAGTTCAACTCTAAGTATTTCAATTTCTCTCAAGAGCAAGAAGATCTTCGTAGACAATGATGATATTATGAGTTTTTGTTTTGTTTTAATTTTTATTGGAGTAAAGTTGACTTACAATGTTGTGTTAGTTTCAGGTGTACAGCACAGTGAGTTAGTTACACATACACATATATCAGGGCTTCTTAGGTGGTGCTAGTGGTAGAGAACGCAGGAGACATTAAGAGACTTGAGTTTGATTCCTGAGTTGGGAAGATCTCTTGGAGAAGGGCAACCCACTCCAGTTTTCTTGCCTGAGAACCCCACGGACAGAGGAACCTGGTGGGCTACAGTCCATGAGGTCGCACAGAATTTAACACTACTGAAGCTACTTAGCACATACGCATACATATATCACTCTTTTTAAGATTCTTTCCCCATATAGTTAATTACAGATTATTGAGTAGAGCTTCCTGTATTATACAATAGGTCCTTCTTAGTTATCTATTTTATAAATAGCAATGTGCATGACACTGTTTTTACACTTCAATTTTTTATTTCAATAACATTCAAAATCTTGTCTACACTCAAATTCCTAAAACTGTTCTTTTAAGAAGTTTTTAAAATCTAGGGTCCACTCAAGTTTCATGCTTTGCACTTGACTGTTACCTTTCTGTTGCCTCAGTCTAGAAAGTCTCCCTTCTTCTCCCTCCACCTCCCTCTGGTCTCCATGACATTGAGGGCTTTGAGGGTCCAGGCCAGTTGTTCTACAGGACACTACTCATTCTGGACCATGGTGAGATTTAGGTCAGTTATGTCCACTAGCTCATCAGTAAGTGATGTTTTTACCTTCCACTGGGTCATGTCAGAGAGGTTCTAATGTCAGGAACAGGCCCTTTGTATGATTAGATTTTTGACTATCATTTTATCAGAAACTGCCTAAATTATTGGATGTGACAAATATGCATATTTGGATCTATTATATATATATATATATATATAAATCCCAAAGAAAGGCAGTGCCAAAGAATATTCAAACTACTGCACAATTGCACTTATTCATATGCTAGTAAAGTAATGCTCAAAATTCTCCAAGCCAGGCTTCAACAGTGTGTGAACCGTGAACTTCCAGATGTTCAAGCTGGATTTAGAAAAGGCAGAGGAACCAGAAATTAAATTGCCAACATCCACTGGATCATCAAAAAAGTGAGAGAATTCCAAAAACACATCTACTTCTGTTTTATTGACTACACCAAAACCTTTGACTGTGTGGATCACAACAAACTGTGGAAAATTCTTCAAGAGATGAGAATACCAGACTACCTTACCTGCCTCCTGAGAAATCTGTATGCAGGTCAATAAGCAACAGTTAAAACTGGGACATGGAAAAACAGACTGGTTCCAAATTTGGAAAGAGGTACATCAAGGCTGTATATTGTCACCCTGCTTATTTAACTTACATGCAGAGTACATCATGTGAAATACCAGGCTGGATGAAGCACAAGCTGGAATCAAGATTGTCAGGAGAAATATCAATAACCTCAGTTATGCAGATGACACCACTCTTATGGCAGAAAGTGAAGAAGAACTGAAGAGCTTCTTGATGAAAGTGAAAGAGGAGAGTGAAAAAGTTGGCTCAAGACTCAACATTCAGAAAACGAAGATCATGGCATCTGGTCCCATCACTTCATGGCAAATAGATAAGGAAACAATGGAAACAGTGAGAGACTTTGTTTTCTTGGGCTCCAAAATCACTGCAGATGGTGACTGCAGCCATGAAATTAAAAGACGCCTACTCGTTGGAAGAAAATTTCTGACCAACCTAGACGGCATATTAAAAAGCAGAGACATTACTTTGCCAACAAAGGTCCATCTAGTCAGGGCTATGGTTTTTCCAGTAGTCATGTATGAACGTGAGAGTTGGACTATAAAGAAAGCTGAGTGCTGAAGAATTGATACTTTTGAACTGTGGTGTTGGAGAAAACTCTTGAGAGTCCCTTGGGCTGCAAGGAGATCCAACGAGTCCATCCTAAAGGAAATCGGTCCTGACTATTCATTGGAGCGACTGATGCTGAAGCTGAAGCTCCAATACTTTGGGCACCTGATGTGAAGAACTGACTCATTTGAAAAGACCCTGATGCTGGGAAAGATTGAAGGTGGGAGGAGAAGGGTATGACAGAGGATGAGATTGTTGGACGGCATCACTGTTGCATTGGACATGAGTTTGAGTAGGCTCCAGGAGCTGGTGATGGACAGGGAAGCCTGGTGTGCTGCAGTCCATGGGGTCGCAAAGAGTTGGACATAACTGAGCAACTGAACTGATCACACACACACACACACGCACGCACGCACGCACACACACACACACACACATCCTGGTCTTTTCTACAAAGTAATACATATTCTGCGTCTCTCATCTTTAAAATATAGCCTAGCCTAAGTCAACTTTGCAGGTTTCCCTTGTAGCTCAGATGGTTAAAAAAAAATCTGCTTCCAATGAAGGAAACCTGGTTTGAAGAACTGACCTGGTTAGAAAACCTTCCTTGGTTGAGAAGATCCCCTGGAGAAGAGAATAGCAACCTACTCCAGTATTTGTGCCTGGAGAATTGCATGGACAGAGGAGCCTGGCAGACTACAGTCCATGGGGTCACAAAGCGCTGGACACTACTGAGTGACTGATACTTTACTAAATCAACTTTGCAGCTGTTAATTTCAATTTTTTTCCCCCTCGATTCTATTTTCCCATAGAAACTTGTGTTGCAAATAGCTTGTTCTGAGTGAGGCCTGGTGGGGTTCAGTGAAATTCAAAGCCTTACTTGGGTCAATCTGGTTCACTGATATAGTTATGTTTCTGTCTCACCAACCATTGTCCCCTAGAATTGTGATAGATAAGGCCATATTTGAGGGATGGACACACAGAGAGTTGCCTGCTGAGAAGACTGAAAGGAGCATCCAGAGACTGGGGAGGTGAATTAGAGATAAGAGAATGTTTAGATTGGTTAGGACCCTTTTGGGGTGACAGGTGACAGAAGCCTAGTGCAAACTGGTGGGAGGAAAATTGGAAATGTATTTTAAAGATATAAGGAGTCAGGCATGTAGGTATGAGCATGTAATTGGTATGTGTTACCAAACATTGTGGGAGATTCAAGGAATTTTTTGTTTTCCCTCTCTAATGAAAAATTCTCGGGGAAATCACTGATAGGTACTGCTTGGTGAGGCCCATCTCTGGGCTGATTGACCATGGTGGGGAAGGTGGGGAGGTGGGAGACATATAAGTACAAAAACATGGGAGCTGGGACTTCCCTGGTGGTCCAGTGGCTAAGACTCTGTACTCCCAATACAGGAGGTCTGGGTTTGATCCTTGATCAGGAAACTAGATCCCACATGCTGCAACTAAAGATCCCACATGTCACAACTAAGACCAATGCAGCCAAATAAATAAATTAAAAAAAAAAACAAACAAAACAAAACATGGAAGCTGGGGCCCAGGAGAGTGGTTTGAACATTTCCTAGGGAAGGAAAAATTGTTTATCAGACTCTCTGAGGGCTTTATTGCTGTGACATCAAGATATTTGAGGAAGTTTTAGTCTACTGGGGATAGGTCACTGTGAGATACAGCAGGAAGTCAAATGAGAGAGAAAAGTGTATCCCCTGAGCGTGGCATTTGAAATGTCAGTGGTACCTTCAACAGGATTGGCCTTTCTTATGGCTCAGCAGTAAAGAATCCTCCTGCAATGCAGGAGACACAGAAGATGTGGATTCGATTCCCAGGTCAGGAAGATCCCGTGGAGTTGGAAGTGGCAACTCACTCCAGTATTCTTATCTGGGAAATCCCATGGACAGAGGAGCCTGGTGGCCTATAGGCCATGGAGTAGTAAAAGAGTCGAACACAACTGAGCACTTAAGCATACACACTACAGAATTAGTTTTGGTGGAGTGAGGGCAGTGGATAGAGGGAGGAAATAGGAGATAGGGAGTGGAGAGGTGTGTATGCTAGAAGCTTAGAAGCTTGCTTGGAAAGGAAGGAGAGGTGTCCACGAGCAGCTAAGGTCTGAGATGGAAGAGATGGAAGTCTCTTTGGAAAGACAGAAAGCAGGGCTTTCTTTCCTGGGCTCAGTGAGCCTAAGAATCTATCAGCCCCTTAGGAATGACATGCAGAACTTACCTGCTTCTCAAAGAAAGAGGCTTTTGAGCCACAAACTTTAGAATCATGGTGGTGAAACAAATGTGGCAATAGAAAGGGAAAGGTGAAAGAAACAGAGATGATAAATAACTGGCACATGCCCTTGAGGAGGAGGGTAAGGTGGAAACCAGAGCTCAAAGGAAATTATTAGCCTTCGTGGGAAGAGGTTTATGTTTTTTTTTCTGCAGAGACTGTAGGGAAGTTGTGAAATCCAGGGCAGATGCACACACCTTTGTAGGTAGCATGGCAGGGAACTGTGCGCATTGCATTTCTCTCTCTTTTCTTGGTCCATCATGGTTTGGTATCAGGATAAAAACTCTTTCTATGGATAACTGCTTGAGAGATGGTCATAATCTGTTCTCTTTCTTGGGCTTGCCATTGGGCTTTCTGCCTCCATGATTGCTCCTGACTGATGTGCTCTGCTGCTTGTACCTGACATGTTAGAACCTGACCTGTGCTGGAGCGGTTCCCCTGCCCTGCCCCTAAGACTTTCTACAGGTCACTCAGTACTCTATGTGGTGAAACTGACAAGTGTGAGCAATTAATCATGCCTTTTCCCTTTCCTGAAGGTAAGCTTTATTCAGGGCTTTCCCCCAGTTTGGGGCTTCTTGTGTTGGCGTCTCCTGGCACAGAGTGAGTTAATAGGCATGCTTCAAGAGAGTAGGTCTTTATGTGGCTGAACAGCTATTGAAGTTTATTATAATAATTTGCAATGAGTGACCTCTGTTTCTTAAATGATCTCAAGCCAGAAGGCAGGAAAAGTATGACCTCTGAGCCTGGAATTCAGGATCTAGAGTCTGAAGTTCTCTTCTTATGGGATGATTTCAGTTCAGTCTTTTAGATTTTCCAAGCCTTAACTTTACCATCTGCCAATGCAAATAATATTTTCCACTTATGTAAAGAGGTACCATGAAAGTAGCCTGCTGAACATGTTACTGTTAGAACCAGAAACCCTTATAGGCCATTCCTGTGATCTGAATGTTCTTCCAGTTGCAATTGTGGAAGAACCGGTTTCTGAAAGAAAAGATTTGTGACATTCTTTGGAAAACTGTACTCATAGGAAATACTCATACACCAGACAGAGTGTGTTGATTTTTAATTTAAGGGCACTTTTGATTATAGGAGCATGTATTTTCCTACTTTTGATTTTCACAAACCCTCACTATTGGTTAGCTTTCTGTGCTACCGAGATTCTCTTTAAAAATAAGAATACTTTGAATCAGACAGAGAAAGACAAATACTATATGTATGTATGTGTGTGCTTAATCTTGTCCAACTTTTACGATCCCATGGACTGTAGCCCACCAGGCTCCTCTGTTCATGGAATTTTCTAGGCAAGAGTACTGAAGTGGGTTGCCATTTCCTCCCCAGGAAACCTTCCTGACCCAGGGACCAAATGCCAGTCTCTTGCATCTCTTGTATTGACAGATGGATCCTTTACCACTGCGCCACCTGGGAAGCCCCAAATACTGTATGGTATCACTTATAATGTGAGATCTAAACAATTTGACACACTAGTGAATATAGCAAAAAGAAACAGAAACTAGTGAATATAACAAAAAGAAACAAACTCCGAGATATAGGGAACAATCTAGTGGATACCAGTGGGGAGAGGGAAGGAGGGAGGGACAATATAGGGATGGGGATTCAGAAATACAAACTATAATGTATAAAACAAGCCATTAGGATATATTGTACAACATGGGGAACCTAGCCAATATTTTATAGCTATAACCTTTAAAAATTGTGAATCATTATTGTATGCCTGTAACTTTTATAATATTGTATAGCAACTATATTTCAGTTGAAAATTGAATAATACTAAATCAGTGATCATTAGACCACCTGGGACTTAGGCGTATTTCTTTTAAAAAAAAAATGTGTTGCATTCAATTTATTTTTTAAATTTTTTCACTTTGAAAAATGGTGGCTGGGGTGGGGGGTGGGGAGGGAGAATCTGGGAGTTTGGGACTGATCTGCATGCACTGCTATGTTTAAGATGGATCATGAATGAGGACCTAATATATAGCAAACCAACAACAAATCCAAAAAACCCAAAAACCTTAGAACCAAAAAAAAAAAATTGTGGTAAAATATATATAATCATCTTAGCCCTTTTTAAGTGTACAGGCCAGTGGCATCAGCACATTCGCATTCTTGTACAATCATCAGCACCCTCCATCTCTAAAATTAGCTGTACTTCTATACTATCAGTTTACTGGCGTTGGTAATTCCTTCTGCCAGGGATCTGTAGTCAGGAGGTGGACTGAGTGACTCCTTGCTCCTAGGAAGCCTCTCCCCGCCGCCCCCCCACCCAAGGAATGATTCTGAAGTGAAATGAGAAGGTCCTAGAAGAGGCCCCCCACCCTCCCATCGGAGACAGACCTTATCAGGGTCCACAGTAGTGCATTACAGCCCAACCTCCAGATCCTTACAGGTGTGGTTTGGCTGACAGACAAAGTGGGTTTTATTTGCAGGGCAGAGGAGAGTTCCCAGATTTCTGTAACAGTTGGAACTGCAGAGCTGGGGGATGTTTGGCGCTGAGTGATGTGGTGGCAGCCGTGTTGATGGCCTGAGTAGGCTGCTGAAGCTGCCTGCGGGATGCCGCTCAGAAGTGGTGAGAGGGAGTAGGGAGGGGGCTGGAAGGCGACGGGGCGGCACGGGACCTGTCTACAGGGAGTGAGAGGGGCACTGACCCGACGTGCTGATTGGAGGCAAGAGAGCACATCCAGACGGTTGAAGTCAGCTTCATATTCAGTTGTAAACTTCCCCTTTCTTCCCATGCAAGCTGAGAGATGTCCTCAGCAGTACAGGAGAGTAGGGTGGAGAGTAGTTTAGAAATTTCAAGCATAGAACTCCGATGGGCTTCAGCTCTTTCCTGATAATTCATATTCCTCTGGGATCACATGAATGGAAAATACCATCTCCACAGTGGTTTGCTCAATACTCGTTCCCTAAAGATGGCCTTGTTCCAAAAGCGATCTCATTTGTACTCACCTTTGTTTTATCAAAGTGTGCTATGACGTGTTATAAAGCTCACAATTTACAGTCGGTACTGAAGGTCGACACAGCGAAGAGAGGACGCTGGTGTCCTCCTAACTGAGTTAAATATCTCTGGAGGACTGGGTTGTTTCGCCCTTTTAAAAAGACAATTATTTTTTGTTGCTTCGGGTCTTTGGCGCATTTGGGCTTTCTCTAGTGGCGAGCAGGCGCTGCTCTTTGTTGCGGTGCACAGGCTTCTCGTTGCTGCGGTTTCTCTGGCTGTGGAGCGCAGGCTCTAAGGTGTGCATGCTTCCGTAGTTGAAGCCTGCGGGCTCTAGATCACCGACTCAGGAGTTGTGGCGCACGGGCTTAGTTGCTTTGCGGCGTGTGAAATCATCTGAGATTCGAAGATTCAAAGGGATCGAACCCATGTCCCCTCATTGGCAGGTGGATTTTTATCTGCAGCACCACCATGGAAGTTTTGTTTTTCCCTTTGATGTGAGGATAAACGTTTGCCCTTTGTATTTGTGGAGAAAAGTTCCTGTGGCGTTGCCTAGGAGCTCTCTCAGGGAGGGAAATGGATGTCCTTCTCATTGAGTTAAAGGGTCCAGGCAAGTGAGTTCAAGGTCGTGGATTCAATACCCCCTGGACTAGTCTTAAGGAATGCCTCAGAGAGGGCCAGGACAGCCTGCTTCTGCTCCAGTGAATAGCCAGTCACTCACTGCTTCTGTGGTGTCATGATGCATGTGTGTACCAAGTCCATTGCTCAGCTCCCCTTCCGTGTCATGGGAAGTCTGGTTGTGGGATGGAGAATGTGACTTCCTTGTTTGTCTATGTTGAATTATGAGAAACCAGTAAGGAAACATTATGTTAGGAAATGGCAGTCCACTCCAGCACTCTTGCCTGGAAAATCCCATAAACGGAGGAGCCTGATAGGCTACAGTCCGTGGGGTAGCAAAGAGTCGGACACGACTGAGCGACTTCACTTCACATACTGCTAAAGGGAAATTTAGACTGAAAGAAAGAGACTTGGTCAGGGGTTGATTGGCATGTCAGACTGTGCCTCTGTCCACCTCTTTCTTCCTTCCTCTCTCGTATCTCTGTCTCTCCGTCTCTCTTTCCGTCTCTTTACCTGGCTGTAACTCTCTGTCCTGTGTTTCTCTGTGTATGTCTCAGTATGCTTATCTCTATCTTGTTTCTCTGAGTAGATGTTGAACTCCATTTGTGTGCCAAGTGCTATGCTAGATTCTGAGAGTCTAAAGGCAAATAAGACCCTGTAAATAATAATAGAAACAGTAGCAACTGGCATTGTCATTAGTTACTTAACATGGATCAGACTCTATTAAGAACTTTATATCCATTATTGCATTTAATCCTCACAGTAGCAGTATGTGATGGTCACAACATTACCCATTTCACAGGTAAGGAATCTGAGGTTCAAATAGGTTTGTAACTTGCCCTAGGTTGGGTAGCTTGTAGGGGTTTAAGTCTGTCTGCCTCATGAGTTCTCATCATTTACTGCTACTCTCACTGGCCCTTTCGTGGTTAACTTGAGTTCCTGGGGACTCCAGGCTTCCCGTGGGACTGTTTTATGATATTGAATCAATTCCAGGTTACTGGTCTGTTAGAGATCTAGGAAGTGTTGTGCCACTCTGGAAGGGGCTGGGGGGAGAGGAGAAGGAGCGAGGGGGAGAGAGAGAAACACCCACACACAGACAAAGAGACAAAGATAGTGATAGACTAAAAGGTGAAAAGAGGAGCTGGGTAGAAAGAGAGACATTAAGATACACAAAGAATGAGAGAAGGAGAGGGAGAAGAGAAGAAGAAAGAAAGAGACACAGATGTACAGACTGACAATACCAAGCCATTGATCAAATCTCTTGCCTTCTCTCTCTTTCTCTCATTTTTCTTCTATTAGCGGGACTTCAGTATAATGTTATCTTACATGTTTCTTACAAATCAAGATGAATGATAAGCAGTGGTATCCAGTAACATGTTGTGTGCTGTGGGGAATATAAAAGATTGGTGAGAATGTGGTAGCTCTGAAACCCAAATAAAAGCCCTTTTTGTTCCTAGTGATCAGAACATAACAGAACTGTTATTTGCTGTATCTTACAATATTGAACATAAATGATTAGACATAGACTTTGGACTAAAGAAATTTACATCCCAGCTCCTCTACTTCCTAGTTGTGTGATTTTGAGTAAGTTACTGAACTTCTCTGAGCTTCAGTTTTCTGATCTGAAAAGCTGGCATAACTGTGGTACCTCTTTTATGGAGTTCTTGGGAGTTTTTCAAGAGATGGTGTTCAACAGTGTTGGGGATAAATAATTTCAGCCATTTTTATTTTATGAACAATGTTGGTAAAGTTAGTTTAATTTAAAACACTGAATAAACTCATCGCCGTTAGGATATAGCAACTGCATTGTGCTACTTTTAGGACGCAGTGACCTAGTTTCCAGGAGTGCTCCTCTCAGTCCAGGAGCTGTGGTGACTTGGAATCTCCTACATAATTTCCTTATCAAGCAGCTGGTACTCATCTGCCCCCACCCGCACACACTGGTCACTTTTACCTGCCGGTACATTTGATGACATGATTTTCTCTGCCCAGTACACACTTCTCTTCACTTTTCCAACATTTCCAGTGGTAAAAAGCCCAGGAACTGCTTTGAGTAACTTTGCCCACCATAGAGATGGAATGTATGGTACCCTCTGTGCAGACACACACCACTGTGAAGCGTCCCTGCTGTGGCCATGATCATGGTCTGTTTAATTAAAAGCACTCATCTGTAGATTACGAGTTCTTTGCAGACCGGTATTATCTTATCTACCTTTGTGTCCTCAGCAGGTATGCAGAGCCCCTGAGAGTCTAGGAGAACAGGCTGAGAGAGCCTTTGGCCATTTGTCATGCTCCAGAATTTTCTTTCCTTTGATAAATAGTTACCAGGAGAGCCCAACCAACATGTTAGGCATTTCCATCCCATGAAAGACTAGACAGGATGTGGTTGAGATTAGTTTTATATTCTGAGACTTTGCTGTAAAGCCCTTCCATTTGATGTCTCAGGGTTCAGAACCTCTTTCAACCTAATTTATAATAAGAATCTGCCTATCATTTGGGGAGATTTCTGGGGGAGGGAAGACTGCCATGATATTTGGACACAACTGTCTCTAAAGCACTGGGATAATGGATGTCACACAGCACAGAGCAGGTACAGAGCATGTGGTTGGGAAATACTTTCTGAACAGCAGGAATTTACATTGCTTATAAGTATTTCTTAAAACAGATGCCAGTGTCCATCATCTCGATAGGACATGAACAAAGCAATGATGTAAGCTGAGGAACTAGTTTTGCATGGCCTGGAATTGAACTTCAGATTTCACTGTTTCATCATTCCATGAATTTTTGTATCTGAATCACAGGCTGATTCAGATCTTGGGTTCCATTCAGTTCAGTTCAGTCTCTCAGTCTTGTCCGACTCTTTGCGACTCCATGAATCACAGCACGTCAGGCCTCGCTGTCCATCACCAACTCCCGGAGTTCACTCAGACTTTGTTCAAGTCCTATCGAGATGATGGACATTGGCATCTGTTTTAAGAAATACTTATAAGCAATGTAAATTCCTGCTGTTCAGACAGCATTTCCCAACCACCTGCTCCATCGAGTCAGTGATGCCATCCAGCCATCTCATCCTCGGTCGTCCCCTTCTCCTCCTGCCCCCAATCCCTCCCAGCATCAGAGTCTTTTCCAGTGAGTCAACTCTTTACATGAGGTGACCAAAGTCCTGGAGTTTCAGCTTTAGCATCATTCCTTCCAAAGAAATCCCAGGGCTGATCTCCTTCAGAATGGACTGGTTGGATCTCCTTGCAGTCCAAGGGACTCTAAAGAGTCTTCTCCAACACCACAGTTCAAAAGCATTAATTCTTCAGCACTCAGCCTTCTTCACAGTCCAACTCTCACATCCATACATGACCACAGGAAAAACCATAGCCTTGACTAGATGGACCTTAGTCGGCAAAGTAATGTCTCTGCTTTTGAATATACTATCTAGGTTGGCCATAACTTTTCTTCCAAGGAGTAAGCAGTAAGCGTCTTCTAATTTCATGGCTGCAGTCACCATCTGCAGTGATTTTGGAGGCCCTCAAAATAAAGTCTGACACTGTTTCCACTGTTTCCCCATCTATTTCCCATGGAGTGATGGGACCACATGTCATGATCTTCTTTTTCTGAATGTTGAGCTTTAAGCCAGCTTTTTCACTCTCCTCTTTCACTTTCATCAAGAGGCTTTTTAGTTCCTCTTCACTTTCTGCCATAAGGGTGGTGTCATCTGCATATGTGAGGTTATTGATATTTCTCCTGGCAGTCTTGATTTCAGCTTGTGTTTCTTCCAGTCCAGCGTTCCTCATGATGTACTCTGCATAGAAGTTAAATAAGCAGGGTGACAATATACAGCCTTGACGGACTCCTTTTCCTATTTGGAACCAGTCTGTTGTTCCATGTCCAGTTCTAACTGTTGCTTCCTGACCTGCATACAGATTTCTCAAGAGGCAGGTCAGGTGGTCTGGTATTCCCATTACTCTCAGAACTTTCCACAGTTTATTGTGATCCACACAGTCAAAGGCTTTGGCATAGTCAATAAAGCAGAAATAGATGTTTTTCTGGAACTCCTGACTGTCAACTCTGGGCAGGTGGCAGATGTGGGCCTCCAGTAACTAACTGGCCTTTGATTTCAGCCAAAGAGCTTGGGGCTCTGGTGCAGGCTCTAGAGTTGCAGAGTGGTATGAGGTCTCCCTTTCCCCTGAACAAGTGGGGAAATATTATGAGCCATTCCTACCCTTGACCATGAAAAAGTCCATACCAGTCTGAGATCTACTGAGAGTGAGTTCTCATCTCTTTAAGGTCAGTTTTTAGTCTTAATTTGGCTATTGTAGAATGGAGTTCATATGCCTTTCTTGGAAGTTCTTCTGTGTTTTGCAGGGAGGGGAGTGAATGGGGAATTGCCAGGCTGTTCTGAGTTCAAAGAAGGCTTCAGGTACCCTGAAGGTTTGAAAGACTTCGGGTTGAGCCCTGGCCAGGCAGTTTTGAGTAGTTCTGGGTGGTGGCTCTATAAGCTCCTTTGTCTTCACACTTTCATTAGCCCTTCATTAGCTTAGGCTAACTTTTAAGGTTGGATGCACCACAGGGCTGACCAATTTGGCTTAGTCAAGCATTACCCGCCCCGATGAATCTGCACTTGCCACTTGCCAGCTTCCTTGGGCCCGTAAAGGCACAGGTTGCCACTTGAGTCTGCTTCTCCTGGAAGAACTGAAATTCCCGACACTGTGTGTGACAAAGAAGGAGGTAGAGAAGAGGATTAAAGTGAAGTTTCAGGAAGCACAGTGATGACTGTTGTGAGAGCAGCTCTGAGGCTCAGATCCCAGCCAAGCTGCTTCTCCATTCCCTTGGCTATGGCCAGGGGCTTCCCAGGTGCTGTAGTGGTTAATGCAAGAGATGAAGGTTCAGTCCCTGGGTTGGGAAGATTCCCTGGAGGAAGGCATGGGAACCCACTCCAGTACTCTTGCCTGGAGAATCCCATGAACAGAGAAGCCTGGCGGGCTACAGTTCATGGGGTCACAAAAAGCTGTACATGACTGAATGTACACACACACACACGGGCTACAGTCCATGGGGGCCACAAAGAGTTGGACATGACTGAGTGGCACACACACACACACAAGCCTCGCAGGCTCTCTTACTCTTAGAAACCTTAACTGTTATCATAACACACACCTTGAGAGGGTCATGGGGGAATACTGCGGTACCACCATTGTGTGGAGACTGGGATGGTGGGGGCACCCAGGACAAGAGTCCTTATCCATTTCTTTCTTGCTGTTTGGGTAACAACAGATATGTTTGAGGTGGTTGGTGACATCCTGGATGCAGAATGGAAGAAGACATATGGGGTGGTCTTTTAGAAACTAATAATTTATTTACATATTAAATTTTTAATTAAAGTATACTTAATTTATAATGTACTGATTTTTTTTTGCTGTATAGCAAAGCGACTCAGTTATACACATATATACATTCTTTTTTAAATATTCTTTTCCATTATGGTCTGTACAAGGAGATGGATATAGTCTCCTGTGTTACACAGTAGGACCTTGTTTTCAATCCATTCTAAATGTAATAGTTTGCATCTGCTAACCCCAGACTCCCAATCCATCCCTCTTCCACCCCTTTCCCCTTGGCAACCACAAATCTGTTCTCTATATCTGTGAGTCTGTTTCTGTTTTGTAGAGAGGTTCATTTGTGCCACATTTTAGGTTCCACTTATAAGTGATGCCATATGGTATTTGTCTTTATCTTTCTAACTTACTTCACTTGGTATGATATTATTTAGTTGTGTCCATGTTGCTGCAAATGCATTATTTTGTTCTTTTATGGCCGAGTAGTATTCCATTGTATATATGTACCACATCTTCTTTTAAAAATGTTGATTTCTTTATTAGGTTGTATGGGTCTTAGCTGTAGCACACGGGGTCTTTGTTTTTGGCAGTACCTGGCATCTTTAGCAGCATGAGAACTCTTCATTGCAGCATGTGAGATCTAGTTCCTTGACCCGGGACAAAACCTGGGCAAAACCTGGACAAAACCCTGCATTGAGAACTTGGAGTCGCAGTCACTGGACCAACAGGGAAGTCCCATGTACCACCTCTTCTTAATCCGTTCATCTGTTGATGGACATTTAGGTTGCTTTCATGTCTTGACTATTGTGAATAGTGCTGTTATGAACATAGGGGTGCCTGTACCTTTTTGGCCATGCCACATGGCTTGGGGGATCTTAGTTCCCTGACATGGATTAAACCCAGGCCTTTGGCAGTGAGTGCACATAGTCCTAACCACTGGATCATCAGGGAATTTCTGCATGTATCTTTTGAATTGTAATTTTGTCCAAGTCTATGCCCAGGAGTGGGACTGCTGCGTCATATGGTAATTCTACCTTCAGTTTTCTGAGGAACCTCCATACTGTTTTCTGTAATGGCTGTGCAAACTTAAATTCCCACCAGCAGTGTAGGAGAGAGAGGGACTCATGCTTCAAAACAGACATCTTGAGTGCATTTGAAGCAAAGCTTACAGAGAAATCACAGAAAACAATCATAAATATTTGAGAAAATAGGTTCCTGAAAAAAAATTTAGTATTTAGGTGAATAGGAAATTGCAGTTGTTGGGAGATAAATCTTCATCTGTTTGCCAGTGTGCCATTAGGATCCATCTGGAAGTCCAGGGGCTCTTTGGTTAACCAAAGATAGAGGAGTTGTAAAATGAGGGAGAAGTTGTCTCATGCTAGTGTTTCCCTAAATGCTTGCAGGACATTTCATCTACAAGATCTTTTGGAACAAAAGGTGTCTGTTGTCCATAAAGGGCTGGAAACAAAATAGGGTTAAGAATTGATGTTTTACCATGTGAGAGTTCTTCCCTGACCCCAATGGCCAAGGCAGGTTAATCTATTAAGATTTATGAGACATTGGGTAGCAAGGAAACCTGGTATAACCCAGCATTTTTCAAGCTCATTTGAGTAAGAGATCTTTCCCAGATAACTCCTACTGAATAGGAGAAATGGAATGGGCAAAGATTGAGAAATACAGCTTTGATTGTTGGGTGGGGTGTGCGGTTGGTTGTGTAAGATTGAGTTGTGAGTGGATTTGACTGGAGAATTCTCAAGAGAGAACTAATACAGCTGGAAGTTGCAAGGACGGCTGAGTAGGTTTTTTTTTTTTTTTAAATCTCTATTTTAAGCAATTGGGGCTTCCCTGGCAGTTGAGTGGTAAGACATGTTTCCCCTGCAGGGGGTATAGTTTCTATCTCTGGTTGGGGAATTGAGATCCTGCACACCACAGAGTGGGCAACAGTAACAAATTTCCCATTTCCTCAACATTTTCTTATATCAACTATTTCAAACATTCAGGAAAACTGAGAGATTAGCTATATGATCAGGCCACTCAAGATGGCTATTCTCTTGCTCTCTATTCATCCCCTGTTCGACCAGTCCCTGCTTCACCTACACCCTACTGAAGTGCGTGTGTGATAAGTCGTTTCAGTCGTGTCTGACTCTTTGCGACGCTATGGACTATAGCCCGCCAGGCTCCTCTGTCCATGGGATTCTCCAGGCAAGAATACTGGAGTGGGTTGCCATTTCTTCCTCCAGGGGATCTTCCTGACCCAGGGGTCAAACCCCTGTCTCTTATGTCTCCTGCATTGGCAGGCGGGTTCCTTCCCAATCCTCTTGATCTTAGGGCTTATTGAGTAACTACCTATTGTGATTGCCCCCTGCCCCAGCCGCTGGTTTCCCTGGTGACTGATGAGCTAACCTGATGTTAGTTATGTCAGTTCCCCCTGTAAACGGTAGCCTTCTTATTCCTCGAGTAGAGGAGATTTCTGCTGTGTCCTGCCTTCTGCCCATGTGGAGTGTTTCTCCAGGACTTTTTGCTTCTGATTTGCAAGATTAGCTATCCAACAAGTCATTGGTGTCTCTGTCACTGTCTCTGGGCATTTTCTTTGGTCTCCTGGCTGGATAGTTACAAGGCTTACAGGCCTGCAGGGTGCAGTCCAACATTAGTACAATGAAGTCTAAAGTTATATACACATTATGATGGACTTCTCAGGTGGCTCAGTGGGTAAAGAGTCCACAAGCAATGCAGGCGATGTAAGAGACCTGGGTTTGATCCTTGAGTTGGGAAGATCCCCTGGAGAAGGAAATGCCAACCCACTCCAGTATTCTTGCCTGGGAAATTCCATGAACAGAGGCGCCTGGTGGGCTACAGTCCATGGAGTCACAAAAATTCAGACTGAAGCGACTGAGCATGCATGCATGCATACACATTATGACACATCACTTCTCAACATTTAACATACATCACTTAAGAATACAGATATTTGTTTTCAGACCCACAGTGTCATTATACCTGCTAAGAAAGCCATCTAAAATCAACTTAATGAAGAAGAAAAAATAAAATCAACTTAATGTTTAAATTCCTCCCCATCTACAGCTTAAAAAAAATTAGCTTTTTAAAAATGGTTGTTACTTATTTTAACTTAGAATAATTCCTCTCCCTTTTTTTTCTCCCATGAAGTTGACATTCTGAAGAACCTAGGCTAGTGATTGTACGAATGTCCCACATTCTAGATTTCTGTTTCCTCATGATGTTCAGTTTTCCCTCTGTCCCGGTAATCCTCTGCCCTGGCTGCACATCGGAACCACCTGTCTTGATTAATTGGCAGTACAAGGAAGGGGGGATTCATTGGCCCACTCTGTTCTTATTGGAATTATTTAAATCAAATTTAGAGCCTAGAAAAGAGAATACTGATGTCTGTGTTCCACTCTAAACCAATTAAATTAGAATCTCTGGAGTTGAAGCTCAAGTGACCCTGGTTTCAAAATTCTCTAGGTGATTCTGGTAAGTAGTCAGCACTAAGAACCGCTGCTCTATCCTGTGGATCCTATATATTGAAGTTAGACTCAGGCTATACATTTTTGTCTGGAATACTTTGCACGTTGCAATCACCTTGATAGCTTTAAAAATACTGATACATGGGGTCCACCCCAGAGATTCTGATATAGTTGGTCTGGTGGCGTGGCCTAGGCTTTGGGAGTTTTGAAATCTGCTCAGGTGATTTTAATGCAGCCAGGAAGACCCACTGCTTTAGATTATTTTTTGTTTAATTTGCATCCTTTCAGGAGGCACACAATGTCACACTGTTCCATTATTTGTGATGCCAGTTTCAAATCACTGGATTAAGGTGGTCACACCAGACCTCTGCATCACCTCTTCATCGCAAATGTACTAGTGCTCCTGTTTCCAGAGGTAAACGGTCTGGGATGATACCTTAGTGCTGCTAACAAGTTTTAATCCAATGGTTTTAGCTTCCACTGGTGATTGTTACCTCTGTCAAGTATTATGTGGAGGGTGAGTATAAATGGTGATCTAATCTTGTCTTTCCTTCTGTAACAGAGTACGGCTGAGTGCAGCCCTATTTCTTCAGCCCTTGCTGCAGTGCCACTATGCCGCATCCAACTCTGGTTACCATTGGACCTGTGGGGCCCCTGCTCAGTGATTGGTCAACACTGCAGGGGGCCCCACCCACAAGCAACCAACTGTCAAAGAGAGACCTTTTAGTGGTCCTGCTCAGTCATTGGTTAGCACAGCAGTGAGCCCCGCCCACAAGCAACCAGCTCTCAAGGAGGGACTGTTAGTTGAGAGGATTCAGCCAACCGAATCAGGCAGTGGAGCGGTGGTCGTCAGGCAGAGAGTGAGGTAAGAGGTGGATCCTTCTCTCCAGCTTACCTGGCCTCGGGCCAGCAGGTGTGCTGTGGGGGCCCAGGGAATAGGCTGGGGGGCTGTGCCTTGCGGGGCTCCAGAGCCCTCGCCAGGGCCACCCCCCTGGCCTTGGCCCAGGCCTTGAGGCGGTGGTGAACCTCTTCCCCGTGCGCACCGCTGACCCAATGGCAGTGGCAGTCCGCATAGGACACAGTCTATGGGCCCTGGCCTGCACCGTTTGGGGAGCCTGAGGAACCTGAGAGCTGGCTGCGTCCTGGGCGCTTTGCTCCTTCAGTGATGACAGTTGTGCAGGGTCTGGGGACCTGGCCCTGAGGGAGCCGCCAACTGAGATCTGCCTCCTCAGCCAGGACCCGGACCTCAGAAGGACCTTCGGGACCTTGGCCTTCTTGTCAGACAGGGACTAACATTTGTTTGGTAGAGATTTACAGGAACATCATTCCCTGACCCTGACCTGACCTCCAGAACAAAGGCTCTGATACCAAGAAGTTTACAACAGTTAACCACACCCCTCTGTTACCTTTCCTAGAAAAGGGCTTTGCTGAAAGTTTTTGGGCCACTACCCATCTCCTTGCAGGGCCCTACAATATACCTTTCTCTGTTCCAAACTCTGAAGTTTTAGTTATGTTTGGCCTCACTGTGTGACGAGCACACGGACTTGAGTTTTGGTATCACTTCCACATTTATTTGACTTTCTTTTGTAAAGAAGATCTGTCCTGTTTATCCTCTCACCACCCCCTGGACACATGTATTTTTACTTACTAACCAGCTACAATCATTATCCTTTTTGATATTCAAATATACTAAATTTGGCCTGTGGGAGCCCCTTCAAGCTGGCTTTTTTTTAAAAGTAAAAGAATTTAATTCAATTACATAGAGGAATATACGAAAGATTGAGTCTACAGTTCAAAAATTTCCCAGAGCAAACACCTGTGTAACCAGTTCCCAGATCAAGAAACAGAACAATGAAATTACCCCAGGAGCCTCCATCACACCCTCTTCCTATCTTTCCCCACAAGAGTAACTACTAAGAGTCTTACTTTTAAACTTGTTGATCAGTTTGCCTGTTTGGGAATTTTGTATAAATAGAATCGTAGAACATGTAGTGTTTTTTATGTGTCTGGCTTCTTTGTTCATCATCATGTTCATGAGATTCGTCTATGATGTGTGTAGTTGTAGTTCTTTTTCATCTCTCCTGCAGTTTATTTATCCATTCTAATGTTGGTGGGCATTTAGGCTGATTCCGTGTTCTATTAAAACAGTGCTGCTATGGACATTCGGATACTTGTCTTTGGGTGAACATATTGTTGAGTTTTGTTTGCTTTTTTTGTTTTTGGAAGCAGGGAACATATACCTAACAGTGGAATTGCTTGTTCATAGTGTATGAGGTGAGGTGAGGTAAGGTGAAGTCGCTCAGTCGTGTCCGACTCTTTGCGACCCCATGGACTGTAACCTACTAGGCTTCTCCGTCCATGGGATTCTCCAGGGAAGAATACTGGAGTGGATTGCCATTTCCTTCTCACAGTGTATGCTCCACTTTATTCAGCACTGCCAGACAGTGTTTTCTTTGGTTATAACCCCATTGGTCTTGGTGTACTTTTACTTTCTGGCAGAATGTGTCCTGAGCTCATTTTGTACGTTCTCTGACCAAGCCCTGGAATCTACCATCTCTCTGAGGGGCCCTCATGCTTTTGAATAAGGAATAGTATTTAAAAACCAAGGTCTACATGCTAGTGGTGCTCATTGATACCTGGAAGTCATTGCTTTTAGTTTCCTTTAGTGATCAAAGGTAGAAAATTCACGAAAGAAAATAATCATGCATTTGAATTGACAATTCCAATTCAACATTGCAGGATTTTTTTCCTGTTAACTCTGTTTTTATTTTATATGTGCATCTTTTTTATGCTAAAAATCTTTGTTTCTAATAACATCAATAAGTTTTATTTGCTTTGTTCTACACTTAAAACAGTTGCAAAATTGCAATACTGACATTACTATATTGTCAGTATAACTGACAATAATATTATGAATTGAAGTGATGTATTTGTGAAGCTTTAGATTTCTTTGAAATAATTTTTTGTCCTTCGTGAGCAATTTATATGATACTAAACTGAATTGCCTAAACCTGAAAAGGATGAAGAATTTATCCAGTGGCTTAAGAAGATGAGTGTTGGGCTCAGAATAATATTGACTGTGGGCCTTCGCCCTTCTAGACAATTACTGCTGTGGAGCTCCCACTCTTTGCCCCTCCCACTCCTTTTTCTAAATTGCTTTTTGAAGAACTTCAGGGTTTCCACTGGAGAGAGGTACACCCATGGGGATGCACTCCTTTCTCTCACTTAGAGGTTCTGTGGCCACCAGCCTCCCCCACCCAGGTTGTGATGGTTCGTTTTGTATCAGCTGGGCTGTGCTCTGATGCTCAGCTTTTGGTCATGTACCAGTATAGATGCTGCTATGAAGGGATTTAAAACATATTTATTTGGCTGTGCCAGGTGGGTCTTTGTTCTGTCATGTGGAATCTTTTATTTGCAGTATGAGAAGTCTTAGTTGCAGCATGTGGGATCTAGTTCCCTAACCAGGGATCGAACCTGGGCTCTGTGCATTGCAAGCATGGAGTCTTAGCCACTGGACTATTAGGGAAGTCCCTATGAAGGCATTTTTGAAAGCTCTGATTAATATTTAAATTAGCAGATTTTGAGTAAAGTAGATGACTCTTCATAATGTGTTGGGTGTCATATCTGATCAACTGAAAGCCTTAAGAGAAAAGACTCAGGTCCCTTGAAGAGGACTTCCACCTTACTTACAATTCCAAATTTGCCAGTCCCTATAATCATGTGTGATCAAAGAAGTTGATCACATGATTATAGAGACTGGCAAAGTCAAATAGGGGACAAGCTGGGGCTTCCCTGATGTCTCAGAAGGTAAAGCGTCTGCCTGCAATTTGGGAGACCCGAGTTTGATTCCTGGGTCGGGAATATCCCCTGGAGAATGAAATTGCAATCCACTCCAGCACTCTTGCCTGGAAAATCCCACAGACGGAGGAGCCAGATAGGCTACAGTCCGTGGGGTCGCAGAGAGTCAGATGTGATTGACTTCACTTCACTTCATAATCATGTGAGGACTTCCCTGGTGGCTCAGTGGTAAAGAATCTTCCTGCCAATTCAGGAGATGAGGGTTCGATCCCTGGGTTGGGATGATTCCTTAGAGAAGGAAATGGCAACCCACTTTGGTATTCTTGCCTGGGAAATCCCATGGACAGAGGAGCCTGAAAGGCTACAGTCCTTGTGGTTGCAAAGAGTTGACTATGATTTAGTGACTAAAGAAAAACAACCACATAATCATGTGAACTAATTTCTAAAATTCCCTCCCCACCCCTGTCCTGAGCCATCCTGTCTTTCTCTTCCCCACCCCCATCCTCTACACACACAGAGACAGACACACCCTCACCCATCCCCCACCCTCCCACCCATGCTATGGATTTTGTTTCTATGGAGAACACTTATAGAATGCTGGTTATCTCAAGCCTCAGACAAAATGGTCCAGAGTCTCTGCTGTGTGGCCCAGGAATAGTGGAGCAGGGTGAAAAGCAGATTGTTATCATCCAGGCCGAAGAGGTGTGTAGCAGGTTGATAAGGGGCCCTGCGGAGGCAGTTGGGTGCAGGAAATAGTAGGTAAGAACCTCCCTCCTCTCCCACTTAGACCTTGACTTCTGTGGCTGCCTGCACCTGGAAGATGTGACCTTTGTTTGACTTGGAGCCAGAGCATCCTCCTGGTCCAGGAGCACCCTAACACTCTGTTTTGGTGAGAGAGGAAGAGGCCCTCCATGACTCTCGAGTGCCTCTGGGGTCAATTGACCTAGGTAGGGTTCTTGTCAGTGGCTCTCAGGTAGGTCGGGCTGTGTGCACAGCAGGCTTTGAGAAGGGCTACTTCTCAGCCGGAGGAGCTGATCTCATTTCTCAAAGAGTAAAGGCCCAGCTGCTTGTTGTTAAGAGGCACTGCAGGATTTCCTCTTTTAGCTTATCCCTCCCCAGGAGGAGGAGACTTTCAGTGAAATAGAGAAAACCACAGAATATTCAGGAACATAATAATGCGTTGAAGTTATGCCATGAGACAGTCCGTGTAAACAGTAGAAGAGCTGATTTCCCAAGGTTGCTCTATTCTGGGGGAAAAGGCTACTCCAGTGAAGCCTAGTAAGATCCCACCACACTCTCCCCTCAGGAGAGTGGGACAGACCAAGTAGAAGACCAAGGGTCTAGAGGAGGAAGAGAAGAGAGGTGGAGAGGGAAGAGACCCCGGGATAATGGGATATGTCCTTTTAGATCACAGTTTTCAACCATTTTATTCTACATTTGTGACATTTTTGATATAATTCACTTCAGACCTCCTGAGGATGGTTGCTTTTCACATATCAGATAACTAAGGGGACCTCTAGATAATACCACAGTTGAACTCTTCCAGGAGTGTCAGGATGCTGATCATTCAGTCTCTAGAGTAAAGCATCTCTGTGTGCCTTAGATGCACCTATCAATATTTTAATGAAGGTAGAGAAGTCAGACCTATGTCCTCACTCATATTTGCTTGGTGGAAGATACACCAGTTAGGAATCTTCTTATTGTGAACGCCACCGTAGGTCCCAAACAAACTAGCTTAAAATAAACAAAGCAAAAGAACTCATTGGGTTTTGTCACTGAGAAGGCCACAGGTAAAGCTGCTTCAGGTGAGACCTGAGTCAGGACTGAGGTGATGCTTTTAAGATGCCCCGCTGGTTCTGTTCTGTGCTCACCCCTCCTAAGTCTCTGTGTAACTTCAACTTCCCTGGAATCTTCAACTTCCCATCTTTCTGACTCAGTCTTGGGGAGGATAAGAGAAAGGTTCTCTTTCCCATGAGCCTAGCAAATAATTTCCTCCACTGAGGAAATTATTGTGGCCTGGAGAATGTGCCAGCCTAATTGCCTTGAGGTGGAACACACACTCATGTAGGGCTGGGCAGTGGAATGAACTTCTGTGCTTCTGGGAACCCAGAGTGGGTGGGCTCTCTGGGGGAAAACTGGGAATTGAGACCAAAGCTGAGGAAATGATGCTGGGAGGACCAAACAGACAAACCAGCAAACGTGTGCACTGACTGATTTAGATGGCTATGGGGAAGGTAAGTTTTTCTCAGAAATGAAACATGGAACATGCTCAAGGCTTTTGGACTGTCCTTAAGACTTTGTACCTTGTTGTCCAACAGAGAGAATGTGGACCTGAAAAAATGCAAAAGCAGGTGTTGTTCGTTACTTTAACTATAAAAAGAATTTCTCTTGTGGAGCATCTGTTGGTTTATTCAACTCCTGAGAATGCTCAAACTACCGCACAGTTGCACTCATCTCACACGCTAGTAAAGTAATGCTCAAAATTCTCCAAGCCAGGCTTCAGCAATACACGAACCGTGAACTTCCAGATGTTCCAGCTGACTTTAGAAAAGGCAGAGGAACCAGAGATCAAATTGTCAACATTCACTGGATCATCAAAAAAGCAAGACAGTTCCACAAAAACATCTATTTCTGCTTTATTGACTATGCCAAAGCCTTTGACTGTGTGGATCACAATAAACTGTGGAAAATTCTGAAAGAGATGGGAATACCAGACCACCTGACCTGCCTCTTGAGAAACCTATATGCAGGCCAGGAAGCAACAGTTAGAACTGGACATGGAACAGACTGGTTCCAAATAGGAAAAGGAGTCTGTCAAGGCTGTATATTGTCACCCTGCTTATTTAACTTCTATGCAGAGTACATCATGAGAAACGCTGGGCTGGAGGAAGCAGAAGCTGGAATCAAGATTGCCGGGAGAAATAGCAGTAACCTCAGATATGCAGATGACACCACCCTTATGGCAGAAAGTGAAGAGGAACTCAAAAGCCTCTTGATGAAAGTGAAAGTGGAGAGAGAAAAAGTTGGCCTAAAGCTCAACATTCAGAAAACAAAGATCATGGCATCTGGTCCCATCAGTTCATGAGAAATAGATGGGAAAACATTGGAAACAGAGGCAGACTTATTTTTTGGGTTCCAAAATCACTGTAGATGGTGATTGTAGCCATGAAATTAAAAGATGCTTACTCCTTGGAAGGAAAGTTATGACCAACCTAGATAGCATATTGAAAAGCAGAGACATTACTTTGTCAACAAAGGTCCATCTAGTCAAGGCTATGGTTTTTCCAGTGGTCATGTATAGATGTGAGAGTTGGACTGTGAAGAAAGCTGAGCACCAAAGAATTGATGCTTTTTGAACTGTTGTGTTGGAGAAGACTCTTGAGAGTCCTGGAGATCTAACCAGTCTATTCTAAAGGAGATCAGCCCTGGGTGTTCATTGGAAGGACTGATGTTGAAGCTGAAACTCCAATACTTTGGCCACCTCATGCGAACAGTTGGCTCATTGGGAAAGACCCTGATGCTGGGAGGGATTAGGAGCAGGAGGAAAAGGGAACGACAAAGGATGAGATGGCTGGATGGCATCACCGACTTGATGAACATGAGTTTGAGTAGACTCCAGGAGTTGGTGATGGACAGGGAGGCCTGGTGTGCTGCTATTCATGGGGTTGTAAAGAGTCGGACTGCCTGGAAAACCCCATGGACAGAGGAGCCTGGTGGGCTGCAGTCCACGGGGGTCGCTAAGAGTCGGACATGACTGAGCGATTTCACTTTCACTTCTCACTTTCATGCATTGGAGATCGAAATGGCAACCCACTCCAGTGTTCTTGCCTGGAGAATCCCAGGGACAGCGGAGCCTGGTGGGCTGCCGTCTATGGTGTCGCACAGAGTCAGACACAACTGAAGCGACTTAGCAGCAGCAGCAGCAAAGAGTCAGACACGACTGAGTGACTGAACTGAACTGAACTGATGTATTGATTGCTTGCTAGTACCAGGCGCTGGATGGGACAGTGGAGACAGGAGTGAGCTGTACCACCACAAGACCCAACATAGTGTTAACTCCAACATAGGCTGATCATTAGCAGCTGATGGGATTATTTTTAATAAAGTTTTAAAAAGTGAGTTATATATGTACTAAAGTACACAAACCTTAAGCGTACAGCTCCAATCCGTTGAATCACAACTTCTGTGATGTTTCTCCATGTTTTAGCTATAAAACAGCAGGATAAGATTCTCCCCAGCTGGGATTCAGTAACCCCATCTACTTGAAAACGTAAAATCAGCTATCCAGACTTAGCAAAGAGCTTCAGGAACAGATTCCTTGCCATCAGAATTATTCCTATTCTGCCCTGACTGTTGGTCATCCATCCTTGCCAAATGATTCTAAGTAATTCTGCTGGATGTACTTGCCTAAGGGTAGGTTGTAATAGAACTTACCTGCTGGAGGGCAAATTCTTATCTTCTGTGCCAGAGGTAGCCTCCTGATCACAGTGGTCATTACCAGAGCACCTGAGTTGTCTCACCAAATCCTCAGCCTTCCCAGGAGGATGCTTCAGGTAGCTGCCATGCAGCAATCCTAGTTGGCGTGCCAGATGAAAGGATTTTTTGCTATTTTGAGTCTTCCTAAGGCTATGGTTTTTCCTGTGGTCATGTATGGATATGAAAGTTGGACTGTAAAGAAGGCTGAGCACCGAAGAATTGATGCTTTTGAACTATGGTGTTGGAGAAGACTTGAGAATCCCTTGGACTGCAAGGAGATCCAACCAGTCCATTCTGAAGGAGATCAGCCCTGGGATTTCTTTGGAAGGAATGATGCTAAAGCTGAAACTCCAGTACTTTGGCCACCTCATGCAAAGAATTGACTCATTGGAAAAGACTCTGATGTTGGGAGGGATTGGGGTCAGGAGGAGAAGGGGACGACAGAGGATGAGATGGCTGGATGGCATCACGGACTCGATGGACGTGAGTATGAGTGAACTCCAGGAGTTGGTGTTGGACAGGGAGGCCTGGCGTGCTGTGATTCATGGGGTTGCAAAGAGTCAGACATGACTGAGCGACTAAACTGAACTGAACTGAAGCTGTCAACAGAGAAAAATTTAATAGCCTTCAAATCTCAGAAATCAATAAAGTGGTTAATGTTTCTTTCCTTGTGTCTGTGATCCCACTACGTTGACAGGATTTTCTTTTTCTTGGAAGTAGTTATCAAAGCAAGAGGTGAGATGGGCCTGGATATGAGGTTGCCCTTGAGAAAAGTCGGTGCTGGTTTTCAGTGGCATATTATTATCTGCTGATAGCGAAAATGCTCCAGAAAACAAGTTTACATTGTTTTAACTCTCAAAAAGTTGCTTGTAGGAATAATAAGACCTTTGTTTAACTCTAAGCTTAGTCTGCCTGTAGAAGGAAGTTTAGAGGATAAAGAATCATTGTCAACTCAGTCTAAAGTATCAACTAAGATCCCACAAGCCCCATGACCTGGTCAAAAAATTCCAGAAAGAAACAAGCAAACACCCCCATACCCACCCTCCCCCAACCAAAAAAAAAAAGCCCTTCAATGATGTAGATAAGGAAAGGAAAATTGATTTTTAAATAATAAAAAACACCAACCCTCTTATTAAAGTTATATACAAAAGTCACTCCACAATTTCTATAATTAAATTAGATTTTGTTGAAAAATGAGTTGGTATCATGATTTCCCTACTTTTTCCCCCAAATATTTATTTATTTGGTTGTGCCAGGTCTTAGTTGTGGCAAGTAGGATCTTAGTTCCAGACTGAGTAGAGATCAAACCCATGCCCCTGCACTGGAAGCAGAGTCTTAACCGCTGGACCACCAGGGAAGTCCTATGATTTTCCTACTTTTGTTCATGCCGCTTATACCTGGAGAATGGGCCTTTGGAAACTGATCTTTTTCAATATAGATTTTTCTCTCTGAATTAACCAGTAGAGTCCTGATTGGTTTCCCTCCAGTAGGTTTTCTGAAGCAGCTGGATTTCTCAGGTGGAGGTACCATTGACTGTGTCAGCCTGAAGCAGCTGGTTTCCCCAAGCACCCATTTCTTGGTTCTCTGTATTGCTTTCTTGATAGTGCTCATCACACTCTGAATTTTTTTTGTCTGTCAGGCCCCTAAAATGAATGCCAGTGACAATCTCTCAGTCGTGTCCAACTCTTTGTTACCCCGTGGACTGTAGCCTGCCAGGCTCCCCTGTCCATGGAATTCTCCAGGTAAGAATATTGGAATGGGTAGCCATTTCCTTCTCCAGAGGATCTTCCCAACCCAGGGATCAAACCCTGGTTTTCTGCATTGCAGGCAAATTCTTTACCATCTGAGCTATAGGGAAATCCCTTAGCATGAATGAGCATGTGTTTAAAGCCCTTTGATAGTTTCAGTTGCCTTTAGTATTAAATCCTGTCTCCTTCTCACACAGCATATCTGAATCTGTGTCTGTTTCTCTAATCTCTCATCTAGTGCTTGTTCCAGCCCCTTGGAACTACATTTC
Organism: Nanger dama; assembly: GCA_917880005.1. NCBI lineage: Eukaryota > Metazoa > Chordata > Mammalia > Artiodactyla > Bovidae > Nanger > Nanger dama. The sequence goes on from CAKJTW010000038.1 coordinate 12,689,645, forward strand.
CATTGCCACTGAATTGTGTCCTTTCCCCTGGTTCTCTTTACCGATCCTTCCTCATATCCAGAATATTTCTTTCCCCAGTTGATTCCTCTTCTCCCATGACCCACTGGCTGGAATAAGAACTTCCTACTGTGCCCCTTTGAACTTCCTTTATCACCAGGTTATCTTTTTATATTATCATTGCCAATTTATTTGTCCAGATTCCGCCACTAGATGTGAAGTTGGGGGCAGAGGTCTGTCCACTCTCTGATGTCTCTTTAGAGCCTGGCATACATATTTGTTGAACCACTGAATGAATGAATTAATGAAAGAAATACCTTGAATACAATGAATGAATGAAAGAAATAGCTTAAAAGTGGTTTCACTTTTGTTAACTGGATGTAACATGATAAATTATGTTTTCTTTATCACAATTATGTATCAGAAAGCAGGATAAGGAAAAGGCCAGAAATCTTGGACCAACTAGATCTGCAGTAACTTATGGATGATATGGGAGCCTGAGTTGGTGATCAGGACACTTGCATTTCTTTAAAAATTTAATTTTATTTTTTGGCTGTGTTGGGTCTTAGTTGCTTTGCGCAGGCTTTCTCTAGCAGGGACTATTCTTTATTGTGATGTGAGGGCTTCTCACGGAGATGACTTCTCTTGTTTCAGAGCACAGGCTTTAGACATGTGGTCTTCAGTAGTTGCAGCATGCAGGCTCAGTAGCTGTGGTACATGGGCTTAGTTGGCTCTGTGGCATGTGTATTCTTCCCAGACCAGGGATCAAACCCATGTGCCCTGGATATGGGGATAAGAATTGGCAGGCAGATTCTTATCTACTCCTCCACCAGGGAAGTCCAAGACACTTGCATTTTTGTCCTCATTCTGCCACATTTCAGGATTTCTAAAGCATTGAAGAGTAGATTCCAAAATACTCTGAGGGTTAGGAAAAACAATGCAAACAATTCCTTTGGGTTTAAAGATTTTGTGATTCTTCACATCTTGATTTATTAATACCATCAATTAGACCTAATTAATCTGAGCTGAGATAAGGTGTAGCAGGCTGATCCTTAATGGGAAGATTTATAGGCTTCTTATTGTAGTGCATCTGAGGAAGGGAAGGGAATGTTCATCCAGGAACCAGCTGCATGGTGAGGATGTCTTGGCTCCTGTTACCAGAAGACTGTACAGCCAAGGCTCAGCAGGCCGGATTGGAACAATAGCCAAGAGAATATTTGAGGGGACCCAGGGGCCTTTCAATGAGAGGTATCATCAGGACGTGCTTCCCAGATGGGCTGTTATAAATGATTCATTTGGAAACTAATTGACAGGATGAGTGGGAAGTTTAGTTGGCTAGAAGATTCTTATTCTTAGTGAGGGAACTTTAAGGGTCTTAAATCATTGGTTATTAAGAGTCTCAACCTTTCTCCCCTACAGGTCTTACATGCCTGAAGGCCACAAAGGGCATTAGAGACTCCCCCACCCCCACTGCCAGTGCTTACTGTGCTTCAGAATCTCTATGGAGCTTTGAACTGGGAGGAATCATGAGTTCTCACATGGGGTGGCCCTGGAGGCCCTCACACTTTTAGGTCTACTTTGGGCTGTGTCTGTTGCTGGGTACAGCCACCTTTGTTTTAAAGACTAGATTTGAATAATGTACAGCTTCCCATTGGTGTCTATAATGAGAGAAGTTCGTTGAGAAAAACTGCTAGAAGAATCTTTCTGGACTGTTGGTCAGATTGACATAGGAGGGCTTCTTAGTAGTCCAGTTGCTCTAAGACATTGAATAGACAGATCCAAAAACTTCCGGGTATCGTCTAAAATTAAATCAGTGGAAAGATTAAGGTGGGAAGACTTCTTTAGTTTGGCCTTCTTACTTTCTGGTTGAGATATGGATTAATAGAGCTTGATTAATATAAGAAATTAGAAATGTTGAAGATTATGGATTTTAGTTCAAAGATTTTTTCCCCCTATACTGGGACTGAATTACCTCAGATTAAAAATTATAAAATTCTGGAGGTCACCTGAACTGGGTTAATTGCTTGTGGGGTTAATTTTAACTTCTAGAGCCTTTGAATTGCTAGAGGCAATAGTTTTAAATGTGGGGGCCATCAGCTTTCCTTAGAGAAATACCTTTTAGTCGAAGGTGACTTTTTTGGGCTAGATTAAGGAAATTTTGGTTGAAGGGGGAGGGAAAGAGAAATGTGAAGGAGTGGTTAGTACCTTTTCACTGGGAGAGCCTCTGGAGTTGGGCTTGCTAGATCCCACACGAGATGGGATCAATGAGATGTGAGGTTGATCTACAAAAAAGAGGAAAACTGCAGTTATCTAGGAAATGGCAACCCACTCCAGTACTCTTGCCTGGAAAATCCCGCATAGGCTACAGTCCATGGGGTCGCAAAGAGTTGGAAACGACTGAGCGACTTCACTCACTCAGGTTATATGCAGGTCACTCCTAGCCATTTTAAAACCCCAGTATAAGTAAAGTTTTCCAGGCATCTGTTATAAGGACAAACTGTGGTCCTGGCAAACTGAAGCCTGTTCCCATATGGTAGAATTTGAAGGGATACCTTGTTCTGTGGTCATAGGAAGTTTTCTTGTTCAAGTGTTATCATCCATTGTATTCAAATCTGGGCTCCTAGCAGGTCAGAGCCCTTATTCTGGGCCTAATATTGTTGGCCAGTGTAACAGCTGAGAAATGGAATACTTCTTGCCACATCAGTAAACAAAGGATGTTACAGCCTTTGTAATTACAGCCGCCACAGATGGTGAGCTGGTGAGCCTGAGGTAACTCAGGAAAGAAAGAATACCTGCCATCTAGCAGCCATCAGACTCCAGCCACTCCCTGAGGTGAGCCCTGAGGAAGCTCAGGATGTGAAATGAAAGTTGCTCAGTAGTGTCTGACTCTGCGGCCCCATGGACTATACAGTCCATGGAATTCTCCAGGTCAGAACCCTGGAGTGGGTAATCTTTCTCTTCTCCGGGGATCTTCCCAACCCAGGGATGGAACCCAGGTCTCCCGCATAGTAGGTGAATTCTTTACCAACTGAGCTATCAGGGAAAGCCCTGAGGAAGCTCAGGATGTGAAAACACAGGATATTGGGCCCAGATAGCTGAGGTGCATATCAAAGGAGTGATTTCAGTAAGCGTAGATTCTTGCATCTTCCCATTCATAGAACAGCAATAAATTCCTTAACTTGGGATTCCTGGTTTTCTTTAATTAATGTTTGATGTTCAGACTACCTGTCCTTTGTTGCAAAACTTCTATGTAACCTGGCTCCTCCCCCTCACCTCCTTGGAGAAGTTCTCTCAGGGTTACTTGAGATGCTGTCTCCTGGGCATGAAGTCCTAAAAATTTCTACCGAATAAAATATAACTCACAGTTTTTAGATTGTGAATATATTTTAAGTCCACACAATGACCTAGAATTCTTGGGTCCTTCAACTCACATACCATTGTCCACTGCTCAACAGTTATTAAATTTCAGGATTCTCAAAGTTGGGATGCTCTGAGGAGTGGTTGGGGCCCAGGAATCTGTAACTTAAGGCAAATCTTTCAGTAGCCTTTAAAGTAAGAGTTTGAGTGGACAGGAAGGAAACCCCACTTTCAGGCTCCATAGCCTCATAGCTTCTTTCTGAGCTTTCAGGTCTGAGGTACAAGAGGAGCCTTTTGAAGCAAATCTCTTCACACAGATACTTTTATCTGTGTGAAATCTCCATTTAAAACCCTTTTAGTCATGGATATGAAGCAAAGCTGGAAAGGGTGAAGCTTTTCAGAACCTGAAAAACAAGTTGTGTTAAAGCGAGTGAAGCCCTGCCCTCTCTCTAACTCGACCCTCAATCTGTCAGTACTCAATTTCTTCTTCCTGCGATCTCCCATTTCCGGCCATTTGGCTTGGCAGTATCATTTGTTGTGGCGGTGCAGTTGGGTCAAATGAGACTAAGAAGGGGCAGTTTCTGAAGCTCTGTGTTTGTACACTCTGAGATTTTGGGTGCCTTTGGCTGAGGACCGAGTTGGCGCTGGGGGACAAACTGTGTGGAGCCACCTGCTGCTCTCTGCTGCCCCCTTGGTGGAATATTCTCACAAGTCTCTCCAGGCCATCTGTTTGAAGACAGGATTAGTTGTGTGGTAGTTTGTTACACCACAGTTGCACTCATTTCACACGTTAGCAGGAGAAGGCGATGGCACCCCACTCCAGTACTCTTGCCTGGAAAATCCCATGGGTGGAGGAGCCTGGAAGGCTGCAGTCCATGGGACTGCGAAGAGTTGGACAAGACTGAGCGAGCTGAGAAGGAAATGGCAACCCACTCCAGTGTTCTTGCCTGTAGAATCCCAGGGATGGGGGAGCCTGGTGGGCTGCCGTCTATGGGGTCGCACAGAGTTGGACACAACTGAAGTGACTTAGCAGCAGCAACACACGTTAGCAAAGTAATTCCCAGAATTCTCCAAGCCAGGCTTCAACAGTATGTGAACCAAGAACTTCCAAATGTTCAAGCTGGATTTAGAAAAGGCAGAGGAACCAGAAATCAAATTGCCAACATCAGTTGGATCCTAGAACAAGCACGATAATCCCAGAGAAACATCTGCTTCATTGACTATGCTAAGCCTTTGACTGTGTGGATCACAACTGTGGAAAATTCTTTAAGAGATGGGAATACCAGAATACCTTACCTGCCTCCTGAGAAACCTGTATGCAGGTCAAGAATTAACAGTTAGAACCAGACATGGAACAACGAACTGGTTCCAAATTGGGAAAGGAGTACATCAAGGCTGTATATTGTCACCATGTTTATATAACTTACATGCAGAATACATCATGAAATGCCAGACTGGATGAAACACAAGCTGGAATCAAGATTGCAGGGAGAAATAAGCAGATGACAATACCTTTATGGCAGAAAGTGAAGAGGAACTAAAGAGCCTCTTGATGAAGGTGAAAGAGAAGAGTGAAAAAGCTGGCTTAAAATCCAACATTCAAAAAATGAAGATCGGGCATCTAGTTTGGTCCCATCACTTCATGGCAAAGTGAAGCCACGAATTGATACTTTTGAACTGTGGTATTGGAGAAGACTCTTGAGAGTCCCTGTGGACTGCAAGGAGATCCAACTAGTCCATCCTACAAGGAAATAAGTCCTGAATATTCATTGGAAGGACTGATGCTGAAACTGAAACTCCAATACTTTGGCCACCTAATATGAAAAACTGACTCACTAGAAAAGACCCTGATGCTGGGAAGAGGAAGACCCCCCCAGGCGGCGCGCGGGCAGCCCCGGGAGGAGACCCCGAAGCTAATCGGAGGGATTTCAAAAAAACACAGGCAGGTGGGAAGAGGTCAGGAGACAAGAAGGGGGCCATAGGTGAGTGGAGACACTTGATTGGTGGGGAGGGTCTCAGGTTGTTGAAACAGTTGGCACCACCCGCGGCGGTCAATTTACCCTGAAAGTCTGACAGAGAGAACACTGGGAGGGGCTACACTAGGTCATAAGTCATCTGTTAAGAATCGGTCAGGAGGCCTGAGTCACCAGAAGCTCCATGAGGCGCTGCCTCCCGGGCTAATTTTTAACCTAAGTTCTTCATTTGAAGGTAGGAGAAGGAGATGACAGGATGAGATGGTTGGGTGGCTTCACTGACTTGATAGACATGAGTTTGAGTAAGCTCTGGGAGTTGGTGATGAACAGGGAAACCTGGTGTGCTGCAGTCCATGGGAACTGCAAAGAGTCAGACATGACTGAGCAACCAAACTGACTGATTTTCATTCAGATAATGATAATCTAGCCATACGAGATACATGACTTTATAACATGGTAGTTTTTATGTTAGTCAAATGTGAAATTTTCATTTATTTTTAAGGTTCAGTAATATTTACATTGTATACCACATCTTTCAAGTGCAAATGTTCTATGGGAAACAGTAGACAGGCAGGCCCAGTGGGGTCACAGAAGGTAGTGTAGGAAAATAGTCTGTCCTGGTCACTGAGATGCCAGGAACTGAAGTACACCTACTTTTGGCAAATCACAGGTGTCTACACAAAAGCGAAACCTGCTCTGCTTCCAGTGTGTCTATACTTTTCACCTACCACAGTAAAAACAAAAATATAAACAACAAACTTTGCACCCTGAGATAAATCAGAGTCACCCTGACTGGTCTGATTTCCCAACTAATACAATGTTGAATATTTCCAACAATCCTAGACTCTCCCAAACTAGTTTTATTTCCAAGTTTTGCTGTGTTGTTGGCTGGAGATTGTCAAGAGCATTGTGAATATAGCTGTCTTGTGCGCAAGTTGTTGCTTTCTTATCTTGAAGGGATAATGTAAACTTTGTAACCTTGGTAATACTGTGAATTTTTTGCTTTAAGTCCTTCTTATGTTTTTTATTTTATGAACCAGTCCTTCTAAAGTCTGATTCCCTTGCTCTTTTTGAAGGTGCATTTTTCTTTCCTTTTCTAAATTATTCTTTCTCTGGGTATTCCTTTGACACCTGTCATGTCTGGATCAGCTAAAATGCAAAAGCTCAAAGATGTTCTGTATTGATTTATGTTATTAGGTTACAATAAAAATATTGATTTTAAGTACTTTTAGACTTAGGAGAGGTGGCAAAAATAGTATGATGAGTTCCCATATATTCTATATTCAGTTTCCCTAATGATAACATTTTACATAAACTACAATTCATTATCAAACCAGGAAACTGATATTGGTATTAACTCAATTACAGAGTTTATTTAGATTTTACCAGTTTTTATATGCACTCTTTTTTTTTCAGGTATATAATTCTACAAAACATTATCATATGTGTAGATTTGTATAAACACTGACATTTAGGAGACAAAATTATTTCATTGCCATAAAAGAAACTCTGTGACTTCACCCTTTTATAATTAGTCATACTCTCCTTAAAACAAGGCTTCCCGGGTGGCTCAGAGGTTAAAGCGTCTGCCTCCAATGTGGGAGACCCAGGTTTGATCCCTGGGTCGGGAAGATCCCCAGGAGAAGGAAATGGCAATCCACTCCAGTATTCTTGCCTGGAGAAGCCCATGGATGGAGAAGCCTAGTAGGTTACAGGCCACAGACTCGCAAAGAGTCGGACACGGCTGAGCCGACTTCACCTTCACCTCCTTAAAAGTTAACGCCTGACAAATAATGATTTGTTCTTTATAACTTTATAAAGTGTTATAGAAATGGAATCATACATATAAACTTTTTAATAAGATTATTTTCTTTTTAAAATTTATTTTTGATTACACTGGGTCTTCATTGCTGCTCACAGGCTTTCTCTAGTTGCGACAGATGGGGGCTACTCTTCCTTTCCGTGCATGGGCTTCTCATTGCAGTGGCTTCTCTTGCTGTGGAGCACAGACTCTGGATGTGCAGGCTTCAGTAGTTGCAGCCCTCGGGCTTTGTAGTTGCAGCTCATGGGCTCCAGGGCCCATGGGCACAGTGGTTGTGGCACATGGCCTTACTCTGCAGCATGTGGAACCTTCTGGCCAGAGACGAAACCTGTGTCCCCTGCACTGGCAGCTGGGTTACTATCCATTGTGCCACCAGGGAAGTCCCATATAAGCCTTTGAGATTTTTTTTTTCACTTAGAATAATGCATTTGTGATTCTCAAGTTGTTATACATATCAATATGTCTTTTTCTTACTGAAAGGTATTTCATTGTGTTATATACTGTACTGCAGCTTATTTATCCATTTGTCTTGAAACATATTTGGGTTGTTTCCAGTTTTTGGCTATTACATAGAGCTGCTATGGACATTTGTGTAGTTTTTTTGTGTATAAAAATAAGTTTTATTTCTCTTGATTTGGTTGAGAGTCTTATAAACTGTATTTGCAATTATATAAATTGTAAAATTTATAAATTGTATAAAATTACTGATGTTAAGTAGTACTTCTTGAATTGTCCTGGGTGAATGTGAAAAGAGGTAACTTAATATATTAAGGGATACACTTAAGCCAAGTGAAGTCAAATGACATGGCATTTGGTGCTATTAATTGTTGACAGTATTTCAAACAGAGTCAAGTTCTAAGAGAACTGAGTTCTCACAAAACACATGCAGACAAACCTGCCAAACTCAAGAGCATTTGTCTGACAGCCTCAGTACATTGCTATGTTGTGAAGAGTGACACTGTTCCAGCAGAAAAACGTCATCCATTTCATTATATTAAAACAATTGTTCATTTGGATTTTTAATGGTTTCATAGTTTGTTTTTATTTCATTTATAATTAAAAAACATTTTTATGGCTCTGGACCAGCATATAATCAGCTCAGCTAAAACCAATATATCATATATAATTTAGTAGTGGTGTTGGTACTGAATAAAGTCAAAGTGAGGAGGGAAGGGGACAGGGCACAACCTTTAAAAGAATAATGTAGCCATGACAAAAACTGATTAGAAGAATTAAGTCCAAGGTAGTGGATGATTTGACTTCCTGTACACCTTGAGCCTCATTATACACTCATTGTAATACAAGTTCAGTTCAGTTGCTTAGTCATGTCTGACTTTGCAACCCCATGGACTGCAGCATGCCAGGCTTCCTGTCCATCACCAACTTTCAGAGCTTACTCAAACTCATGTCCATTGAGTCAGTGATGCCATCCAACCATCTCTGCCTTTGTCATCCCCTTCTCCTGCCCAGCATCAGGGTCTTTTTAGTGAGTCAGTTCTTTGCATCAGGTGGCCAAAGTACTGGAGCTTCAGCATCAGTCCTTCCAATGAATATTCAGGAAATTCAGGAATTTCCTTTAGGATGGACTAGTTAGATCTCCTTGTAGTCCAAGGGACTCTCAAGAGTCTTCTCCAACACCACAGTTCAAAAGCATCAGTTCTTCAGCGCTCAGCTTTCTTTATAGTCCAACTGTCACATTCATACATGACTAGTGGAAAACCATAGCTTTGTAATACAAAAGCATATACTAAATACATACCCACAGGTACCTGATAGTTCTGGGGCAGACCGTAAAAGTCCAAAATGTGGGTGGTGTCTCAGTTCCTAGAAATCCCCACACCTTTCCCCAAGCAGTTGAAGTAATCCTTCTACTCATTTGTTGTTTAGTCACTAAATTTGTATCTGACTCTTCGTGACCCCATAGACTGTAGATTGCTAGGTTCCTCTCTCCATGGGACTTCCCAGGCAAGACAACTGGAGTGGGTTGCCATTTCCTTCTCTAGGGGATCTTCCCAACCCAGGGATTGAAACCCCGTCTCCTGCATCGACAATCTGTATGGTTGTGAGAGTTAGACCATAAAGAAGGCAGTGCTGAAGAACTGATGCTTTTGAATTGTGGTGCTGGAGAAGACTCTTGAGAATCACTTGGACTGCAAAGAAATCAAACCAGTCAATCCTAAAGGAAATCAACCCTGAATATTCATTGGAGAGATTGATGCTGAAGCTGAAGTTCCAACACTTTGGCCATCTGATGCGAAGAACTGACTCATCTGAAAAGACCCTGATGCTGGGAAAGACCCTGGTAAAGACCCTGGAAAGACTCATTGGTAAAGATCCTGATGCTGGGAAAGGCAAAATGAGAAGGGGGCAAAGGATGAGATGGTTAGATAGCATCACTGAATTTGAGCAAACTCTGGAAGGTAGTGAAGGATAGGGGGAGCCTGACGTGCTACAGTCCACGGGGTCACAAAGAATCAGACATGACTTAGCGACTGAACAACAACAATTGCATTGGCAGGTGGATTCTTACCACTGAGCCCCCAGGGAAGCCCTCCCAGTCATTAGCTTATGAAATTACCCGGCTCATAAAATCTAACTATCCCATATATCCAGGCAGCTCTCACCTTCTAATATGGGCCGCATTCTGCCTATGGAACGTAGGGCTTGCTCTTGAATCCTTTCTTGTCTGAAGCCAGGGACCCTCTCTCTTTGGCCTGTCCCAGGAACTCATCCAAGACCTGGGATGTGACCATCCTCTCCCCATTTTCCTGCAACCTCTTTACAAAGGATGTTGATAAATATATTTCTTACCTATCACTTTGCCTCTTGCTGAATTCCTTCTGCACTCGGGCATAAAGAACCTGAGCTTCAGCATGTTTGGAGGCAAGTTGTGTGGTTTCTGTTGGAAGAGTGTAGTTTTGAGTTTCATCCAAGGTGTGTGGTTTTAAAAGGAATACATAAAGACATCTATATTAAAAAACATGGATGGGTATTTATGCCACGTTTTACATTTGTATGTATTAATATAGTTTGTTATATAGGGTCAGAGATTAAAAAAAGAAGGTGGCTTAAGCACATGTAGAAAGTCTACTCTTTCATAAACATCTGAGCTAGTCAGCTGTCCAGTACTGTAACATCATCATCTGGAGACCCATTTTCCTACTAGTTTGCTCCCTTTGCCTTCTCCTAGATTGGTGCTTCTCAAAATTTAATGTAAATATGAATCACTTGGGGATATATATATACATAAATATATATATATATATTTTTTTCACTGCGCTGCTTGGCTTGAAGTTTCTTAGTTCCCCAACCAGAGATTGAACCTGGGCCCTTGGCAGTGACAGCACAGAGTCCTAGTCATTGAACCACCAGGGAATTCCCTGGAGATCTTATTTAAGTTGAGGAATCAACCTCAGTAGGTCTGGTTCAGGCTGATTGTGCACTTCCACAAACTCCCAGGCGATGCTGATGTTGCTGGTCACACAGAGCACATGTGAGCAGTTAGGTCCAGGAATATTGCCTTCATTCACATAGCTGAAGCTGGTTTGTCACCATTTCTTTGGATATCCAGCTTGTGGGAAGGAGTAGAGAGGAAGTAAAGGGGCAAGTAGCTTCCTTATGAGAACATGACCCAGAAGGTATAGACATTCTTTTCATGTACTTCTCACTGGCCAGAGTATGGTCATTTGATCCCTCAGTTGCAAGGGAGGCTGGGAAATGTAGACTTGAAGTAAAATTTGAAGAATTCTATTAACTAAGAGGAAGATGGCGAGAACAAATATAAGGGAATTATAAACAGTGTCTGCCATGAAATTTAAAGAGAATTTAAGTCAAGACAGGATCTGTGAAAATATTTTTCCTTTTATGCTACTTATATGTGAGAAACACTAGTCTGAAGTATAATCTAAAGTTCTTTAGCACTCATGCAAGACTTTTTCATAATCTGTCCCTTTTCAGTGATCACACCCTTTGTGTCATTTCTTTTGAATAATTTGCTTTGGCTGAAGAAATACATTCTCATACCCCTGTGTCTTTGCATATGGTATTTCCTTTGTCCTTCTACATCATCCATCTGTATCCTAATTTAGGCTCATTGGCAAAGCTGTATTGATGAACAAGAGAAGCTCAGGCAGGGGTTTTGAGAATTTTTTTTTTTTTAAAGAATCTTTTATTACTTTTATGTACAGAAAGCTCAATGGTGCATACTCAGCCCAGTTTGGTGGCCAGTTCTTTGGCCTTGGCCTTTTCCAGCTTGGTGATGAGAGCCACTGACTTTGGCCCCAAGACATTGCCTCCCCCTGATGGTGGATCTTATCATATCTGTCGTTGTAATTGGTCCTGATGGCCTCCCCCAGCTTAGCCAGGGCACTCTTGTCCTCCAGGTTGACTTGTGTGAAGGCCACAGTGGTGCAGGTCTTCCTGTGGATCAGGTGCCCCAGCCCGGCCTTCCCCTTGATGATGCAGTAGGGAACCCCCATCTTCCAGCACAGGAAGACCATGTCATGAGCAGTTACCACCAGCTGAGCATTCTTGTTCTCCACCAAGGTGGTGAAAGTGTTGACCCTTGCTCGAAGGACAGGTGGCCTCTTCGTGGGCAGTTTGCCGGGCAATTTTCTTCTCCTCTTGGGCCAGCAACCTCTGCTTTGTCTCTTGCTTCATCTCTGGACTGTACTTGTGGGCCAGCTTAAGTAGTTGAGTAGCTGTTTGTTGGTCCAAGGCCTGGGTGAATTGGTTAATTGCAGGAGGCATTTTCAGCCACTTATAGAGAATAGCCCTTTGCTGCTGCAGCTAGATGTAGCAGGGCCATTTGATGAAGCAGGTGAGGTCCCTTTTGGGTTGGATAACCTGTCCAATGCCAAAATTCTTGGGCCTTTTCTCAAAAAGGGGTTGACCACTGTCTTGGCCTCCTGCCTCTTCACCACAGTGGGAGCCAGGGCCACCTTCTTCCCCTTGGCTTTCTTTCCTTTCAGCATCTTGAAGGGCTGGCAGAGAGATAATTTTTTTTTTTTTTAACAGAGACACCCCCTTCAAGAGAGAATGGATAGATAAGCAGAGATTATTATTTGTTTGAAACCTCTCAAACCTTCTGTTCTACTGATGAGAGCTATGAGCTCACCTTCACACTTGAAAGAAGGCATGGCTCCAGGTTCTAGACCCTGTCTATCCTCCAACCCTGCTGCAACATGAGAGGAAGGCCCACAGGGTTAAAGTGAGTTTTTGCTATACAGAGATTCTATGACAAACCTAGGAGTGAAATGGCTTGGATTCTATTGGACGATGTTATTGACCCATTGGGAAGCCTTCAGATACTCAATGTAATTAACTCCCTTACAGAATACTAGTTTATTTTTTTAAACTTAGGCTGGAATATGTATCAGGCTAAGATTTTCTTTCATTTGAGAATATTTTACAGTTGCCTACTGGTCATCAAAATTGTGTGCATGTATTCTAGAAGAAATGTAAAATTCCTTTAGTTTTTTTGTTGTTGTTGCTTATATTTCTAGTTAGAATAGAATTCTCAAGAAAATTTTCCTAGATGCAACTATACTTCATGATATTTCTTTGTGGAAACAACAAATCAACAAAAACTTCCCATAAAATTTAAAGAACTCACTGCATTAAAAAATATTTTTATTTGGCTATACTGGGTCTTAGTTGCAGCCTGTGGGGTCTTAGTTCCCTCACCAGGATAGAACCTCTGTCCCCTGCAGTGGAAGCAGAGTCCTAACCATTGGATTGCCAGGGAAGTCTCTTATTTCTATTTTTACGTATTTTATCCTTATTCTATCAGGAGCTCATTATTGTTCTTTTTTCTTTTTAATGATATACTTTTTTTCCCAATGGCCTCATTGATTATATACCAAGTAGACCTACTGGTTGAATTAAAAATGTAGTATCATACATGAATGAAAATGTAATATCTTAAAATACTCTGAGCTTCCCTGGTGGTTCAGATGGTAAAGAATCTGCCTGCAATGTGGGAGACCCAGGTTCTGTCCCTGGGTTGGGAAGATCCCCTGGAGAAGGGAGTAGCAACCCATTCCAGTATTCTTGCCTGGAAAAATCCCATGGACAGCGGACCCTGGTGGGCTACAGTCCATGGGGTTGCAAAGAGTCGAACATGACTGAAGAAACTTAGCATGATATATCAAGAGTATAGCCCCTGGCATCCAGGAGCTACTGATTTAAAGGCAGATAAAAATAATGGCAACAAAAAGTGATGTTCAAACTGGGCTACAGGAAATGCTTTTGCTACCCGGTCCTTATTCTAGTCCAGTGTTTGTCCTCTTCATGTCTTCAGATTGCCCCTTTGGCGTCTTTCAGCAGAGTTGTACATCACACTGTGGACTCCCTGGTGGTAGTACTGGACCAGCAGTGTCTCCCTGGTCTTCCATGTGGAGAATGATGGGTAGGAAAGGGAGCTGAGGTGTTTTCCTATATGTTCTCTCTGGGGTAAGTGCAAAAGAGAGAAAGTGGGTTTGAAACCTAAGGTAAGATTTTGGCCTCTCTTGGCCTCAGTTTTTCATCTGTAAAATGGGGATGATAATACTTGCCTTATAAAATGATGTCATGATTATATGGGGAAAAGAAAGGAAGAGTGCAAATGCTTACAGCAGTGCCAGGCATGAAGTAGTTGCAGTTGGTTTCTTGCTCCTCTTTGTAAGCCTCTCTAGCACACTCAGAACAGTGTGTTTCTCCCGGGAAAAAGGCTATGTTAAGCTGCTCCAGTGACCCAGTCGATAGACTAAGAATTATGGTCCTCGGAGTCAATCGACCTATTGTTATTAAATTGCCTTGGCCCTGCCAGTTTCTGGAGTTGTCATTTTGCACTGTAATTGATTTACAGTTTTCTTCCTACCCTTCTCTTGCAGATGTAGGCACTAGATGGCGCCATTTTACCAAGTATCAATGGCTTTCACAAATGGCATAACTTGTTCTTCCCGTTGTCCAGTGCTTAAAGAAAAAAAAAAAGACAGTTCTTACAGTCTGCTTCAGCATACCCACATATTCCAGGACATCAAAGAAATCCCTTTACAATTCTGTATTTCCTTCATTTATAATAGGGAATGTGTGATGCTTAGAAATCACTCAGAAGTTCACATATTTGATTTGGTTTAGGGGACAGAGAAAATTTGGAGTAGATTAAAAGGGAAACGATAAATTTGATTGGAATGGGAAAATGAAATGTTTGAGGAGGGGGGGTCACATAAACATGGATTACTTTGTTTAAAGAATGGATAATTAGTCTCATGGTAGACTCTAACAGTGAAGTGCTTCTGGGGAAAAAGCTAAGCAACTGTTACTCTCCAAGAATAGAACAAGGAGAAATGGGCTTCATGACCACAGGAGAGAGAAGTTAATCACAAGAAAGGATTTTGGAACCAAGAATATATCACATCAGAATGAAGAAAATTGTCACAGCTTTCTTTATTAATGTGAAAAATAAATTAGTCATGGTCTCAACATGATTATTTTGAGGATTATTTGCAGTCCTACTAGAAGATAGAGGAATGTTTTATCCTTTATTGTGATGATTATTTGAAACCAGACATGTGTAGGCTAGGGTGATGCTCATTGCAGTCTTTTGGTACAGGCTAGGATTGGATATGACTTAACAGGTGATCAGTGATTTCAAAAGTGTCCGATTTTTATATGTATGTTACACACACACACACACACGCTAGCATTTTTTTCTTAGTTTCTAAAATACGTAAGAGCTGGATGAGAGGGAAGGCAATGATCATAGGAAAAAAGAATCAGATGTCTTCCTTGACACTCATTAAAATTTTTTTAATTTTTTATAAACTTTTAATCTTTTATTGAGGTATAGCTGATTAACAATGTTGTGATAGTTTCAGGTGGACAGCAAAGGGACTCAGCCATACATATACATGTATCCATTCTCCCCCAAATTCCCCTCACATCCTGGCTGCCATGTAACATTGAGCAGAGTTCTCTGTGCTATATAGTATTGACACTTATTTTTTTGAAACTCTCATTTGTTACTTATCATATGATTGTTCAGACTGTGTGTTTTTTGTTTGTTTGTTAGTCCTTATTTACACTTGTAATAGCTGGTTGATCAATATGAGTACATGTTCATGATTGCACACCAAGTCCACATAAGGGCACCAATTTTTATTTATTAACTTTCTGCAGAGATTTGTCCAACAGTCCATCTAGAGAGTCACCCTGAGTGGATCTCTTTTTTTCCTCTCCTGCCCCACAAAATTGGTAGTCTTCCCTCCAAGGTTCCAGTTTCACCCTGGAGAAATAGCACTTGACTTTTCAGGTCCTTCAGATTCCTTAGGGCAAATAAAATATAAGATAATAAAACTCTCCATTGCTGATAGTGACTGGCCCTCATTGCTTAGCTTAGTTATATTATGCTAGCAATACTTTATTTTTCAAAGATTATTTAGCAGGAAGGGCTGAGGTGGAGATATAGAGAAGGTGTTAGTGATGGAAGGTTAGGATGAGGTGTAAAAAAAAAAAATCCAGTCCAGCAGTTTTTTCCTTGCTGATTATAGATGTAATATATGTTCATTGTAGAAAATTTGGAGAAAACACAGACTAATGTAAAAAGAAAGCAAAATCATTCTATATTCTACTACTTATAGATGACAAAAATATTTCCTTCCATGTAACTACAGGAATTTGGGAAAACTGAGCCAACTATTTGTAGAAAGCTGGTCTAGAAGATCACAGAAGGGTTGAAAGGTGAATTAAAAAGAAATTTATAGGAGTATAGTTGGTTTATAATGTGTTAGTTTCAGGTATACAGCAAAGTGATTTTTTTATGCATATATGTATATTCATTCTTTTTAAGGTTCTTTTCTCATATAGGTTATCACAGAATATTGAGTAGAGTTCCCTGTGCTATACAGTCCTTGTTAGTTATCCATCTTATATATAGTAGTATATGTATATTAACCCAACCTCCTCATTTATGCCTCCCCCATGGTTTCTCCTTTGGTAAGCATAAGTTTGTTTTCAATATCTGTAAGTATCTCTGTTTTATGAAGAAGCTCATTTGTATTATTTTTTAAAATTAGATTCCACATATGGATGATAGCATGTCATACTTGCCTTTCTCTAGCTTGATAAACTCTGGGTCCATTTATGTTGCTGCAAGTGGCATTGGATCAGTCTTTTTCATGCCTGAGTAATATTCCATTGTATATGTATTTATATGTGTGTTCCACATCTTTTTTTTTTTTTTTTAAATTTATTTATTTTTAAAATTATAATACTGTATTTGTTTTGCCATACATTGACACGAATCAGCCATAGGTGAACACAATCTCCCAATGCCAAAGCCCCTCCCACCTCCCACCCCACATCCTCTACTTGAATCATCCTGTGCATCAGCCCCATGCATCCTGCATCCTACATTGAACATAGATTGGCCTTCCAATTCACACCAAGCTGGTCAAATTTCTTGGAACACGTAACAAGCCTAAAACCCACACACCCACCCAACACCCCCAGCCCCCCCCCCCCCCCCCCCCCCCCCCCCCCACCCCCCCCCCCCACCCCCCCCCCCCCCCACCACAAACCCACAAAATACAATACATGCTTCACTGCCATTCTCCCAAACCATCCCACCCTTTCCCTCTCCCTCAGAGTCCAAAAGTCCACTCTGTACTTCTGTGTCTCTTTGTTGTCTCACATATAGGGTCATCATTACTGTCTTCTAAATTCCATATATATGTGTCAGTATACTGTATTGGTGTTTTTCTTTCTGGCTTACTTCACTCTGTATAATCGGTTCCAATTTCATCCATCTCATTAGAACTGAGTCAAATTTATTCTTTTTAAGGGCTGAGTAGTATTCCATTGTGTATATGTACCACAGCTTTCTTATCCAATCATCTGCTGATGGACATCTAGGTTGCTTCCATGTCCTGGCTATTATAAACAGTGCTGCAATGAACATTGGGGTACATGTGTGCCTTTCAATTCTGGTTTCCTCGGTGTGTATGCCCAGCAGTGGGATTGCTGGGTCATAAGGCAGTTCTATTTGCAATTTTTAAGGAATCTCCACACTGTTTTCCATAATGGCTGTACTAGTTTGCATTCCCACCAGCAGTGTAAGAGGGTTTCCTTTTCTCCACATCCTCTCCAGCATTTATTGCTTGTAGACTTTTTGGATCGCAGCCATTCTGACTGGTGTGAAATGGTACCTCATTGTGGTCTTGATTTGCATTTCTCTGATAATGAATGATGTTGAACATCTTTTCATGTGTTTGTTAGCCATCCGTATGTCTTCTTTGGAGAAATGCCTGTTTAGTTCTTTGGCCCATTTTTTTATTGGATCATTTATTTTTCTGGAGTTGAGCTGCATAAGTTGCTTATATATCTTTGAGATTAGTTGTTTGTCAGTTGTTTCATTTGCTATTGTTTTCTCCCATTCAGAAGGCTGTCTTTTCACCTTGCTTATAGTTTCCTTTGTTGTGCAGAAGCTTTTAATTTTAATTAGATCCCATTTGTTTATCTTTGCTTTTATTTCCAGTATACTGGGAGTTGGATCATAGAGGATCCTGCTGTGATTTATGTCGGAGAGTGTTTTGCCTATGTTCTCCTCTAGGAGTTTTATAGTTTCTGGTCTTACATTTAGATCTTTAATCCATTTTGAGTTTATTTTTGTGTATGGTGTTAGAAAGGGGTCTAGTTTCATTCTTTTACAAGTGGTTGACCAGTTTTCCCAGCACCACCTGTTAAAGAGACTGTCTTTACTCCATTGTATATTCTTGCCTCCTTTGTCGAAGATAAGGTGTCCATAGGTGTGTGGGTTTATCTCAGGGCTTTCTATTTTGTTCCATTGATCTATATTTCTGTCTTTGTGCCAGTACCATACTGTCTTAATGACTGAGGCTTTGTAGTAGAGCCTGAAGTCAGGCAAGTTGATTCCTCCAGTTCCATTGTTCTTTCTCAAGATTGCTTTGGCTATTCGAGGTTTTTTGTATTTCCATACAACTCTTGAGATTATTTGATCTAGTTCTGTGAAAAATACTGCTGGTAGCTTGATGGGAATTGCATTGAATCTGTAGATTGCTTTAGGTAGTATACTCATTTTCACTATATTGACTCTTCCGACCCATGAGCATGGTATATTTCTCCATCTATTAGTGTCCTCTTTGATTTCTTTCATCAGTGTTTTATAGTTTTCGATATATAGGTCTTTAGTTTCTTTAGGTAGGAATATTCCTAAGTATTTTATTCTTTTCGTTGCAATGGTGAATGAATTGTTTCCTTGACTTCTTTTTCTACTTTCTCATTATTAGTGTATAGGAATGCAAGGGATTTCTGAGTGTTGATTTTATATCCTGCAACTTTACTATATTCATTGATTAGCTCTAGTAGTTTTCTGGTCGAGTCTTTACAATTTTCTATGTAGAGGATCATGTCATCTGCAAACAGTGAGAGTTTTACTTCTTCTTTTCCAATTTGGATTCCTTGTATTTCTTTTTCTGCTCTGATTGCTGTGGCCAAAACTTCCAGTATGATGTTGAAGAGGAGTGGTGAAAGTGGACACCCTTGTCTTGTTCCTGACTTTAGGGGAAATGATTTCAATTTTTCGCCATTGAGGATAATGTTAGCTGTGGGTTTGTCATATATAGCTTTTATTATGTTGAGGTATGTTCCTTCTATTCCTGCTTTCTGGAGAGTTTTTATCATAAATGGATGCTGAATTTTGTCAAAAGGCTTTTTCTGCATCTATTGAGATAATCATATGATTTTTATTTCTCAGTTTGTTAATGTGATGAATTACATTGATTGACTTGCGGATATTGAAGAATCCTTGCATCCCTGGGATAAAGCCCACTTGGTCATGGTGTATGATCTTTTTAATATGTTGCTGGATTCTGATTGCTAGGATTTTGTTGAGGATTTTTGCATCTATGTTCATCAGTGATATTGGCCTGTAGTTTTCTTTTTTTGTGGCGTCTTTGTCAGGTTTTGGTATTAGGGTGATGGTGGCCTCATAGAATGAGTTTGGAAGTTTACCTTCCTCTGCAATTTTCTGGAATAGCTTCAGTAAGATAGGTGTTAGCTCTTCTCGGAATTTTTGGTAGAATTCAGCTGTGAAGCCGTCTGGACCTGGGCTTTTGTTTGCTGGAAGATTTCTGATTACAGTTTCAATTTCCATGCTTGTGATGGGTCTGTTAAGATTTTCTGTTTCTTCCTGGTTCAGTTTTGGAAAGTTGTACTTTTCTAAGAATTTGTCCATTTCTTCCAAGTTGTCCATTTTATTGGCATATAATTGCTGATAGTAGTCTCTTATGATTCTTTGTATTTCTGAGTTGTCTGTCGTGATCTCTCCATTTTCATTTCTAATTTTGTTGATTTGATTTTTTTCTCTTTGTTTCTTGATGAGTCTGGCTAATGGTTTGTCAATTTTATTTATCCTTTCAAAGAACCAGCTTTTTGCTTTGTTGATTTTTGCTATGGTCTCTTTTGTTTCTTTTGCATTTATTTCTGCCCTAATTTTTAGGATTTCTTTCCTTCTACTAACTCTGGGGTTCTCTATTTCTTCCTTTTCTAGTTGCTTTAGGTGTAGAGTTAGGTTATTTATTTGACTTTTTCTTGTTTCTTGAGGTATGCCTGTATTGCTATGAACTTTCCTCTTAGGACTGCTTTTATAGTGTCCCAAAGGTTCTGTGTAGTTGTGTTTTCATTTTCATTCATTTCGATGCATATTTTGATTTCTTTTTGATTTCTTCTGTGATTTGTTGATTATTCAGAAGGGTGTTGTTCAGCCTCCAAATGTTGGAATTTTTAATAGTTTTTCTCCTATAATTGAGATCTAACCCTAGTGCATTATGGTCAGAGAAGATGCTTGGAATAATTTCGATTTTTTTGAATTTATCAAGGTTAGATTTATGACCCAGAATGTGATCTATCTTGGAAAAGGTTCCGTGTGCACTTGAGTAAAAGGTGAAATTCATTGTTTTGGGGTGAAATGTCCTATAGATATCAATTAGGTCTAACTGGTCAATTGTATCGTTTAACGTTTTCGTTTCTTTGTTAATTTTCTGCTTAGTTGATCTGTCCATAGATGTGAGTGGGGTATTAAAGTCTCCCACTATTATTGTGTTATTATTAATTTCCCCTTTCATGCTTGTTAGCAATTGTCTTACATATTGCGGTGCTCCTATGTTGGGTGCATATATATTTATAATTGTTATATCTTCTTCTTGGATTGATCCTTTAATCATTATGTAGTGGCCTTCTTTGTCCCTTTTCACAGCCTTTGTTTTAAAGTCTATTTTATCGGATATGAGTATTGCTACTCCTGCTTTCTTTTGGTCTTTATTTGCATGGAATATCTTTTTCCAGCCCTTCACTTTTAGTCTGTATGTGTCCGTTGTTTTGAGTTGGGTCTCTTGTAGGCAGCATATATAGGGATCTTGTTTTTGTATCCATTCAGCCAGTCTTTGCCTTTTGGTTGGGGCATTCAACCCATTTACATTTAAGGTAATTATTGATAAGTATGCTCCTGTTGCCATTTACTTCATTGTTTTGGGTTCGGGTTTATATGTCCTTTTTTGTTTCCTTTCTAAAGTTTATCCTTTGGTATTTGTTGAGAGCTGGTTTGGTGGTGCTGAATTCTCTCAGCTTTTGCTTGTCTGTAAAGCTTTTGATTTCTCCTTCATATTTGAATGAGATCCTTGCTGGGTACAGTAGTCTTGGCTGAAGGTTATTATCTTTCATCACTTTAAGTATGTCTTGCCATTCCCTCCTGGCCTGAAGAGTTTCTATTGAAAGATCTGCAGTTATTCTTATGGGGATCCCCTTGTGTGTTATTTGTTGTTTTTCCCTTGCTGCTTTTAATAATTGTTCTTTGTGTTTGGTCTTTGTTAGTTTGATTAAAATATGTCTTGGAGTGTTCCGTCTTGGGTTTATCCTGTTTGGCACTCTCTGGGTTTCTTGGACTTGGGTGATTATTTCCTTCCCCATTTTAGGGAAGTTTTCAACTATTATCTCCTCAAGTATTTTCTCATGGTCTTTCTTTTTGTCTTCTTCTTCTGGGACTCCTATAATTCGAGTGTTGGAGCGTTTCATATTGTCTTGGAGGTCTCTGAGGTTGTCCTCATTTCTTTTAATTTGTCTTTCTTTTTCCCTCGCTGATTCATTTATTTCTACCATTCTATCTTCTATTTCACTAATCCTATCTTCTGCCTCCGATATTCTACTATTTGTAGCCTCCAGAGTGTTTCTGATCTCATTTATTGCATTATTCATTATATGTTGACTCTTTTTATTTCTTCTAGGTCCTTGTTAAACCTTTCTTGCATCTTCTCAATCCTTGACCCCAGGCTATTTATCTGTGATTCCATTTTGATTTCAAGATTTTGGATCATTTTCACTATCAGTATTCGGAATTCTTTCTCAGGTAGATTCCCTATCTCTTTCTCTTTTGTTTGGTTTGGTGGGCATGTCTCCTGTTCCTTTACCTGCTGGGTTTTCCTCTGTCTCTTCATCCTGGTTATATTGCTGTGTTTGTGGTGGCTTTTCTATATTCTGGGAATTTGTGGAATTCTCTTTCTTATAGAGCTTCCTCTCTGTGTTTGGGGTTATATCAATGGCTTGTCAAAGTTTCTTGATCAGGAGGCTTGTGTTGGAATTCTGGTGGGTGGAGCTGGATTTCCTCTCTCTGGAGTGCTGTGACGTGTGAAGTAATGGGTTATGAGACGTCAATGGTTTTGGAGTATTTTGAGTTGCCTGTGTATTGAAGCTCAGGGGCTTGTTCTTGTGTTGCTGGAGAATTTGTGTGGTATGTCTTGCTCTAGAGCTTGTTGGCCCTTGGGCAGTGCTCAATTTCAGTATAGGTATGAAGGCATTTGATGAGCTCTTATTGGATAATGTTCCCTGTATTCAGGAATTCTTTGATGATCTCAGGATTTGGAATTATGCCTCCTGATTCTGGTTTTCAGATTTATTTTTAGAATAGCCTCATGATTTCTCCATCTATTCAGCACTAATGTTAAAACATCTAGATTAATGATGATAGGTTTCTCCACCTTGAGGGTCGTCCCTAGAGGATCGGTGAGTTACTTGGAGGAGAGAAGAGGGAGGGGGTAGTTAGAGGTGAGTGGAATGGGATGAGGTGGAATCAAAAGAGGGAAAAGCAAGTTAGCCAGTAACCACTTTCTTGTGTGCGCTCTGAAGTCTGGACCGCTCAGAGGTGGTCACAGAGTTATACATGGAAGAGGAGAGAAAGGAAGTAGATAGAGGTGGACAGGAGGATAAAAGAGGGAAATGGGAAGGAGGGATACAGATCCGGTCAGTGACCAGTTTCCTTAGAGTTCTCCTCCTTCTGGAACACACAGAGATTCATAGAGTTGGGTAGAGAGGGGGAGGGGGAGGGAAGAGACAAAAGCCACCTGGTGGAGAAAAGAGATTCCAAAGGTGGAGAGAGTGGTCAAGCCAGTAGTCTTGCACTCATGTAAACTGGGTACTGAGGATTAGGTTTTTCAAAGTACAAAATTGGCAACAAATACCAAAATGCCAAGATTAAAAATCTGGAGTATAGATTGGATTTTCAAAGATAGATTATTGAAGAGAAGAAGAAGAAGGAGAGAGAAATTAAAAAAAAATAGAGAAAAAGAAAAAAAGTAAAATATAATAAAAGACTCCAGAATTCTTAAAAGACTACTTCTTCCACCAATAAGACTATATACGGTGTTTGCTTAAATGATAGGGTTTTTTTTTTTTTTGAAAAGTAATATTAGGTTATAAAAATAATAAATAGAAATATAGAAGACTTAAAAATTTAAGCAAGTTTAGGGAAAAAAGATGAAAAAGAAAAGAATAAACAAATTTAAAAAGGAAAAAAATAATTTTTAAAGAAAGAAAAAAAATTCTTAAAAAAAAAAATCACGCTTCCACATCATCCCCCTCACCCCCAAAATTTTTTGATCATAAAAGTAGTAACGGTGTATCTGGCGCTTTCTCTGTCGTTGAGGACTGTGTGGGGTCGCTACCAAGTTAGTTCCCTCTGTTTGACTTCCTCTGTTTGCTGGTCTCTTCCGTGTCCGATTTCTGTCTTGCCACAGGGAGGGTGGTGGTGAGCTCTGCACTGGGCTTGCCCCTTCTCGCTCCGCGGGATAACCGTGTGGGGCCTGCCCTATGCTTCATGCAATTCCCCTGTCTAAGCCGCTCAGGATTGGCGCTCAGGAAGTCCCCTCCGGGTGCCGGGGTTTGGTTCCAAGTCCGAGTGGCTAGGGAGTTTGGCGCGCACTATTGTTGCGTCTTCTGGGCTTTCCGGGTCGCTCAATTTTCTGGGAGCTCTGCCGGGGCTCTTTCTCAGGCAGATGATGACTGATCAGAGACCCCAGAAGTCTCAATAAGAAGCTTGCTTGCAATTTGGTAGGTAATGACTCTCTTGAGCTGCGACTTCCCTCTTCCAGGGCTTAAGGCTCTGGCTGCCTGTCGCCGGTGGGGGATGGTCTGCAGCCTGCTATTTCCGATCCGTCCTTTGTTCTGTGCGCGGGCCTGAATGTGTCTTATGTTCGAGCGTTTCGCGTGTTAGTTATCCCCCAGTCTGGTTTGCTAGTCTGGGATAATTCGTTCTATCCACGCACGGACCCGATTCTGGCCCCGTTATGCCCCGATTCTCGAGAAAAGCCCTGCAGCCTACGTCTCCCGCGGCCCAATTCTTAGAAAGCACTGTCGCTGGCGCGCTCCTCCCTGCCCAACCCCCACTGCTGTCGGGCGCAGGCGTCTGTGCTGCTTATCTGCTGGGGGTTATACTGTTGAATTCGTAATCTGTTGGTTTTAATTATTTATTTATTCTTCCTTCCTGTTATCTTACCCTCTGTGCTTCCAGGGCTTGCCCCGTGCACAGCTGTGAGAAAGTTCCTCAATTTTAGGGAACCTCTCTCTTTAAGAGTCTCTTCCTGGAGCGGGATTCCCTTCCCGTTCCGGGGTTCCCTCCCTACCTCCTTTGTCTCTATCTTCGTTCTTTAAAATAATTCCTACCTGGTTTTGAAGCCCATGATCTGCTTTGCTGGATGCCTGATGTCCTCTGCCAGCAGTCAGAAGTTATTTTGTGGAATTTGCTCAGCATTGAAATGTTCTTTTGATGAGGTAGAGAGGGAGAAAGTGTTCTCCCCATCCTATTCCTCTGCCATCTTTTTCTCTCCCACATCTTTCTTTTAAATTTTATTTAATTAAAAGTTTTTGACCATGCCATGTGGCGTATGGAATCTTTGTTCCCTGACCAGAGGCAGAGCATATAATAATGCTAACACTGGTATATTAACCTGGGACTGGGTTTTGAGACTGATGGCCTGGGAGTGTACAGATTATAGAGTTAGATAAGGCAAGAGTTTGCTACAGGGAATATACTTGCTGTGGTTCAGGATTTAATGTTCTGGCAAGGGCTCTTGAAGCCAGTCTCCGTATGGTGCTGGATGGCCCCTGGAAGCTTGGAAAGAATGATGACCACCACATTGCAGGAGATAGAAAGGCCAGAACTACCTCGGCATAGTATCAAGCAAGGGATCAAAGTCTCAGAGCAGTGAGCATATGTGCCAGTTATCAGCTTATTATCTCTTAGCTCCAAATCCACTTTTTTTTTTTTTTGCCTTTTAGTTTGGAGCTGGACTCCAAAATCATTTTTTCTTGGTAATCTGGTACAATATTAGGCTTTCACCAATGGAGGATGCTGGAGGGATACTGCACAGCATAGGCGAGGAAGGAGCTTCTCTTTCTGGTTTCTGCATGCGTTTTTTTCCTTTTTTTACCCTGATGGTGTGGCTACTTAACAGTGGGCAGAGGCCTGTTGGTACTCACTCCCCTACAAGTTGCTGCAGAAATCCATCAGGCTGTTTGCTGTGAACCAGCTCCAGGTCACTCAGTAAAGTTTACAGGGAAGGATAGGAGGGTGACGGGTAATCAGAATGTTTTGGTCCACAGGGTTCTCCCACAGAAGCCAAGTGATCATAGTGTAATTATGAATGAAAGGGATGGGCATTCTTCTAGAATATTGCTACATTCATATAGCAGAAAGCAACAACAATACAAATTCCACATCTGCTGGTCAGCAACCTGATTTGAATTGCCACAGTGGAGAGTCATGGCCATTCACCAATTTTCCATACCTGAGCCAGTTCACAGACTCAGAGTGCCTTGATTGAAGGGCAGCTGGGTCACCTTGGGAAGGGCTTTGTATTGTTGCTACAAGTATATACTGTACATCTTCTCTCAAGGCTTCCCTAATGGGACTGGTGCCTATCAGCTAGAGTAAATGTGCATTGAGTAAAAGACCTCTGGGTTTCACTAGATATTGGCTCTATACTAATCCTAATTTCAGGGAACTAAAATGCTAGCAAGGCCTGTTAGTCAAAGTGGGGGCTTATGGTAGTCAGATGACAAATGAAAACTAACTCACAATGGCTCCAGTTGATTACGGACCCTTCCTGTGGTTGTTTTCCCATCTCCTGAGTGTAATATTGAAATATACACTATTGGCTACTGCCAGAATACCTATGCTGGCTATGTTACCCAGCAGGCAAGCAACCTAAACCAGCAGTAGCTAGCCAAAGGGAGAGAGGATCTAGAATTAACAATAGAGAATCATAAATGGGTGATATCAATTATAGCTTCCAGGACCAACTGTAGTGGTAGAGACTATGATTTGTCATACTAAGGTCCTTCTGTAAAAAGAATCATACAACTAATAAGAATAATCACAAATTATAGAGCTCATATATTCTTACACTCACCATTCTAGGTGTTTCACATTTATAAACTCAGTCTTCAAAAGGTCTATGAAGTTGGTAGTTATAGTTTTACAGATAAAGAAACTATTGTTTCTTAAGTTGTAACTTAATAATCTAGAGTTGAGAGGGATGTGGATGATAGAGTACTTTTAGCATGAAATAATCCCCAAAGAACTCATAATAGACTTTTGATCCTTTGCTTTAAGGTGGATTGGATGAATAGCAGATTTGGTGATGGGTGGGTGGATACAAAGAGAACAGGTGTTCCAGGTAGAGGGAATGGAATAAACAGATGTACAGAGGGAGCAAATTGAGATGTATTCTGGCTGACTAATAGATACAGGAGTTTGTTTAGAGAGCAAGACTGGTGATGGGAAGGAATGGGAGATAAAATTTTAAAAAGTAGAACTGGGTCATCCTGGGTAGAGTTCTGAAGTCAAATTAAAATTTTTGAATTTTATTTTTGGCAGTTACAGGGAATGACAGGATTTTTAAGGACATATATGACATGATCACAGTACTCTCTAGAAGAGTGGTTTCCAAATATTAGGTGGTAAAACTAATCCTGTTCTGGCTGCCTAAGAATTATTTGGGTCCTTGAAAGACATTTGCTCTCGTTAAAAACATTTGTAAGATGTTGATTTACCCCTGAATGTCTTTGATATTTGCAGGACCATTTGGTTCTGTCTAAAACATTTATAAGACATTTGGTCTATGCCAAAAGTCCTTGATATCTGGTCCTGTCCAAACTGTAATGGACCAACTATATTAATGGATGCTTTGGATAGAACCAAGCCTCTGTGTGGATCACAACAAACTGTGCAAAGTTCTTAAAGAGATGGGAATACCAGACCACCAGACCTACCTCTTGAGAAACCAATATGCAGGTCAGGAAGCAACAATTAGAACTAGACTTGGAACAACAGGCTAGTTCCAAATAGGAAAAGGAGTACGTCAAGGCTGTATATTGTCACCCTGCTTATTTAACTTATATGCAGAGTATATCATGAGAAACGCTGGGCTGGAGAAAGCAGAAGCTGGAATCAAGATTGCCGGGAGAAATATCAATAACCTCAGATATGCAGGTGACACCACCCTTATGGCAGAAAGTGAGGAGGCACTAAAAGCATCTTGATGAAAGTGAAAGTGGAGAGTGAAAAAGTTGGCCTAAAGCTCAACATTCAGAAAACGAAGATCATGGCATCTGTTCCCATCACTTCATGGCAAATAGATGAGGAAACAGTGGAAACAGTGTCAGACTTTATTTTTGGGCTCCAGAATCACCGCAGATGGTGACTGCAGCCATGAAATTAAAAGATGCTTACTCCTTGGAAGAAAAGTTATGACCAATCTAGATAGCATGTTGAAAAGCAGGGACATTACTTTGCTAACAGAGGTCTGTCTAGTCAAGTCTATGGTTTTTATGGTAGTCATGTATGGATATGAGAGTTGGACTATAAAGAAAACTGAACGCCAAAGAATTGATGCTTTTGGATTGTGGTGTTGGAGAAGGCTCTTGAGAGTCCTTTGGACTACAAGGAGATCCAACTAGTCCATCCTAAAGGAAATAAGTCCTGAATATTCATTGGAAGGACTGATGCTAAAGTTGAAACTCCAATACTTAGGTCATCTAACGTAAAGAACTGACTCATTTGAAAAGACCCTGATGCTAGGAAAGACTGAAGGCAGGAGGAGAAGGGAAAGACAGAGGATGAGATGGTTGGATGGCATCAGAGTCAATGGACTTGAGTTTGAGTAAACTCCGGGAGTCAGTGATGAACAGGATGGCCTGGTGTGCTGCAGTCCATGGGGTCCTAAAGAGTTGGACATAACTGAGCAACTGAAATGAACTGAACTGAAACTTCAAGGTTCTTTTGGCACAGAAAACTTGTCTTATGAACCAAGTATCTCATGGGTTTTTCAGTTCAGTTCAGTTCAGTCACTCAGTCATGTCCGACTCTTTGCGACCCCATGAATCTCAGCACGCCAGGCCTCCCTGTTCATCACCATCTCTCGGAGTTCACTCAGACTCACGTCCATAGAGTCCGTGATGCCATTCAGCCATCTCATCCTCTATCGTCCCCTTCTCCTCCTGCCTCCAATCCCTCCCAGCATCAGAGTCTTTTCCAATGAGTCAACTCTTCACATGAGGTGGCCAAAGTACTGGAGTTTCAGCTTCAGCATCATTCCTTCCAAAGAAATCCCAGGGCTGATCTCCTTCAGAGTGGACTGGTTGGATCTCCTTGCAGTCCAAGGGACTCTCAAGAGTCTTCTCCAACACCACAGTTCAAAAGCATCAATTCTTCAGTGTTCAGCCTTCTTCACAGTCCAACTCTCACATCCATACATGACCACAGGAAAAACCATAGCCTTGACTAGATGAACTTTAGTTGGCAAAGTAATGTCTCTGCTTTTGAATATGCTATCTAGGTTGGTCATAACTTTTCTTCCAAGGAGTAAGCGTCTTTAATTTCATGGTTGCAATCACCATCTGCAGTGATTTTGGAGCCCCCAAAATAAAGTCTGACACTGTTTCCACTGTTTCCCCATCTATTTCCCATGAAGTGATGGGACCACATGCCATGATCTTCGTTTTCTGAATGTTGAGCTTTAAGCCAGCTTTTTACTCTCCTCTTTCACCTTCATCAAGAGGCCCTTTAGCTCCTCTTCACTTTCTGCTATAAGGGTGGTGTCATCTGCATATCTGAGGTGATTGATAGTTCTCCCGGCAATCTTGATTCCAGCTTGTGTTTCTTCCCAGCCCAGTGTTTCTTGTGATGTACTCTGCATATAAGTTAAATAAGCAGGGTGACAATATACAGCCTTGACGTACTCCTTTTCCTATTTGGAACCAGTCTGTTGTTCCATGTCCAGTTCTAACTGTTGCTTCCTGACCTGCATACAGATTTCTCAAGAGGCAGGTCAGGTGGTCTGGTATTCCCATCTCTTGAAGAATGTTCCACAGTTGATTGTGATCCACACAGTCAAAGGCTTTGGCATAGTCAACAAAGCAGAAATAGATGTTTTTCTGGAACTCTCTTGCTTTTTCCATGGTTCAGCAGATGTTGGCAATTTGATCTCTGGTTCCTCTGCCTTTTCTAAAACCAGCTTGAACATCAGGAAGTTCATGGTTCATGAACTGCTGAAGCCTGGCTTGGAGAATTTTGAGCATTACTTTACTAGCATGTGAGATGAGTGCAATTGTATGGTAGTTTGAGCATTCTTTGGCATGGCCTTTCTTTGCGAGTAGAATGAAAACTGACCTTTTCCAGTCCTGTGGCCACTGCTGAGTTTTCCAAGTTTGTTGGCGTATTGAGTGCAGCACTTTCACAGCATCATCTTTCAGGATTTGAAACAGCTCAACTGGAATCCCATCACCTCCACTAGCTTTGTTTGTAGTGATGCTTTCTAAGGCCCACTTGACTTCACATTCCAAGATGTCTGGCTCTAGATGAGTGATCACATCATCATGAATATCTGAGTCTTGAAGATCTTTTTTGTACAGTTCTTCCGTGTATTCTTGCCACCTCTTCTTAATATCTTCTGCTTCTGTTAGGTCCATACATCTGTCCTTTATCGAGCCCATCTTTGCATGAAATGTTCCCTTGATATCTCTAATTTTCTTGAAGAGATCTCTAGTCTTTCCCATTCTGTTCTTTTCCTCTATTTCTTTGCATTGATTGCTGAAGAAGGCTTTCCTATCTCTTCTTGCTATTCTTTGGAACTCTGCATTCAGATGCTTATATCTTTCCTTTTCTCCTTTGCTTTTCACCTCTCTTCTTTTCATAGCTATTTGTAACGTCCGAGGTCAGGGGCAGCAGCCTAGAGTACCAGGCTGCGATGGCACAGGAATGGCCGAGAGGAGCTACCCCGCGTCCGATATCAATGACAGCAGGGAAGAGCTACCCTGCGTCTGAGGACAGGGGCTGCGGCCGGGAGGAGACACCCCGTGTCCGAGGTCAGGGGCGGCCGGGGAGACACCCTGCTTCCGAGGTCAGGGGCAGCCAGGGGAGACACCCCGCATATGAGGTCAGGGGTGGCCAGAAGAAGCCACCTCACTCTCGAGGCCAGGGGCGGTGACGCTGAGGAGATACCGCAAGCCCGAGGCAGGGGGTGGTAACCCTGAGGAGCCACTCTGAGCCTGAACCTGAGGCCAGGGGCGGCAGCCGGGAGGAGCTAACCACGCCCGAGGCCAGGGCTGGCGGCCGGGAGGATCAACCCGAGGAGCAGTGGCTGCGCAGGAGCAGGAGGGCCTAGAGGAGCTATCCCACACTGAAGGTCAGGAAGGCGGTGGTAAGGAGATACCCCTCGTTCAAGGTAAGAAACAGCAGCTGTGCTTTGCTGGAGCAGCCGTGAAAAGATACCCCACACTTAAGGTAAGAGAAACCCAAGTAAGATGGTAGGCGTTGCAAGAGGGCATCAGAGGGCAGACACACTGAAAACATACTCACAGAAAACTACTCAGTCTAATCACACTGGGACCACAGCCTTGTTTAACTCAATGAAACCAAGCCATGCCTGTGGGGGAACCCAAGATGGGTGGGTCATGGTGGAGAGGTCTGACAGAATGTAGTCCACTGGAGAAGGGAATGGCAAGCCACTTCAGTATTCTTGCCTTGAGAACCCCATGAACAGTATGAAAAGGCAAAATGATAGGATACCAAAAGAGGAACTCCCCAGGTCAGTAGGTGCCCAATATGCTACTGGAGATCAATGGAGAAATAACTCCAGAAAGAATGAAGAGATGGAGCCAAAGCAAAAACAATACCCAGTTGTGGATGTGACTGGTGATAGAAGCAAGATCCGATGCTGTAAAGAGCAATATTGCATAGGAACCTGGAATGTCAGGTCCATGAATCAAGGCAAATTGGAAGTGGTCAAACAAGAGATGGCAAGGGTGAACTTTGACATTCTAGGAATCAGCGAACTAAAATGGACTGGAATGGGTGAATTTAACTCAGATGACCATTATATCTACTACAGCACAGGAATCCCTCAGAAAAAATGGAGTAGCCATGATGGTCAACAAAAGAGTCTGAATTGCAATACTTGGATGCAATCTCAAAAACGACAGAATGATCTCTGTTCGTTTCCAAGGCAAACCATTCAATATCACAGTTATCCAAGTCTATGCCCCAACCAGTAACGCTGAAGAAGCCGAAGTTGAACGGTTTTATGAAGACCTACAAGACCTTTTAGAACTAACACCCAAAAAAGATGTCCTTTTCACTATAGAGGACTGGAATGCAAAAGTAGGAACTCAAGAAACCCCTGGAGTAACAGGCAAATTTGGCCTTGGAATGCAGAATGAAGCAGAGCAAAGACTAATAGAGTTTTGCCAAGAAAATGCACTGGTCATAGCAAACACCCTCTTCCAACAACACAAGAGAAGACTCTACACATGGACATCACCAGATGGTCAACACCAAAATCAGACTGATTATATTCTATGCAGCCAAAGATGGAGAAGCTCTATACAATCAACAAAAACAAGACCAGGAGCTGACTGTGGTTCAGATCATGAACTCCTTATTGCCAAATTCCAACTGAAATTGAAGAAAGTAGGGAAAACTGCTAGACCACTCAGGTATGACCTAAATCAAATCCCTTATGATTATACAGTGGAAGTGAGAAATAGATTTAAGGGCCTAGATCTGATAGATAGAATGCCTGATGAACTATGGAATGAGGTTGGTGACATTGTATGGGCTTTTGGATTGGATAAAATGTCTGCTAACCATTTGGAGACATTTAAATAATACAGACCTCTGGGACATGCCTGAGGAATGACCAAGCATATGTCTCTACTGACTGTCCTTTTTCCTTCTCCCTGTGGCTAGGTTCTACTTCCACTTTTAAGTGAAGGCCCCCATTTTTCTTGCTCCTTCACATTTATTTGTGACATCAGTTAACTGTGACTTCTGGTTATGTACATATTTCGTCTGGAGGTTATTCAGCTCAGACCTCAAATGTTTGGCAACCTTAGCTTTTTTCTTTTTCTGAGATGTTGCTAATAAGAGTCATGAAGATTCAAAAACTGAGTCTTACTGATACTTTTTAAAAAGAGAACCTTTAGGTTTCTCTTTTTCCTTTTCTTTCCTAAGCTAAATAGCATCTGTCCTTTTAATGGTTTAACTTATGTCATGGTGTCAGACCTTTATTCTTTCAGGTTCTAGTTTTCCTGTGATCCTCTGGGATGGTGTCACTCAGAATGGCATACAGTGCTTTAGATATTCTTTTTTAGAAATTAAAAAAATTTAACAAAACTTTTAATTTTGTAATGGGTTATAACCAATCAACAATACTGTGGTAGTTTCAGGTGAACAGCAAAGGGGGACTCAGGCATACATATACATGTATCCCTTCTCTCCCAAGCTCTCCTCCCTTCCAGGCTTCTGCTCCAGATATTCTGATCCACAAAGACTAGAGTGGGACCATTATCCTTTCTCCCCCAGACTAAACTGGACTCTAGGTTTCACAACTCAGATGCATTCATAGCACAGCAGCTCCATCATTCTGCTGCTTCTTTTAAAGCTATCGCTGCTAAAGTCAATAAGACTTTCCTATTCTAGCTCTTTCTTAACTCTCTCTCAACAATTCTATGTGCAATTGGTTCCTAGAGAGTTACTAGGGAACCGGGTTCACTACTTTAGCCAGTTTATTATCCCATCTAGTTTTTTGGTGATGGGCAATTTAGTGTAATATTGCCACAGCTGTGATTCCATCTTTTGCTTTTAAAAAAATGAGCACAAAATGCTTTCTTAAAAACATGCTAGATTTGATTATATTCCTTTACTTTCCCCCATAAAAGTAAAAAGCAAATTGTTTTGTTTATATGTTTTGTCATCAGTCACAAAGAATAAGAACTTTCAAAATGGACTTTGGTTTTGTTCTTTAGCTGACAGGGATGTGTCCTGGTCACTAGCTTTTTAAAATTTTGGATAGGTAGACACAGAAAAGAAACTTGGTACTGAGGTTGGTAAAAATGTGATAATGTATTCTTCAAAAGAAATTAAGATATAATGCACATACCATAAAAGTCATCCTTCAAAGTATGTAATTCAGGGTTTTTAGTATAGGGTTGGCCAAAAATTTTGTTTGGGGAAAGCCCAAAAACTTTTTGGCTAACCCAATATATTATTCACAAGGTTGTGAAAACTATCGCCACTAATTCCGGAACATTTCCATTACCTCCAAAGAAATTTTGTACCAGTTAATAATCACTATAAAAGTCTCTTTGTCCCCAGCCCCACTGGATTCTGACTTCCTGTGTTATCTATACAGATCCCTGGGACACACCTGTGTGGAACTTAGAGCCTTGCACTCTGAGAGCTGATGGCACAGGTTTTCACTGGTAGCCTAAATTGTGCAGAGGAGAATCTTGCATTTACAGTGTCCCAACTCTTCATCTATTCAGCTATACTGGATTCTTAGGAAGAGAGGAACTCATTTTTGACAGAAAATGAGAATTTTGTTCAACATTATCTCTTCCACCTGGGCTTCAGCTTTTTCAATATTTATGTTTCTCTTTACAGCCAGCTGCCCATTCTCTTCAGAGAAAAGAATCAAAATAGAAGTTGAGCAGTTGTACGTTCTCTATAATCTGCTAGCATCGCACCATAATCTCTACTTGACAGATTTACATTTTCCATGTTCCTGCCCAAAACAAAATCACAAAAAAATCTTACTTTTCTTTGCTGTGTTTTACATCACTTGTGCATTCTGGGGGCTTCCCTAGTGGCTCAGCTTGTAAAGAATCCACCTGCAATGTGGGAGACCTGGGTTTGATCCCTGGGTTGGGAAGATCCCCTGGAGAAGGGAACAGCTACCCACTCTAGTATTCTGGCCTGGATAATTCCATGGACTGTATAGTCCTTGGGGTCACAAAGAATCAGACACGACTGAGTGACTTTGACTTTCACTTTCTGTGCTTGCTGGGCTTCAGCCTTCCTGACACAATTCCTATTTTATCTGTGCCAAATTTTGCGTGTAATTTTGACCATGGGTTCCTTGACCCTGTTCATGGTATGTATATACTAAATTTGAATATGAATTTTCTAGAACACTATATATGTGGCCACATTGATCCTTGCTCTCCTTTTGTCTTTCCAGGAATAATTTCTGGAAGTTAGGTCTGATTTTTATTGTTGAAAGTCCCATCCTTCCTGCAAAATCTCCCCTTGTAGGACCACAGACTGTGGACCCACAGCTATGCTTTCTTCCTGCCATAGGGCAAGAGGGCTTGCCTCTGACTATACCAGCTCTCCCTTCCACAATGGTCATCAGTCCAGGATGACAAAATCCCTTGCTCCCCAAGGTTCCTGTTACTTTATCCTCAGCAAAATTCTCCCATGTTGGTCCAGAAGAGTAGTAGTAGTCTCATTATATCCTCCACCTCTGAGAGATCATTCTATCAGGTTGGATTTGTTAGATATACCTTCATAAATGGACTTGGACATTACCTTTCTAAGACATTTGTAGTATGTGATCATTTGTTCTTTTATGAACATTCAGGAAGTGTAACTTGTATAAATTGACCTGAGAGCAGGGATGAAAGGAAGGGAAGAAGCTTGTATCCCGAGCTGATGGACAGCAGGGCCACATAGGCATATACCTTGTTTCTCCAGAAGATGATGCTATTTTAATCACTACTTTTTGGGAGTTGTTAGGTGATTTATTTACTTTCCATACAGATAGATGATTAGGTTAGATTTCTAGTGTTACCATAACTATATGACGTTGGGCAAATTACCAATCCTTTCTTAGCTTTCTTTGTAGAATGAGAATGAGAATGAGAATGCCTAGCTCATAGTATTTGTCATAGATTAAAGATGTCTGCAATTTTTTTGAACACTCCTCCCACTGAGAGCTAAAATCTATATCTCTGCTCCTTAAATCTGGGCTCTATGGTTGCTTGACCAATAGGATATAGTAGAAGTGACAATATGCCAGTTTGTAGTATAAGAGACTGGCAACTTCTACTTCCCCTTTATAGGAAAAGTTTCTCTTAAGTGTCCTGCGCCACCATGTAAGAAGTCCATATACCCTGAGACCGCCGTGCTGGGGCCTCAGTGTAAGACAGTACTAGCTGAACTCAACCTTCTAGCCATCTCCACCAAGGCTATAAACATGTAAATGAAGCCATCTAGGACCTTTCAACCAGCCCATCAGCTGAATACCACCCAGTGACTCATTGATGGCAGTTGATTTCATGTGGAACAAAGGAATTGTCCAACTGAGTCTTAATTGAATTCTTGACTCACAGATTCATGAAATATAATGGTGAATATTATTATATTCATCATTAACTTAAGACAATAAGTTATTGTCTTAAGTTATTCAGTGTATGGTGTGATAGAAAATTAGAATTTTGTACCTGGAAGTGGGGTGCTTCTCTACTAAGACCCTACAATGTGTGGTTTTGGGACTAGGCACTAAGCAGAAGCTAGAAGGCCTTGAGGAGCCTGTTGATAAAATCTAGAAGACCATTGAAGATAAAAGCTGGTGAATCCTGGAAGGAGGGAGAAAGTTGGTTTTGGAGGTTGGAAAAAATGTGATCCTTGTTGTATAATGGAGGAAATTTAGCTTTGTTGTCTGCAGTAATGTGGAAAAATAAACAACCTGACAAACTGCTGGGTTTGGCTCAGATTTACTGGCAGCATACTGAAGGGGCCAGTTGGTTTCTTTGGGCCACTGATAATAGGGTATGGATGTGCTGTGCTTAATTGCTCAGTCATGTTTAACTTCCTGCGACCCCATGGATTGTAGTCTGCCAGGCTCCTCTGCCCATGGGGATTCTCCAGGCAAGAATACTGGAGTGAGTTGCCATGCCCTCAGGGGATCTTCCCAATCCAGGGATCAAACCCAGGTCTCTTACATTTCAGGTGGAATCTTTACTGACTGAGCCACCAAAGTTTTGGATGGAGAGACTTTAGTGTGGAAAAAAAAAAAAAAGAACTTTTGCAGTATTCAAACAATTTTTAAAGGAACTATAAAGATTTGGGATTTAATGGGTTTGAAAATAAAACTTTCTCATTTCCTTCCTCTCCATTGGCAAAGACCTTTGAAGTAAGATCATATAAATAATATGGCTGTAAGACCCTTTGTTAATCTTCTAGAAAGACTTAAAAAATATGTCTAGAACTAGAAAAAAGTCTTCTAATTATTCAGCCCAAGGAAGAATAATTATGAATCACTCTGATTCAGCCCAAGGCAGAGAATTAAAGAGATTAAATATATTTAAAGAGATTTGTTGATGTGGCTTTTATTTAATGAAGTACATTCCAGTGAAATTCATAGAAATCCCACACAGTTTTTAAGAGAATTGAATTGATGGACACTCCATCAACTTTGACTGAAAGGGACAAAGATAATTCAAAATAAAAAGAGCTCTTAAATTTCAGTGGGCTAGAAGCTATTAAAAGGCTACTAAACTACAACCACAGGCTAGTTCTTATGAAAAAAGCAACTTGGTTCAGAGCATGGCATCAAGCAACGTGTAACGTCTAGGGAACATGACTGTACCCTAATTCGGGCACTGATGATGTTTGCACGCTAAGTTGCTTCAGTTGTATCTGACTCTTTGTGACCCTATGGAACGTAGCCTGCCAGACTCCTCTGTCCATGGGATTCTCCAAGAAAGAATACTGGAGTGGGTTGCTATGCTCTTCTCCAGGGAATCTTCCCAGCCCAGGGATAGAACCTGTCTCTCTTATCTCCCCTGTGTTGGTGGTGGATTCTTTACTATTAGTGACACTTGGAAAGTCCATATTTAACATAATCATGTCATTTAGAATTATGGCCTTTATTGGGCGTCTAGTCAAGGCTATGGTTTTTCCAGTGGTCATGTATGGATATGAGAGTTGGACTGTGAAGAAAGCTGAACACTGAAGAATTGATGCTTTTGAACTGTGGTATTGGAGAAGACTCTTGAGAGTCCCTTGGACTGTAAGGAGATCTAACCAGTCCATTCTGAAGGAGATCAGCCCTGGGATTTCTTTGGAGGAAATGATGCTGAAGCTGAAACTCCAGTACTTTGGCCACCTCATGCGAAGAGTTGACTCATTGGAAAAGACTGATACTGGGAGGGATTGGGGGCAGGAGGAGAAGGGGATGACAGAGGATGAGATGGCTGGGTGGCATCACTGACTTGATGGACGTGAGTCTGAGTGAACTCCAGGACTTGGTGATGGACAGGGAGGCCTGGCGTGCTGCGATTCATGGGGTCGCAGAGTCGGACATGACTGAGCGACTGAACTGAGGTGGCGCCAGTGGTAAAGAACCTGTCTGCCAGTACAGGCAACATAGGAGATGTGAGTTTGATCCCTGGGTCAGGAAGATTCTCTGGTAACTCATTCCAGTATTTTTGCCTGGAGAATCCCATGGTCAGAGGAACCTGGTAGGCTACAGTCCATGGGGTTGCAAAGAGTCAGACATGACTAAAGTGACTTATCACGAATGCAACTGGCTTTTATGGATTTATGTTTGAGATAGCTTGATAGATGCAAGATGCTTATAGTCTTTAAAGCATATCCCAAAGGCTTCCCTGGTGGTTCAGTGGATAAGGAATCTGCCTGCAATGCTGGAGACACAGGAGACATGGGTTCGATCCCTGGGTCAGGAAGATCCCTTAAGAGGAAGGAATGGCAACCCACTCCAGTATTCTTGCCTGAAAAATCCCATGGACAGAGAAGGCTGGTGGGCTACAGTCCAAAGGATTGCAAAGAGTCAGGCATGACTGAGTGACTAAGCACGTGCATTGGTTTTTGAATAGACTCTCAATTCCGTTCATACCTGTGTAACTGGGGGCCTTCATCTCAATTGCAGGTCCCGCAGTTTTCATTGGTGTAACTCTTAGAAGTGAGTATACTTGCTGTTGGCTCGAAATCTCATCTAAAATGTCTTTTTAGTGTGCAGCAAATATGACTAATGGAGAATCTAAATGCTGTAATTCTCAAGATCTAGGTTATGTATGGAATCTGATGTTTTATAAGTCACTAATCTTTCATCAAACTTTATTTTAAAAATTGTATTTTTGAAAAATTTATTGGAGTATAGCTGATTTACAATGTTGTGTTCAAGTGTACATTACTTTGATTCAGTTATACACACACATATATTAATTCTTTCTGAGATTCTTTTCTCATATAGGTTATCACAGAATATTGAGTAGAGCTCCCTGTGCTATACAGTAGGTCCTTGTTGGTTATTTATCTTATATATAGTAGTGTGTGTATGTTAATCCCAAACTCCTGATTTATCCCTCCCCCACTATATTTCCCCTTTGGTAACCATAAGTTTGTTTTTGAAGTCTGTAAGTCTGTTTCTGTTTTATAAATAAGTTCATTTGTATCATTAAAATATATTGATTCTTCTTTCATGGAACTTTAGAGCAAATCAGGGCAGGAATAAGTGTAGGGAAGACTGAAAAGCTTGAAGAAAAATAACAGTTAATTGAATCACACAGTTAGAAAATTATAGGAAAATGCTTGTTAAGCTTTTCTGATCTTTAGAAAGAAAAATAAATAATGAAAACTGACAATTAAGACATGAAGAGCTTATTTTCAATTTCAATTTGTCTTTCTGAATGATACTTCTTTGGTCTTTTATGAAGGATAAATTACATTTGAAATGAAATCTTTTAAATGAGTCATCTTTTGGGTAGTTATTTTACACACCTTTAAAATGCATTTTGCTTCTTTGTAGGAGGTGGGCTAGAAAGATGAATTCTGAAGTTGAGAGGAAAATAATTTCAGGAGGTAATGGATGAACTTGGTCTGGAAGATTAATCAGGGTAGTTGCAAGAGAGTGCCAAATGCATAACGGGAGTAGAACTAAATATCTGATTGTAATTAAAACTTTAGGTTTCTAATGGCTGCATGAAAGATATTTTAATAAACGTGAAATGCACTTTCTAAATGGCACGCTAACTTTTAATGACTTGGGTGTTTTGTTTGATTAGTAACCTGGACTGTTAAATTAAAGCCAACTGCAAGTGCATGATAAAATATTGATGGTTTCAGGCAAATGAATTGGGGGAGTTATGCTTGACAGATTTTTTGTATCATTAAGGATTTTAACTGGTGGAAAATATATATTGCTGGTGCTTAAAGATAGTTAAAGAGGATCTTCCTGTTTATATGACCTCGTTTTAATTTTACAGTAATAATAAGGAGGAAATCTGAATTATTCACAGATGGTTGGTCAAGAGAGGTCACTTAATTAAAATAGTGTTATTTTAATTATACCTGTTTCACATTCCTGGAATAGGAAATTAAATATTTTGAAGCATTTGATTATTTCTGTTTCACAGAGTACCTGGACTTTTGCTGACTCTTATGAAGGCCTGAGATTGTTCTGTGTAAGGCTTTTACTTCTTGTTAGTAGAAAGTTTCGCTTTTAGAATCAGGACTTTAAAAAGAATGTCTATATGTATCAGAGTCACTTTTGCGGTACAGCAGAGATTGACACAACAATATAAATAAACTGCTTCAATAAAAAGCTTTTTAAAAAAATCAGAATAAAAAAACTTTTTTCAGTGATAGGTTTAGAAATAATTAAAAGATTTACACACACACATATACTTATATACATATATTAACACCTATGTTCTTTTAAATGCAGGACAATTCTTAGGAGGATATATTAGAAGATATTAATATAAAGCATGGTTACTTCTAGGGAGTCAGACTAGGGAATCAAAAGGTTGAGAAATTTTATTTCTTATTACTTTTTGGAAAATAGAGTCTGTTTTGCAATGAAAATGCCTTAGTTTTATAAAAACAATTTCTCTTTGAAATATAGATTTAGATTTTAACAATTTAGCTGTTCCTTTTCATGTCTCTTTCCCCATAACAGAGAATTTTCTTGATTCTGTCAGATGATGTGGTTGATTTTAAGGAGCTTTCTCCCCTCCTTCTATTCCTCTAACCATTCATTCATCCTCCAATATTTAGCATGTCTCTGACTGTTTTTTATAGCCTAAGTCAAGTAACTCTTTGAAAAAGACCTGCATTCTCAGT
Source organism: Nanger dama (assembly GCA_917880005.1). Taxonomy (NCBI): domain Eukaryota; kingdom Metazoa; phylum Chordata; class Mammalia; order Artiodactyla; family Bovidae; genus Nanger; species Nanger dama. Next base: position 12,729,549 of record CAKJTW010000038.1, read on the forward strand.
GTGGCTCTCTAGGATTTGTCTCTGATAGGACTAGAGCTGTGGGAAGACAGGAAAAAGGAGAAAGTTTGAGAAGATGGAGGAATTTTGTAAAGGATGTTAGGACAGCGATTCGGGGTGGCATAGGTTCTGCATGCCTAGATATTCCCTTTTGTAGAAGGAAAACCTGTGTGTCTTCTCAATTATTAAGAGATGTGTAAAGTGCCAGGACATCTGGAGGGGAAACAGTGGAATGGCCTTTTCTTTTTCTTTTTTAGGGTTGCCATGTAACACCACTTAAAATCTACAATTTATGATTACCATTATTTCATAACAGAAAAGACATTTTACCACACATAAAAAATAGAAAAACAGCCTCCTCCCTACTAATTCTCCTAAAACGAATGGAGAAGGACCTTTTCATAAAGAAAGGTGCCAGCCCTTCCCAGGGTGCTGACCTCTGGGTGCTTCCATAGGCTGTTTGAGGTTGAAATTGTTGGACACACACACACACACACTTCTGTCCTATGCTTGCTTCTCAAATGACTGAACCTCAAGGGATTGCTGCTGTTGCTGCTAAGTTGCTTCAGTTGTGTCCGACTCTGTGCGACCCCATAGATGGCAGCCCACCAGGCTCCCCCCGTCCCTGGGATTCTCCAGGTAAGAACACTGGAGAGGGTTGCCATTGCCTTCTTCCAAGGGATTGAAGAATATGAAATTAACTCAAGTTTGCCATTTACTTTTTGCTCTGAGTTTCTAGTTTTTACACCTTTCTGGGCCTCTCAACTGTGGAAAGAAGATACATATTCTGTTGTTCAGAATACTAAACAAATGTTCAACTGCTGTATTAAAATGTGGTAATTTTTTTACCACTCTGAACGAATTATAGTTGGATTTATTTTTGAGTTAGCTAATTTTCATATTAAACAGTGGAAACAGTGTCAGACTTTATTTTTTGGGCTCCAAAATCACTGCAGATGGTTACTGCAGCCATGAAATTAAAAGACGCTTACTCCTTGGAAGAAAAGTTATGACCAACCTAGATAGCATATTCAAAAGCAGAGACATTACTTTGCCAATTTTAAGGTCCGTCTAGTCAAGGCTATGGTTTTTCCTGTGGTCATGTATGGATGTGAGAGTGGAACTGTGAAGAAGGCTAAGCGCCGAAGATTTGATGCTTTTGAACTGTGGTGTTGGAGAAGACTCTTGAGAGTCCCTTGGACTGCAAGGAGATCCAACCAGTCCATTCTGAAGGAGATCAGCCCTGGGATTTCTTTGGAAGAAGGAATGATGCTAAAGCTGAAACTCCAGTACTTTGGCCACCTCATGCGAAGAGCTGGCTCACTGGAAAAGACTCTGATGCTGGGAGGGATTGGGGGCAGGAGGAGAAGGGGACGACAGAGGATGAGATGGCTGGATAGCATCACGGACTCGATGGACGTGAGTCTGAGTGAACTCCGGGAGATGGTGATGAACAGGGAGGCCTGGCGTGCTGTGATTCATGGGGTCGCAAAGGGTCGGACACGACTGAGCGACTGAACTGAACTAATGCTAAATGGTAGTAGTAACAATCATAACAAACTACAATTCATTGAGTTCTCATTGTGCTGAGTGTATGTACATACATTATCTCATCTAATTTCTTTTGCAACCCTATGAAGTGGGCTAAATTTTACAGGTGAAGAAACTGAGGTTTCAGAGAAGTTAAGCAGCTTAATTTTTTTGTTACATATCTATCTACCTATCCTTTTTCAGATTCTTTCCTTTATAGGTTATTACAAAATATCAAGTAAAATTCCCTGTGCTATTTAGTAGGTCCTTGTTTTTATTTTATACATATACGTATATGTGCTAATCTCAAACTCCTAATTTATCCCTCCCTCCACTCCCTTTCCCTTTGACAGACATAAATTTGCTTTCTAGGTCTGTTGCCCATTACTTTAAATCAGACTCTTTGTCCTCACTTTGGTCAAGGCATTTCCTTCTCTGTTTTACCCAACCTTATTAACCTTGCTTCTCTACTTTCATCACACACCTTCTGTGGTCAGACCGTTTCTACTGTCTCTGTCTTTTTCATTTGAGTTCTCTGTCTTGCTCCTCTCCTTGTTTTCTTTGTTAATTTGTTAATTTCTGAGTGTCCATCATGTGCTAGTCCCTGGAGCTAGAACTGTGAAAGAGCTAAGACACCTTCCCGCCCCCAGGAGCTTACAATCTTGATTAAAATTTCCCATGTGTGTTATGCTCATTTTTTCCTCTTAGTTTTGTCTTAGTTTGTTTCATCCACCTGAAAGCTGTTCCTTTCCCTTCCAGCCACCTAAACTGTGTTCATGTTTGAAGGCCTCACTCACATTTTCTTTTAGGCACGTGCTCCAAAGGCTTCAATGCACTTCTAGTCCCAAACACCTTTAGTGCACAGTCATCACGGCATAATTGAGCTTTCATTTTTCTTTCTCATGCTATGCTGTTGCTATTATAGTTTTGAGAGCCAGAAATATGTCTTGTCTGTATACTGATATCCATATATATAGATACTAATATGTATGTAATATTTTGACCTCTGTTTTTCTCTCTCTGTGTATATAAAAACCCTTGGCACCCTCATCTTTAAAAATTCTCAAATTCATGAAAGTAGAGTTGTTTTAAACCAGACTCCTGGCCTTTTCCAGATTTGTATTTCTATTCAGAGCCAAGTGTAATCCTTGTGTATTCTTAAACCACAATCACATAATCTTTTCAATGCTCACTAAAGGTGTTTGTTTCCGGTACCTAGGGCCATTTTCCACATGGTAACAGAATTCTGTGGCGTCCTGTTCATGCCCAAAGTCAGGAGAGAATAGTAGAGGAGGCAGAACTCAGATAGGTAACTGCTTGAGTTTCAGAGTAAGACAGATCTGGAGTCCAGCTCTTTACCAGCTAGCCTGTGATCTTTCCGACTCATCCTTGCTCTTGGATCACAGTCACACGAACTAGCTCACATCACACTGCTGAGCTATGCGATCTACTCAGTCACATGTACTAGCTCTGTGGTCTTAATCTCACTGACTATGAGCTGGAGAAAATTTCTTAACTTCTGAGAATCTTAGTTTTCTCATCTATAAAATGGGGATAATCATGGTTCAATGAAATGATGTATATCAAGCAATTTGTACAGTTCCTGGAAAACTAAGAAAAGCATGATAATGTTTTTAAGGTTACTGACAAAGTCAGGTAGGCTCTTTATTAATGACTAGTTCCCAAATACTAGCGTCATGGGATTTAATGTTTGCATTTGAGCCTCGGCAAAACATAAATTGCTATCAGCCATGAGTCTCTTAGACTGCTGTGAATGCTCAGTCCACAAGTGTTAGTAACTTAGTGAGCATTTGTGATCCCCCAGCTCCTGGCCTGGCTGGGTCTCCAGAGAGGCTGAGCATATGATTTATTGGTTGACAGTGGCAGATGGCTAGGTAGGGAGAGTTAGAGAGGACAGACAGACTGTGCATGGCCTCTCTAGCCACCTGTGTAGACATTTAGTTCATTCCAGAATGGAGCACAACTTGATCCGCTCTGTGAGGAAGTGGCACATGGCCTTCTTTAAAGATTTTATGAATGGGAGTAAGAAATGGAGGCAAGCCAAAGAGAGCAGCTGGGCTATTCTCTCAGACCATGTGAGATTAAAAAGAAAATCTTTTATGGAATAGGTTATGGGTTTAGCTGGCACACTGCAATAATGAATGCTCTCCAGTGACAGCCGCCCCCACCCTCAGCCCTACCTCACCCCCCAGCCCTTACTGTCCTTTGCAAGCCCTGGGAGATAGCACTGTCCCAGGCCTGGGCCCAGAGTGCCTATTGGTGCCAGTGGAGCAAAAGGATGCCCCTTCCCCAGCCCCTGCCAGAGGCTTCCAGTCCAGACAGGGGAGGGCACAGGGCAGCTGCAGAGAGAGTGAAGGTGTGTGCAGGCGACTGGGGGAACTGAACAAAGCTTCAGTAGTGACCAGGATCACAGGAAACCAGACTCTGCTGAGAGCCAGTTATAGGATTACTGTAGAGGCCAAAATGCCACCAATCTGTAGAAGGCGGCTGCCTGTGGTCGCACAGAAGCACAGCTCTGAGGATCATGTTAGCCAGTCATCCATGGAAAACCCTGGAGAGAGGGCTGGGTACCACTAAAGCAGGTTGAGGAAGAAAAAGGAAAAAGATCAGGAATCAGGGAAGCTGCTTTTATGTATTTATTTTAAAACCATCAGTACAGGGTTTGTTCTCTTTTATTATCCTTTGCTTTTGTCTCCTCCCCTCTCCCTCAACATCCCCTCCAATACCTTGAGAATAGATCTGTGTTTTAAAGCCCAAACACTGATTTTGGGTGCCCTCTTTATTTCCTTATGGATACATCCCATGGGATACGTATGAGTCTGTCACTTTTCTTCCTGGCTAAGGGTTGGCCCTGTCCATATGCTGAGCGGTGGGCTGGCTGGGGAGGCCCACAGAGAAGAGGATGGGCTTGAGTGTCTGTGGCACTCTGAGCACCCCCCACAAGCAGGCTGCCTTCTCACAGCATTGCACATCATCGCCTTTGAAGCAGAAAAGAAATCCCACCTTTCCTTTGAGGCCTCTTTTGTAATATTGCTTTCCTCTGGCTGGTTGGATTAGTTAAAGTTTCATCAGCTTCTCTCTCTCAAAAAAATTTCCCTGCTGTTGTATCATGAAAAGAAAGGATATCTCTTGAAGATGTTTGCCGCCCTCAAGAAATAAGAAAGAGAAGAATCTGATCTGCTCTGATTTTGAAAACTTAATTTCCCTTGCAAGCTTAAGCTGGTCAGCTGAAGTGTTCTGAAACAAATATATATATATCTTTTATATATATATATATATATATATAGTGTGTGTGTGTGTGTGTGGTTCTTCAGTGGTTTTATTAAAAGAAAAATAACCCCCCTTCCCACACGCCCACCAGTCCAATGTTCTGTGTGCTTTGGGGCATGAGAGTGGGCAGGTTTACAGACCTTGGCAGAAAATACACATTTTGAAAACCAACTCAAAACAGTATCAGCCAGGATGAGATTATTAGACCAAAACAGTAGGGGGCAGCCTGACACAATAGAAAAAAGCTTGCTAGTCCAGTAAAACAGTGACATGGCTCTTTGAGACAACAAAGGCAAAAACTGTGCTAAGAGCTGTAAATCTTGAATGCTAAATTCCTGTGCAAGAGACAGTCGTGGTTGTATCATAATTAAACAGGCTACTAAAACATAAATCCCTTACTGATAACTTCCTCTTAGTGGCCTCATTTCCCATGGAGGGAACCAGAGGCTGGTCACCCATTAGCATTAATTGGAAGGATTTCTGGTGTATTCAGCACGGAATGTGTATTGGAAACAACAAAAGAGAATAAATCACCATCATCATTGCCACCAAGTACCAAGTGTTTCCTAACCATTTTTATGAATATGGGGCTGTGTTGGTGCTAAAGAATGACATTTAATGGTTGACTCCAGCTTTTTCCGACCTAGTGAAGTAATGGTGAATAAGGAAAACCATTCATTTATAGATATTGTATCAGTTCATAGGGCCTCTATAACAAAGTAGCAAAGCAAGTGGCTTCAAACAATGGAAATTTATTCTCTCAGTCCAGAAGGCTAGATGTCCAGAATCAAAATGTTGGCTGTGTCATGTTCCATCTACAGCTTTTTTGGGGTAGAATACTTCCTTGCCTCTTCCTAGTTTCTGGGGGTGACCACTGAACCTTGATGTTCCTTGGCTTGTGGCAGTATAATTCTAGTCTCTGTCTCCATCTTCACATGGCTTTTTTTGCTTTGTCTTTACATGTCGTCTTATAAGGATACCAGATAAAGTAGATTAGGGGCCCACATGTGACCCCGCATAATGACTAATTACGTCTGCAAGGACCCAATTTCCAAATAAGGACTCATTATGAGATATTTGGGATTAAATTGTGTCTACCTTTTATGGAGGGATACAGTTGAACCTGTAACAAGTATATAGATATTTTTGGAGACTCTGCCATATTATCTATTAGCATATCATGGAATCTCCCAAACATGATCAATCTATTTAGTGTCCTCCAGAAATTGTAGTCTTTGCTTAGAGTAATTCTTACCAAGGAATATAAATGGTATGAACAGTTGTTCAGTGTCTGCTAAGTGCCAGGCACTTTACAAAAATTATCTTCCATTCAACTGCTTCTCACCACTGCCACTGCTATGTGCTAGTCCAAACCACCATTATTATTACTAGGATGGATGGACCATTTCTATGTCCTGCAAACCTGGTCTTCTGGGTCTCAAACTTGTCCTCTATATTGGTTGTCTATTGCTGCATGACGTTACCCTATTGCTGCATGACAAGTTACCCCAAATCTAGAGGCTTAATGTGACAAGTAGTATCTCACTGTTTCTGAGGTCAGGAATCCAGGCACGGTTTAGCTATGTCCTCTGACTAAAAGTCTCTCAAGGCTGTGATCGAGGCACCGAAGGAGCTGCAGTCATTTAAAAATTGCATGGTGGGGAGACTTCCCTGGTGGTCCAGAGGCTAGAACTCTTGCTCCCAATGCAGAGGGCCCAGGTTCAACCTCTGGTCAGGGAACTAGATCCCACACGCCACAATTAAAGATCCTGGGAGCTTCAGCTAAGACCTGGTGGTGGTGGTTTAGTTGCTCAGTAGTGTCTGACTCTTGTGACCCTAGGACTGTAAACCGCCAGGCTCCTCTGTCCATGGGATTCTCCAGGCAGGAATACTGGAGTGGGTTGACATTTCCTTCTTTAGATGATCTTCTTGACCCAGGAATCAAACCCAGGTCTCCTCCACTGCAGGCAGATGATTTAGCGACTGAGCTATGAGGGACACTCAGGTGCAGCCAAAAAAAAAAAACCACCCAAATAAACCACACCCCCGCCCCCCACCTCGAAACAGAAAACCCAAGACTGCACTGGGGGAAGATCCACAGCCAAGTTCACTCACATGGCTGTTAGAAGGACTCATGTCCTCACTGGCTATTTGCTAGAAATGTCAGTCCTTGTCACAGGAGCCCCTGTAAGGCTAATCCCAACCTGGCAGCGCACTTCACTTAGAGAGGGCTCTGAAGGGGAGAGCAAGTGAGGGAGGGTGAGTAAGAAGAAATGCAGTCTTTTGTAACGTAATCTTGGAAATGACATGATTTTTGCAGTATGGTGCAAGAATCAAGTCAGAAGCAAGTCATTAGATTCAGGCCACACTCAAGAGGAGAGAATTATCCTAGGGCCTTGTGAGGAAAAGCTAAAATTTTCCCTTGAGTGTTTCTCCTTTACTCCTACTACACTACCACACCCACAGCCTGTCCAACACCAGATGGGTGGACTTTCCATATATCAAGCAATTTTATGACACCACCTGGTTGTCCTACAATTTAACTCAATTTTGATGCTATCTACCTGGAGCTAGAATTAGATGCCACAGGTTAAGAGCTCAGTTCCATAGGACACCCCCACTCCCCTGCCCAATGCCAATCCCAAATCTAGGTTATCACCTGTGCTTCTGCCTGACTGGCCATAAATTGAAGGTTCCCACCACCCTATTTCAATTAATTTGCTAGAGAGGTTCACACAACTCAGGGAAATATTTATTTACTAGGTTACTGATTGATTATAAAAGAGTATAACTCAGGGGGCTTCTCTGGTGGCTCAGTGGTAAAGAATCTGCCTGCCAATGCAGGAGACGTGGGTTCGATCCCTGGGTCAGGAAAATCCCCTGGAGGAGGAAATGGCAACCCACTCTAGTATTCTTGCTTGGGAAATCCCATGGACAGAGGAACCTGGAGGGCTATAGTCCAGGGGGTTGCAAAAGAGTTGGATACAACTTGGTGACTAAACAACATAACTCAGAAACAGCCAGATGGAAGAAAAACATAGGGTAAGGTGTGGGGAATGGGTGCAGAGTTTCCATACTGTCTCTTAGTGAGCCCTCTCCTTGCATTACCATGTGTCTACCCAGAAGTTTGCTGAACTCTGTACCTTTGGGAACAATGATTGATTAAGTCATTGATTGTTGGTGTTGGAGTTCAATTTCTAGTCTCTCTTCCTGGAGGTTGAGGTGTGGTGGGGGGGGGAGGCCTGAAAGTTCCAAACCTCTGATTAAAAGTTGGTTCCCTTGGCAACTAATTTCCGTCCTTAGGTTACTTAGGGGTTTCCCCAAATTCCTGTTGTTAACAGAAACTGATATATTGTTGAAAGGACCTTGTTGTAAGTAAGAAAAAAAAAAGATACTGTTATCTTTCTTATCACAAAAACCTCGGAAATTCCTGTGCCAAGAGCTGGACAGAGACTAAATGAATATTTTTTATTGTAAATCACAACATCACAAGCATTCACAGGAGGAGGCAGGAATTGTAGATTATTTGCTACATAGCTACCCAAGTGATCCAGTTAAAATGTAAATCAGTCATAACACAATCCTGCTCAACCCTACAATGGCCACCCATCCATCATTCTTAGAGTCCAAAGTCCCTATGCAGGCCTAAGTGGCTTGGCCCTAGCTGTCTCTCTGATCTCACTTCCTTTAACTTACCTTTTCCCACCACTTTAGCCTCTGGTCATTTGACAAAGCATGCTATTCCCACCTTAGGTCATTGCCCTTGTTTATCTGTTCAGTATATTCTTTCCCCAGACATTACCTATTGAAAGACACCTTATTTAATCCCAATTTTAGGGTAATTATCAATAAATCTAATGCAGCATCTTTGTGTCAGTTCAGTTCAGTCGCTCAGTCATGTCCAACTCTTTGTGACCAGATGAACTGCAGCACACCAGGCCTCCCTGTCCATCACCATCTCCTGGAGTTCATTCAAACTCATGTCCATCTAGTCGGTGATGCCATCCAGCCATCTCATCCTCTGTCGTCCCCTTCTCCTCCTGCCCCCAGTCCCTCCCAGCATGAGTCTTTTCCAATGAGTCAACTCTTCACATGAGGTGACCAAAGTGTTGGAGTTTCAGCTTTGGCATCATTCCTTCCAAAGAACACCCAGGGCTGATCTCCTTCAGAATGGACTGGTTGGATCTCCTTGCAGTCCAAGGGACTCTCAAGAGTCTTCTCCAACACCACAGTTCAAAAGCATCAATTTTTTGGCACTCAGCTTTCTTCATAGTCCAACTCTCACATCCATACTTGACCACTGGGAAAACCATAACCTTGACTAGACGGACCTTTGTTGGCAAAGTAATCTCTCTGCTTGTGAATATGCTGTCTAGGTTGGTCATAACTTTCCTTCCAAGGAGTAAGCATCTTTTAATTTCATGGCTACAATCACCATCTACAGTGATTTTGGAGCCCTCCAAAATAAAGTCTTACACTGTTTCCACATCTATTTCCCATGAAGTGATAGGACCAGATGCCATGATCTTCATTTTCTGAATGTTGAGCTTTAAGCCAACTTTTCACTCTCCTCTTTCACCTTCATCAAGAGGCCCTTTAGCTCCTCTTCACTTTCTGCCATAAGAGTAGTGTCATCTGCATATCTGAGGTTACTGATATTTTTGCCGGCAATCTTGATTCCAGCTTTTGCTTCTTCCAGCCCAGTGTTTCTCATGATGTACTCTGCATAGAAGTTAAATAAGCAGGGTGACAATATACAGCCTTCACGGACTCCTTTTCCTATTTGGAATCAGTCTGTTGTTCCATGTCCAGTTCTAACTATTGCTTCCTGACCTGCATATAAGTTTCTTAAGAGGCAGATCAGGTGGGCTGGTATTCCCATCTCTTTCAGAATTTTCCATAGTTTATTGTGATCCACACAGTCGAAGGCTTTGGCATAGTCAACAAAGCAGAAATAGATGTTTTTCTGGAACTCTCTTGCTTTTTCCATGATCCAGAAGATGTTGGCAATTTGATCTCTGGTTCCTCTGCCTTTTCTAAAACCAGCTTGAGCATCTGGAAGTTCATGGTTCACGTATTGCTGAAGCCTGGCTTGGAGAATTTTGAGCATTACTTTACTAGCGTGTGAGATGAGTGCAATTGTGCGGTAATTTGAGCATTCTTTGGCATTTCCTTTCTTTGGGATTGGAATGAAAATGGACCTTTTCCAGTCCTGTGGCCACTGCTGAGTTGTCCAAATTTGCTGGCATATTGAGTGCAGCACTTTCACAGCATCATCTTTCAGGATTTGAAATAGGTCAACTGGAATTCCATCACCTCCACTGGCTTTGTTCATAGTGATACTTTCTAAGGCCCACTTGACTTCACATTCCAGGATGTTTGGCTCTAGGTGAATGATCACACCATCGTGATTTTTGTGTAGGTTCCTGTAAATGTAAGTTTTCAACTCATTTGGGACAATACCTAGGAGCATGATTGATGGATCATACAGTAAGACTATGTTTACTTTGTAAGATACTGCCAAGATGTCTTCCAAATAGCTATTCCATTTTATATTCCCACCAGCAGTGAATGAGAGTTCTTGTTGCTCCATAGGCTTGTTAGCATTTGGTGTTGTCCGTATTTTGGATTTTTGCCATTCTAATGGGTCTGTTATTAAGATTATATTATGTAATTTATTACATAATATAATATGTTATATATATGTTATACTATAAAAAGTATATAGGTATAATGTGTTGTATAGTGTATATAATATGCTATATTACGATAGTGTGATAACTCACCTAGAGCCAGACATCCTGGAGTGTGAAGTCAAGTGGGCATTAGGAAGCATCACTAGGGAAAAAGGTAGTGGAGGTGATGGAATTATAGCTGAGCTGTTTTAAATCCTAAAAGATGATGCTGTGAAAGTGCTGCACTCAATATGCCAGCAAATTTGGAAAACTCAGCCATGGCCACAGGACTGGAAAAGGTCAGCTTTCATTGCAATCCCAAAGAATGTTCAAACTACTGCATAATAGCACTCATCTCACACGCTAGTAAAGTAACGCTCAAAATTCTCCAAGCTAGGCTTCAACAGTACATGAACCAAAAACTACCGATGTTCAAGCTAGATTTAGAAAAGGCAGAGGAACCAGAGATCAAATTGCCAACATCCATTGGATCATAGAAAAGCAAGAGAATTCCAGAAAAACATCTACTTTATTGACTATGCCAAAACCTTTGACTGTGTGGATCACAACAAGCTGTGGAAAATTCTAAAAGAGATGGGAATACCAGACCACCTGACCTGCCTCCTGAGAAATCTGTATGCAGGTCAAGAGGCAACAGCTAGAACTGGACATGGAACAAGAGACTAGTCCAAATTGAGAAAGGAGTACATCAAGGCTGTATATTGTCACTCTGCCTATTTAACCTATATGTAGAGTACATCATGCAAAATGCCAGGCTGGATGATGCATAAGCTGGAATCAAGTTTGGAGGGAGAAATATCAATAACCTCAGTCATGCAGATGACACCACTGTTATGGCAGAAAGCAAGGAGAAACTAAAGAGCCTCTTGATGAAAGTGAAAGACGAGAGTGGAAAAAGCTGGCTTAAAACTCAGTATTCAAAAACAAAGATTATGGCATCTGGTCACATCACTTCATGGGAAATAGATGGGGAAACAATGGAAACAGTGACAGACTTTCTTTTCTTGGGCTCCAAAATCACTGCAGATGGTGACTGCAGCCATGAAATTAAAAGACGCTTGCTCCTTGGAAGAAGAGCTGTGACCAACTTAGACAGCATATTAAAAAACAGAGACATTACTTTGCTGACAGAGGTCCGTCTAGTCAAAGCTATGGTTTTTCCAGTAGTCATATGTGGATGTGAGAGTTGAATTATAAAGAAAACTGAGTGCCGATGAATTAATGCTTTTGAACTGTGGTGTTGGAGAAGACTCTTGAGAGTCCCTTGGACTGCAAGGGGATCCAACCAGTCAATCCTAGAGGAAATCAGTCCTGAGTATTCATTGGAAGGACTGATGCTGAAGCTGAAATTCCAATACTTTGGCCACCTGATATGAAAAACTGACTCACTAGAAAAGACCCTGATGCTGGGAAAGATTGAAGGCGGGTGGAGAAGGGGATGACAGAGGATGAGATGATTGGATGGCATCACCAACTCAATGGACATGAATTTGAGCAAGCTCCAGAAATTGTTGATGGACAGTGAAGCCTGGTGTGCGGCAGTCTATGGGGTCACAGAGTCAGACACGACTCAGTGTCTGAACTGAACTAAATAGGCATGTTGTGGTATTTTGTTTTAATTTGCAATTCCCCAGTAAAATATAATGTTAAGCATTTTTCATATGTTTATTTGCCATTTGTATATTTTCTTTGGTGTGGTGTCCTTTCAGATCCTTTGCTCATGTTGAAATTGGGTTGTTTGTTTTCTTTTTGCTCAGTTTTAAGGGTTCTTCATATATTTTGAATATAAGTCCTTTATCAGTTTATCTTGCAAATATTTCTCCCAGTCTGTGACATCTCTTTTTTTTTTAAAATTATTTAATTTTTGGCTGTGCTGGGTCTTCATTGCTGCATGGACTTTTCTCTAGTTGTGGTACATGGGCTTCTCATTGCAGTAGCTTCTCTTGTTGTAGAGCAAGGGCTCTAGGACACTTAAGCTTCAGTAGTTATGGCAACTTTGTGGCTCTAGAGTGCAAGCTCAGTAACTGTGGTACATGGGCTTAGCTGTTCTGTGGCATGTGGGATCCAAATTCAGGGATCCAAGCTGTGTCTCCTGCACTGGCAGAATTCTTTATCACTGAGCCACCAGGGAAGCCCCCTCTTTTCATTCTTCTAAAGCAAATTCCATTAAAAAATACAACTGAGATGCAAAATAGCATAGAAAAATTTTGTTATAATTTGTTAATTTACTTCAAAAAGACATCTGGAGATATAAAAATTAAGTTGAAAAGATCTGTCCTATAATTTTGTGATGGGTATAGCATTATATAGTGAATACAAGAATTGGATATAATTTCTTGATCACAAAGGAAAGGACCAATGGAATGGATAGTTTGTGTTTAATTAAAATTTGGAGATATATAAGATAACATTTTCTGGAGAAAACATTTGCAATAAATAGAGTGACAAAGGCTTATTATCTTGAATGTATACAAAGCTCTTAGAAGTCAGTAATGAAAAATTAAGAACACACTCAAGGACAAAGGCAATTGATCAAAGATCTACAAATGGCAAATAAGCCTTTTAAAATGTTCAACTTTGCTGATAACTTAAAAGCAACTAAATTTAATACACGCAATACCATTTCACATATCAAACTGGAATGATGATGGAATGAGGATATCCTGTACTGCTGTGGTACAGATGAAGCAGTGTCTTCATATATTGGTAAAGTGCTAAGTGATAAAAACCTTTTTGGAAAGCAGATAGAAAGTATGCATTGAAGTGGCCAAAGATTTCCATCAGGGTTTCCTATAACATCATATGGAAAACCCTGAACAAACTTCTTGACCAACCCAATGTTAAAAGCCTTACATTAAAAAAAACCCAAAAACCTTTGACCCAGTATTCTTACTTCTGGGGATCTGTTCAGAAGAACTAATCTAAAATATAAACAAAAGTTCATCCACAATAATGCCAGTTACATCTTTGTTCACCAAGAGTGAAGGCATTTGCTATAACAGCCTGTGTGGATCATTCTTTGGTCCTAGTGATTCAGTTCAGTTCAGTCACTCAGTCGTGTCCGACTCTTTGCGACCCCATGAATTGCAGCATGCCAGGCCTCCCTGTCCATCACCATCTCCTAGAGTTCACTCAGACTCACGTCCATTGAGTCCGTGATGCCATCCAGCCATCTTATCCTCGGTCGTCCCCTTCTCCTCCTGCCCCCAATCCTTCCCAGCATCAAAGTCTTTTCCAATGAGTCAACTCTTCTCATGAGGTGGCCAAAGTACTGGAGTTTCAGCTTTAGCATCAGTCCTTCCAAAGAAATCCCAGGGCTGATCTCCTTCAGAATGGACTGGTTGGATCTCCTTGCAGTCAAAGGGACTCTCAAGAGTCTTCTCCAATACCACAGTTCAAAAGCATCAATTCTTCAGCGCTCAGCCTTCTTCACAGTCCAACTCTCATATCCATACATGACCACAGGAAAACCATAGCCTTGACTAGACGGACCTTAGTCGGCAAAGTAAGGTCTCTGCTTTTGAATATGGTATCTAGGTTGGTCATAACTTTTCTTCCAAGGAGTAAGCATCTTTTAATTTCATGGCTGCAGTCACCATCTGCAGTGATTTTGGAGCCCTCCCAAAATAAAGTCTGACACTGTTTCTACTGTTTCCCCATCTATTTCCCATGAAGTGATGGGACCGGATGCCATGATCTTCGTTTTCTGAATGTTGAGCTTTAAGCCAACTTTTTTCACTCTCCTCTTTCACTTTCATCAAGAGGCTTTTAGTTCCTCTTCACTTTCTGCCATAAGGGTGGTGTCATCTGCATATCTGAGGTGATTGATATTTCTCCCGGCAATCTTGATTCCAGCTTGTGTTTCTTCCAGCCCAGTGTTTCTCATGATGTACTCTGCCTAGTGATTACCTAACGTAAATTCTGAAAGATATATTTACAAATATAATTCTAAAAAGACTGCACCATTAATTCACCTAGAGCCTGTGCTCTGCAACAATAGAGGCCACCGCCATGAGAAGTCCATGCACTGTGAGTAAAGAGTAGCCTCTGCTCTTAGAGACTAGAGTGAAGCCTACATAGCAACAAAGAGAGCACAGGCAAAAATTAAGTAAATAAATAATTATTAGGAAAAAAGGTACGAAACATAACTGGAGTCTATTTTAAGGAGATTGACTGAAGGCTCCTGGATGCTAAAACAATAAAGTGACATGGACAGGATAGTTTACTTAACTCCCTAACAAGCCAGGACCCAGGTTTCCTACAGTTCACTGCCTGCTCTCAGTCTCCTCTGATGCTGGAGTCCACTTAACTTCCCCTCATTCATGCCCATATATGACATGCCTTGGGCATTGCTGCTCCACAGCACCCTTAGACCCAGCAGTGGTGATACTCAGCCCAGCCTCCCATTTAGTAGTACAAGGTTGCACGATGTACTTAGTTTAATGCTCTGCTATAACCATATTGAAATCTTTGTTATTCAGTCATATTTAACTCTTTGCAACCCCATAGCTTCTAGCATGCCAGGCTTTTCTTTCCTTTACCATCTCCCGGAGCTTGCTCAAACTCATGTCCACTGAGTCAGTGATGCCATCCAACCATGTCATCCTCTGTTGTCCCCTTCTTCTCCTGCCCTCAGTCTTTCCCAGCATCAGGGTCTTTTCCAATGAGTCAGCCCTTTGCATCAGGTGGCCAAAGTATTGGAGCATCCACATCAGTTCTTCCAATGAATATTCAGGATTGATTTCCTTTAGGATTGACTGGTTTGATCTTGCTGTCCAGGGGACACTCAAAAGTCTTCTCCAACACCACAGTTCAAAAGTATCGATTCTTTGGTGCTCAGCCTTCTTTATGGTCATACTCTCACATCCATACATGACTACTGGAAACACCATAGCTTTGACTATATGGACCTGTGTTGGCACTGAAATTCTCAATAATTGTTAAACAAAGGGCCTCACATTTCTTTCTTTCTTTCTGGCCATACTGTGCGTCATGTGGAATCTTAGTTTCCTGACTAGGTATCAAACTCGTGGCCCCTGCATTGGGAGTTTGGAGCCTTAACCATTGGACCTCCAGGCCACATTTTCATTTGATGTGAGCCTCACAGATTATGAAGCCTGTCCTAGGGATATTTTGAGCTGGGCCTGCTGGGGTTGTATGAATACCATGGGGAATATATGAAGGGCTACCACAGGGGATAGGCTGGAGGCCATGTAGTTAGGGTTTAGGGGTCTCCTATTTTGGCTTTGCACAGAGCCATTCTGACTTTTGCCTTTGTACATTTTTGTACACAGGGTTCTGCTGCTGAAAAAGACCTCGTTATCTTTATTCTACTGCCATCTGATAGAAGAAGCCTCTAGAATTTAGACAGGATTAGTGGATTACCCCAGGTAACCCAGATTATTAAATGATAGAGCTAGTCCTCAAATGTGACCTCTTAATTCCCAGTAATACTTTGGCATTTAATATTACATTCCTGTCCATATCATTTAAATAACTTTACTAGAATTTCCAGGAAAACCTGAATTCATTCATGGAGGTACTACCTATAATGCCATCTGGACATTTCATAAATCTGTACAGTTGTTTGCAAGAAGACTGGGCAAGAGAGGGTGAAAAGCGCAATCCAAGAGAATATCACTGCTAGAAAAATAAGTGCACATTCCTGAGTAGGCAGCCACAGAAGAATAAACATGCTAAGTCGCTTCAGTCCAACTCTGTGTGACCCCACAGATGGCAGCCCACCAGGCTCCCTCGTCCCTGGCATTTTCCAGGCAAGAGCACTGGAGTGGGTGCCATTTCCTTCTCCAATGCATGAAAGTGAAAAGTGAAAGTGAAGTCGCTCAGTCGTGTCCGACTCTTCGCGAACCCATGGACTGCAGCCTACCAGGCTCCGCCACCAATGGGATTTTCCAGGCAAGAGTACTAGAGCGGGGTGCCATCGCCTTCTCTGAGAATAAACATGAGTGCCCAGTAAATTTTATGAAAAAGTGTTCAACTTCATTGTAGTCAAAGGCATGAAAATGACAACAATCTGTTATAAAATACATTGATAAATTAAAAAATATTGAGGGTAGTTGGCTAGGAGGGGCAAAATAAACACTCATATTCTGCTGGTGGGAGTGTGAATTGATTCCCCCCTTTTGAGGGGATTTTGGAATACTTTTCTAGATTTTAAATAGACCCACTATTAATCTAGGTATCTAGGAAATTATCCTACATCAAAACTCAAATAATAGCACAAATTTATTTGTAAAAAGATAGTCACTGTCATTTTAATAGCTTGGGACAGTGAGAGCAGAGGCATCCTGTCACCTGGCTTCATGTTTACATGTAGAGTGAACTTTCCCAGACTAGTATTCCTGGCCTTTTGCCCCATGTCCTCACTTAGGTCAACCCTGGGAAGGAGTGAAGGTTTTTATTTGTGTGTTTGGTACAAAATGCTGAGCATTTCTGTTTGGCCCCTTCCTCCCTCTCTCCTTGCTTGAATCCAGCCACCTTCAGCGAGGTTGTAGTATCATATCTTAAAAAAAAAAATTAATTTATTTATTTTAATTGGAGGCTAATTACTTTATAATATTGCAGTGTTTTTTTTTTTTTTTTTGCCATACATTGACACGAATCAGCCATGGGTGTACATGTGTTCTGCATCCTGAATCCCCCTCCCATCTCCCTCCCCATCCCATCCCTCAGAGTCATCCCAGTGCTAGCCCTGAGCACCCTGTCTCATGCATTGAACCTGGACTGGCAATCTAGTTCACATACGATAATATACATGTTTCAATGCTATTCTCTCAAATCATCCCACCCTCGCCTTCTCCCACAGAGTCCAAAAGTCTCTTCTTTACATCTGTGTCTCTTTTGCTGTCTTGCATATAGGGTCATAGTTACTATCTTTCTAAATTCCATATATATGCGTTAGTATACTGTATTGATGTTTTTCTTTCTGACTGACTTCACTCTGTATAATAGGCTCCAGTTTCATCCACCTCATTAGAACTGATTCAAATGCATTCTTTTTAATAGCTGAGTAATATTCCATTGTGTATATGTTCCACAACTTTTTATCCATTCATCTGCCAATGGACATCTTGGTTGCTTCCATGTCCTGGCTATTATAAACAGTGCTACAATGAACACTGGGGTACACATGTCTCTTTCAGTTCTGGTTTCCTCAGTGTATATGCCCAGCAGTGGGATTGCTGGGTCATATGGCAGTTCTATTTCCAGTTTTTTAAGGAATCTCCACACTGTTCTCCATAGTGACTGTACTAGTTTGCATTCCCACCAACAGGGTTCCCTTTTCTCTACACCCTCTCCAGCATTTATTGTTTGTAGACTTTTTGATAGCAGCCATTCTGACTGGCATGAGATGGTACCTCACTGTGGTTTTAATTTGCATTTCCCTGATAATGAATGATGTTGAGCATTTTTTCATGTGTTTGTTGGTCATCTGTATGTCTTCTTTGGAGAAATGTCTGTTTAGGTCTTTGGCGCATTTTTGATTGCATCATTTATTTTTCTGGAATTGAGCTGTATGAGCTCTCATCTCCTTTTGATCTTGTGGGGCAACTGGCAGTTTTGAGGTTTAAGTTAGATTATGGTGGCTGTGGGTATCTTATTAGTAAATAGCACTAGATTCTCACAGCTAAGCCACGTTCTTTAGAATTTGCTTAATCAGTAATGAAAATGATATCTCTATATTTGAAACCTGTGTCTTTTATCTTTCAGTTATTCTGAAATACAATAGGTAAATGGAGAGCAGAGTATTATTGATAGGCTCCTTCAAACCTCAGTAGCAGAAGAAAATTCTAAACAATCATAATGTCCATTAAATAAATTGTGGTACTCCCACTCAATAGAACACCATGCTGCCATTACAAAGAATGAGGTCATCTTATAAACAGGCAGAGAAAAATGTCCACAACATAATGCCAAGGAGAAAAAAGGGCAACTTTTGTAAAGCTTACATAGTAATAGCTCATGTTTGTTTAAAAAGTTTGCATATGCCCTAGCAGAATGTTTGGGGAAATGCACACTGGTCTGTTAACAGTGGTAGTTGTTGTGTAGTTGCTAAGCCATGTCCGACTGTTTGCAACCCCATGGACTGTAGCACACCAGGCTTCCTGTCTTTCACTGTCTCCCCAGAGTTTACTCAGACTCATGTCCATTGAGTTGATGATGCCGTCCAACCATCTCATCCTCTGTCATCACTTTCTCTTCCTGCCCTCAATTTTCCCCAGTATTAGGGTCTTTCCAATGAGTTGGCTCTTTGAATCAGGTGGCCAAAGTATGGGAGCTTCAGCTTTAGTATTAGTCCTTCCATGAATATTCATGGTTGATTTCCTTTAGAACTGACTGGTTTGAGTCCTTGCTGACCAAGGGACTCTCAAGAGTGTTCTCCAGCACTGCAGTTTGAAAGCATCAATTCTTTGGTGCTTATCCTTCTTTATGGCTCAACTCTCACATCCATACATGACTACTGGAAAAGCCATAGTTTTGACTATATGGACCTTTGTTGGCTAAGTGATATCTCTGCTTTTTAGCATGCTGTCTAGATTTGTTGTAGCTTTTCTTCCAAGGAGTAAGTATCTTTTAATTTCAGTGGTTACATTCAAAGACAGGTGTGGTAGGAAGCTTTCACTTTTACAACATATTCTGTTTTGCTTGAGGTTCTTGCTTTGTTATGTTTACAAAGAATAAGAGTTACCTTTGTAAAATTAATAAAATCTGTTTTATTTTTCTAAAAGAAAAATTTGTGATAGTTCTATTACTGCTGATATTAGATAATTTGATTGTCAGGGATTGTACTTAAAAAATTTTCCTCCTCTTTTACAAAGTAAATGAGGGCTTTGAACATGTTCAGAATGTATGCTCTTAGGCTAGAAAATGATACTTGGCTATATTTACCCTGGGTATTATTTTTGAGTTTGTATATAATTTCTCAGGTTAATTCTCTCAACTCACAGGAATCTTTTCTGTTTGACTTTCTGTCTTCTGATAGTAGATGCAATATAAGTACTAAGTCATTTTATATAAGGAACTTGAGCATCTGAAGATGCTGGTTTCCACCAAGGTCCTGGAACCAAGACTAGGACTAAGGGTACCAAGTGATGACTGTGTACTGATTGCATAAAATTTGGAAAATATAGGAAAACACAAAGAAGCAGAGATGTGAATGGCTTATGATGCCATCATTCAGAGACTAATATTCTTAACATTTTGTGTTGTTTATTTCCAGTTTCTTTTATATATATTTGGCTGATAGTGCATTGGACATTCAGATTTGTAACGTGCTATTCATTTACTTAGTGTTATGTTATCAACTTTCCCATCTTGTCAAAAAGCTTCATAAGCATCATTTTGAAAAGCTGGTTTATCTTCTTACACAGATGTATTTCATTTAGAGTGATTTGAAATGCAGTCTGTTCATAGGTGGTCCTAGGGTCAATCCGGGTGGTAAATTGGTATCTCTGTGGTTCATCAGGATTTTCTGTAAAAGTTTCAGGATGGCTGCCATGGTTCCAAACCACAGTAGGTTAATGTCCCTACATACTTGAAACCAATGCTAGAAACAAGGGGGCAAATAGAAAAGGGATTAAAAAAATATGTGCCTTTTGGGGTGGGAAAGCAGGGGAGAACAGGAAAACTTTGCCAAGTTTTAAGAGCTTTAACAATACTTATGCCTTTGATTTAGTAATTCTACTTTGGAAATCCCTCTAAGGATACTTTCTGTTACATCTGGTTCTCCAGAACTGGGTCTCATGCCGGTTCTTGGACTAATTATGATTTCCCTCTGGCATTTGGCCACTGCCACCTAAGCAAACTACTAAGGACCTAAGAAGATGAATTTGGCTATTGAGTTGGTAACTAAAAGAGTTATTTCCTCCTTTTGTATTGGAAATAACCTTGCATATATTAAAAAATATATGAGCTTGAGTCTTTGCATGTTGATTCATTTTCTGTGAAGAGATTCACAGAAGTAGAATGACTAGATCAAAGGGTACTAATATTTTTATGACACTAGATTGTTATTATAGAAATTTTAATATTTTTCTTTTTACTAAATTATAGACTTAAATTTGAAACAAGACAGTGAGATACTAGATTCCAATGTCCTCCACCCCTCCCCGCCAACAACCCAAAACTAAATACCACAGAAACCTTAGAACTTGTACATTCTCAAAATTTTCCTTCAGTAATCACTGAGTGAACTGAAATTGGACAACATAATTGCTCTTTCTGTCACTGAGGAGAACAAAGTCTGAGGTGGACATCATCACTCATGGAGCGATATGGAGCTAACTGGGCTGATCTGTCTTCTAGTTCTCATTCTGTCTCCTTTAGAGCATCTTATCTTTCACCACTTCTACATAAATATAGAAGATCAAGTGAAACTCAGTTAATTTTGTATTATATTATTAAACAGAAGATGGAAAATTGTAAGAAGTTAAAACTTAGTCAAAAGAAGGCATTTAAAAATATCTCTGGTTTTGCTATATTTTCACTCTCTGCCTTAGATGATTTAAGTCAACTGCCATCAGAGTTTTTCTTCCTATAAAAGAATTAGTCACACTGGATTCTTCTAGGGAAAAGAGAAATATGGTTAAATACCCAGGAGAACTGTTGTGTATGTTAAATAAAATTTGGATTCTAAAGAAAAGTGGAAGGATTTCTTGGCATGATTCTCTAAAGGATTACAGCTTTGCAAGTGGGTGTGCTAATTAAGTCCACTTAATTTCTCCATGTGTGCCTGTTTTCACTTACCTTGAAAAATTACAGTACCAATGGCACTTCAACAAGACCTCTTCCTGCGTTTATGCAGTTGTCAGGACCCACTGATGAATTTGAAGTTCCCACTCCCTCGAGAACTGGTTGAGATTTCTCTCACATATTTCTTAAGTTTTATCTTAATCTTATATAAAAGATAATCTTTAGAAATTCTTCCCTCAGTAGACTGCTCTATTTTCCCATAAAATACACTTGCAAATAGGTCTGCAGATTTTTCAACACAATGCCTGCAGCAACATCCATGATAAATCCTTTCATGGCCTCAGCTTTCTGTAACCTTCTCCATCCCTCACAATGACACACACTTTTTCTCATTCATCTTTTATTACAATTCAATATTGTACTTGAATATCATTAGCTTGTATGCAGCATTCCCCTCACTCTTTTTTTTCTTTAAAGGACAAACTGCTGTTGTTGTGCACATTTCATCTGGAAATTGACTTTGGTGTTATAGGTTCTAATATATTTACACAACAGGTACAGAAAGGTATTGGAAAAAAGAAGAAATATTTTTAACATCGTAAACCTCTAGCAAAAATATGTGTGTAATAGAATCTGGTACTGTGGTATTACACACATTACAACTGTCACTGTGACTTAGAGCCTTGGTTTAGCTGAAAGAAAATCTATAACCCCAGAAATGCAACAATGTCTGAGTCACAGTTCAGGGTAATAAATGTTTTTCACAGAATACTATAATCCATATTTCCTAAGCTGATGTAACAAAGGAATTTCTACTAGAAATCTTTCAATTTCATGGGTGGAGGCTCCAATGCAGAGAGAAACAGAAAGAGAAAAAAAAGCATTTAGGAAAAAAATGATGCAATTGAGTGACATGATGGACTGTCAGATATTCAGAAATCTGGCTAGCAAATTTGGTTGCTGTGTACCTCCTCTGATAAAAGGCCACAGAGAGCAAACTTTATTTGAATAACTTTAGAGTAGACTGTTTCTCTTCAAAGGAGCTGTTCCCTTTAAGAGATAATTGTTTTATGACCAGAACAACTGGGAAGAGGAATCCCAGATGTGGCTCAAGAAGGGCTTTCCTCAAACTGAAGAAGTGAGGGAATAATTAGATTTTACAATTTTATGGCCTTTGATTGGCCTGGGCAGGGGTTGATAATCTGAAGAACATTCTCAAGTGTCTGTGATTGCCAGACGTGTTCTCTTAACTTCGTTGGGGGTGGGAGCAGATAGGCCAGGTCTGGGCTGGCAAACCGACTGAGGTCCGTCTAGTCAAGGTTATGGTTTTTCCTGTGGTCATGTATGGATGTGAGAGTTGGACTGTGAAGAAGGCTGAGCACCGAAGAACTGATGCTTTTGAACTGTGGTGTTGGAAAAGACTCTTGAGAGTCCCTTGGACTGCAAGGAGATCCAACCAGTCCATTCTGAAGGAGATCAGCCTGGGATTTCTTTGGAAGGACTGATGCTAAAGCTGAAACTCCAGTACTTTGGCCACCTCATGCGAAGAGTTGACTCATTGGAAAAGACTCTGATGCTGGGAGGGATTGGGGGCAGGAGGAGAAGGGGACGACAGAGGATGAGATGGCTGAATGACATCACTAACTCGATGGACATGAGTCTGAGTGAACTCCGGGAGTTGGTGATGGACAGGGAGGCCTGGCATGCTGCGATTCATGGGGTCGCAAAGAGTCAGAAATGACTGAGTGACTGAACTGAACTGAGGTTGGCAAACAGGGCAGCAAACAGTGGATCTCATGGAAGCATTGAAAAGAAGATGGCTGAGAGTCAGAAAAAAGATGGCGGAGGAATAGGATGGGGAGAACACTTTCTCCCTCTCTACCTCATCAAAAGAACATTTCAACGCTGAGCAATTTCCACAAAATAACTTCTGACTGCTGGCAGAGGACATCAGGCATCCAGCAAAGCAGATCATGGGCTTCAAAACCAGGTAGGAATTATTTTAAAGAACGAAGATAGAGACAAAGGAGGTAGGGAGGGAACCCCGGCACGGGAAGGTAATCCCGTCCCAGGAAGAGACTCTTAAAAGAGAGGTTCCCTAAAATTGGGGAACTTTCTCACAGCTGTGTATGGGGCGAGCCCTGGAAGCACAGAGGGTAACATAACAGGAAGGAAGAATAAATAAATAATTAAAACCAACAGATTACGAATTCAACAGTATAACCCCCAGCAGATAAGCAGCGCAGACGCCTGCGCCCGACAGCAGTGGGGGTTGGGCAGGGAGGAGCGCGCCAGCGACAGTGCTTTCTAAGAATTGGGCCGCGGGAGACGTAGGCTGCAGGGCTTTTCTCGAGAATCGGGGCATAACGGGGCCAGAATCGGGTCCGTGCGTGGATAGAACGAATTATCCCAGACTAGCAAACCAGACTGGGGGATAACTAACACGCGAAACGCTCGAACATAAGACACATTCAGGCCCGCGCACAGAACAAAGGACGGATCGGAAATAGCCGGCTGCAGACCATCCCCCCACCGGCGACAGGCAGCCAGAGCCTTAAGCCCTGGAAGAGGGAAGTCGCAGCTCAAGAGAGACATTACCCACCAAATTGCAAGCAGGCTTCTTTACTGAGACTTCTGGGGTCTCTGATCAGTCATCATCTGCCTGAGAAAGAGCCCCGGTGGAGATCCCAGAAAAATGAGCGACCCGGAAAGCCCAGAAGACGCAACAATAGTGCGCGCCAAACTCCCTAGCCACTCGGACTTGGAACCAAACCCGGCACCTGGAGGGGGCTTCCTGAGCGCCAAACCTGAGCGGCTTAGACGGGGGAATTGCATGAATCATAGGGCAGGCCCCACACGGTTATCCCGCGGAGGCGAAGGGGCAAGCCCAGTGCAGAGCTCACGACCACCCTCCCTGTGGCAAGACAGAAATCAGACACGGAAGAGACCAGCAAACAGAGGAAGTCAAACAGAGGGAACTGCCTTGGTAGCGACCCCACACAGTCCTCAACGACAGAGAAAGCGCCAGATACACCGTTACTACTTTTATGATCAAAAAATTTTTTTTGGGGGGATGATGTGGAAGCGTGATTTTTTTTTTAAGATTTTTTTCTTTCTTTAAAAATTTTTTTTCCTTTTTAAATTTGTTTTTTCTTTTCTTTTTCGTCTTTTTTCCCTAAACTTGCTTAAATTTTTAAGTCTTCTATATTTCTATTTATTATTTTTATAACCTAATATTACTTTTCAAAAAAAAAAACCCTATCGTTAAAGCAAACACTGTATATAGTCCTATTGGTGGAGGAAGTTGTCTTTTAATAATTCTGGAGTCTTTTATTATATTTTACTTTTTTTCTCTATTTTTAAAAAATTTCTCTCTCCTCCTTCTTCTTCTCTTCAATAATCTATCTTTGAAAATCCAATCTATACTCCAGATTTTTAATCTTGGCATTTTGGTATTTGTTGCCAATTTTGTACTTTTAAAAACCTAATCTTCAGTACCCAGTTTTACATGAGTGCGAGACTACTGGCTTGACCACTCTCTCCACCTTTGAAATCTCTCTTTTCTCCACCAGGTGGCTTTTGTCTCCTCCCTCCCCCCTCCTCCTCTCTACCCAACTCTATGAATCTCTGTGTGTTCCAGAAGGAGGAGAATCCTAAGGGAACTGGTCACTGGCCAGATCTGTATCCCTCCTTCCCATCTCCCTCTTTTATCCTCCTGTCCACCTCTATCTACTTCCTCCCTCTCCTCTTCCATGTATAACTCTGTGACCACCTCTGAGCGGTCCAGACTTCGGAGCGCACACAAGAAAGTGGTTACGGGCTAACTTGCTTTTCCGTCTTTTGATTCCACCTCATCCCATTCCACTCACCTCTAACTACTCCCTCCCTCTTCTCTCCTCCAAGTAACTCAACGATCCTCTAGGGACGACTCTCAAGGTGGAGAAACCTATCATCATTAACCTAGATGTTTTAACATTAGTGCTGAGTAGATGGAGAAATAATGAGGCTATTGTAAAAATAAACCTGAAAACCAGAATCAGGAGGC
This sequence comes from Nanger dama, assembly GCA_917880005.1. Classification (NCBI taxonomy): domain Eukaryota; kingdom Metazoa; phylum Chordata; class Mammalia; order Artiodactyla; family Bovidae; genus Nanger; species Nanger dama. Next base: position 12,754,821 of record CAKJTW010000038.1, read on the forward strand.
GTCAGTCCAAATCCTGAGATCATCAAAGAATTCCTGAATGCAGGGAACATTATCCAATAAGAGCTCATCAAATGCCTTCATACCTATACTGAAATTGAGCACTGCCCAAGGGCCAACAAGCTCCAGAGCAAGACATACCACGCAAATTCTCCAGCAACACAAGAACAAGCCCCTGAGCTTCAATACACAGGCAACTCAAAATACTCCAAAACCATTGACGTCTCATAACCCATTACTTCACACGTCACAGCACTCCAGAGAGAGGAAATCCAGCTCCACCCACCAGAACTCCAACACAAGCCTCCCTAATCAAGAAACTTTGACAAGCCACTGATATAACCCCAAACACAGAGAGGAAGCTCTATAAGAAAGAGAACGCCACAAATTCCCAGAATATAGAAAAGCCACCCCAAACGCAGCAATATAACCAGGATGAAGAGACAGAGGAATACCTAGCAGGTAAAGGAACAGGAGACATGCCCATCAAACCAAACAAAAGAGGAAGAGATAGGGAATCTACCTGAGAAAGAATTCTGAATACTGATAGTGAAAATGATCCAAAATCTTGAAATCAAAATGGAATCACAGATAAATAGCCTGGGGTCAAGGATTGAGAAGATGCAAGAAAGGTTTAACAAGGACCTAGAAGAAATAAAAAAGAGTCAACATATAATGAATAATGCAATAAATGAGATCAGAAACACTCTGGAGGCTACAAACAGTAGAATATCGGAGGCAGAAGATAGGATTAGTGAAATAGAAGATAGAATGGTAGAAATAAATGAATCAGCGAGGGAAAAAGAAAGACAAATTAAAAGAAATGAGGACAACCTCAGAGACCTCCAAGACAATACGAAACGCTCCAACATTCGAATTATAGGAGTCCCAGAAGAAGAAGACAAAAAGAAAAGACCATGAGAAAATACTTGAGGAGATAATAGTTGAAAACTTCCCTAAAATGGGGAAGGAAATAATCACCCAAGTCCAAGAAACCCAGAGAGTGCCAAACAGGATAAACCCAAGACGGAACACTCCAAGACATATTTTAATCAAACTAACAAAGACCAAACACAAAGAACAATTATTAAAAGCAGCAAGGGAAAAACAACAAATAACACACAAGGGGATCCCCATAAGAATAACTGCAGATCTTTCAATAGAAACTCTTCAGGCCAGGAGGGAATGGCAAGACATACTTAAAGTGACGAAAGATAATAACCTTCAGCCAAGACTACTGTACCCAGCAAGGATCTCATTCAAATATGAAGGAGAAATCAAAAGCTTTACAGACAAGCAAAAGCTGAGAGAATTCAGCACCACCAAACCAGCTCTCCAACAAATACTAAAGGATAGACTTTAGAAAGGAAACAAAAAAAGGACGTATAAACCCGAACCCAAAACAATGAAGTAAATGGCAACAGGAGCATACTTATCAATAATTACCTTAAATGTAAATGGGTTGAATGCCCCAACCAAAAGGCAAAGACTGGCTGAATGGATACAAAAACAAGATCCCTATATATGCTGCCTACAAGAGACCCAACTCAAAACAACGGACACATACAGACTAAAAGTGAAGGGCTGGAAAAAAGATATTCCATGCAAATAAAGACCAAAAGAAAGCAGGAGTAGCAATACTCATATTCGATAAAATAGACTTTAAAACAAAGGCTGTGAAAAGGGACAAAGAAGGCCACTACATAATGATTAAAGGATCAATCCAAGAAGAAGATATAACAATTATAAATATATATGCACCCAACATAGGAGCACCGCAATATGTAAGACAATTGCTAACAAGCATGAAAGGGGAAATTAATAATAACACAATAATAGTGGGAGACTTTAATACCCCACTCACACCTATGGACAGATCAACTAAGCAGAAAATTAACAAAGAAACGAAAACGTTAAACGATACAATTGACCAGTTAGACCTAATTGATATCTATAGGACATTTCACCCCAAAACAATGAATTTCACCTTTTACTCAAGTGCACACGGAACCTTTTCCAGGATAGATCACATTCTGGGTCATAAATCTAACCTTGATAAATTCAAAAAAATCGAAATTATTCCAAGCATCTTCTCTGACCACAATACACTAGGGTTAGATCTCAATTATAGGAGAAAAACTATTAAAAATTCCAACATTTGGAGGCTGAACAACACCCTTCTGAATAATCAACAAATTACAGAAGAAATCAAAAAAGAAATCAAAATATGCATCGAAATGAATGAAAATGAAAACACAACTACACAGAACCTTTGGGACACTATAAAAGCAGTCCTAGAGGAAAGTTCATAGCAATATAGGCATACCTCAAGAAACAAGAAAAAGTCAAATAAATAACCTAACTCTACACCTAAAGCAACTAGAAAAGGAAGAAATAGAGAACCCCAGATTTAGTAGAAGGAAAGAAATCTTAAAAATTAGGGCAGAAATAAATGCAAAAGAAACAAAAGAGACCATAGCAAAAATCAACAAAGCAAAAAGCTGGTTCTTTGAAAGGATAAATAAAATTGACAAACCATTAGCCAGACTCATCAAGAAACAAAGAGAAAAAAAATCAAATCAACAAAATTAGAAATGAAAATGGAGAGATCACGACAGACAACTCAGAAATACAAAGAATCGTAAGAGACTACTATCAGCAATTATATGCCAATAAAATGGACAACTTGGAAGAAATGGACAAATTCTTAGAAAAGTACAACTTTCCAAAAATGAACCAGGAGGAAATAGAAAATCTTAACAGACTCATCACAAGCATGGAAATTGAAACTGTAATCAGAAATCTTCCAGCAAACAAAAGCCCAGGTCCAGACGGCTTCACAGCTGAATTCTACCAAAAATTTCGAGAAGAGCTAACACCTATCTTACTGAAACTATTCCAGAAAATTGCAGAGGAAGGTAAACTTCCAAACTCATTCTATGAGGCCACCATCACCCTAATAACAAAACCTGACAAAGACGCCACAAAAAAAGAAAACTACAGGCCAATATCACTGATGAACATAGATGCAAAAATCCTCAACAAAATCCTAGCAATCAGAATCCAGCAACACATTAAAAGATCATACACCATGACCAAGTGGGCTTTATCCCAGGGATGCAAGGATTCTTCAATATCCTCAAGTCAATCAATGTAATTCATCACATTAACAAACTGAGAAATAAAAATCATATGATTATCTCAATAGATGCAGAAAAAGCCTTTGACAAAATTCAACATCCATTTATGATAAAAACTCTCCAGAAAGCAGGAATAGAAGGAACATACCTCAACATAATAAAAGCTATATATGACAAACCCACAGCTAACATTATCTTCAATGGTGAAAAATTGAAACCATTTCCCTAAATTCAGGAACAAGACAAGGGTGTCCACTTTCACCACTCCTCTTCAACATCATACTGGAAGTTTTGGCCACAGCAATCAGAGCAGAAAAAGAAATACAAGGAATCCAAATTGGAAAAGAAGAAGTAAAACTCTCACTGTTTGCAAATGACATGATCCTCTACATAGAAAATCCTAAAGACTCGACCAGAAAACTACTAGAGCTAATCAATGAATATAGTAAAGTTGCAGGATATAAAATCAACACTCAGAAATCCCTTGCATTCCTATACACTAATAATGAGAAAGTAGAAAAAGAAGTCAAGGAAACAATTCATTCACCATTGCAACGAAAAGAATAAAATACTTAGGAATATCCCTACCTAAAGAAACTAAAGACCTATATATCGAAAACTATAAAACACTGATGAAAGAAATCAAAGAGGACACTAATAGATGGAGAAATATACCATGCTCATGGGTCGGAAGAGTCAATATAGTGAAAATGAGTATACTACCTAAAGCAATCTACAGATTCAATGCAATTCCCATCAAGCTACCAGCAGTATTTTTCACAGAACTAGATCAAATAATCTCAAGAGTTGTATGGAAATACAAAAACCTCGAATAGCCAAAGCAATCTTGAGAAAGAACAATGGAACTGGAGGAATCAACTTGCCTGACTTCAGGCTCTACTACAAAGCCACAGTCATTAAGACAGTATGGTACTGGCACAAAGACAGAAATATAGATCAGTGGAACAAAATAGAAAGCCCTGAGATAAACCCACACACCTATGGACACCTTATCTTCGACAAAGGAGGCAAGAATATACAATGGAGTAAAGACAGTCTCTTTAACAGGTGGTGCTGGGAAAACTGGTCAACCACTTGTAAAAGAATGAAACTAGACCCCTTTCTAACACCATACACCAAAATAAACTCAAAATGATCAAAGATCTAAATGTAAGACCAGAAACTATAAAACTCCTAGAGGAGAACATAGGCAAAACACTCTCCGACATAAATCACAGCAGGATCCTCTATGATCCAACTCCCAGTATACTGGAAATAAAAGCAAAGATAAACAAATGGGATCTAATTAAAATTAAAAGCTTCTGCACAACAAAGGAATCTATAAGCAAGGTGAAAAGACAGCCTTCTGAATGGGAGAAAACAATAGCAAATGAAACAACTGACAAACAACTAATCTCAAAGATATATAAGCAACTTATGCAGCTCAACTCCAGAAAAATAAACGATCCAATCAAAAAATGGGCCAAAGAACTAAATAGGCATTTCTCCAAAGAAGACATACCGATGGCTAACAAACACATGAAAAGATGTTCAACATCACTCATTATCAGAGAAATGCAAATCAAGACCACAATGAGGTACCATTTCACACCAGTCAGAATGGCTGCGATCCAAAAGTCTACAAGCAATAAATGCTGGAGAGGATGTGGAGAAAAGGGAACCCTCTTACACTGCTGGTGGGAATGCAAACTAGTACAGCCATTATGGAAAACAGTGTGGAGATTCCTTAAAAAATTGCAAATAGAACTGCCTTATGACCCAGCAATCCCACTGCTGGGCATACACACCGAGGAAACCAGAATTGAAAGGCACACATGTACCCCAATGTTCATTGCAGCACTGTTTATAATAGCCAGGACATGGAAGCAACCTAGATGTCCATCAGCAGATGATTGGATAAGAAAAGCTGTGGTACATATACACAATGGAGTACTACTCAGCCCTTAAAAAGAATAAATTTGACTCAGTTCTAATGAGATGGATGAAATTGGAACCGATTATACAGAGTGAAGTAAGCCAGAAAGAAAAACACCAATACAGTATACTGACACATATATATGGAATTTAGAAGATAGTAATGATGACCCTATATGTGAGACAACAAAAGAGACACAGAGGTATAGAATGGACTTTTGGACTCTGAGGGAGAGGGAAAGGGTGGGATGGGTTTGGGAGAATGGCATTGAAACATGTATACTTTCTTGTAAGAAATGAAGCGCCAATCTATGTTCAATGTAGGATGCAGCATGCATGGGGCTGATGCACAGGATGATTCAGGTAGAGGATGTGGGGTGGGAGGTGGGAAGGGGCTTCTGGCACTGGGAGATTATGTTCACCTATGGCTGATTCATGTCAATGTATGGCAAAACAAATACAGTATTGTAATTAAAAAAATAAATAAATTAAAAAAAAAAGAAAAAAAAAAAGAAGATGGCTGAATTAGTTTGGCAGGCCTTGTTTTTGGCCAACTACAACAGTCATTTCTGAATATTCAGTAGGAACTAGAATACTTTTTTGTGAATGTGAGGGAGCATGGGGAGAGTGTCTGCTTGAACCTGGGAATTTGATATTAGAAAACAAGACTGGCACTTACACTCCATGTCACACAATTTCTGTCTCCTCTAGATCTATTAAACTCCTACTCATACCTCAAGATCCATTCAACTGTCCCTTTAGAAATTCTTTGCTCCCACCGTTCAGCTCCCAAAGCAGCTAATTTGTATTCTTTTCATACCACTTATGACATTCCCAAGTTAGTTGCTCACATGGGCAGCAGATCAATTTGTTGAAGATCAGTTCCCCAAAGTCATTTAGCCATATTAAATTCACCGCAAGTCAATTGAGGAAACCAATTTGCTTAAAGTGAATTTTATCTGTAAGTCTGTGATTTATTCATCATAAGCTCCTTGAAGGCAGAAACCTTGCTGATTCATACCTGGTGCTCCTGCGTATTACTTGAAATATTGAAGGGCTTAGTAGATGCTTAGTGCTTATTGAATTTAATTGAATATAAATGTAATATAAAACAGCTTCATGTTTTTCTTGCTTTCTATATGTTCACATTTTCTATCTGGCTTATAATGAGCAAACCACACCTGGACAGACTATATGGATCTTGAGAAGTGTTTTTCTCCCATACCTGTCCTGTAGACATAGAGTCTGCATAGATTTATGTGGGAATTTCAGCTCTTTATTGGGTTTAGCGCCTCTTAGCCCTTCCAGTAGCTTGTGTTCTGCCTGCTTTACAATAACTTCTTAAAAAAATTTATGTTTGATTATAATTTTTTTCTTGTCCCTTTCATTGTTGCTTCATTACATAGTTGACTCATCACTGTTATGAGAAATGCACTGGACAGCTTTTTCTGTTCTGAGAACTCACATCTCAGATATCAACAGTACACAAAGTCCAGGGAAATTAAGGCAAGTAACTGGGACCTCTTTGGAAGAAGGTAGTGATGTAGTAACAGTGTTGTATGCCCATCAACAGCACTCCATCCCTTCCCTGCCAAAGACTGCCAGTTTGCTAAGGTATTGGTGGCCATATGCCCCAGAGATAGTGGGGCCCTTTCTAGCTCCAGGGAGAGAATGAATGAATCCAAGCCAATCCTAGTGATCCATTCACATGTGCCAGTGAGTGGCTCAGGAGTGGGCATCAAGCCCAACACTGGCCAATGAGATATAAGAGGACGCCTCTTGCAAAACTTCAGATTTTCTCCCTCCCAAGAAGGGTCGCAACTGGGAGGTTTCTTTTCTGCTCTGAATGTTGCTCTGTGAGGATTTGGTCCTTTGTGACTATTTCTTCTGACCACAAGGAAGGAAGCCAGTAGAAGCACCCAAAGGTAGAACCCAGACAGACCCTGACATTGAGCCACAAGTGCCCCCACGCTGCAGCTGCCTCACCTCAGACTTTACCTGGGTTTTCTGCTGAAAACATCCTAACTGAAAAAAAGTGTTGTCATGGTTTACAAAATAGTTGAGTCCTCTGACAGTGAATATTTGGTAGATGTCCTCTGAGTCCTTTAATCCCAGCCCACCATGAGGCCTATGTGACTTTAGAGTCAGCCAGTTCTCTGACCCAACACTGGTGTGCCATCATTTACTAGCCATGTGATTCTGAGCAAGTTATTGAACTTCCCTGAACCTCACATTCATTCTCTGTACACATTGCTGGAAATCTGAGACTCTTACTAGCTCTCACTTCATCCCTGACCCTCATGACACCCAAGCTGAAGATTTTGGAGAATTTTACTTCAAATGTTATTTTCCTATCATCCTGGCATCTGGGGTTTATTTGAATCAGTTGCTGGGCTGAGCCTGGAGGATCAGCCACTGCTGCTCAGGGCAAAGGGAGAGCGAAGACAGGTACCATGCAGATGCTGCTCTCTGTTGCTGTGAGCTTGGAATCCGTCAAAGGAAGGCAGGAGAACCTTGGCTGCAATCCTCCCACATAACAGGAAGTAGAGAAAAGTCAGTGTATCTGTCAGAGTCAGATGGCACGGATGGGGAAGTTAAGGGAAGATTGATAAGATGATTAAAAAGGTGTGGGCAGGTTTAGGGAATCAGTTGCTACTCCTGTGCTTGAGCTGGAAATGGCTACCAGCAACTCTTGAGACCCACATCTATCAGAGTGAACTCTCTGCCAACCATGGCTGCCAAGGAGGGCTACTCAACAGGGTCTACTGCCTTAAGGAGACAACTTAAAGAGTTGTCTACTAACTTAGGAGTGCAACTGTTGACACCCCAGGGAGAATAAATTCACGTGTTTTATGTTTTCCTCCAGTGTCTCTTACTGATGGAGCCCAACTAGAAGCCAGAAGGCAAGGGTGCCCATTGATGTAAGCTATACAAATCAGCCTCCTCAGGCACAGATTAGGGTGTGAAGGGTGGAGAACAAGTTTGGAGGGGCAAATGATGAATAATATCAATCTAATGAATAAATAAGTATAACTTGATTTTTTTTTCCATGTCTCTGGTATTTTAATAGGAAAAAAGACATACACATAATAAAGGAAATGAGGTGACAATAAAATACAAAGAAAAAGACTTTTTAAAATACACACTTGCAAAACTACATAAGAACATTAAATTTTTCTTTCTTCAATGAAATCTGTGAATGAACCAAGTTCTCACAGAACTTGAGACCTTGTTTGGTTCTCTTTCCCAGGATCAGAAATTCCAAATTTAGAGGGACAAAAATGGAAGAAAATAACATTGCATGACAACGGACACTAGTTCATAAAGAACTTTTCTTTAAAAATGAGATATTATGGAAGAAAATACCATGAAAATAATAATCCTATGAGAATTGTTTTTTAAGCACAGTAAATTTGAGCCTTGGTCTTCATGAAGATACTACAGCTTATATAGAAAACTATAAATATACAAGACTCCAGGAAAAAAAAGTCAAAATACATATTTAACATTCTGTAGGCCTAAAAAACTTTTGAAGGGAGGGAGAAAGATGGCCAACTGAATCTTTACTCAAGAATACAGAACTATGAAAAATTCCTGGGTCAAAAGCTCCAAGATGCTCCAAATGGAAACACACTTTGTGAAAACATACAATTTAGATATACTTTTTAAAGGAAAGAAAAAGTACTGAATAATTGCAGTTTCTTCCAAAAGGAGATCTTAAATTAAGGGGGAAAAAATTCTAATAGTGTAAACGAATCTGGCTCAGAAAGAAAACTGAATAACATATCCAATGTTCTGTCCATAAAAGTAATGACTGTACATCTTTAATATTAAAGAAATAGACTATAAAAAGTTCATTCTCAGAACTGGTTTTAGTAAAATCTCATTTGTGCTCCTTTGTGGGTGCATAATAAAGTTCCATGGGTTTGTTCACCTTCCAGTATTTCTCACTGACCAATTCCAAAGAAAAAGAGCCATTTAACACAGTGAACTGGCCACTGGCTGTTGCTATGTAAATGGTATACTGTTTCTCACTGGCCATATCAAGGTTCATCTGGTTTGATTCTCCTTTGCTTCGAAGTTCTTCTAAAGCTAACCTCACAGCCAGATACTTGGATAAGTGATCAACAGTGGCATTACCTGAAGTCTTTATGTATCTTGTCTGTGCACTGTCATCTTTTTCCATAAGTGTGGGATGAGGCCTGAATACTAATTCAGTTTCACTAGAGCCATCCATTACTGGGTCAGTTGCCACTGTTGCATTATTATTATCAAGCTCAAGCCCGGAATCATCAGATGTTTTGGTCTGTTTGTTACTAGGTCCTGCTTCCTGATTGCTATGCGTGGACGCATTACTACAGTGAGAACTGTCTCCATTGTCTTCTGCTCCACTACCATTCTCAATCTGTTGTTTCTTACCTCCCTGTAATCTGTTCATAGCCTGAATCTTCAGTCCCTCCTCAATGCTGTGGCTGAGTGCCTGCTGATTATTGTGCTTGTTGATCCTGGCTAATACTCTTTCTTGATGAGCTTCATACTCATCACGACTTGGATAAATTTTGCTGATGAGTGCATCGAAGTCTGGGTCTGGTCTTAGTGATCTTTTGGAAACTAGCTTTTTCCGACAGGTAGGGCATTCTTTATTGCCACTTCTGAGGGCTGTGATAATGCAGTCTGCACAAAAACGATGTAAGCACTCTTGTAGTCATGGTGTTCTTCAACATATACAAACAAATTGGGCACATTAATTCAGTGTGTAGACTTCGAGGTGAAACCACAATTTTTAAGCCATCTGTTATTGCCTCCTGGGGTGTTCGTTGTAGTTCATATAAACTGAGCTCCCATGTTTTGCTTAATGGCTGAGTTCCATTTGTTTGCACAGCCTGATACATTGCGGCTCCTGCCCCAACCTGGGGCACACGGCGCCGCGGCCAGAGCGAGACTCAGGCACAAGCCGCCGGCGCCGCCGCACAATATGGCGAGCCAGTATAACTTGATTTTGATGAACAGTGCAATGCTATCACGTTCAGTAACTTTCCCAAGGATCCATAGTTAGGAAATGATGGAGCTGGGATTTGTATCCTGGCATTTACTCTGTAGTCTTCGCTTAGGGTCCTATGTGATGCAGGCTTTCAATGAGTCCCAGGTTTTGAGATTTTGCCCCTGTTTTCTCCATGTGTATTAAAAATGAAAGTCAGATTCTTTGCACCAAAACCACCCCTTATTGATGCTGTTTTCCATACTTCTGAGCATCAGAAGTTTCAGCGTGTATACACTTTATTTCATCTTATTATAATTAAGCATATCTTTATGAAAGAGTTTAAGATTTACCCATATTTTTAATGTGGAGAAAAAGAAGCTGTGTAAGCAGAGAGCAAGATCATTCTAAACCTCCTCGCCAAGAGAACTGTGAAGTAAGAAACTGAATTTGATTGCCTTAATTGGCTCCTATTTATGTTTATTCTTCAGTTTAGGTGGCCAGATATTTTTTGCTCAAGAACTCTGTATTTAGTCAGGGTTCTCCAGAGAAACAGAACCATTAGGTATATATATATATATATATGTATATATATGAGGTGAAGTGAAGTGAAATGAAGTTACTCAGTCGTGCCCAACTCTGCAAACCCATGGACAGTAGCCTGAACCATGCTCCTCCATCCATAGGATTTCTAGGCAAGAGTACCAGAGTGGGTTGCCGTTTCCTTTCTCTCTCTCTATATATATATACATATGTATATACATCAGTTCAGTTCAGTTCACTCAGTCGTGTCCGACTCTTTGCGACCCCATGAATCGCAGCACACCAGGCCTCCCTGTTCATTACCATCTCTCGGAGTTCACTCAGACTCATGTCCATCAAGTCTGTGATGCCATCCAGCCATCTCATCCTCGGTCGTCCCCTTCTCCTCCTGCCCCCAATCCCTCCCAACATCAGAGTCTTTTCCAATGAGTCAACTCTTCTCATGAGGTGGCCAAAGTACTGGAGTTTCAGCTTTAGCATCATTCCTTCCAAAGAAATCCCAGGGCTGATCTCCTTCAGAATGGACTGGTTGGATCTCCTTGTAGTCCAAGGGACTCTCAGGAGTGTTCTCCAACACCACAGTTCAAAAGCATCAATTCTTTGGTGCTCAGCCTTCTTCACAGTCCAACTCTCACATCCATACATGACCACAGAAAAAACCATAGCCTTGACTAGACGGACCTTAGAGGGCAAAGTAATGTCTCGGCTTTTGAATATACTATCTAGGTTGGTCATAACTTTTCTTCCAAGGATTAAGCTGTCTTCTAATTTCATGGCTGCAGTCACCATCTGCAGTGATTTTGAAGCCCCCCAAAATAAAGTCTGACACTGTTCCCCCATCTATTTCCCATGAAGTGATGGGACTGGATGCCATGATCTTCGTTTTCTGAATGTTGAGCTTTAAGCCAACTTTTTCACTCTGCTCTTTCACTTTTATAAAGAGGCTTTTAGCTCCTCTTCACTTTCTGCCATAAGGGTGGTGTCATCTGCATATCTGAGGTGATTGATATTTCTCCCGGCAATCTTGATTCCAGCTTGTGTCTCTTCCAGTTCAGCGTTTCTCATGATGTAGTCTGCATAGAAGTTAAATAAGCAGGGTGACAATATACAGCCTTACGTACTCTTTTTGGAACCAGTCTGTTGTTACATGTCCAGTTCTAACTGTTGCTTCCTGGCCTACATACAGATTTCTCAAGAGGCAAGTCAGGTGGTCTGGTATTCCCATCTCTTGAAGAATTTTCCACAGTTTATTGTGATCCACACAGTCGAAGGCTTTGGCATAGACAATAAAGAGAAATAGATGTTTTTCTGGAACTCTCTTGCTTTTTCCATGATCCAGCAAGATGTTGGCAATTTGATCTCTGGTTCCTCTGCCTTTTCTAAAACCAGCTTGAACATCAGGAAGTTCATGGTTCACATATTGCTGAAGCCTGGCTTTGAGAATTTTGAGCATTACTTTACTAGCATGTGAGATGAGTGCAGCTGTGCGGTAATGTGAGCATTCTTTGACATAGCCTTTTTGGACTTGGAATGAAAACGGACCTTTTCCAGTCCTGTGGCCACTGCTGAGTTGTCCAAATTTGCTGGCATATTGAGTGCAGCACTTTCACAGCATCATCTTTCAGGATTTGAAACAGCTCAACTGGAATCCCATCACCTCCACTAGCTTTGTTTGTAGTGATGCTTTCTAAGGCCCACTTGACTTCACATTCCAAGATGTCTGGCTCTAGATTAGTGATCACATCATCATGATTATATGGGTCGTGAAGATTTTTTTTGTACAGTTCTTCCGTGTATTCTTGCCACTTCTTTTTAATATCTTCTGCTTCTGTTAGGTCCATACCATTTCTGTCCTTTATCGAGCCCATCTTTGCATGAAATGTTCCCTTGGTATCTCTAATTTTCTTGAAGAGATCTCTAGTCTTTCCCATTCTGTTCTTTTCCTCTATTTCTTTGCATTGATCGCTGAAGAAGGCTTCCCTGTCTCTTCTTGCTATTCTTTGAAATTCTGCATTCAGATGCTTATATCTTTCCTTTTCTCCTTTGCTTTTCACCTCTCTTCTTTTCACAGCTATTTGTAAGGCCTCCTCAGACAGCCATTTTGCTTTTCTGCATTTCTTTTCCATTGGGATGGTCTTGATTCCTGTCTCCCGTACAATGTCATGAACCTCATTCCATAGTTCATCAGGCACTCTATCTATCAGATCTGGGCCCTTAAATCTATTTCTCACTTCCACTGTATAATCATAAGGCATTTGATTTAGGTCATACTTGAATGGTCTAGCGGTTTTCCCTGCTTTCTTCAATTTCAGTCTGAATTTGTAAAATGGTATAAAAAGTCAATCTCAATCATTCCTTTTTCCCTCATTTATTTTTAAATAAATAATTAAAAGTTGATATATAATTTAAATATAAATATAAAAATAAAGTACAATGTATGTTAGCTTCAAGTACACTACGTGATTTAAAAAATATTTATATATATATTTAGATATTTATTTATAATATCTAAATATACATATAAATAAATAATAAAAATCATACAATGTATGTTAGCTTCTAGTGCACTACATAATGATTTTTAAAAAATATTTATTTATATATATATTTAGATATTTATTTATTTGGCTGTATCAGGTCTTGCTTGAGGCATGTAGGATCTTTGTTGTGATATGCAGGCTTAGTTGCCCTGTGGCACGTGGGATCTTAGTTCCCCATCAGGGATAGAACCCACATCCTTTACTCTGGAAGACCGATTCTTAACCACTGGACCACCAGGAAAGTCTCTGACATAGTGATTTGACTTTTGTATACATTATGGAATGATCACCACAATAAGTCTAGTAACCCCCTGTTCCTGTACAAAGTTATAATATTATTGGCTATATTCTTTATGCTGTAAATCTTCATGGCTTGCTTATTAATTAGTATTTACAAATTTTAGTTTATTTTGAAGTTATTATTTCAAAGTTATTATTAAATTACTCTATTAGATCTCTCTTAGTTTAATTATTTTTTAAGAATTTTGCAGTTTTCCAAATTCTCCATCAAAATATTGTATCTATGTCCCTCTAATTTATCTTCACCCTGGAATTTTTATAAAAATCATTTTCCTCTGTCAATTTTGTATATTTCCATATAGATGGATTATTTCTTGGTTAGTGTCATTATCTTCCATCCATTTGCCATCTTCTGTGGACAAGGCATGGACTTTCCTTGCCATAGCAATGCTTGCCATTCCAATAAGTGTGCTGATAGCCACAGAATGACCTTTGGAAATTTTTTAAAAGTTCAGGTTTATATGCTACTTTGCACATGAATGCATGGATATATCATAATCTGAGCTTCGCTTCTGAACTTTTTTAGCCATTTCACTCCTAAGGATTGTTAGACTTCTCTAACATCTGTTTTATTTATTATCATAAAATTTTAGTTTTGTATAAATACCTTTGCCATTTTTTTTAAAAAATTGAGGTATGTGTTCATTTACAATATTAGTTTTCAGGTGTACAACATAGTGTTTCAGATTTTTTACAGATTATATTCCATTAGAGTTATTATAAAATATTGGTTATATTCCCTGTGCTGTATAATATATCCTTGTAGCTTATTTATTTTGTACATGGCAGTCTCTACTTCTTAATCCTCTACTGCTATCCAGTTCCCTCTCCTTCCCTCTCCTACTGGTAACCACTAGTTTGTTTCCTGTATCTGTGAGTCTGTTGCTTTTTCTTTTCTAGTTTCTTTTACTTTTTAGATTCTAAATATGTGATAATATACATTATTTGTCTTTCTCTGTCTGACCTATTTCACTTAACATAATATCCTCTAAGTCTATCCATGTTGTTGCAAATGTCAAAATTTTATTCTTTTTTTCTGGCTGAGTAGTATTCCATTGTAATATGTGAGTGAGAGAGTGTGTGTGTGTATACTCTGTCCGTTCATTTGTTGATGGACACTTGGGTTGTTTCCATGTCTTGCCTAATGTGAGTAATGCTGCTATGAACATTGGAGTGTGTATGTCTTTTTTATCTTTGGATTAAACATGCAGAAAGGGAACTGCTGGATCATATGGAAGTTATATTTTACTTTTCTGAGGAGCTTCTGTGTTGTTTACCACAGTGACTACACCATTTTACCCACCAAGTGTGCATGAGGGTTCCCTATTCTCCATATCCTTGTCAACATTTGTTATTTGTGGTCTTTTTGATGATAACCATTCTGACAGATGTATGGTGTTATCTCACTGTGGATTTGATTTGCATTTCTCTGCAGACTAGTAATATTGAGCACCTTTTCATGTGCCTGTTGGCCATCTTTATGTCTTCTTTGGGAAAATATCTATTGAGATCTTCTGCCTATTTTTTAATTGTGTTGTTTGCTTTTTGATATTGAGTTGTTTGAGCTGTTTATATATTTTAGATATTAACCCCTTATGGGTCACAACATTTCATATATTTTCTCCCATCTGGTAGGTTGTCTTTTTATTGTGTTGATAGATTGCTTCACTGTGCAAAGTTTTTCAGTTTTATGTAGTCCCATCTGTTTATGTTTGCTTTTGTTTCAGTTGTCTGAGGAGACAGATCCCCCAAAATATTGCTATGATCAGTGTCTAAGAATGTATTCCCTGTTCTCTTCTAGAAGTTTTATGGTCAGGTCTTACATTTAAGTGTGTAAACCATTTTGAGTTTATTTTTGTATATTGTGTAAGAAACTAGCCCAGTTTGCTTCTTTTGCATGCAACTATCCAGCTTTCCCAATACTGTTGATTAAAGAGGCTGTCTTTTCCCGTTGTATATTCCTGCCTCCTTTATAGCAGAGTATTGACCATGTAAACTTAGGCTTATTTCTGGACTTGCTGTTCCCGTCTACTGATTTATGTCTGGTTTTGTGCCAGTGTCATATTGTTTTGATTACTGCAGTTTTATAGCATAGTTTGAAATCAAGGATTGTGATAACTCCAGCTTTGTTCTTCTTTTCCCCAATTGCTTTGGCTATTCAGGGTCTTTTTTGTTTTCATGCAAATTTTAGAATTATTTGTCCTAGTTTTGTGAAAAACGAAAATCCCTATCATATTTTGATAGGGATTTCATTGAATCTGTAGATTGCTTTGAGTGGTATAGTCATTTTAGTAATTTTAATTATTTCAATCCATGAGCATGGTATATTTTTTTAATTGTGAATCTTCAGTTTCTTTCATCAGTGTCTTATGGTTTTCAGAATACAACTCTTTTACTTCTTTGATTAGATTGATTTCTAGGTATTTTATTATTTTTGATGCAATTATAAATGGGATTGTTTTCTTAATTTGTCTTTCTGATAGTTTGTTATTGTTATTGTTCAGTTGTTAAGTTGTGTCCGACTCTTTGCTATCCAATGGACTACAGCATGCCAGACTCCTCTGTCCTCCACTGTCTCCCAGAGTTCACTCAAATTTATGTCCATTGAGTTGGTAATGCTATCTAACCATCTCACCCTCTGCTGCCCCCTTCTCCTTTTGCTTCAGTCTTTCCCAGCATCAGTATCTTTTCCAATGAGTCGGCTCTTTGAATCAGGTGGCCAAAATGTTGGAGCTTCAGCTTCAGCATCAGACCTTCCAATGAATATTCAGGGTTGATTTCCATTAGGATTGACTAGTTTGCTCTTGTAGTCCAAGGGACTCTCAAGAGTCTTTTCCAGCACCGCAATCTGAAAGCATCAACTCTTTGGTGCTCAGCTTTCTCCATGCTCCAACTCTCACATCTGTAGACTACTGAGAAAACCATAGCTTTGACTGTATGTCAAAGCTTTGTCAGCAAAGTGATGTCTCTGCTTTTTAATATACTGTCTAGGTTTGTCATAGCTTTCCTTCCAAGAAGCAAACTTTTTAAAATTTCATGGCTGCAGTCACCATCCTCAGTAATTATGGAGCCCAAGAAAAGAAAATCTGTCACTGCTTCCACTTTCCCCCTTCTATTTGCAATGAAGTAATGAGACACTTATTCCTTGGAAGGAAAGTTATGACCAACTTAGACAGTATATTCAAAAGCAGAGACATTACTTTGCCGACTAAGTTCTATCTAGTCAAGGCAATGGTTTTTCCTGTGGTCATGTATGGATGTGAGAGTTGGACTGTGAAGAAGGCTGAGCACCAAAGAATTGATGCTTTTGAACTGTGGTGTTGGAGAAGACTCTTGAGAGTCCCTTGGACTGCAAGGAGATCCAACCAGTCCATTCTGAAGGAGATCAGCCCTGGGATTTCTTTGGAAGGAATGATGCTAAAGCTGAAACTCCAATACTTTGGCCACCTCATGCGAAGAGTTGACTCATTGGAAAAGACTCTGATGGTGGGAGGGATTGGGGGCAGGAGGAGAGGATTGGGGGCAGAGGATGAGATGGCTGGATGTCATCACTGACTCAATGGACGTGAGTCTGAGTGAACTCCGGGAGTTGGTGATGCACAGGGAGGCCTGGTGTGCTGTGATTCATGGGGTCGCAAAGAGTTGGACACCACTGAGCGACTGAAATGAACTGAACCGAACCATTTTTTGATACTATTTAACTTGACAGTTTATAAGCCTTACCTGTCCCTCCTCCCTTTGTGCCAGACATCTGGGAAAGTTGATGAGAAAGTGCAGCCTCCTTTGGCATGGGTGGCAGACGGTCTGTTTTCTCATATGGGAACACACATCCTAAGCTACCCTTCCCCTCCCCAAACACAGTGAAACTCAGTAAAAATGAAGTCTTTTTTTCCTTTCCTTGTTCTCTCAGGCAATTTTGCACCTGCTTGAGAGTCCTGCCATATGCCTGAATAAATCTCAGTTCTATGAGTAATATATATGTTCATAACCTCTTGAGGTGTGCTGTCATAGTCTTGACATTGGAGTTGAGCTTATATACAGCAGACATAAAATGACTGAGATGAAGAGTCACAGCTATAATTTACTAATTCTTATTATGTTTTTACATACTGTTTTCAGAGCATTGAGTCATTTAATCTTTACAACAACCCTATGAGGTAGATAATATCATTACTTTCATCTTAGAGATGAGGAAATAGAGGTCAGAAGTTAGTTATTCTACACTAGATCACACAACTGTTAAAAGGAAGGATTAGGATTTAAATCCAGAAGTCTGGTTCCAGAGCCCTACTCAGCTACTGTTGTTATTTAATTGCCAAGTTGTGTCTGACTCTTTGTGACCTCGTGGACTGCAGCATGCCAGGCTTTCCTGTCCGTCACCATCTCCCAAAGTTTGCCCAAGTTCATGTCCATTGAATCAGTGATGCCATCCAACCATCTCATCCTCTGTTATCCTATTATCTGTCTGCCTTCAATCTTTCCCAGCATCAGGGTCTTTTCCAGTGAGTTGGCTGTTTGTATCAGGTGGCCAAAGTACTGGAGCTTTAGCCTCAGCATCAGTCCTTACAGTGAGTATTCAGTCACTGTATGGAAAATATATTTTACCCTGTTAGCCATCTCATGTTTGGCTTAATATTTTAAATGAAAACCACACCAGTGAGTCTATCCCATAGTGCTTACAGCATGCATTTATTTTCTCTTGATGCATGGTTTGGCGCTTTTGCTTTTAACTGCTGATTTGTGATATTTATTTACCTTTGGCTGTGCTGCATCTTCATTGCTGTGTGTGGGCTTTCTCTAGTTGCTATTAGCAGGGTCTACTCTCTAGTTGTGGTGCGTGGGCTTCTCATTTGGGGGCTTCTTCTGTTGCAGAGCATGGGCTCTAGGAAACTCAGGCTTCAGTAGTTGTGGTGCAGGGTTTTAGTTGCTCTGTGGCATGTGGAATCTTCCTGGGCCAGGTGTCAAACTCATGTCCCCTGTATTGGCAGATAATTCTTAACCATGGGACTACCAGGGAAGTCCTGATTTGTGATACATTTTTAAAATCTGGCATGCCCAACAGGACTTTGAAGATTAAATAGAGGCACAGAATGTTTAAGTAAACTTCCCTAAGAGTCACACATCCATGAAGAGGTAAAGCCAGTATCTGCCTCTTTTGTCTTTCTGATTTAATAATTGACATTCACATACTGATTTATAGCTAAAATGTGTGTTATATACATTATTTCATTTAATAATTTCAGCAATTTTGGAAAGATAAATTAGTAGAGGTATAAATCCCACATTGTCCAGATGAGGAAACTGAGACCTAGAGAGGTTATATAATTAATCCAAGATGACACATATGTTAAATCTGTGTAGCAAGACCAAAATGTGGCCCTTGATATGATATTTTTCTTTCAGGGAAGCCTGAATCAGCCACAGATATACATATATCCTCTCTCTTTTGAATCTCCCTCCCCATCCCACCCCTCTAGGTTAATACAGAGCTCCTGTTTCAGTTTCCTGAACCATACAGCAAATTCCCATCGGCTATCCATTTTACATATGGTAATATAACTTTTCATGTTACTCTTTCCATACATCTCACCCTCTCCTCCCCTCTCCCCATGTCCATAAATCTATTCTCTATGTCTGTTTCTCCATTGCTGCCCTCTAAATAAATTCTTTGGTACCATTTTTCTAGATTCTGTATATGTGTGTTAGAATACAATATTTATCTTTTTCTCTCTAACTTCAATCTGTATAGTAGTCTCTAGGTTCATCCACCTCATCAGAACTGACTCAAGTGTGTTCCTTTTTATGGCTGAGTAATATTAAATTGTGTATATGTACCACAACTTCTTATATCCATTTATCTGTTGATGGACATCTAGGTTGCTTCCATGTTCTAGCTATTTTAAATAGTGCTGCAATAAACAGTGGGATACATGTCTTTTTCAATTTTGGTTTCCTCAGGGTATATGCCTAGGAGTGGGATTGCTAGGTCATATGGTGGTTTTTAAAGGAATCTCCATACTATCTTCCATACTGGCTGTATCAATTTACATTCCCACCAACAGTGCTAGAGCATTCCCTTTTCTCCACACCCTCTCCAGCATTTATTATTTGTAGACTTTTTGATGATGGCCATTCTGACTGATGTGAGGTGATATTTCATTGTGGTTTTGATTTGCATTTCTCTAATAATGAGTGATGTTGAGCATCTTTTCGTGTGCTTGTTAGCCATCTGTATGTCTTCTTTGGAGAAATGTCTGTTTAGGCCTTTTCCATACTTTTTGATTGGGTTGTTTGTTTTTCTGGCATTGAGTTATGTGAGCTGCTTATATATTTTGGAAATTAATCCTTTGTCAGTTGTTTCATTTGCTATTATTTTCTCCCATTCTGAGGGTTGTCTTTTCACCTTGCTTATAGTTTCCTTTGCTGTACAAAAGCTTTTAAGTTTAATCAGGTCCCACTTGTTTACTTTTGTTTTTACTTCCATTACTCTATGAGGTGAGTCATAGAGGATCTTGCTTTGCTTTATGTCACTGAGTGTCCTGCCTATGTTTTCTTCTAAGAGTTTTATAGTTTCTCGTCTTATATTTAGGTCTTTAACCCATTTTGAGTTTATCTTTGTGTATGGTGTTAGGAAGTGTTTTAATTTCATTCTTTTACATGTAGCTGTCCAGTTTTCCCAGCACCATTTATTGAAGAGGGTGTCTTTGCCCCACTGTATATTCTTGCCTCCTTTGTAAAAATAAGGTACCCATAGGTGCATGGGTTTCTTTCTGGGCTTTCTGTCTTGTTCCATTGGTCTATATTTCTGTTTTTGTGCCACTGCCATACTGTCTTGATGATTGTAGCTTTGTAGTATAATCTGAAGCCAAGAAGGTTGAGTCCTCCTCTAGCTCCATTCTTCTTTCTTGAGACAGCTTTGGCTATTTAGGGTCTTTTCTGTTTCCATATGAATTGTGAAATTTTTTGTTCTAATTCTGTGAAAAATGCTATTGGCAATTTGATAGGGATAGCACAATATTGATTCTTCCTACCCAGGAACATGGAATATCTCCCCATCTGTTTATGTCATCTTTGATTTCTTTCATTAGTGTCTTATAATTTTCTGTCTACAGTTCTTTTGTCTACTTAGGTAAGTTTATTCCTAGATATTTAATTCTTTTTGTTGCAGTGGTGAATGAGATTGATTCCTTAATTTCTCTTTCTGATTTTTCATTGTTAGTATATAGAAATACAAATGATTTTTGTGTATTGATTTTATATCCTACAACTTTGCTAAATTCACTGATTCAGTTCAGTTCAGTTCAGTTGCTCAGTCATGTCCGACTCTTTGTGACCCCATGAATCACAGCATGCCAGGCCTTCCTGTCCATCACCAACTCCCACAGTCTACTCAAACTCATGTCCATCAAGTCGGTGATGCCATCCAGCCATCTCATCCTCTGTCATCCCCTTCTCCTCCTGCCCCCAGTCCCTCCCAGCATCAGGGTTTTTTTCCAGTGAGTCAACTCTTCGCATGAGGTGGTACTGGAGTTTCAGCTTTAGCATCAGTCCATCCAGTGAATACCCAGGACCGATCTCCTTTAGGATGAACTGGTTGGATCTCATTGCAGTCCAAGGGACTCTCAAGAGTCTTCTCCAACACCACAGTTCAAAAGCATCAGTTCTTTGGCACTCAGCTTTCTTCACAGTTCAACTCTCACATCCATACATGACTACTGGAAAACAATAGCCTTGACTGGACAGACCTTTGTTGGCAGAGTAATGTCTCTGCTTTTGAATATGCTATCTAGGTTGGTCATAACTTTCCTTCTAAGGAGTAAGTGTCTTTTAATTTCATGGCTGCAGTCACCATCTGCAGTGATTTTGGAGCCCCCCAAAATTAAGTCTGACACTATTTCCACTATTTCCCCATCTATTTCCCATGAAGTGATGGGACCACATGCCATGATCTTCGTTTTCTTAATGTTGAGCTTTAAGCCAACTTTTTCACTCTCCCTCTTTCACTTTCATCAAGACGCTTTTTAGTTTCTCTTCACTTTCTGCCATAAGGGTGGTGTCATCTGTATATCTGAGGTTATTGATATTTCTCCAGGCAATCTTGATTCCAGCTTGTGCTTCTTCTTGTCCAGTGTTTCTCATGATTAGCTCTAGTAATTTTCTGATACTATCTTTAGGGTTTTCTATGTACAGTATCATGTCATCTGCAAAGAGTCAGAGCTTAACTTCTTCTTTTCTGATCTAGATTCCTTTTATTTCTTATTCTTCTCTGATTGCTGTAGCTAGGACTTCCAGAACTATGTTAAATAATAGTGGTGAAAGTGGACACCCTTGTCTTGTTTCTGATCTTGGGGAGAATGCTTTCATTTTTTTCACCATTGAGAATAATGTTTTCTGTGGGCTTATCATATATGGCCTTTACTGTGTTGAGGCAGGGTCCTTCTATGCCTATTTTTTGAAGAGTTTTAATCATAAACGGGTGCTGAAGTTTGTCAAAGGCTTTTTCTGCATCTATTGAGGTGATCATATGGTTTTTATCTTTCAATTTGTTGATATGGTGTATCACATTGATTGATTTGTGTATGTTGAAGAATCCTTGCATCCTTGGAATAAACCCAACTTGATCATGGTGTATAAGCTTTTTAATGTTTTGCTGAATTCTGTTTGCTAAAATTTTTGTTGAGGATTTTTGCATCTATGTTCATCAGTGATATTGGCTTGTAGTTTTTGTGTGTGTGTTTTCTTTGTCTGGTTTTGGTGTCAGAATGATGGTGGCCTCATAGAATGAGTTTGGTAGTGTTCCTTCCTCTGCAATTTTTTGAAAGAGTTTTAGAAGGATAGGCATTAGCTCTTTTCTAAATGTTTGACAGAGTTCTGTGAAGCCATCTGGTCCTGGCCTTTTGTTTTTGGGCAATTTTTGATTACAGCTTCAATTTTAGTGCTTGTAATTGGGTTGTTCATAGTTTCTATTTCTTTCTGGTTCATTCTTGGAAGATTGAACATATCTAAGAATCCATCCATTTCTTCCAAGTTATCCATTTTATTGCCATATAGTTGTTCATAGTAGTCTCTTATAATCCTTTGTATTTTTGCCCTGTCTGTTGTAACTTCTCCTGTTTCATTTCTAAGTTTGTTGATTTGGTTCTTCTCACTTTTTTCTTGATGAGACTGGATAAAGTTTTGTCAACTTTGTTTATCTTCTCAAAGAACCAGCTTTTAGTTTTATTAATCTTTATTGTTTTTCACCTCTTTTTCATTCATTTCTACTCAGATCTTTATGATTTCTTTCCTTCTACCATTTTTTTTTGGGTTCTTCTTTTTCCAGTTGTTTTAGGTGTAAAGTTAGGTTGTCTATTCGATGTTTTTCTTGTTTCTTGAGGAAAGATTGTATTGCTATAAACTTCCCTCTAAGAACTGCTTTTGCTGCATCCCATAGGTTTTGAGTTATCACGTTTTCATTGTCATTTGATTTTAGAAATTTTTTTATTTCCCTTTTGATTTCTTCAGTAACCTGCTGATTATTTAGAAAGATGTTGTTTAATCTTTATGTGTTTGTGTTTCTTACACTTTTTTCCTTGTAATTGATATCTAGTCTTATAGTGTTGTGGTCAGAGAAGATGGTTGATACAATTTCAATTTTCTTAAATTTACTGAGGTTTGATTTGTGACCCATGTTGTAGGCTATCCTGGAGAATGTCCCATGTGCACTTGAGAAGGTGTATTCTTCTGCCTTTGGATGGAATGTCCTAAAGATATCAATGAGAGCCATCTCATCTAATGTATCATTTAAAACTTGTGTTTCCTTACTAATTTTCTGCTTTGATGATCTGTCCACTGGTGTGAGTGGGGTGTTCAAATCTCCTACTATTATTGTGTTACTGTCAATTTCTGCTTTTATGTCTGTTAGTGTTTCTCTTATGTATTGAGGTGCTCCTATGTTGGGTGCATAGATATTTACAATTGTTATGTCTTATTCCTGGATTGATCCCTTGATTATGCAGTGTCCTTCCTTATCTCTTGTAATCTTCTTTATTTTAAGATTTCTTTTCTCTGATATGAGGATTGCTCCTCCAGCTTTCTTTTGCTTCCCATTTGCATGGAATATATTTTTTCCATCCTTTCACTTTCAGTTTATAGGTGTTTTTAGGTCTGAATTGGATTTCTTATAGACAGTGCAAATATGGGTCTTGTTTTTGTATTCATTCAGCCAGTCTGTATCTTTTAGTTGGAGCATTTAATCCATTTACATTTAAAGCAATTATTGATATATACATTCCTGTTGCCATTTTTCTTAATTGTTTAGGGTTGATTTTGTAGATCTTTTTTCTTCTCTTGTATTTCTCAACTATATGTCTGTTTAACATTTGTTGTAAAGCTGGTTTGGTGGTACTGAATTTTCTTAACTTTTGCTTGTCTGAAAAGCTTTTTATTTATCTAACAATTCTGAATGAGATCCTTGCTGGGTACAGTATTCTTGGTTGTAGATTTTCCCCTTTCAATACTTTAAATATATCCTGACATTCCCTTCTGGCCTGTAGAGTTTCAGCTGAAAGATCAGCTGTCAAGTGTACAGGGTTTCCCTTGTATGTTACTTGTTTCTTCTCCCTTGCTGCTTTTAATATTCTTTGTGTTTAGTTTTTGTTAGTTTCATTCAGAAAACTAAGATCATGGCATCTGGTCCCATTACTTCATGGGAAATAGATGGGAAATAGTGGAAACAGTGTCAGACTATTTTTGGGGCTCCAAAATCACTGCAGATGGTGATTGCAGCCATGAAATTAAAAGACACTTACTCCTTAGAAGGAAAGTTATGACCAACCTAGATAGCATATAAAGAGTAGAGACATTACTTTGCCAACAAAGGTCTGTCTAGTCAAGGCTCTGGTTTTTCCTGTGGTCATGTATGGATGTGAGAGTTGGCCTGTGAAGAAAGCTGAGTGCCGAAGAATTGATACTTTTGAACTGTGGTGTTGGAGAAGACTCTTGAGAGTCCCTTGGACTGCAAGGAGATCCAACCAGTCCATCCTAAAGGAGATCAATCCTGGATGTTCATTGGAAGGACTAATGCTAAAGCTGAAACTCCAGTACTTTGGCCACCTCATGCACGAGTTGACTCATTGGAAAAACCCTGATGCTGGGAGGGATTGGAGGCAGGAGGAGAAGGGGATGACAGAGGATGAGATGGCTGGATGGCATCACCGACTCGGTGGACATGAGTTTGAGTAGATTGTGGGAGTTGGTGATGGACAGGGAGGCCTGGCATGCTGCGATTCATGAGGTCACAAAGAGTTGGACTCAACTGAGTGACTACACTGAACTGGATTGAACTGGGTTTATCCTGTATGGGACTCTTTGTGTTTGAGATCTTCTTTTCCCAGGCTTCAAGGTTGAGCTCTTTCTTGCTTTTGGTTTCTGCTCTCCTAAGTTTGGTTCAGTGGTTTGTGTTGATATTTGTGCTGAGTTTTTGTTTGTTTGTTTTTCCTCTGATGGGCAAGGCTGAGTAAGGTAATCCTGTCTGCTAATGATTGGTTTTGTATTTTTGTTTTGTTTGTTGTTTAGATGAGGCTCCTGCACAGGTTGCTACTGGTGATTGGGTGAAGCCAGGGCTTGTATTCAAGTGGTTTCCTTTGTGTGCCTTCTCACTATTTGACACTAGGAAGATCCCCTGGAGAAGGAAATGGCAGCCCACTCCAATATTCTTGCCTGGAAAATCCCATGGACCGTGGAGTCTGGTAGGTTACCATCCATGGGTTCACAAAGAGTCAGACACGACTGAGTGACTTCATTTCGCTTCAGGGTTAGTTCTCTGGTAGTCTGAGGTCTTGGAGTTGGTGCTCCCACTCCATAGGCTAAGAGGTTGATTTCTGGTCAGGAACAAAGATTCCACAAGTGGTTTTTTATGGCATTAAGTGAGATTAAGACAGATATCCAAAAATGAGAAGCCAAAGATGACCCCCAGACAAACGGAAGTTACAAAATCAGGCAAATAATAATTAAAATAATGGAATATACACATATACATATATACCCATGAGCAAAGTCAAAAGAGTCCAACACAAATACAGTAGATTGAACCAGCAAACAAAGGAAATAAAAAATTACATTTACCAGTTAAGAAACTAAAGCACAAACTGGAAAACAAAACTGGAGCAAGGTGCCCAGTGGGGAATAAAGCAATAAAAACAAAACTAACAAATATGTTGAGAGGAAAGGAAAGAAAGATAAGAAAGAAAGAATAGATATGCAAAGTTAAATAGAGGTAGGTGAAGATTTATATACATTAAAGATTAACTGCAAAGGGAAAAGAACGGTAAGAAAGGCGAACAAAGGAATAAATGTAGAAAAAATATAATAGGTTAAAAAATTAAAAATTAAAATTATAAGTAAGAGAAAAGAAAAAAAAAGGAAGAAGAAAGAAACAAGGAAGAAAAAGGAAAACTCCAAGAACTGCAAAAGCCCAACGAAGAAGCAGAGGTTTAATAACAATAAAAAGTGTGACTGAATATATACAGACATCCATAAGCAAAATCAAAACAGGCCAACAAAAACAAAGTATAATAGATTGACCCAGCAAACAAAGGAAACCAAAAATTATATCTACCAGAACAAAACTAACTAAAAGCACAAACTGGAAAACAAAACAAAAGCAAGGTGCCAATTGGAGAATAAAGCAGTGAAAATAAAAACTAACAATATGTTGAGAGGAAAGGAAGAAAGAAAAGAAAGAATAGATACACAAAGTTAAATAGAGGTAGACAAAGAAAATTTATATACATTAAAGGTTAACTGCAAGGGGAAAAGAACAGTAAGAAAAGCAAACAAAAGAATAAGTGTAGAAAAAATGTTAATAGGTTTTAAAAATTAAAATTAAAAAAGAGAAGAGAGAGAAAAAAAAAGGGAAATCGCACAGAACTGCAAAAGCCCAACATAGAGGCAGAGGTTTATGACAATGATAAAAATGTGACTAAGAAAAACAAAGTTCAAAGCCTAATTGGATATCTTAGTACCAATAAAATCAACAACTACAACAGAGGGCGGAAAAAGGGGGGAAAAGAAAAGAAAAAAAATCCAAAGAATCTACAGAACAAGTCAAAACATAAGAATAATAAATGTTTTTCTTGAGTCACTGCTATCAGAGTCTTTTCCCTTCCTGGGAGTCACAGTTCACCTCACCTCCCTAGGATGCCCTCCAACACTGTGCTGATCTCTGGACTTGCTGTGGGAACAACTCAGATTCTAATCTGGTCCTACTCCTCTGTGTTCTTGCCCCCAGTATCTACAGCTATCACAACTTTGTGTTTTCTTTTTTGGGAGCTCTCAGTGACCTTTTATATATTTCATAGACACAGAGTCTGCCTAGTTGATCATGTGGATTTAATCTGCAGCTTGTACAGCTGGTGAGAGGGTGTTGGGTCTTCTTCCTTAGACACACTGCCCCTGGGTTTCAATTGTGGTTTTATTTCCACGTTTGCATGTGGTTTGTCCCCTGGGGTTTGCTCCTGAGGCTTCCCTGGAGGACTTGGGTTTGTCCCTGTGAGGGCCACGTGTGGAGGTGGTGCAGCTGCTTGGGACACAGGGGTTCTGGCAGCACCAGGTACTCAGGGAGTTGGCGTCTAGGGTGGCAGGAAATATAGTGCTCTATAAGGGTATGGCAACCAGTATTGGCCAATACGCGCCAGTATTCTTGCCTGGAGAACCTCCCTTCCTGACAGAGGAGCCTGGCAGGCCACAGTCTACAGGGTAGCAAAGAGTTACAACCAAAGGCGTGGACAGGACTGCCTCTGCCGCAGGAGTTATGGTCCTATCAGAGTCTTTTTTCAAGTCTCTTGTAGCTGGTGCTCAGAAGGCTTCTTTGGCCAGTCTTTCTCCGTAGCTCTGCCTGTTCAGGCACTTTGAGGCTTCCTTGCCTGGGATCCTTTTCTGTTACTTGGTGCATCAGGCACTTAAAGGGGCACCCTTGGTGGGGTCCTACTCTGTAGTGCAGTGCCACGTGTTTGATAGGCCAGCCTGTCTATTGTTCAGCTGCCAATGCTGGCATGTAGGGGGAGAGAGGCTATGGTGGTGGCTCCAACGACTCAGCAGTATCACCTTGGTTCCATGGCTACCTGGCTTTCCTCCACAGGCATTTCCCACCACAATCTCCTCCCTGACGTCCCCTTGATCCACCTCTCCACAGTCAACAGCAGCCCTCACCCTGGGATTCCTCCACAATCCCTAAACTCCAGCTTGCAGCCACTGCGCCTTCCAGGAAATCTTCATCCCTGTCTGATTCTCATTCCAGTTAGGCTGCCACAGATCACCTGTTTCACTCTCAGGCGTAAATGTTTCTCCTCTGACTCAGACAGTTGCCACGATGTGGGGACCAGACCGCTGCTTCAGTACTCCCACCTGTTGAGGGCAGGTCCTGTCCTACTAATGCTCCTGTTTTTCCCCTAGTTCCTTCATCCTACCGGGTTTTGGGTGGGCCTATATATTCTTTTCCGCTGGTCAGTTACTCCTGGCTGCTCTCAGTTGGTGTTCTGCATGCACTTCTGTGTTTAAAGGTGTATTCCTGATGTGTCTGTGGAGAGAGATGTATCCCACGTTCACCTACTCCTCCGCCATCTCTACCTATTGATCTTTATTAATCCTGGTGTAGCAGAACTAGGAGATACCTTGCTAGGGATGACAAATGCCAAAGGAGATGTCAGAGTCTCCTAGAGATGGCTGTAACGTTATCTCCCACTCTGTACACTCTTCTGCAAGGTTACCTTGCCATTCTTCCATCAGGAGATGCAATCTGTTTCTCCATTCCATTGGATCTGGACAGGTCCTGTTTCTTCTTTGACCAGCAGAGCATGGCAGAAGTGATGCTGTGCCATTTCTAGGTATAGCCATTAACCAACGCAGCAGCTTCGGCTTCCTGTCTCTTGGAAGTCAAACAGCGTGTAATAAAAGGACCTACCTTGAGACCACAGTGATGTGAGAGCCCTCAAACATGTGAAGAGGTGTTGGGGGTTGAGACACCAGCACCTGTGGTGTGGAGAGAGAGAGTTGCCAAGGAGCACTGAGGTTTCAGACATGGAAAGAAGAAGCCACCTTGGAAGTGGGTCCTCCTGCCCCAACTGCCTGGATATGGCAGAGATGAACTGCCCCAGGCAAGACCTTCTTGAATTTCTGATTCATAAAACTGTGAGCAAAAGAAAAGGATTGCTTGAAGCCACTATGTATTTGAGTGGCTTGTTATGCAGCCAGGGATGACTAAAACAGAAGTAACTTTAGGTTGTTCCTGGTACTAAACCCTGAGTAGTCAACAGTAGCGGGCACAACTTTATTTTCTGCATGGGGTTACTTTTCATTTAGCAGAATGGACCACAAAGGGAGTAACTACTGGTCACTGCTGACCATTTTCAGCTCTCAGGTGCTTAGGTCTTTAAAGGTGGTCTGTTTTACCATTAGGACAAGATAATAAACAAAACATATATATCTGAGTTAAAATTTCATGATTCATTTTGAGCAAGAGAAAAATAATTCAAGTATGTGATTATATTTGCCTATCCTTTTGCAGTTTCCAAAGTGCTTTTTCATGTCAATTTCCACTTTCAATCTTCCCATTGAATTTGAGATAGATAGAAGAGGTTCTATTTTTTCCACTTTTTAAAATAAGGGAATAGAGGCTTAAAAGGTTATTTGACT
Organism: Nanger dama; assembly: GCA_917880005.1. Taxonomy (NCBI): domain Eukaryota; kingdom Metazoa; phylum Chordata; class Mammalia; order Artiodactyla; family Bovidae; genus Nanger; species Nanger dama. The sequence goes on from CAKJTW010000038.1 coordinate 12,783,926, forward strand.
TGCCTATAGCCATGTGAATAGTTTCAGAGGTAAGGCTAGAATCCAGATGTCTTCACTCACAGCCTATTTCTAGTCTAGCAGCCAATCATCCTCTTGAATTGGGCAAAACAGAGAATGGATTGTGGGGGAGTGATGCCTCTAGCTGATGTTTTAACCATTATGGTAGGTGTATGTTCAATGAAACTCACTTGTTTCCAAGACAACAGGATTCAAAGGAAAACCTCAATTGCTCAGGAGGAGGCAGATTCACTGCCATTTCCATCCCTTTGAAGAATTGCACATTTTGATGGGCAAAGTGCCAGAAGTAATTAAACCGAATAACTCCACAGTGCTCTGATGGAGCAAGAAAGCAGAAGAAAAGCAACATATATATAAATGTGGGTGTTGCTTCTGCTGTGAGAGTCTTTCAACAGAAATCATGATAATCCAGGAAAATCCAGGGATCAACACTCTGTAGAAAAGAACAACAATCTAGAAAGAGAAAGAAGGAAGCATTTTAAAATGGAGAAATGGGGAGGAGGGAGGAGGAAAGAGGAAGAGATAAGGCAAGGCGGAGGCTCAGTCCTGGTCCCTCAGTCCTTTCTCTGGTCCCTAAGGGAAAGAAGCAGTGGATGAAGCAGTCAGATTTTACCATGAATTCCCTAAGCTGAGTCTAGTGACTCGAAGCATTCATTTTGTCTTTATTTGCTTTTCTTGTGAAGTGTCTGCTTGGCTCTAATTTCCCGTTTTTGCTGTGGAGATCAAGAGATTTGGAACAGAGCAGATATGGAATGCATTTTTCTGTACTGGCTGCATGCCATATTTTATTATAATTTTTGTTAGCTTATTATGGGATGGAAAATTTAATCTCTCAGGCATGTGAGAGGAAGGAGGCTCTTTTTTTAATTGAAGTATAGTTGATGTACAATATTATATAAGTTACAGGTGTACAACATAGCAATTCAGAATTTTTAAAGGTTGTATTACATTTATATTATTATAAACTACTGGCTATGTTCCTTGTGTTGCATAATATATCCTTGTAGCTTATTTTGTACATAGTAGTTTGTACTTCTTAATCCCTACCCTGGTCAAGGAGGAGTTTCTTTTGGTTTCTTCCATTCTGATCTTTAATTCATTCAACATTTACTGGGCTGCTATTTTATAGAAGGCCCTGTCCTAAGTACTGGGGATTCAGAAACGATAGGGCACTCCATTTAATGGTTCATACTTAATGTGCCCACTTGCCTGTTTTTCACAGCTAAATAGGTAAAGTGCCATAGCTCTGTTGTAAGCTACAGAGTGATTGCCCAGTGCATGGTTTTTATGCAACATTCATTTATTCATGACCAACAGACAGTTGCTGCTGCTAAGTCACTTCAGTTGTGTCTGACTCTGTGCGACCCCAGAGACAGCAGCTCACCAGGCTCCCCCGTCCCTGGGATTCTCCAAGCAAGAACACTGGAGTGGGTTGCCATTTCCTTCTCCAATGCATGAAAGTGAAAAGTGAAAGTGAAGTCACTCAGTCATGTCTCACTCTTAGCGACCCCACGGACTGCAGCCTACCAGGCTCCTCTGTCCATGGGATTTTCGAGGCAAGAGTACTGGAGTGGGGTGCCATTGCCTTCTCCGAACAGATAGTTATTACCTCTTAATAAGAGTCAGATACTCTATGTTTTGAAGTTTCAAAAAGTAACATGTATAACAATGAATTAATAGTTTGAATTTATTAAGAACTCTGAAATCAGTAAGGACAAATAAACCAACAAAAAATGTGTAAGTGATAGAAACATCGGATTCACAGAAGAGAAAAATATAAAAGGCTAAAGAACAATTGAAAAGATGTTCACCTTCACTAAGCTAGGGAGGAAAAGCAAATTAAAATCAGCACAAGATACTATTTTATTTTTACCTACTAGTATGACAAAAATGAAGTTTATTAATATTCAGTGTTGTTGAGTTGTGGGAAAAGAGCTGCTTCCTGTGCTTCTGGTGGGAATGGTAAATGATCCCTGGCTTTGGAGGGCAATTTAGTATCTATTAAAATTGTTTCTATCAAGAACAATTGGAAACAACCTAACTGTCCCTAGAGTGGATAGATAGGACATGGTCTATTAGATGGTGAAATATTACTCAGAGAAAAAAGTTAGAGCTATCCACATCAACATGGATCGATCTCAAAAATGTATCATAGAGTGAAAAGAGTGAGCTATAGAGTTGTATGTATTTTATGAACATTTATGTGAAAAGACCCACAAAAATTAATACTGTCTATTTTCTATGCATAGCTAAACAGCCTAGTAAAGACACATATTAGATTATAGTAGAGGTTATCTCTTGGGTTTTGGTTATCTCTTGGGTTTGGAGGAAAGGATTGAAGAAATCTAGGGGACTTCATTTATAGTTGTCATATTATATATTTTAGGTAAATATAGCATATAAAATTATACTTTATTTCAAACAGTTAACTAGAGAGAAACAGTGTACAGAAAGCAATTCTTGTCTTTGACTATGGACAAAGCTGGGATTAGAACCTAGGTCTCTAATTTTCTGGTGCAGTGATTTGTCTCTTGGATATATGATACATTTAGTTTGACTTGCTCTCTGCAAAGTGAGATCTTTTCCAGTTGGCATGAAAGTTAGGGCATTTTATTTCTATCTTTGTGGGGAATAGATTTTTCTTTACTTTTTTTTTTTTTGTCTGAGCCACATGACATGTGGGATCTTAGTTCCCTGACTAAGGACTGAATCTGTGCCCCCTGCATTGGGAGCATAGAATATTAACCACTGGACCACCAGAGAAGTCCTAGATTTTTCATTTAAAGGAATTTTTAAAATTTAAAAATGAATAGATATCAAGAATGTTTATAATTTATATGTTAGGTATTATTGTTGTTTCATTGCTAAGTCATGTCTGACTCTTTGTGACCTCATGGACTATAGGCTCCTCTGTCCATGGGATTTCCCAGGCCAGAATACTGGAGTAGGTTGCCATTTCCTTCTCCAGGGGATCTTCCCAACCCAGGGGTCAAACTCATGTCTTCTGTTTTGTAGGCAGATTCTTTACCACTGAGCTACCTGGAAAGCCCATGTGTTAAGTAGAGAGACACTAAGTTCAAGGAATAGAAGACATGCATTTGTCAAAATGGAAATGGTAACAACTTTTGGATTCTCCCATCAGAGACAAAACCTAAAGGGCTTGATAGTTTCATCAGCACTATTCCCACAACTCACTAGCAGCCACACAAATGGCCCTATTTGGAAAATTGAAATCTTTTCCTTTTTGAGTGCTAAATGGCTACTCAGTGATTTATTTGGGCTGCTTCTAGAGGGCAAGAAGTCACACAAAGCTCTGAAAGATGTTTACAGAGGTAAATAGAATGTCTAAGTGTATTTAGCAGATGATAATGCAAACCATACAAGATATATAGCATAAGGAAGCAAAATGTGCATTTGCTGTCTGAGAAGTAATTGAACATTAATAGTTTGGGAATAGCTAATTCAGAGCTGGTAGAAGTGAGAGTCTTGTTTCAGTTGATGAAAGAATCCATGTTCTTTGGAACTCAGTGGGGACTTGAAAGGAATTTACCCATCTAAGTAGTACATTTTTGAGGTTTTTAAGTCTTTATCTGAGAAGCAATTTAAGTAAGAAGACTGATTAAGACTGTATCCAAAATGCAGAGAGAGAGCAAGAAAGAAAGAGTCCCTCCATTCCTCTATAGACACTTGTGTGAAAGGATGGAGAGAGGAGGGCAGGGAGAAGAGTGAAGGAGGGGACAGGTGGAGTTTAAGGTCACAGCCTTGTCTTCCTTGCTCTTTAAGCTATTGGGGGCCATGAGCTTTTGTATACGTGGCATGAAAGCCTTACATGCTACCTTTTCAAACTGGCAGATCCTTATTCCAAATGAAGGTTAGAACATTGCTGGGTAGTTTAAGAGATCAGAACTAGAAAGGGATGATTAACGAGTCCCCAGAAGCTTCTCACAGCCATTTGAGGCCCCTGAGAAGCCATTGCTTCCTGAAGTCCCAGTTCTCTCTTTGCAGACAATGCTAGAGCCCTCAACTCCTTCCCCTCACTGCAGCTTGTAGGGTTGCCAGATAGATTCAGGATGTAAAATTTGGAACATAGTCACATGGAAAATGATTCGTTGCTTATCTGAAATTCAAATTTAACTGAATGTATTTTTATTTTTTAAATCTGGCAACTTTATGTTCGTGAAATATGTTTGCCCTTTTTCCTTCCCTGTTTTTCTAAGTTTGATCAACAAAGTTCTCCAACCCCCAGAGACCCCTGACTGCTTCAGACGGGCCTGTGTCCGGTTAATAATTTTCCTCCTTCAGGACCCATAGTCTAATCCTAAGGAGGGAAAGAGTGTACAGCTCCCATTTCCACCTTCCCTGAGACTTTTCCTCCCTGTGCTTGAAGATTACCCCACCATTTCAGAGAATTACTACTGCCAACCAGCCAAGAAATTCTTTCCCTTCAACACCTTCCCACAGTGGAGAAATTAGAATGTATCTCATCATGCAAGAATATTCAAGATTAAGAAATAATTATCACCTTATCTCTAAACACTACCCTCATAGCTCAAGTCAGTAAAGAATCTGCCTGCAGTGCAGGAGACCCAGGTTCAGTCCCTGGGTCAGGAAGATTCCCTGGAGAAGGAAATGGAACCCACTCCAGTATTCTTGCCTAGAGAATTCCATGGACAGAGGAGTCTGGCACACCGCAGTCCATGGGTTCGCAAGAGTTGGACAGGACTTAATGACTAAACCACCAACCATAATCTTCTCTAAATACTATAGCACCTAGAGAGGCATGCCAGGAAGCGTCTAACATCGCAAAGACTGTAACCTTACTTGTAGCCAATCACAAACACACTTGAAATTCAGAATATGAGCAAGCGTTTCTTTACTTTTCCTTTTGAGTTATTCTCTCATCCACTCATAGTTTAGCCTTGGAGGAAATCTAGAGAGTTCTCTTCCACTTGGTTTGCCCTCTTTGTAGATGAACCAGCAAGACCTGTTACCTTTTCTGCCCTAGGAGGGTGATAGAGGGCTAGCACCTCAACTATAGATGAGAATCTAAGCAAGGGGTTGGCAAATTACAAATTGTAGGGCAAAGCCTCCTTACTGACTGTTTTTCTATAGTTTGTGAGTTAAGAATGTGTTTTACATTTTGCTTGAGTGCTAAGTCACTTCAGTTGTGTCTGACTCTATGCAACCCTATTGACTGTGGCCCACCAGTCTCCTCTGTCTGTGGGATTCTCCAGGTAAGAATACTGGAGTGGGTTGCCAGCCCTTGCATTTCATTACGTTTCCTGCATTGTAGATGGGTTCTTTACCCCTAGTGCCAGATGGGAAGCCCAACTTGAGTAAAATAACCAAATGAAGAATAACACTAAGTGACATGGAAATTACACAAAATTCAAATTTCAGTATTCATAGTTTTACTGAAACACAGCCATGCTCATTCCTTTATATATTTTCTATGGCCACTTTCATGATCTAAGGGCGGAGCTGACCATTTCAACAGAAGCCAGATGGCCCACAAAGCTTAAAATATTCATGATCAGGCCCTTTTTGTATAAAGTTTACTGATTGTTGATTTAAGCAATAAACTTTTCCTACTGATAGTAGCTACCCCTGAGAGTATAACTTTCAAGTGCGTCCACTGCCTAGGTTATGAGATCCCCTTCTTACATGAAATGGATCATTTAGAATACTTTTTGGTTGCCAGGGACAGAATGTGCTACCTAAAGTGCCCTTTTGGTTGTGTGGAAGCTAGTTGCGGTGTGGCTGCTCTAATGGTGCATTTGTGTTGACTTGAAAACTTTCTTCTGGATTAGAAATGTATTAACATTATCAAAACATTTTCAGTTGATCTAGGCTTCTCTCCATCTCCTGATCTGCCTTCCAGTGGGTGAGCTTTATATTCTTTTTTTCTTTTCCAGAGCTTCTCCTATTGGTAACTGAATGCCTATAGTAGTTTGAGAATTGAGAGTCTCACTTTACACTGGTTCCTAACTTTTGTCACTTCATGACAAACAGAAAATGCTATTTGTATAGCACATTGAGATAAACTAGAGGGATTTGTGAGGGTCTATATAGGGCTTGGTGAAAAGATCTATTATATATTTTTATAATTATGATATGGAAAAATAAAATAAAAAATATTATGGAAGATATCAAATAAAAGACTTGTATAAATATTAGTTTTCATTTCAATGAAATGAAAATGTCAGTTTTCATTCCAACGCCAAAGAATGTTCAAACTACCATACAGTTGCACTCATTTCACATGCTAGCAGGATTATGCTCAAAATCCTTCAAGCTAAGCTTCAGCAGTATGTGAACTGAGAACTTCCAGATGTACAGCTAGGTTTCAGAGAGGCAGAGGAACCAGAGATCAAGTTACCAACATTCATTGGGTCATGGTGAAAGCAAGGGAGTTCAAGAAAATATCTACTTCTGCTTCATTGACTGTGCTAAAGCCTTTGATTATGTGGATCACACAAACTGTGGAGAAATCTTAAAGAGATGGGAGTAACGGACCATCTTACTTGTCTCCTGAGAAGCCTGTACACAAGTCAAAACATAACAGTTAGAACCTTACATGGAACAACTGACTGATTCAAAATTGGTAAGGGAGTACGTCAAGGATGTATATTGTCACCCTGCTTATTAACTTAAATGCAGAGTACGTCATGCAAAATGCTGGGCTGGATGAATCATAAGCTGGAATAAAAATTGCTGGGTGAAATATCTACAACCTCAAATTGGCAAATGACATAATTCTAATGGCAGAAAGTGAAGAGGAACCAAAGGGCCTCTTGAGGAGGGTGAAAGAAGATAGTGAAAAAGCTGACTTAATACTCAACCTAAAAAAAAAAAAACTAACCTAAAATCTTGGCATCCAGTTCCATCACTTCATGGCAAATAGAAGGGGAAATAGTGGAACCACGACAGATTTTATTTTCTTGGACTCCAAAATCACTTCAGTTGCATAATTAAAAGACATTTACTCCTTGAAAGGAAATCTGTGACAAACCTAGACAGTGTATTATAAAGCAGAGATGTCACTTCACTGACAAAGGTTCATATATTCAAAGCTATGGTTTTCCCAGTAGGCATGTATAGATGTAAGAGTTGGTTCATAAAGAAGGTGGAGTGCCAAGAAATGGATGCTTTAAACTGTGGTGCTGGAAAGACTCTTGAAAGTCCCTTGGACTGCAAAGAGATCCAACCAGTCAGCCCAAAGGAAATCAACCCTGATTATTCACTGGAAGAACTGATGCTGAAGCTCCAACACTTTGGTCTTCTGATGCAAAGAGCTGACTTATTGGAAAAGACCCTGATGCTGGTAAAGATTGAAGGCAGAAGGAGAAGAGGGTGACAGAGGATGAGATGGTTGGATGGCATCACTGACTCAATGAACATGAATTTGAACGAACTCTGGGAGATAGTGGAGGTCAGAAAGCCTGGTGTGTTACAGTCCATGGGATTGCAGAGTCAGACACAATTTAGCGACAGAACAACAACATGACTTATGTGTGTATGTTAATGATTGCACCAAGGATTACAATATACCTCCTTAACTTGTCACAATCTGCCTTCAGTTAATATTATTCTACTTTACATAAATGTAAGAATCATAGATAGTAAGCTTTCATTTATCTCCCTCCCATTATTTGTGTTTTTATTGTATTACATTTTTACTTATTTTTACTTCTATACCTGTTATAAACATCACAGTACATTGTTACTTTTATTTTTATACAAATGTCTTTTTTAGTTTATATATGGCAAAACCAATACAATATTGTAAAGTAATAACCTCCAATGAAAATAAATAAATTTATATTAAAAAATAAATGATCATACGTGAAATGAATTGCCAGTCTAGGTTCGATGCATGATACAGGGTGCTTGGGGCTGGTGCACTGGGATGACCCAGAGGGATGGGATGGGGAGATGGAGAAGGAGGTTGGGAGTGGGGTTCAGGTTGGGGAACATGTGTACACCCGTGATGGATTCATGTTGATGTATGGCAAAACCAATACAATATTGTAAAGTAACTAGCCTCCAATTAAAATAAATAAATTTAAATTAAGAAAAATAAAATAAATGCTTTGTCAAAGTTAAAAATAAAACCAATACAATATTGTAAAGTAAAATAAATAATAATTTAAAAAGCCACTTTATTGAGATATAAATTCACATACTATAAAATTCACCCATATTAAATACAGAGTTCATTGGTTTTTGGTGCATTACATTATTACTTAAAAAAATTGTAGTAAAACATATATAACAAAATTTGCCATTTTAACTTTTTAAATATATATTTCAGTGGCATTAATTACTTTAAAAATGTTATGCAACCACTGTCTATTTCCAAAACTATTTTGTTATCCTGAACAGAAATTCTCTGATTCTTAAGCAGTAACTCCCTATACCCTGCTTCCCACAGCCCCTGGTAACTTCTAGTCTCTCTGTTTCTATGAATTTGCCTATTATAAGTATCTTGTATAAGAGGAATTACACAGTATCTGTCCTTTTGTGTCTGGCTTATCTGGCATAGCATAATGTTTTTAAGATTCATCTATGTTGTTGTATATATGAGAATTTCATTTCTTTTTAAAGCTAAGTAATATTCCATTGTGTGTGTGTGTATATATATATATAATATTCCATTATATATATAACACATTTTATTTATCTATCCCTCTGTTGATGGATTATTTTTAAGGAAATTAAGAAACAAGAAAAATTTGCTTCTTGTAGACTTACCTTTTTTTTTTAAATTTGTGGAACTTTATGTTTGTTTATAAAGAACTGAATTTTTATCTCATTTCATCCTGAAGAACATCATTTTAGTATTTCTAAATGCGACATATATCTTCTGGAGACTAATTTTCTCAAACTGAATTTTTTCCTTCATTTTGGAAAAATGTTTTTGCAGTATATAGAATTCTAGGTTCACAGTTTTTTCTTTGAGGCTTTAAAGATGTCATTCATTGTCTTCTAGAGTCCATTGTTTCATGATAAGTCATAGTAATCTTTATTGTTTTTCTCTTATTTGTGATACATCTTTTTCTAGCTGCTTATATTTTTTCCTCTTTCTCTTTGGTTTTTCAACAGTTTTCTGTGATATGAATAGGTATCGTTTTGTTTTTATTCTGATTGAGTCTGTAGAATTTATTGGATCTCTGGGTTGATATGTTGGTTTTTTAAAAAAATCAAATTTGGAGAATTATATATTCATTATATCTTTTTTTTTTTTTTTTGGGTGTTAGTTCTAAAAGGTCTTGTAGGTCTTCATAGAACTGTTCAACTTCAGCTTCTTCAGCGTTACTGGTTGGGGCATAGACTTAGATTACCGTGATACTGAATGGTTTGTCTTGGAAAGGAACAGAGATCATTCTGTCGTTTTTGAGATTGCATCCAAGTACTGGATTTTGGACTGTTTTGTTGACTGTGATGACTGCTCCATTTCTTCTGAGGGATTCCTGCCTGCAGTAGTAGATATAATGGTCAAGTGAGTTAAATTCACCCATTCCAGTCCATTTTAGTTGGCTGATTCCTAGAATGTCGACTTTCACTCTTGCCATCTCTTGCTTGACCACTTCCAATTTGCCTTGATTCATGGACCTGACATTCCAGGTTCCTATGCAATATTGCTCTTTACAGCATTGGACCTTGCTTCTATCACCAGTCACACCCACAGCTGGGTATTATTTTGTTTTGGCTCCATCCCTTCATTCTTTCTGGAGTTATTTCTCCACTGATCTCCCGTAGCATATTGAGCACCTACTGACCTGGGGAGTTCCTCTTTCAGTATCCTATCATTTTACCTTTTCATACTGTTCATGGGGTTCTCAAGGCAAGACTACTGAAGTGGTTTGCCATTCCCTTCTCCAGTGGACCACATTCTGTCAGACCTCTCCACCATGACCCGCCCGTCTTGGGTTGTCCTGCGGGCATGGCTTAGTTTCATTGAGTTAGACAAGGCTGTGGTCCTAGTATGATTAGATTAACTAGTTTTCTGTGAGTATGGTTTCAGTGTGTCTGCTCTCTGATGCCCTCTTGTAATACCTACCATCTTACTTGGGTTTCTCTTGTCTTGGGCGTGGGGTATCTGTCCATGGCTGCTCCAGCAAAGCGCAGCCACTGCTCCTTACCTTGGATGAGGGGTATCTCCTCACCGCCGCCCTTCCTGACCATCAACGTGGGATAGCTCCTTTAGGCCCTCCTGCGCCCATGCAGCCACTGCTCCTCCTTGCCACCGCCCCTGGCCTCAGGCACGGCGTGGCTCCTCTTGGCCGCCGCCCCAGCCTCGGACATGGGGTAGCTTCTCTTGGCCATTCCTGCGCTGTCGCAGCTTGACACTCTCGGCCGCTGCCCTTGACCTTGAACGTGGGGTAACTCCCTTGACCGCCACCCTTCGGGCATGGGTTGCCCCTGGCTTCTGCCCCCTGACTTAGGACGTGGGGTAGCTCCTCTCTGCTGCGCTTAGTGCGCTGGTCTAAATTTGCACTTGATAATACCTGTTACCACAATTTCTGGGACTATGAAAACAGTTTTCTGCAGTTACACTTGCTAAAATTATCTGGTCCAAGAGGGATGTGGAAAGAAATAGACTGAGGGAAAAGTAAATTTAGAGTTGTTGTTGTTGTTTTTTAGAAGAGCCCTAAAAAGCTCTGAGGAACAGGCTTTCAGCATCCTGAAGCTCCTCGCTGCTACAAGACCTTTTAGAACTAACACCCAAAAAAGATATCCTTTTCATTATAGGGGAATGGAATGCAAAAGTAGGAAGTCAAGAAACACCTGGAGTAACAGGCAAATTTGGCCTTGGAATGTGGAATGAAGCAGGGCAAAGACTAATGCAGTTTTGCCAAGAAAATCCAATGGTCATAGCAAACACCCTCTTCCAACAACACAAGAGAAGACTCTACACATGGATATCACCAGATGGTCAACACCGAATCAGATTGATTATATTTTCTGCAGCAAAAGATGGAGAAGCTCTATATAGTCAACAAAAACAAGACCAGAAGCTGACTGTGGCTCACATCATGAACTCCTTTTTACCAAATTCAGACTTAAATTGAAGAAAGTAGGTAAAACCGCTAGACCATTCAGGTATGACCTAAATCAAATCCCTTATGATTATACAGTGGAAGTGAGAAATAGATTTAAGGGCCTAGATCTGATAGTTAGTGTGCCTGATGAACTATGGAATAAGGTTCATGACACTGTACAGGAGACAGGGATCAAGACCATCCCCATGGAAAAGAAATGCAAAAAGCAAAATGGCTGTCTGGGGAGGCCTTACAAATAGCTGTGAAAAGAAGAGAGGTGAAAAGCAAAGGAGAAAAGGAAAGATATAAGCATCTGAATGCAGAGTTCCAAAGAATAGCAAGAAGAGATAAGAAAGCCTTCTTGAGTGATCAATGCAAAGAAATAGAGGAAAAGAACAGAATGAGAAAGACTAGAGATCTCTTCAAGAAAATTAGAGATACCAAGGCAACATTTCATGCAAAGATGGGCTCGATAAAGGACAGAAATAATATGGACCTAACAGAAGCAGAAGATATTAAGAAGAGGTGGCAAGAATACACGGAAGAACTGTACAAAAATATCTTCACGACCTGGATAATCACAATGGTGTGATCACTTATCTAGAGCCAGACATCCTGGAATGTGAAGTCAAGTGGGCCTTAGAAAGCATCACTATGAACAAAGCTAGTGGAGGTGATGGAATTCCAGTTGAGCGATTTCAAATCCTAAAAGATGATGCTGTGAAAGTGCTGCACTCAATATGCCAGCAAGTTTGGAAAACTCAGCAGTGGCCACAGGACTGGAAAAGGTCGGTTTTCATTCCAAGTCCAAAGAAAGGCCACGCCAAAGAATGTTCAAACTACTGCACAACTGCACTCATCTCACATGCTAGTAAAGTAATGCTCAAAATTCTCCAAGCCAGGCTTCTGCAGTACCTGAACTGTTAACTTCCTGATGTTCAAGCAGATTTTAGAAAAGGCAGAGGAACCAGTGATCTAATTGCCAACATCTGCTGGATCATGGAAAAAGCAAGAGAGTTCCAGAAAAACATCTATTTCTGCTTTATTGACTATGCCAAAACCTTTGACTGTGTGGATCACAGTAAACTGTGGAACATTCTTCAAGAGATGGGAATACCAGACCACCTGACCTGCCTCCTGAGAAATCTATATGCAGGTCAGGAAGCAACAGTTAGAACTGGACATGGAGCAACAGACTGGTTCCAAATAGGGAAAAGGAGTACATCAAGGCTGTATATTGTCACCCTGTTTATTTAACTTATATGCATAGTACATCATGAGAAATGCTGGACTAGAAGAAACACAAGCTGGAATCAAGATTGCCAGGAGAAATATCAATCACCTCAGATATGCAGATGACACCACCCTTATGGCAGAAAGTGAAGAGAAACTAAAGAGCCTCTTGATGGAAGTGAAAGAGGAGAGTGAAAAAGTTGGCTTAAAGCTCAACATTCAGAAAATGAAGATCATGGCATGTGGTCCCATCACTTCATGGGAAATAGATGGGGAAACAGTGGAAACAGTGTCAGACTTTATTTTGGGGGCTCCAAAATCACTGCAGATGGTGACTGCAGCCATGAAATTAAAAGATGCTTACTCCTTGGAAGAAAAGTTATGACCAACCTAGATAGCATATTCAAAAGCAGAGACATTACTTTGCCAACTAAGGTCCATCTAGTCAAGGCTATGGTTTTTCCAGTAGTCATGTATGGATGTGAGAGTTGGACTGTGAAGAAGGCTGAGTGCTGAAGAATTGATGCTTTTGAACTGTGGTGTTGGAGAAGACTCTTGAGAGTCCCTTGGACTGCAAGGAGATCCAACCAGTCCATTCTGAAGGAGATCAGCCCTGGGATTTCTTTGGAAGGAATGATGGTGAAGCTGAAACTCCAGTACTTTGGCCACCTCATGTGAAGAGTTGACTCATTGGAAAAGACTCTGATGGTGGGAGGGATTGGGGGCAGGAGGAGAAGGGGACGACAGAGGATGAGATGGCTGGATGGCATCACTGACTCGATGGATGTGAGCCTGGGTGAACTCTGGGAGTTGGTAATGGACAGGGAGGCCTGGCTTGCTACGATTCATGGGGTTGCAAAGAGTCGGACAAGACTGAGCTACTGACCTGAATTGAACATATTATATCATTGTATTCGTCAAATATATTTCATTATATCATACCATTTTCTTTCCTTTCTTTTCATGACTCTAATAGCCCACCAGACTCCCTGTCCCTGGGATTCTCCAAGCAAGAACACTGGAGTGAGTTGCCATTTCCTTCTCCAATGCATAAAAGTGAAAAGTGAAAGTGAAGTCGCCTAGTCGTTTCCAACCTTTAGCGACTCCATGGACTGTAGCCTACCAGACTCCTCCGTCCATGGGATTTCCCATGCAAGAGTACTGGAGTGAGGTGCCATTGTCTTCTCATATTATATCATTGTATTCCTCAAATATATTTCATTATATCACCCCGTTTTCTTTCCTCTCTTTCCATGACTCTAATAGCAAGTATATTGGACTACTTGGTATGGTCATTGAGGCTCCATTGATATTTTTCAGCTTTCCTTTCCTTGTTTCAATTTGTAGTTTCTATGGCCTCATTTTCAAGTTCATCAATCTTTCCTTCTGTAGTGACCATTATGCTAAAAATTCATGCAGTGAATTATTCATTTTGAATACTATATTTTCCAGTTCTTGACTTTACATTGTTTTATCCAATAGTTTCTAGGTATCTACTGAAATCATTCACAAATTCACTTGTCATGTCAGTCTTTACCTTTAAATTCTTTTTTTTAACCTTTAAATACTTGAACTTATTTGTGGTGGGTGTGTTAAAGTCCTTGTTGGCTAATTTTCGTATCTGTGTTATCCCTGGGTCTATTTCTGTTGCCTCAGCCCCATGCACTCATGGTGAGGACACATCTGTGACACATACCTTTCAAAATCATGAGCAGGAATCAAAGCACAAATAAACTTTCCTGGGATCTTCAGAATTTAAGTTAGATTTCATAATGCTCTGATCCCCTCTGATGCTCATGTCTAACTTTCTAGTCCTCTTTAACCCCTTTTCCAAACTTTCCTCCTTTGACTCAACTCAAAGTTTTTTTTCCAGTCTGGAATGAAAGACCTTAGTTTCAAATTTGTGGCACCCAGGGATATGTGGATGTACACTTAGAGGACAATAAGGATTCTTTTTTCATTAAAAGGAATCTGTGTTTTACATAAAATGAAGAACTCACACAGTTTTTACTTTATATTCTATAATAAGACAGGGGTTATCAAACTATAGATCATAATCTAAATCTGACCTATGGCTTGTTTTTGCATGGACCACCAGCTAAGAATGGATTTTACATTTTTAAATATTGTAAAAAGAAGAAGAAAAAGAATACGCAGCTGAGCTTTTGTGTGGTTCTTGCTGCTGCTACTACTGAGTCTCTTCAGTCATGTCCGACTCTGTGCAACCCCATAGATGGGAGCCCACCAGGCTCCTCCATCCCTGGGATTCTCCAGTCAAGAGCACTGGAGTGGGTTGCCATTTCCTTCTCCATGTGTGGTTCTTAAATCTAAAATATTTACTATCTGGCTTTTTAGAGAAAAGTTTGTCAAGCTCTGCGTAAAAGGCTGGAGGGGATAAGGAAGCCTCTCTCAAGTGGAACTGTGATTCCAAGTGTTTATTTTACCTTTTCTTGGGCTGAAAGAAGGTGAGGTGGTACCACAGCCTGTCTTTATCTTTGCAGAGCCTTCAGTTATACCCTGATGCAAAGGGTGATTGTTTGGGCCTGTGGTAACATATCCCTTACTCTGCTGACATGAGCATGGAGACATGGACATCCTCACACGGGCCAGATGCAGCTGAAGGCCCAGTGTAAGTCCTGAGAACATCCTTCCAGCTGATAAAGGTAGCTCAGAGTGGAGACATCTCTGAGCAGAACACAGCTGTCTTCAGGCAGAGCTCTTCTCTCTCTTTTGCTATTTGCATGCTGTGAGGACTTATGTTAGTGGGGAAAGAGAATGTGAATATCATTTCTGTTGGGTGGTACTGTGAATCCTCTCCAGGCCTTTCGGAGGCCCCTGTGGGATGGTAGCATGCTTTATGTTAGGTGCTGGTTGTGAACAGTGCCATTTATCATCTCTGTGACTTTTAGACTGTCTGTCAGCTTTCTTAGAGCAATAAGTAAGTGACTATGGGTCTCCAGAGATTGGAAGTCTTCTCTTTTTGTGTAACGGCCTGGTGAAAAGGGGCTGAAATATAGCTTTCCTCCATAATTTCTTTATCATCCTCCTGTTCCATACTTAAGTGCTATTATCAAGAAGTCATTCTTCTCAGAAATAATTTGAAAGAAAGTTCCTTACAAAGGCATCAAGTAAAGGGGACAACTTTTGTAGGATCAAATGGGAAAGTGATTGAATTCCAGGTTATTTCTCCATTCTGTCTGTAGAAACTGGGGCATATAGATGGCAGAGCAAATAGGAAACTGTGGGTAAACATGCTGAAATGTACAGTGGGTAATGGATATTGAGGGATGATCTTGTCATGCATGCTAAACAGATACTTTTATGAGTTTAAATTTAATTAGCATTTGGAAATTAACAAGGCTAGAAGGAAGGGCAATGGATTTTAAGTGTTGGCGATGGATAGGTACTGTTTGGAGTGTACAGATAAATGAAGATTTAATTTGTAATACGTAATGAGCCAGGTGCCTATAAAATAACTTGTTTATCAAGTGGTTATCACAGAATAAAACAATGGAAACATTTGAGGCTAGAGAATGACTATTATTACAGTTTTTGGTTAAAATCAGTTTTATAGATGGACATTCATTTGTATTGTTCAAATTGGGTAATGTAAATATTTCACTGTCTCTGTTTCTTCTTCAAGGAATGGGGCATGAAGATAACTTCTAGTCTTACGTCTTTTGTTCATTTACCTTCTTAAGTAGTGTGTGTGTTGGGCTTCCCTGGTAGCTCAGCTGGTAAAGAATATGCCTGCAATGCAGGCGACCTGGGTTCGATCCCTGGGTTGGGAAGATCCCCTGGAGGAGGGCATGGCAACCCACTCCAGGATTCTTGCCTAGAGAATCCCATGGACAGAGGAGCCCTGTGGGCTATAGTCGCAGAGTCAGACACAGCTGAGCACAGCACAGTGTGTGTGTTGCGTCTGGATATACTCCTGGAGGAGAGGGAAATGGAGTTCTGTACCATTTCTTCTAGAATCTTTTAATGTTTAGAACATTTGTTCTTTGATTATCTTTTGGTGGAGAGCCTGAGAAATGAGGAGCATATAGATTCTCCATCATTGCAGGAGACGAGAAGGCAGTGCTATTTCTTGAGGATTTAGTTAAGAGTTAAGTAGCTCAAGAGTTATATGGGATACCCATGCAGACAGTGGCTCACACAAAGTGGGTGCAGGCTGTGACATGGCCCTATAGAATGGAACTCACTTCAAAGTTCAAGTACCAGCCTTGCAACGAACTGCTTCTCTCTCTCTCTCTCTCTCTCTCTCTCACTTTCTTTCAAAGTCATGTCCTGTGATCTGGGGAGGAGTCATTTTGGCCAGAAGTGGAGGATCAGGCTGCAGTGTTTTTAATTTATGCTAGGAATGAATTTGTGTTTCTGTTTTTCACTTTCTCTTCTTTCTTTCCAAGGAAATGTATTTTAGTATGTGTATCTTGGAGCGTGTGGGCAGTCCACACATTCTAAGGAAACCCAGGAACTCCCCAGGTCTTCAGGCTTGGGGAAAGGGACATAGAAGGCCATCTTGTATAGCCATTCTCAGACCTGACTCTGCAACTAGGCCCCCTCTCTAGGGCCTGAAAATTCAGTTCCTAGGCCCCATCTCTGGAAATTCTGACTTAGTCATTCTGAGGACCTAGTAGTTTATGGTTAAAGAAAGCACCTTGGTGGGTTTCACTGGGCAACTGGGTCTGGGAACTTTGGAACCAGCTCCTCTCCAGCCTGTGAGTGGGAGCACACTTCAAACCTCCCAGTATGTGGAGACTATAAATGTCAGATGACACATACAGTCGTAAATTTTGGCATCAGAACACTTTGCCATCTTCAGGCCTTGTTGTCTCTTTGATCTTTTTAAAGCACAAACTCTTGCCTCCCTCTGCTTCCTGCCCCTAGGAGCCTTCCACATGACCCAGGTATTAGGGCTGGGAGTCGCCGGGAGACCCAGTCTCTGTAAGCGTGTTCCTGTAGCTTAGGAGAGGGAGTATGAATAATCTAGACCAGGCTTTGCACAGGCAGCACCTTGTGAGCTTGCTGCACAGGGCCCTCCTATGCCCTGGGGAATCCAGAACTTTCTTGCCAGCAGGAGGTGATGAGGTCAGTGCACTGAAGGTTCCACCCTAGAAAAGGCGAAGCAGGAAGGTGACTGGAAAATGCTGGTTTACAATAAAATGTGTTGGACCATCACAGAACCCCAGAGAGAAATAAATTTAGTAACTTTGTTTTTATCATTGTTCCTAAATTTCCATAGTGGTGAATTAGGGACTAGTTTCCAAGGTGGGGATCCTTTGCAGCTTTTGTGTATTTTGGAAGTGGGATCTCTGGGGGCTCAGGGCGCACTTGAGGGCAGGGCAGGGAGGAGAAGTCACTACCACTCAGGAGCACCCAGAATAAGAGCTGGAAGATTTATGACGTGAATATGTGTGGTTAAAACCAGGGTGGGGAAGCAGTCCAACTCTTCACTGACAACCGTTTGTTTTGAGATAAATTTAAACAGGGCTGTTAAGAGAGTTTGACGTTTGTGCAAGTGCCTTTCATGAACAATAGTTTCCAACCATTTAATAATGACCTTGGCACTTTGAGCAGAACAGCACAATTCTCAGTCTGTCCCCAGCTTTGCAAAGAACACTTCCTGTTCTCCTTAATCGCTTCTCCCCATCTGGGAAGCACCAGGCTCTCTGGAAGACACCTGTTTTCGCGCCTGTTGTTTTCAAAGCTTGGATCCCTGGCTGGTCCTGAGTAGTTGTGAGTGAGGCAATGGGGGCCGGAAGGTCACGCTGCCTGTCCTGTGAAGCAGAAAATCACGAAGTCTAGGTGAAAGATCCCCATAATCTCAGGGCCTGCTTGTGAATTCCCAAGTGAGGTTATACATGGTTCATAGAATTTTTTTCTTAGTAAAGGTGACTTCTGTTCATTTTGAAGAAGAATTCACGGAGGAGAAAAGAAAATCTTGAAGAAGAAAATAAGAATTAGAAGAAAAAGAAACATATACAAAGTTGCAGGAGGAAAAAAAAATCTTGTTTAGTTTTTATGTGCTTAGGAGCACCTATATTATAGAAGATTATCCTGTATATCCATGAATAGATTGCTTGGTCCTTGGTAAAGACAATGATTTTTTTTTTTTTTTTGAACAGTAAGTCTTTTTTTTTTCTTTAGCATATAGTTCACTGGCTTTTTTTTTCCTTAATTTATTTTTAATTGGAGGATAATTGCTTTACAATGTCATGTTGGTTTTTGCCGTACTTAACAATTACACAAGGCATAATTACACAAGGACATAACCGTGTTTTTAGTAAAGTAAAGTAAAAAAGAGTAAAAAGAGTCTTAATTACGTAGACATGTTTTTAGTAAAGGTTCCCATGTTCGTGGGCTTAGAACCCAACATTATAAAGGCTGAGCTTGAGGATAGGGTGGTATAGTGTAAATTTTTTGACTTTTTCTCAGTCCTTGTGCAACAGCAGGGGTTACTGAAGGAACAGCCTCAGGCAACTTTCAGCAGGGGCTTACTGGCTTTAGCAATCTTTCCTGGCAGCATAATGTACTTCCCAGCATTGGCAATTCCCACTGGGACAACTTCCCACAAGAGTCTGAGCGGCTTGTACCTCCCATTCCTCTATGAAGCCACTACAGACTTGGACACTGCAAATATCATTGTGATTTAGGCTTGCAGGGTAGCAGAGAGATTGTGCAAGAAGTATCAAGACAGTGTAAAACTCAACCCCTGCCCTCAAGTACTGTACTGTCCACATGAGAATTCACCCATGGAAAAGGCTTAAGAATGTTTATTCAAGTATGTTGGAATTGATAAATTTTGAAACAAACACCAGCTGAGTCCAGGAGTGATTAGAGTGTCATAGGGCTAATCAACAGAGATATTTTAAAAAGAGTGCTTAAAATTCAAAACCAAGTAATAGAATAATGATAATACTAATAATGAGCAGGTGACAACATAATAAAATACTGTGATATTTTTCCAACACTCAAAGCTCATTTAGAAGTTGACCCCATTTGTTAGAGTACTTGTGAGACACTCATTATCCTCATGTTGTGGGCAAGGAAGTGGAGGCTCAGAAGAACTGAGCCTTTGTTTCTAGCATGTTCCACGCAGAATACAGAACTCTGATTGCAAGATGAAGCCTTGACCCATCACAGGAGTCCAGGAGTTCACGTCTCCCTCTGGCCTTCTTCAAGCTCCTTCTGAAGATAAGCTATTACATTAATTATGTCACCGTGTTAGTGTTTTTTTTGGAGGGAGAAGTGGTAAAAGTAATTTTTGTTGTTCAGTCACTAAGTTGTGTGTGACTCTTTTGTGACCCAGATTCCTCTGTCTGTGGGATTTTTCCAGACAAGAATACTGGAGTGAGCTGCCATTTCCTTCTCCAGGGGATCTTCCCCACTCAGGGATCAAATCTGTGTCTCCTACATTAGCAGGCAGATTCTTTACCATTGAGCCACCAGGGAAGCCTGTAATTTTTGGAGAGTTATAAAACAATAAGTTTGAAGTCATTTCATTTTTGCATATATACATAAAAAATGATATATGCCAATTTATTAGTAGTGGTTATTTCTGATATGTATAATTATAGGTTATCTTCACATTTTTTATCCTCTTGTAAATTATATGAATGAGTATGTGTTGTTTTGTATTAAAGAAAAAAACCCCTAAAATAGTAAATCAAAAGAAAAGATTCCAGGGTTTAAAAAAAAATTTCTAGTTTACTTTTAGGATGTTCTACCTGTTTTATTTTCATGAAATAAAATATTTTACTAAATACTAGAAAAGTCACTTTATAATAATCAGTTTAATTTGTAACTTTTGTATATATGCATCTTGTATATATTATTATGCTTTCTTTAATCAAGTCCTTTCTGTTAGATATCTACTTTTTCAACTAATCGTTATTGTAAGAAAAGCTAGAGCAAACACAATTGGCTAAAATGAATTAAAATCAAGTAGAAACATCCTGCCGCTGCCTCCCAATATTGAAAAAATAGTAAAAATTCCTTTCTGAAAAATTTTATTCATTTCCAACCCAGTTATTTTTTTAACAAGATTATGATCTTAACAAAGGAATGGGGAGAAAATAACCTATGTCAACTACTGCAGCCACTCACAAGGGAGTCTTTATTGTATTTTTTGTTTTTGTATTTTAGTAGGTTTTAAAATCAGGAATGAATTATAGTTATAATAGGAGAGACAGTTCATTTTAGACTGATATTCTTATTTAATGTAAGGGTGATCAAGCACAATAGTACATGATTTTATAGAATCTTTAAATAGCATAGGTAAAGAAACATTTATGTATATAGGGGCATGCATTCACGCTCAGTCACTTCAGTCATGTCTGACTCTTTGCGACTCTATGAACTGTAGCCTGCTGGGCTCCTCTGTCCATGGAATTTCCTAGGCAAGAATACTGGAGTGGGTTGCCATTTCCTTCTTCAGGGGATCTTCCTGACCCAGGGATCGAATCCATGTCTCTTATGTCTCCTGCATTGGCAGGTGGGTTCTTTACCACTACCATGTAGGGGGTAGGGTGGGATAATAACTTACTGTTTATCTGCCTGAATATCCCTGGAAAGGGTTGCAGCGTTTCTTGCTGAGTGCTCTTGTAGAACAATCGAACAGTTGCATTCTCATCGTAAAGATTATGAGAATCAAATGTCCAAGGATAGTGACATTTTTTATTCAGAAAATATTATTTCCAGCACCTTGCTAAGGAAGTGGGGATGGGGAGGGCTTCAGAGATGAATAAAAAACCACCTCATATTGCCACCTCTCACAAGATATAGCATCTCCTAGATATCCTCTAGGTTCCTGCAGAGCTTTAGAAATTCCTCTATACAGCACTTAACTGCAATGATTTGTTCAGGGTTTCATCTCATCTCGTGGATGGTGAAGTTCCCCTAAGGGAGTCCCTAGAAAATGTTTCTTGTTTATTAAGAATGAATGGATAAATGAATGAATGAGCTATGTCATAAAGAGTGGAATGACTCTGTTGTATAATGAGTGCAGAACAAGGAAGGGAAAGGTCAAAGGTAATGGTTTCATGGAGACGAAATGATGGCTCTATGATTCTATGAGATGTTTGCTACATTTGTCCTGGACTTAGCTTCCACCCCTGAGATAACCACCCTGCTTGTCCCGTGTTCTCAGCAGGAAGGCTGCATCTAAGATTTGGTGGAAATCTTCAGTGCAAGTCCTACACAGAGGTTGGAATCATTTTTAAAGAGACGATATCCTGAAAAGTTGAAAATGTAATGAATAGGTAACTGGGAAAGTTGAGTTGGTGACAGACAAGCTGCTAGATCTCTATCTCCTGATCTAATATTAAAATACAAGTCTTCATTAACCCTATTCCTCCAAGACTTGACTCCTTCCCCCTTTTCTTCAGGAAAACAAACTGGCATTTCTTGTTTCTTTCACAAAACAAATGCAAAAATTGTTAAGGAACCAAAATGGACCATTTATATCATAGACTCTGGTCACAGAGTTGGGAGCTGTGCCTTGATGCCTGTCCCCTCCTTTTTCTATGATAGTAGAAATCTAGATTTTTGGCTTGGAACATGGACTATCACCACCCCCTCCCCAAGACTATACCTCTTAGCTTTACTTACAGCTATGGAACTCATATTAGTTGAGTTCTTGGAACATGGACTATCACCACCCCCCTCCCCAAGACTACACCTCTTAGCTTTACTTACAGCTATGGAACTCATATTAGTTGAGTTCTGGTTGGTGGATGTTAGAAGAAGTGGTGAGTACAGTTTAAGGGACTGCATGCTTATCTTCCTGGTGGCAGCCTTTTGGGCTGTGAAGTCACCTTGGGAATGGGAGCCACCTGCAGTGGAAAAGCAAGAGAAGAGAAACCTGAATGTGAAGTAGCCTTGAATGTGAAGGAGGTTTCTGAATGTGAAGAAGTCCTATTCCAGCCCCTGACTAACCAACCTCTATACCTTTTGAAAGAGAGAGAAACTAATTTAAGCTATAGTTGTTTTGGATTATTCTGTTATAGCAGAACCGAATTCTGACTAATACAGCAACTGTGAGCTGAGGGTCTTATTTTGCTGATTTACTTCAACTCTGTCTCTGAGGACTTAGCAAATGTATTTCCTGAGGCCAGCACTTTTCCTGGGAGCTCAGCTGATAATGTAGTGAGAACTGGAGGCCAGAGCTCTGACCAGAAGTGTGTGACTCAGATTATAGGGAGGTCTTGGTCAGGGAGGAACATAGCAAGCATGGGCTTGGGGTCAGAAAGACTTGAGTTAAAACCCTGAATCTATCATTTACTATTTGTGGGATCTGAACTTTAGTTTCTGTGGTTGTCAGGATTAATCAGATATACTGGGAATAAATAAGTAACTGATACTTAATAGGCTCTAAAAAATGTAACTATTATTATTAAAATACATTAAGTATTAATAGGACTTTACATATACAAGGCTTGTAAAGCTCTTTTATAATTAATGGCGAGGCATTGATTCATGCTATCTAAATGAACTCTCATAGGTAGAAGTATAAGAGCTGTAAACAAAATCTCCTAGTGGAAAAATTTTAGATATATGATCTTTTTGCTCAACATTAGGTATAAAGGGATGACTTTTCCTGTGTATGAGAACAAAACCAAATATCATTGAATAAGACTTTGAATAACTGCTTTGGGTCTGGATTCCTAGTCTCAGAAAACAGAATCACAAAGGCTAATTTTAGTAGAAAGGAACTTGTTACAGCAGTGGCTTCTGGGAAGACTAGAGAACTGAGGTTGGAAGATAACCAGCCAGGAGGAGCATAGTCTGGAGAAGCTCCAGCCACAGCAGGTGAGGGGCCTTGTGAAGACCCGCTGGAGCTCCTGCCCACTGCTTGGCACCTGTGAACTGGGGAGGGGACAGTGGAACCTCAGCCATAGCCACCACAGAACAGAGCCTCGGCAGACACAAGGGCCTGTCTTCTTGGATCACCAACACCCATATGGCTCCCTTAGGATGCTTGGGAGAGCCTACATCACACATAACATGCTAGGTGCATGGGAGGGAAATGTAACTTTGAGGCTTTTTAGACCATAGGCCTGGATGGTTTTATAGCCTGTGCTGCCCCAGAAAGCAGGGCCTAGATGAGGGCTTGGATGTGGGAAGTTTATTTTGGGAAGGGATCATGGGGAATAGAAATGGGGGATTTAGAAGAGATTTAGTTCAGAGATGATGACATAAATTGATTTATTTATTTATTTTTCAAGTAAAATAGTTAAGCAAAGTAATACATGTTCCCAAGCTGTTCACCCAAAAATAACCGGGGATAACATCTGGTGAACATCATTCCAGGCTTCTGTTTGTGCCGGTAAAACGATGGGTGGATAGGCATATTTTTGCTTGAATGCATCACATTTATTTTTCCCTTTGAACTTAACATTGTTTCATTCTTTTTGGGGGGCTATAATTGCTTTACAACACTGAGTTGGTTTCTGCTGTACAGTGAAGTGAATCAGCTATGTGTATACATACATTCCTTCCCTCTCGGACTTCCACCCCTATAAGTCACCACAGAGCATCGAGTGAGCTCCCTGTGCTATACTGCAGGCTCCCACTAGTTACCTATCTTACACATGCTAGTGTATTTAGATGCCATAAATTCAAACCGACAAGTTCAGCTCTTCTCATTATCAATAAAAATACAGACTCACAAGCTGTATACAATTCAGTATGGAAATAAATTCACAGGAGTGGTGAGGATTCACTGTAAAAGTCTTATGTGCTACAGGTTAGAGATAAAACTGATGCAGTTAGGGGGCAGTTGGAGTATGTTATGAGAGACTATAGGACCAGAGAAAGAACCAGTGACTGTGAGATGAGAAGTGAAAGAATGCGGCACATGATATCTAACTGATAGGGCTTGATGGCCAATGGCTTATAGAAAGGGAGGACAGTTTAAGATGGTAGCCTTGGTGATTGGGAGATTGGTACTGTCCTCCACTGAGATCAAGAATCCTGGAGAAGGGATAGGTTTGGGCTGGGGATGGAGGGGTGGTAGTTCATTTTGCATATGCCGAGCTGGGGTGGGGGGCTGTGGCAGTGTATATGGTATGTGGGTCTGGAGTCAGGAGAGAGGGTGTGGCTGGGGTTATATAACCCCAGAGAGGGTGTGGCTGGGGATTAATAACCTTAAGCGTTTAGGGGAAGGTAAGGGAAAAGGAACTTGCAGAGGAGACGAAGAAGCCCCACATACTCCTGTCAGATCAGACAGGTTTGTTGTTTTCTCCTGTGTTTCTTGTAATAAGTCTTAGACATGCAACCCCCCTTCCTCTCCTGGGTGCTGGCATGGCCAATTCTGACTCCCCAGAGGTTCTGTCCCCAGAGGGAGGTGGTATCCCTAGCTTCTTCTAATTCCTCTTCAGATCCCTGAAGACAACCAACTAGCTCCTATTAGTTACCTATTTATTTTTGAAATATCTTTTACTCCTTATCACTACTGCTTAATATAATAGGAATAATACAATTTACAAACCCATAAGATTTAGAGAATCTTAAAAATTCATACGGTTTTGATTCCCAACCTGTGTTCCTGACTCCCTTGCTGAGATAGTAACTGGAATTCCCTTTGATCCCTACTTGCTGCTTTCATCCCTGAAAAATGAGAATATTGACCTTTCTCTCTCCTTCTGAGTCACTCTTCTCTGGGAAGGACTCCATCATGACCTGCTTTCTGGCAAAGGCTCAGGATGCAAGCTGGACAGAAAGATATGTGTGTTTCTTATTCCCA
Source organism: Nanger dama (assembly GCA_917880005.1). Classification (NCBI taxonomy): domain Eukaryota; kingdom Metazoa; phylum Chordata; class Mammalia; order Artiodactyla; family Bovidae; genus Nanger; species Nanger dama. The sequence goes on from CAKJTW010000038.1 coordinate 12,808,970, forward strand.
CCTGGGCAATTTTAGGTTCAGGAACCTCCAGATCATTTATATCCTCTTGGCTTCTGTAGGAATAGGACTCTCTGAGTGGTGTTGCCCAAGACAAAAATCAAAGGGCCTTCAGGAAAAGAGGTAACTGTCAGCTGTTCAAGTGCTATGTGGGGGTTGATGAAGGTGAAGACTGGAAAGAGGCCATTAAAACTGGCAGCCATGCGGTAACTGGGGATTTCTATAGAGTGATGGGGTTAGACATCTGATCCAGCAGGTACATTTAGGTATGTTCATACTTGTTAGAATAAACTAAATCTTTGAAAAGCAGTCTGTGCCCAAGATCCCATTGATGATAAACCTTTAGTAATAAAATATCTCAGGAATTCCATGGTGGTCCAGTGGTTAGGACTCAACGCTTTCATTGCTAAGGGCCTGTGTTTGATCCCTGGTCAGGGAACAGAGATTCCGAAAGCCATGTCATGTGGGATAGCCAAAACAAAACAAGCTAAAAAACACCCTCAATGTCTACGAGCAAAAAGCATTGTGTATGTGTGTCATGTGTGTGTAAGAACAGGAACAGATCCAAGCTAGATCACCATTCTGTAATCACCAGGGGCAAAAGAGAATCTGTGAGATCTCAGAGGAAATATTTAGATAGTGTCTGGGGCACAAAAATGTGTGTAGTGAAATGGTGATATTACTTGTGCTGGCATATTTGGAAGCAAAGGGCTTTACTTCTTTAGCAAGTGATTGCTGTATGTGTGATGAAGTCCCTCTTTACCACTGTAAGTTTCAGTTTTTATAAGGATATCATCATTGTGCAAATCGCCTGCTGAACAAATCATAATGTATACCAAATTTCACCTAAATCTACCTTCCAAATCTCTGACAAGCGGTCATTGGTATTTTATGTATCTCACTGAATGAACATTGTAGGCTTTTTTTTTTTTAAAGAAAAATTTTGATTTGTTCAAATGTTCAAAAAAAAGTGGAAAAGCCCTTTAAATAAATAGTTTAAAAGCAGTTGGATATTTACTGGAGAAACTTTGAGCAGTTCAATGAAAATCATCTTAATTTGAAAGGCAAGGAGATGTGCTGGGAGGTGAGGAGGAACGAGACACAGAGGGAGAATTAGAATTCCTAGGGACACTCAGACTGTGTGCCTGCCCTGATGTCTAGGGAGGCTCTCTCTTTGCATCTTTCCAATGATGGCGTTCTCTCCATTATTCCAGGTGAAATCATTCTAAATACTACCCTCTCTTCCTGCCTCCTGTCCTTCATTTAGACTCTTCCCTGTGGAGGAATAAGAAATCAAGGGGAAGAAAATGGTCAGGTCTGGAAGCTTAGGAGAAGGCCAGTAAAACCTCAAAGAATTAAACATGGTGCCTTAAAGCAGATGTTAGAGTAGGAAATACTTAGGGTAAAGGAGAAGCATTAAGAGACAATTATTACCTTCTCTCCATAAGTTGTAAATGACTGTTTATGGGATTTCGCACTACTCTGAAGCCCTAATCTGCAGAGCAAGCTGAGCCTGACAGAAGAGGCAGAATATGTATAGATCTGAGTCTTTGATACCCAAAATGTAAGTTTGTAAATAGTCGTCAAAAGAGAAAGTTGTAAGATTAGTAATTGACTTTGATTTCCTTTTCTATCCTCTCTCCTTTCCTTCCTTCCATCTTTCCCTTCTTGTGTGTGTGCGTGTGTATATTAGTTGATAGTTGTGTCGGACTCTGTGAACCCACAGTCCGTCAGGCTCCTCTATCTATGGAATCCTCCAGGCAAGAATACTGGAGAAGGTGGCCATTCCCTTCTCCAGAGAATCTTCCTGACCCAGGGGTTGAATCTGGGTCCTCCAGTGTTGCGGGCAGATTCTTTACCATCTGAGCCACCAGGGAAGCCCTTTCCCTTCTCTCATTAGGTGTTCATTGCACTTTTACTGGATGTCAGGCCTTCTTCTCGGCACTGAGAGTATAGAGCTGGTTGTGTTTGAGGCCCCACAATTACCCCCACAGCCTGCTATTAATTGTATCAGCATAGAGAGAAGCAGATTGTTATAGTGACTCAGAGGAGGGTCATCTAATTCAGAAATGAATGATGCAAGGCATGACTCAAGGTGGGATCTGGGTTATGAGTAGTTGTAGGAGTGATGAAGAGTAGGTAATGTGATATTTAGGAGGTAGAAATGGATAAGGGGGATAAAAGATAAGAAAGAGTTTGGGATGGTTCCCAGGTTCCTGGTTTGTACCTCTGGATAGATGAACACAATGGGAGAAATAGTTTGAAGAGAAAAAATATTTAATTTAGTGTCATGGATACTGAGTTCAGGACATAATGATGTTTCAGTGCCTGTTAAATATTTTATATTGTAGTCTGAATACAGTCTAGTACAGGTGAATGTCTAATCTAAATATGTTTCTGGGAGCTTCCCTGGTGGTCTGGGGGTTAAGAATCTGCCTTGCAATTTAATGCACAATGGTTCAATCCCTGATCTGGGAGGATCCCACATGCCAAGGAGTGCCACAACTAAGCCTCAGCGCCACAACTACTGAGCCCACATACCTAGAGTCTGTGCTCTATAATTAGGGAAGCCACCACAATGAGAAGCCAGTGCATCTCAACTAGGGAGTAGCTAACATGCAGCAAGGAAATAAATAAGAAAAAAGATGTCTTTGGACATATACTATAAAATTTATTATTATGAAAAAATTATTTGGAGACAGAATAAGTCTCTCTGTCCTCTTTATCCTTTTATCCCTTCCAATCCTCAGCCAGATGCAGAGAGAATCTTAAAGCATGATAAAGCATCAAACTGTGCTATGAGAGGTGGTCATTATTAGAGATAGGTTTGTGGGAGCTCTTGGAAGACTCTGAAAACCCAGAGCTGCTCCTATGAAAGGTTATAGGGAGGTGCCCACTTTGGAGAGAGGCAGCAACAGTTCAGGCCATGTAGAAGTGATGCTAGCAGAGTGGAGTTGGGACCCTGACAGAGGACAGAGGAGTAGAGGACTGGAGATCAGGCAAAAAAATACGTCCTCTGTGTTCAGAGAAAAACATCTAAGATAGACCTGCCTACCAGCTGGAAGGCAAGCTGAAGAGAAAAGAGATGCATTGTCTTCTAGCCTCCGTGATCAACTAGTAGATGGCCTTATTTCTGGTATTGAGTTAGTCTTTTTATCTAACCAGATGTTTTGGAGCTTAAGGCAAGATAATTCTAATAATACTAAGAGTCATTTATTAGTGCATTTCCAAGCACTATCCTAATTGTTTTATATGCATTATCACATTTGATCCTCACAGTAACTTTATGGCAAAAGTGGTGTTACTCCCATTTTACAGATGAGGAACCTGAGGCTTAGAGAGTAGTTTGGAGGAAGGAAAATGACCAGGGAGTGATGGAACTAGGAATTTAAATGCATAGTTCACATCTTTAACCACAATGCTCTACTGGAGGTCCTCATGATAGAGGCTGCCCAGGGAGAGCAGATGAAGGAACTAGAGCAGAAGTTTGAACAAAGGGGCTTGGAAAAATGGTGGTCTTCAAAAGGTGAGTGGGAAAATAGAGTCCCCAGAGGAGACTGAGGTGTGGCCACAGAAGGGAAAGAAAAGTCAGAAAGGAGAATTGTCATGGCACCCAAAAGAATGGAATTTTTATTAAGGAGGGAAAAGTTGATATCCAATATTGCAGATAGGTCAAGCAAGGTAAACACAGAAATGTATCCATTGAAGCTGACAATCTGATGGTCATTGGCAGTGGTGATCTTAGCCAAAGCCAGGTTGGGGCAGGTAAGGAGAGATTGCAAAGAGAGCAGATAGAACCAGAAAGAGCTGATGACTCCTTGTGGAGTCTGGCTATGAAGTGGAGGAAGGAAAGGACAGGGAAATGTGAAGTGAGTCTTTACTGTTTTTTAGAATGAAGATGAAGAGACTTGTGATTTGATTGTTTACAGGCTGATTGAGTAAATCCAAATCGGGAAAGGCTGTATATTGTCACTCTGGTTATTTAACTTATATGCAGAGTACATCATGCGAAATGCTGGGCTAGGTGAAGCACAAGCTGGAATTGAGATTGCTAGGAGAAATATCAATAACCTCAGATATGCAGATGACAACACCCTTATGGCAGAAAGCGAAGAACTAGAGAGCCTCTTGAAGAAAGTGAAAGAGGAGAGTGAAAAAGTTGGCTTAAAGCTCAACTTTCAGAAAACGAAGATCATGGCATCTGGTCCCATCACTTCATGGTAAATAGATGGAGAAACAGTGGAAACAGTGAGAGACCTTATTTTCTTGGCCTCCAAAATCACTGTGGATGGTGACTGCAGTCATGAAATTAAAAGACAGTTGCTCCTTAGAAGAAAAGCTATGACCAACCTAGACAGCATATTAAAAAGCAGAAACTTTACTTTGCCAATAGGTCTGTCTAGTCAAAGCTATGGTTTTCCAGTAGTCATGTATGGATGTGAGAGTTGGACTATAAAGAAAACTGAGCACCAAAGAATTGATGTTTTTGAACTGTGGTGTTGGAGAAGACTCTTGAGAGTTCCTTGGACTGCAAGGAGATCCAACCAGTCCATCCTAAAGGAGATCAGTCCTGAATATTCATTGGAAGGACTGATGCTGAAGCTGAAACTCCAATACTTTGGCCATCTGATGTGAAGAACTGACTCACTGGAAAAGACCCTGATGCTGGGAAAGATATAAGGCAGGAGGGGAAGGGGACAACAGAGGGTGAGATGGTTGGGTGATATCACTGATGCTATAGACATGAGTTTACGTAGGCTCCGGGAGTTGGTGATGGACAGGGAAGCCTGGCGTGCTGCAGTCCCTGGGGTTGCAAAGAGTTGGACACAACTGAGAGACTGAACTGAACTGAGTAAAGAAGAGATTGATGGCTTAGGATAGAGAAAGAATGATGGGAGTAGAAGGAGAGAGAGAGAGAGAGAAGAGCTCAGTAACACAGATTGTAAGTCCCAGAGCACAGAAGGATTAGCTTCCAATAAAGACAGGATTCCTCCATCACTGAAACAGAAGGATGAAGGCAAGTTCTCAGATGGTTGAGGAGGAATGTGAGGCTTCATTCTTTCTGGTGTCTTCTAGTTGCTCTGTAGAAAAGGAGGTAAGGCCATCTGTTAAAAGTGAGAGTATATGAGGTGGGGTTGGAGTAGGTTGAAGAAAAGGTGAAAATTTGTTAGATAAAGATGGAGATCATGGGTTTTAGTAGCAGCTCAGATGTGGGACTCATCTCTTGTTATTAGAGATAGATTGTTTCAAATTTTTACTGTCATAAACAGAACAGAGAAGAAATGCTTCACTAAGAATGAACTTTAACTTTTCTAAGGTAAAAGAAACCCCTTCAATAATTCTCAAGAAAGAGATCCATGGAGAGTAGCTTCTTAGTAATACATAAAAAATTGCTAACTGATGTCAGTATTTTTTAATCATATTTTTATATCAACTAAACTCTTTCACAATGATCAGTTTGCTTTTAGCCAAAGTACTTTTCACTAAGCTACTTTCTACCAAATAAACTTTTGGTTAAGTCATTTGCAGTTGGATTTTATAGGACAGATGCAAAGCCTGGACAAGTAAACAAGAGAGCTTCTGGCTGAGCATACGTCTCTCCCTCAGATTTCATTTTGCAAGCCATAACATTTTTTTGGTGTGAGACAGAAGACTTTTGAACCCTGAATATTCATTGGAATGACTGATACTCAAAGTGAAGCTCCAATATTTTGGTCTCCTGATGTGAACATCCAAATCATTGGAAAATACCCTGATGCTGGGAAAGACTGAAGACAGAGAAGAAGGGGATAACAGAGGATGAGATGGTTGGATGGCATCACCAACTCAATGGACATGAGTTTGAGCAGGCTCTGGGAGATGGCCAAGGACAGGGAGGCCTGATGTGCTGCAGTCCATGGGGTTGCAAAGAATAGGGCATGACTGAGTGACTGAACAACAAGAAGAAGACTTTTGATAGTTGGAAAGCTCAAGGTAGCTCTTTAGGTAACTATTTCTTATTTAGTAGCAGAAGTGCCCATTTACCTATTCAAATAGCTCAGAGAGATTCACCAGCATCACACAATTATTGATTGTTGTGATTTCTAGAAATCTCTCAGAGCTACCAAACTCAGTATGAGAAATACTATTGTAAATAACTTACCTACATCATTAAAAAAATGAGATGGAGCAAAAGCATAATCACAAATGATACTAAAACACAAAATTTTATTTATTTATTCTAACTCTTTTGAAAAAAATTTATTTTAATTGGAGGCTAATTACTTTATAATATTGTGGTGGTTTTTGCCATACATTTACATGAATCAGCCATGGGTGTACATGTGTTCCCCATCCTGATCCTCCCTCCCACCTCCCTCCCCGTCCCAACCCTCAGGGTCATCCCAGCGCACCAGCCCTGAGCACCCTGTCTCATGCATTGAACTTGGACTGGTGATCTGTTTTACATATGATAATATACATGTTTCAATGCTATTCTCTCAAATCATCCCACCCTCACCTTCCCCCACAAAGTCCAAAAGTCTGTTCTTTACATCTGTGTCTCTTTTGCTGTCTCGCATAGGGTCATTGTTAACCATCTTTATAAATTCCATATATATGCATTAATATACTGTATTGGTATTTTTCTTTCTGACTTACTTCACTTTGTGTAATAGGCTCTAGTTTCATCCACCTTATTAGAACTGATTCAAATGCATTCGTTTTAACAGCTGAGTAATATTCCAGTGTGTTTATATAACACAACTTTCTCACCCATTCATCTGCCAAATGGACATCTAGGTTGCTTCCATGTCCTGGCTATTATAAACAGTGCTGTGATGAACATTGGGGTACACGTGTCTCTTTCAATTCTGGTTTCTTCAGTGTGTATGCCCAGCAGTGGGATTGCTGGGTCATATGGCAGTTCTATTTCCAGTTTTTAAAGAAATCTCCACACTTTTCTTCATAGTGGCTATATTAGTTTGCATTCCCACCAATAGTGTAAGAGGGTTCCTTTTTCTCCACACCCTCTCCAGCATTTATTGTAAAACACATAATTTTAGTAAACATCATGAACTTCCAAAGTAGCAGTTGTTCAAGTAAGAGTCTACATTAAAAATTGTTTTTAAAATTTTAAAAAGGAAGGTGGATAAGTTAGTCAAGTAACAATTGTATAAAATTTTCTGTTCTTTAAAAATTTGTTATATGAGCCTGGTTAGTTTAGAATTGATTTCCTTTCACTCTTCCCACTCCAAAATAGCCGAAAAATTATAAGAAACAGAAACAAGATACAAATTCATAACCCATGCATAAAGGGGCAAAAAAGAGTTAAGCCCTAGTTCACATTGCAATCTAGGATGGTGCATAAAGTCCAAAATTAAGTACAAGATCTTGAGGAAGTCTCTCTCCCTCCCACCAAGAAGCAACGCTACGCTCTTGTTGTCAACTTCTGCCCTAGTTCAGACCAAGTGTCCCTCCCTGCAGTCATCTAGTTTTGATTTGAACTAAACCCAGTAATAGAAGCAGAAGATATTAAGAAGAGGTGGCAAGAATACACAGAAGAACTGTACAAAAAGATCTTCATGACCCAGGTAATCATGATGGTGTGGTCACTCACCTAGAGCCAGACATCCTGGAATGTGAAGTCAAGTGGGCCTTAGGAAGTATCATTATGAGCAAAGCTAGTAGAGGGGATTGAATTCCAGTTGAGATATTTCAAATCCTGAAAGATGATGCTGTGAGAGTGCTGCACTCAATATGCCAGCAAATTTGGACAACTCAGCAGTGGCCACAGACTGGAAAAGGTCCATTTTCATTCCAATCCCAAAGAAAGGCAATGCCAAAGAATGCTCAAACTACCGCACAATTGCACTCATCTCACACACTGGTAAAGTAATACTCAAAATTCTCTAAGCTAGGTTTTAGCAAATAGTTCAAACTGTTTTAGAAAAGACAGAGGAACAAGAGATCAAATTGCCAACACCCACTGAATCATTGAAAAAGCAAGAGAGTTCCAGAAAAACATCTATTTCTGCTTTATTGATTACACAAAGCCCTTGACTGTGTAGGTCATAACAAACTGTGGAAAATTCTGAAACAGATGAGAATACCAGACCACCTGACCTCCCTTCTGAGAAATCTGTATGCAGGTCAAGAAGCAACAGTTAGAACAGTTAGACATGGAAAAACAGACTGGTTCCATATCAGGAAAAGAGTACTTCAAGTCTGTATATTGTCATCCTGCTTATTTAACTTATATGCACAGTACATCATGCAAAATGCTGGGCTGTAAGAAACACAAGCTGGAATCAAGATTGCTGGGAGAAATATCAATAACCTCAGTTATGCAGATTACACCACTCTTGTGGCAGAAAGTAAATACTAACTAAAGAGCCTCTTGATGAAAGTGAAAGAAGAGAGTGAAAAAGTTGGCTTAAAATTCAACATTCAGAAAACTAAGAACATGGCATCTGGTCCCATTACTTCATGGGAAATAGATGAGGAAACAGTGGAAATAGTGTCAGACTTTATTTTGAGGGGGCTCCAAAATCACTGCAGATGGTGACTGCAGTCATGAAATTAAAAGACACTTACTTCTTGGAAGGAAAGTTATGACAGCCTAGTTCAGTTCAGTCGTTCAGTCGTGTCTGATTCTTTGCGATCCCATGAATCGCAGCATGTCAGGCCTCCCTGTCCATCAGCAACTCCTGAAGTCCACCCCAACCCATGTTCATTGAGTTGGTGATACCATACAACCATCATATCTTCTGTCGTTCCCTTCTCCTCCTGCCCTCAATCTTTCCCAGCACCAGGGTCTTTTCAAATGAGTCAGTTCTTTGCATCAGGTGGCCAAAATACTGGAGTTTCAGCTTCAACATCAGTCCTTCCAATGAACACCCAGGACTGATCTCCTTTAGATGGACCAACCTAGACAGCATATTAAAAAGCAAAGACATTATTTTTCCAACAAAGGTCCGTCTATTCGAGGCTATGGTTTTCCCAGTAGTCATGTATGGATGTGAGAGTTGAATTATAAAGAAAGCTGAGTGCTGAAGAATTGATACTTTTGAACTGTGGTGTTGGAGAAGATACTTGAGAGCCCCTTGGACTGCAAGGAGATCCCACCAGTCCATTCTAAAGGAAATCAGTCCTGAATATTCATTGGAAGGACTGATGCTGAAGCTGAAACTCCAATACTTTGGCCATCTGATATGAAGAGCTGACTCATTTGAAAAGAACCCAGATGGTGGGAAAGATTGAAGGCAAGAGGAGAAGGGGATGACAGAGGATGAGATGGTTGCATGGCATCACTGATTTAATGGACATGAGTCTGGGTAAACTCTGGGAGTTTGTGATGGACAGGGAAGCCTGGCGTGCTGTAGTCCATGGGGTCTCAGAGTCATGACTGAGCAAATGAAAGGAACTGAAACTCCCCCAAATTAAAAAGAAAACAAAACCTTTCTCTACTTGTCCTCTGCCTCTTGAGATTTTTGAGTTATCTATGGATCTGTTTTTCTCAAATTCAAAGTCATTTGTCCTTTGTTGGAGAGATCTAGAAGCCACCCTGTTTACCTAGTCACAACATTGCCCATGCAGGAAGATTTCTAGAATTACCCAAACATGCAACATGCTAGGATGGGCTCTGTGGGAACCAAGGCTGGGATGTAGAGACTCCAGAATGATGGGAACCAAGAAAGAAATGGCTCTCTGTTCTTCCACAACCCTGAAGTCTTGCTGGTTTACACATTCACATCCTTCCAAGGGCTTCCCTGATGACTCAGCAGGTAAAGAATCTGTCTGCAATGCAGAAGACATGGGTTCGATCCTTAGGTCAGTAAGATCCTCTGGAGGCAGAAATGGCATCCCACTCCAGTATTCTTGCCTGAGAAATCCCATGGACAGAGGAGCCTGGTGGGCTACAGTCCAAAGGGTCACACGGAGTTGTACATGACTGAATAACTAAGCATGCACATATCCTTCAAAAAGCTTCCTTTAGCACTTGAAAGCAGGATATACACTTTCCACCACTGCTTAAAATTTATGTAAAGGTTTTATGATGGAAATTTCTTATCTATGCTTGTACATATTCTTTTATTTAAAGGACATATTCTAAACATTTAGAAATTGTTTTGTTTCAAAATCAAAGAATGTGTGGCAATTATAGCGTTTATGTCCATGTTTAATACCTGAAGGAAGAGTCCAGATAAATTTCTTTAAAAACAGTTTTTATTTAAAGTTATTACTCTGGCTTGATCAGTTCCTACTTGCTTCTTGGCAACTCTGCCTCTAAGTCCCATCCAGAAATTCCCATTTGAAGGCCACAGCTTTTTGAGGGGGTAAATTTTCAGTACTGTTTCATTGCTATAGTTCATTACCACGGACTTTCCCTCTAATATTTGCTATTCTTTGAGTAACTGTGCCAATGAAGTATCACTTGTAGTATCACTCTCAGAATACCATGAGATTATATGTATTGGACTCTACTGATCACAGGGCTCTTTCGTGATAAAGCTAGGCTCTTTCGTGATAAAGCTAACTAGTCAGTGGGCCCCAGCTCAACCTTGTACATCACGAATTGAAGGGAGCATTTGAAATATGTTACTCCTCAGCAAGGGTATGAAGTCAGAGTGAGATTGATTTTACATTGTCTACCTTAATTTTTTCTCCATTGAGTATAAATTGGCCATCAATCTCAAGTGATGATTTTCTTATAAAAAGTTCTGCAAAGTAATTTGAGAGTCTTCATAGTGGTTCCTCATTATTTAATCAATATTTGACAGAGTTATAGGAAAAACTCAATATTCAACAAGTACCAAAAATTATTATGTGCCAGGAATTAAACTAGTCTTTGAGACAGAGACAAACAAGATAAGATTCTTGCCCATGAGGAGCTAATAGTTCATTGGGGAAGACAGATATGTTTTAAGTCTGAGGAGTACCTCAAGGGTTCACAATGGGGGTGATATTTTAGTAGATTAGGCATGGAAGAATGACTAGGACTTTGTTGGGCAATATGGAAAATTGTGTTTGAATGTTGGTAAGACCTGTTAATTTAATAATCAACCTTGTAATATTCCAAGCTAATTGGTTAAAATACTCAGTGTTAAATGGGTAGAACCAGATCACAGTATACATGGACACATTCAGTTCAGTTCAGTTCAGTCGCTCAGTCGTGTCCGACTCCTTGCGACCCCATGAATCACAGCACGCCAGGCCTCCCTGTCCATCACCAAATCCCGCAGTTCACCCAGGCTCACGTCCATCGAGTCAATGATGCCATCCAGCCATCTCATCCTCGGTCGTCCCCTTCTCCTCCTGCCCTCAATTCCTCCCAGCATCAGAGTCTTTTCCAATGAGTCAACTCTTGCTGCTGCTGCTGCTAAGTCACTTCAGTCGTGTCCGACTCTGTGGGACCCCATAGACAGCAGCCCACCAGGCTCCCCCGTCCCTGGGATTCTCCAGGCAAGAACACTGGAGTGGGCTGCCATTTCCTTCTCCAATGCAGGAAAGTGAAAAGTGAAAGTGAAGCCGCTCGGTCGTGTCTGACCCTCAGCGACCCGGGGACTGCAGCCTTCCAGGCTACTCCATCCATGGGATTCTCCAGGCAAGAGTACTGGAGTAGGGTGCCATTGCCTTCTCCAAATCTTCGCATGCAGTGGCAAAGAACTGGAGTTTCAGCTTTGGCATCATTCCTTCCAAAGAAATCCCAGGGCTGATCTCCTTCAGAATGGACTGATTGGATCTCCTTGCAGTCTAAGGGACTCTCAAGAGTCTTCTCCAACACCACAGTTCAAAAGCATCAATTCTTCAGCGCTCAGCTTTCTTCAGAGTCCAACTCTCACATCCATACATGACCACAGGAAAAACCATAGCCTTGACTAGATGGACCTTTATTGGCAAAGTAATGTCTCTGCTTTTCAATATGATATCTAGGTTGGTCATAACTTTCCTTCCAAGGAGTAAGTGTCTTTTAATTTCATGGCTGCAGTCACCATCTACAGTGATTTTGGAGCCCCGCAAAATAAAGTCTGACACTGTTTCCACTGGTTCCCCATCTATTTGCCATGAAGTAATGGGACCAGATGCCATGATCTTCGTTTTCTGAATGTTGAGCTTTAAGCCAACTTTTTCACTCTCCTCTTTCACTTTCATCAAGAGGCCCTTTAGCGCCTCTTCACTTTCTGCCATAAGGGTGGTGTTATCTGCATATCTGAGGTGATTGATATTTCTCCCGGCAATCTTGATTCCAGCTTGTGTTTCTTCCAGCCCAGCATTTCTCATGATGTACTCTGCATGGGTCTTATTTAACATATTAATAAATCCCCATTATCTGGTTACTGATATGCCCATTTTCCTAACACATGGGTCTTGGTGACAGCCATATTTTGCCCTGCAGCTCTGGACACTGTTGATTCAACCAGAGCAGGCATGTGATCAAGCTGGGAGGTCAGAGCATTTCCCTGGCTCTGACTGTATAAATTGGTTTAGGAATGAACATCAGAACCAAGCTCAAAGAGTCCCACTACAGAGAATTAGGTTTGAGGAGAGATATAATTGAACTCAAAGTGGATCACTGACATAAACCTCCAGAAGAAAACATCAGAAAGAATAAGACCTTGAATTAGACAAAGATTTCTTTGCTAGGACTCAGTGAGTAGAACAATAAGAAAAATTCACAAATTGGACTTTATGTAAAAGGTAATTTTTGAAATATGCTGTTAAGAAAGTCAAAAGACAAGCCACAGACTGGGAAAAAATGTTTTAGCAAAACACATATCTGATAAAGGTCTCATATCTAGAACATATAAAAACTCTTACAACTCAGACCATCAACTCTCTAAAAATTGACAAAAGAGTTAAACTCCTCACCAAAGAAGAGATATAGATGGCAAATAAGCAATGAGAAGATGCTAAACATTATTATTTTTCATGAAAATACCAATTAAAACCACAGTGAAATACCATGGCATACCTATTAAAATGAAAAAGACTGACCATGCCAAGGGTTTGCAAGGATATGAAGCAGCTGGAATGCTCATATATTGTTGTGTGAAATGCAGAATGGTACAGCCACTTTGAAAAGTAGTTTGAGACTTTAAAGTGTAACATACACTTAAAATATGACCCAGCAATCCCATTCCCCAGTATTTCCCCAAAAGAAATGCAAACATAAACATGTGTCCACAGAAAGACTTGTATGTAAGTGTTCACAGCGGCCTTATTCATAACAGCTCCCAACTGGAAACAACCCAAATGTCATTAACAATGGATAAACAAATTGTGGTATACATATGTAATATAATACTGCTGAGTAACAAAAGGAACTAACCACCAATACTCATAATAGAAAAGTATCTGAAAAACATTATGCTGAGTGAAAAAAGTCATATACTACGTGACTGTATTTATAGGAAATTCTAGAGAATTCAAAATATTAGAAAAACAGATCAGTGCTTTCCAGGGCTGAAAATGGGGGAGGAAATGAATGAAAATAGCACAAAAAATGATATTGGAGTGATGGATATATTCTATATTTTAATTGTAGTAGTGGTTGCATAATTCTATGCATTTGTCAAAACTCAGTGGGCTTCCCAGGTGACTCAGTGGTAAAAGAATCCAGCTGCCAATGCAAGAGATGCAGGTTTTATTTCAGGGTTCAAAAGATCCCCTGGAGGAGGAAATGGCTACCAACTCCAGTATTCTTGCTGAGAAAATCCCCTGGACAGGGAGCCTGGTGAGCTACAGTCCATGGGGTCTCATAGAGTTGGACAAAGCTGAGCATGCACACACTTGCATGAATTCTGTATTTAACAAAGGATAATTTTTTGTATGTAACTGATGCATCATTAAAACTGATTAAAAAAATGAGTAAATGTGGAACTAGCAGTCCAGGAGCATGAACCTCAAGAGGAGGTAGAATCTTGTTTTCTGCCACGTGGATAGCAAAGTAGAAAAATCTGATCTGAAGAGGATGGAGGATGAAGTGGATATACAGAAAAGTCAAAGCAGGATTTGGAGAGAGATTTCTAAAGCTGTTTGAATCCCTAGCTCCAGCTGCATTCCTGGCCTGGGATTCATTCCTGCTCTGTGTTCTCTTAGCCCCTTGTAATGGAGCCCTTCTTTTGGCCAAAGTCATCTCAGTGGATTTCTGTTGCAACCAAAGGAACTCTTAATTCATGAGGAAATAGGCCCTGAAAATATTTCCAATGATGTAATGTTCAGGGGTGGAGAGTTTCTAGGCACTTTCCACAAGAAACATGTGTTTGAGAAACTATTCTTACTAGGATTTTCTGAGAATCTGAAGATCTGGGTTTGTCTCATGGTGTGCTGTGCAGTGTTGGGAGAAGTCCCTCTTCTCTCATTGAACTGCTTTCTTACATGAAAAGGGAAGAATTAAACAAAATTCAAGGTTTGCAAACTTTTTTAAAATCAAAAGTAGATAAACAGCTCAATTTATACAGGAACGAGTGGAACCATGCTGGCTGATGTGGAAGGAGGCCTCAGCCTACCTACTTGGGGTTCAGGAGAGCAGCAGAAATGCAATTTTTGTGCACTGATTGTAGTGTTTGAAGGTTAAAGACAGGAAGTCTCTGTGTTGGTTGGAGTATAAATATAGGAACTAAGCACACTTGTAAGATGATGACAGAAGGAGCTTGGCCTGAAAGTAAGCCTTTGGAGCTGAAGTACAAGTGGGGAGGCTGAGATACTGCCAGAGCAACAGTGTCTGTTTTCCTTCATTTTGGGGCTCCATTTCTTTTCTCCAGAGCACTTATTGTGCAACTCCCAATAGAGCAGAATCATATGCTCCACAGGGCAGGAGCCAAAGCTGTCTTGTATAGCAGTTCCTTCACACTTCATTACCCTAGTTCACCCCAAAGTTCCATGAAGGCATCCATGAGCAGCCTATTTAAGGATTCAGGAATGCTTGGCCACTCTCTGCCTCTTCCTCTCAGGAGCACCAAGAAACTGTTGTTGATTTCTCCTCCTCCTCTTCCTACCAGGGCTCTAGGTCTAAGGGATGTGTGAGGAGGGAGAAATAATAACACTGCCTAGAGAGTCACCAGGGTCTTTTCCCTGTGGTTTTGTCCCTCATGAACCTCATGTGAAAATGGAGCCGCTGAGTGGGTTGATAATTTATTCAAACCTAAATTGATGGCCAACTACGCACTATGTTATGTTGCTGGTAAGGGATGTCCAGCCCAGGACTACATTTCCCAGGAGCCCTTGCTTCTTGATGTAGTCCCATTATTACTCCTTATGAATGAAACGGGAGTGACAGTGGTTTGTGTTACTTATGGACCATATTTGCGTGTTACTTATGGACCATGTTTGCTTGTCATCACTTGCCTGTTTGCCCTCAGATCTGCTTTCTCATTGTTTCCCTGATCTGCTCATTCTGCAGAGGACTGGTTCCTGCAAACTGCGATTCCCCAGACTTCTGCCCTGGCTCTGACTAGATTCAGCCAGCCTGGACACTGACAGGACACTGTAGGGAGGGAGCCAGGGAGAACACAGGATATTTCAACCCTGATCTCTTTGCTTCAGGTGACATCACTGTCGTCTCAGCTCTTAACTAACAGCCCCTCTTTTGTGTCTCAGTTGCCCAGCAGCCTTCTCTGCAGCTCAGATAGGTAAGTGGTGAGTGAACTGGATCCTTGTGTCCTAGGAGCAGAAGTGACTTCCTGCTGATGCTAACATCTGAATTTTCTTATGTCCCCTATCTGGCTTTTAAATTCTTGTAATTGCCCATTTTAATGGTCTCTATTGGATTGCCTGGCCTGGGCGCTATTTTTCTGATTATCTGGCCTGAACTTTGTTCTTCTGAAAATCCCCTGACTAGTACACAGGCCAAGGGGATAAAGAAGGAGAGATGCTTCTCTCTCCTCCCTTCCCTGTCTCCTGGATGTGGCCCTAGAGGATAATGGAGCCGTAAGATGGAAGGAGACTGGGTTCCTGTGGAAGAGAGCCACCTGCAGGCCAGAAATCCTCTCATCAAACTGTTGTTTGAGTGGAAAGTCAGGTAGTTCTTTGTTGACAAGCCATTGAAATGAGGTTTATTTATTATAGGAGGTAGCTTTATCCTAATATGTGAACAAACAATGGGAACAGAGATCCTAGATGCCTTTCTTCTTGGCCTCCTACTTGTTTCTTTAGGTGGCCTCTGGAATGTTGTGTAGGCAAAAGTCTGGAATTATTCAGAGTAGGCAGTGGCTAGATCCCTTCCAAGCTCTGTGTTACTGGGCCTACGTTCACTTTAAGAAGGTGCTAAATAAGGTGATGGAGAAATTATAAAAATTGGAATGACTAGACTGTCATACTTTAGATTTTAAAGTAGTTTTTACTTCTGAAGTCATTAATTCACTCATGAACTAACTCATCAGTTTCTCAAGGCATTTACCAAGTGCCTGTTGTTTGTAAAAACCTCTGCAAGGCACTGAGTTTCCAGTTCTATTAGTAAGGTAGGCTCAGAGAAAGGGCTTTATAATAACTGGCCTCTGGGTGAGAGAGAATTCAAATGAAAAAAATGTAAATAGATATCACAGACCTCCCAGGTACTGACCCTCTGGAACTTTTGATGCTACCTCGGTCAACTTCATCATTCTGGGGCTTAGTAAATTTCAGGAAAACTGATAGATGTTTTTCTAGGTAGTTTTATGTGTAGTTTAGAGCAGCTAGCATCATGTAACAGTTTCAGCTTTTTGGTTGGATATCTGGGGATTCAACTGTGACTTTTTTTTTTTTTTTTTGGCAGACAAGAAAATATGGCTGGTGTGATGGACAAACTCAGCTATATTTCTCTTCTGATCTCTTTCCGGGCCTGTTTATGTAAACATATTGTCACCAATCATGTGACCTCACACTAGAGAGAGGCTCATCTAGAGCCTGACTCTGGGGACTTCCCAGGTGACTCATGTGCTGAGGATTTGTTTGGCATGGGCTGTTTGTTTCCCTGGATCAGCTGGTTGTGCCTTAGGCAGGATCGTAGAGCTTTGTGGGGGACATAAGATCTGGCAGCACATTGAGAAGGGTCTAAAGAAAATGTCCAGAGGTGGGGAGAGGCTGCTGAGAGCTTGGAAGCACTCTCTGAAACTCACTGAAGAGGAATGTGGGCCTTGTGGTGCTGTAAAGTTTGGGGAGAGCTCAGTCAAATGTCATTTGTCCAAAACTTCAGAGTTGAGTTTTTCTGGATAGAATTTTCTTTGTGATGGCTAAGGGTTTATCTTTTAAACTGCCAAACATTGTGTTTAACTATGTGAAGTCAGAATTTCTCGAAAAGCTTTGGCATACCCAGCATCCCCTGGTGACCTCTCTCTTACTCTTGGTTCCAACTAGATAGCCTTGAAGGGCTCCATGGAACACACAGAAATCAGTAGAAGAGATTGTTTCTAAGCCTCAAAGGTTCTAAGTTATGACTGTAATTCCAAATTATAAATACCTCTAGGAGGGAGGGTTACCCTGTAAGCGCTTACCAGACCTTTCTATTATGAAAATAGGGGAAAGGGGGCTCCTTTCCAGAACACCCGGGGGTAATCCTTGGAGCAGGAGCCTTGGGGGTGACAGTGAGGGTCCAAAGGAAAGTGAAGAAATTCCTCTGGTTACTTCAAGATGTAGGGTCCTCTCCAGACCCTTTCCTTGCCAGAAGGGGCTGATGAAATTCACCAGATATACCGCATCTTTTTATCTCTGCTTGGAAAATGACCTCTGTTTTTTTTTTTTCTTCATAGCTTTCTTTACATGGATGTGTTCCATCAGTTCACCCATTTAAAGTGTATGACTCAGTAGCTTTTATTGTATTCAGAGTCAAACAATCATCATTATAATTTTAGAATATTTTTGTTAGCCTCAAAAGAAATCCTGTTCCCCTTAGCTACCACCCCCCAATTCCACCATCCCTCACCCCTACCCCGCTATCAGCAACAACTTACCTACTTTCTGTCTCTGTAGATTTACCTATTCTGGACACTTTGTATAAATGGAGTCAATACAATATGTAATCCTTTGTGACTATATTCTTTCACTTAATGTTTTGCATAATATTTTCAAGTTTCATCCACGATGTAGCATGTAAGACCTTCGGTCCTTTTAATGGCCAAATAATACACCAATATATAGAGATACCACACTTTATTAATTCATTTACCAGTGAACATTTGGGTTGTTTCTACTTCTTGGGTATTATGAATAATACTGCTATAAGCATCCATGTATATTTTCATGTAGATATCCATGTTTTCATTTCTCTTGGATATGTAATCTACCGAGCAGAGGAATTGTTGGATCATATGGTAACTCTATGTTTAACTGTTGATTCAGGGCTACTTATAAAGTCCTACTAGTTGGAGATATTCCTTCATGCTTCAATACTCTGATTCCATTTTACTTTTAGAAACTTGGATTAAAAAGATGTGTATGTGCAGAGAACTACATTTAGTAATAAGCCATAATGGAAAAGAATATGAAAATGAATATGGATATATTTGTATAACTGAAACACTTTGCTATGCAACAGTAACTAACACAACATTGTAAATCAACTATCTGTTGTTCAGTTGCGTCTGACTCTTTGCAACCTGATGTACTGTAGTATGCCAGTCTTCCCTGTCCTTCACTGTCTCCCGGAGTTGGCTCAAATTCATGTCCATTGTGTTGGTGGTGCTGTCCAACCATCTCAGTTCAGTTCAGTCGCTCAGTCATGTCCAATTCTTTGCGACCCCATGGACTGCAGCACAACAGGCCTCCCTGTCCGTCACCAACTCCTGGAGCCCGCTCAAACTCACATACATTGAATCGGTGATGCCATCCAACAATCTCATCCTCTCTCACCCCCTTCTCCTGCCTTCAATCTTTCCCAGCATCAGGGTCTTGTCCAGTGTATCAGTTCTTCACATAGGGGCCAAAGTATAGGAGCTTCTGCTTCAGCATTAGTCCTTCCAATGAATACTCAGGACTGATTTCCTTTAGGAGTGACTGGTTTGATCTCCTTGCAGTCCAGGACTCTCCAGAGTCTTCTCCAATACCACAGTTCAAAAGCATCAATTCTTTGGTGCTCAGCATTCTTTATAGTCCAACTCTCACATTCATACATGACCACTGGAAAAACCATAGCCTTGACTAGATGGACCTTTGTTGGCAAAGTAATGTCTCTGCTTTTCAATATGCTATCTAGGTTGGTCATAGCTTTTCTTCTAAGGAGAAGCAGCGTCTTTCAATTTCATGTCTGCAGTCACCATCTGCATGGATTTTGGAGCCCTCCAAAATAAAGTCTGTCACTGTTTCCATTGTTTCCCCATTTATTTGCTATGAAGTGATGGGATTGGATGCCAAGATCTTAGTTTTCTGAAAGTTGAGTTTTAAGCCAACTTTTTGCTCTCCTCTTGCACCTTCATCAAAAGGCTCCTTAGTTCTTCTTCACTTTCTGCCATAAGGATGGTGTCATCTGCATATCAGAGGTTATTGATATTTCTCCTGGCAATCTTGATTCCAGCTTGTGCTTCATCCAGCCTGGCATTTTGCATGATGTACTCTGCATATAAGTTAAATAAGCAGGGTGACAATATACAGCCTTGACATACTCCTTTCCCAGTGTAACCATCTCATCCTGTATCATATAAACTATACTTCAGTAAAACAAATAAGGTGTGTGTGTACTGATTTTTATTGATGAACTTTTTCTTCAACTCTACCAGTGCTCAAGTATTCATTTTTACCTGTGTAGGTAAAGTCTACCTGTGTAGGTAAGGTCTATCCTGTTTTTGCCCATTTTTATCAAGCAGTCCTACTCGTGCTTCCTTGCTTCTATTTTATTCACTGCATGTTAAACTTCTCTCTTTGGGACTGTGGTTTGCCTTCACGGTATAAATTACAGAAATAACAAGAGTGAAAACTCAATTCCTATTGTACTAAAGACAGGGCTGGAAGTGAGGTGAGCAAGGGGGCGGGGAGAGGCCTGTGGGAAGGAGTCAAATTCCTGGAACGCAGGGATGCTCAGGGCTCTGTGCCATCAGCCCCTGGGGCCTTGGGCCACGCCCCCTGTGCTCCCTGGATCACAGCGCCCTACGTGCTACCCGACACTTGCAAGAAACACCTGCACACAACAGTTGCCAAGGGCTGAGGATCTGTTTGAGCGTCCATATCCTGTTTGGGAAAAGTTTCAAATGAAATCAATGACTTTTCCCTGCATCATAACAATTTTTTTGTAAGATGGGAAAAGAAAGGGAGAAGGAGAGCTGTGAGGAGTTTTGCTCAGAGGAGCAGTCCTCTTGCTGTGGTCCCCTTACCCGCAGCTCTGACTGCTGCCCCTGGGGGTCTGCAGAACGGCAGTGAGAGCCCTTGGAGCTCAGGAGGTGGCTGGGCAGCCTGCCTTGTGGGCCCCTTTGAAACACTTTGTCTAAACTCCATCTGAGTGCTTTGGGTCTTAGGTGCTTAGCATGTTTAGGGCCCTGCCTTTGACCTGCTGATCCAGGGGGTGGGCCTTCCTCATGAACAGATGTGAACAATAGGCTTTGCCTCTGTTTGCAAGTTACCACTTTTTCCTGGAGAAAGGCACAATCGTAATCCTATCTTTTCTAGGCAAGATGCTGCCAGCTGAAAGGGCAGGAGGCCTGGACCAGAGCATGGAAAGGGATTTTAAGTAGTGTTCTTCAGACTCTTAGCAGTGAAAGACTGTTTATTTTTTATTTCATATCATTTATGAACTGATGTTTTTGGTAAAATACAATATAAATAGAATACTCAGTTCAGTTCAGTTTCAGTTCAGTCGCTCAGTCGTGTCCAACTCTTCGTGACCCCATGAATTGCAGCACACCAGGCCTCCCTGTCCATCACCATCTCCCGGAGTTCACTCAGACTCACGTCCATCGAGTCAGTGATGCCATCCAGCCATCTCATCCTCTGTCATACCCTTCTCCTCCTGCCCCTAATCCTTCCCAGCATCAGAGTCTTTTCCAGTGAGTCAACTCTTCGCATGAGGTGGCCAAAGTACTGGAGTTTCAGCTTTAGCATCGTTCCTTCCAAAGAAATCCCAGGGCTGATCTCCTTCAGTATGGACTGGCTGGATCTCCTTGCAGTCCAAGGGACTCTCAAGAGTCTTCTCCAACACCACAGTTCAAAAGCATCAATCTTTGGCGCTCAGCCTTCTTCAGAGTCCAACTCTCACATCCATACATGACCACAGGAAAAAACATAGCCTTGACTAGACGGACCTTGGTCGGCAAAGTAATGTCTCTGCTTTTGAATATGCTATCTAGGTTGGTCATAACTTTTCTTCCAAGGAGTAAGCGTCTTTTAATTTCATGG
This sequence comes from Nanger dama, assembly GCA_917880005.1. Lineage (NCBI taxonomy): Eukaryota > Metazoa > Chordata > Mammalia > Artiodactyla > Bovidae > Nanger > Nanger dama. The sequence goes on from CAKJTW010000038.1 coordinate 12,830,243, forward strand.
CTGCAGTCACCATCTGCAGTGATTTTGGAGCCCCCCAAAATAAAGTCTGACACTATTTCCACTGTTTCTTCATCTATTTCCCATGTAGTGATGGGACCAGATGCCATGATCTTTGTTTTCTGAATGTTGAGCTTTAAGCCAACTTTTTCGCTTTCCTCTTTCACTTTCATCAAGAGGCTCTTTAGTTCTTCTTCACTTTGTGCCATAAGGGTGGTATCATCTGCATATCCGAGGTTATTGCTATTTCTCCCGGCAATCTTGATTCCACCTTGTGTTTCTTCTAGTCCAGCATTTCTCACGATGTACTCTGCATGTAAGTTAAATAAGCAGGGTGACAGTATACAGCCTTGACGTACTCCTTTTCCTATTTGGAACCAGTCTGTTGTTCCATGTCCAGGTCTAACTGTTGCTTCCCTACCTGCATACAGATTTCTCAAGAGGCAGGTTTGGTGGTCTGGTATTCCCATCTCTTTCAGAATTTTCCAAAGTTTATTGTGATCCACACAGTCAAAGGCTTTGGCATAGTCATAGGAAAAAGAAAAAGCAAAGATAATAATACAAGCTTTTTAAAATATAAATTAGATTTGATTCAGTTCTAATGAGGTGGATGAAACTGGAACCTGTTATAGAGAATGAAGTAAGTTGGAAAAAAAATACACCAGTACAATATATTAGTGCATATGTATGGAATTTAGAAAGATGGTAACAATGACCCTATATATGAGACAGCAAAAGAGACACAGATGTAAAGAACAGAATTTTGGACTCTGTGGGAGAAGATGAGGGTGGGATGATTTGAGAGAAGAGAATTGAAACATGTGTATTACCATATGTGAAATAGATTGCCAGTCCAGGTTCAATGCATGAGACAGGGTGCTCAGGGCTGGTGCACTGGGATGACCCCGAGGGGTGGGATGGGGAGGGAGGTGGGTGGGAGGATCAGGATGGAGAACACATATACATCCATGGCTGATTCATGTCAATATATAGCAAAACCACTGGAATATTGTAAAGTAATTAGCCTCCAATTAAATTTTAAAAAGAAAGTGGTTGCTCAGTTGTGTCCGACTCTTTGTGACCCCATGGACTATAGTCCACTAGGCTCCCTCCATCCATGGGATTCTCCAGGCAAGAATACTGGAGTGGGTTGCCATTTCCTTCTCCAGGAGTCTTCCCAACCCAGGGATCGAACCCAGGTCTCCTGCATTGCAGGCAGACGCTTTAACCTCTGAGCCACCAAGGAAGCCAGTTAGATTTAATAGACATCAAATTGCTCTGGAAAATTGCTCCAAGAGTTCTCAGTTTTTCTCAGCTGCTGTTCTTTTCTTGTTGTAGACCAGTAACAGGTAGGAGGGCTGACAGCAGTCTGCAGATCACACTCTGGCCCCCACAGCCCCTGTTTCCCCTGCCTCCTCCCTCAGGGGTACCCATCTCCTGCCTAGGCCTGGATGACAGGCACATGGCCGGGCTGAGTGTGGCTCTGGAGGAAGGAGCAGAAGCCCCAGCCTGAGCTGGATCAGTGTTCTCCCTCAGCTTCAGGGTTTCTCAGAAGCAGTTTTGGTAATAAGGAACTGAATCCACTCAAGTTGGTTTTAGGTACAGAACTCATGGAATCCACCGAAAAGCTACAGTGGCAGGCCCAGGAAGGGCAGAAGTCAGGGCAGGTCCAAGGGCCTCAGCAGCCCAAGTTTCATGGACCTTCACTTAGAGACCCATCATTAACACAGACCCCTCACCCTCACTCTTGTCTGTGTGCCTCATGGCGTACACTATGAAAGCAGATTCCATGGATTAGGTATGGAAAAACATCCACCTTCATCCAATTAGTGGGGTGTCAAGAGATGGGGTCTCATAGCCTGGTTTCCACTCAGTAGGGCTTGTGGAAACCAGCTCTTGGAGAAATAAGTTAATGGTAGAACTGGGACCAAGGGAGGCTGTTGCTGTGAACTGCTACTTGTGGAAGGTCCTGAATGATGTGGCAGTTCTCAAGCAGGAGAAAGGTTTTAATCATTAAATTGCAGGGAGAAATTCCTGGCCTTGCCCTGTGCAGTCAACTCATTCCTCTGGGTCTCTAAGTGCGTTGCTTCCTTGCTCCTGGTCTAACTACTCACTTAGCAAACAGGAGTCTCCATGGAAGGCACTGACCTGTGATTTATGTGTCATAAAAGGCCTGGGGTGTTTGATGCCTGTACTTATCTGCTTGAGAAGAAACATTAAATGAGAGCTAATGGATCCTCGGCCTCTAATACGGCTGCTGCTTGCTTAATGCATGGCTCCATTTCAATCTAGCTCCCCAGCCAGGCCAAGCTGATTTTCATCCTGCAGCTCTCAATGAAGCTCCGCCACAGCCACAGCCAGGAGAAGCAGAACCCAAAGGCCCAGAAGCTGCAGTTTTCTCTTTTCCACACCCTCACCATTGAATGTCTCTTGCCAGCAAGATGTTTTATATACAAACCTTCAGTGTTAAAATCCTACTGTGAAGTGAACATTTAAGCTGAAGACAACATTTCAAATGATGGTTTAATAATCGATTGTGGAATGGGAGGTCTCCTTGACTTTATACTGAATAATTTCTTGTAGAGGCAGGGTTCATCTGAATCCAGAATTCCTTTACTATATATAGTAGGCTGGTGGTGAGTACCCAGGGTTGGTTAGCCCTGGGTCTCTACTGGCAGAAGACCCTAGGTGGCACTGCAATGCAACATTAGTGCACTGCCCGGCTGGTTAGCATGAAAACCAGGAAAGATTTAGTGTTCAGAAAAGTAAGACATGGTAAATGAAAGGAGTACAGAAATCACCACTTAGAGGTGCTCTGTGGTGACCTACAGAGAAGGCAATGGCAACCCACTCCAGTACTCTTGCCTGGAAAATCCCATGGACGGAGGAGCCTGGTGGGTTGCAGTCCATGGGGTTGCACAGAGTCGGACACGACTGAGCGACTTCCCTTTCACTTTTCACTTTCATGCATTGGAGAAGGAAATGGCAGCCCACTCCAGTGTTCTTGCCTGGAGAATCCCAGGGGCAGAGAAGCCTAGTGGGCTGCCGTCTGTGGGGTCGTACAGAGTCGGACATGACTGAAGTGACTTAGCAGCAGCAGCAGCAGTGGTGACCTAAATGGAAGGGGGGTCTAAAAAAAAGAGTGTATATATGTATATGTATATCTGATTCACTTTGCTGTAGAGCAGAAACTAACACAACATTGTGAAACAACTATACTCCAATTAAAGTTAAAAAAAAAGAAATCACCACTTAGAGCTTGCTGTAGAAGCCTTGGGACCACAGACCATCTTCTCTAGGGACTAACTGGCTAAATGTCATGGATAGTATAGAAAGGAATATGTACCTAGTGATGGTTTGCAAAGTCTTGGCACAAGTAAGAATCACAACTATCTTGTGTGCCTGGGCGATATGGAGGCTGAAAAAATGAAAAACCCAAGAAAACAGGGTAAGAGTAGAATATATTTTAAAATTATCATCATTGTTTTATTCTGAGAGAGAATTTGGTCTGAAAGTACATAGTTTCCTCTGGATTTATATTCCTACCTGACCACTGAATTGAATTGTTAGTATAATTTAAATTATAGCATGATAGTTGGAGAGTCTTAGTAAGTAACATGATTAGGGTACTTATTTATGAGTGATAAAATGAATCAAGAAAGAAAAATAAAGTGAAATGTCATAAAATGTGTTTTCTAATGGACCAAGCTATGGGCTTCCCTGACAGTTCAGTTGGTAAAGAATCTACCTGCAATGTGAGAGACCTGGGTTTGATCCTTTGGTTGGGAAGATCCCTGGGGAAGGGAAAGGCTACCCACCCAGTATTCTGGCCTAGAGAATTCCATGGACTGTAAAATCCATGGGATCGCAAAGTATTGGACAGGACTGAGTGACTTTCACTTTCATGGACCACTTGCTTCAACACCTGTGATGTAAGGCATGCATTATGCCTTACCCATGGTGTGCTTGGTTGCTCAGTCATGTCCGACTCTCTGTGGTTCCGTGGACTGTAGCCCAGCAGGTTCCTCTGTCCATGGGATTTCCCAGGCTAGAATACTGGAGTGGGTTGGCATTTCCTTCTCCAGGGATCTTCCCAACTCAGGGATCAAACCCATGTCTCTCTTGCATCTCCTGCATTTGCAGGCATATTCTTTACTACCCGGCTGCCACCTGGGAAGCCCCAAGGCATAATTTAGCCCACCAGAGTTTGCTGGTTTGAGCAGTATGCATAAGCTTATCATCTGAGCCTTTTTCATCCCTTGTTTGTGAGGATTTGCTCAATGTATTTCTGTTTCTAATGGTGCTCTCAATCAGTGTTAAGTGTAGATCTTGGGCCAATACAGCACCAGTATCATCTGAGAACTTGTTACACATGCAGATTCTTGAGCTCCCACCCCAGACTCCCTGAGTCAGAAACTTGGAAAGGGCCCAGTAACCTGAGTTTTAACTAGGCTTCTCTGTGATGTTGTGCCTGCTTAAATTTGAACACAACTGCTCTAAAGAGTCCCTCGGATAGGTGTGGGGAAAAGTTAGAATAGATTGTCTAATCAGCATTTGCGTTCTCCCCGCCTTCTAGCAGTGTGATAAATTCTGGGGTGACAAAGAGGATAATGTATTTCTTCTTTCAAGCTGTTTACAGTTTAGAGGGGAAGCATGCAGGCATACAACTATAAATATAACAACTGCAAAAGTTTAATAATTCTGCCTAGGAAGGAGACACGGGAAGTACTTAAGAGTGGTTGACAACACTTGAACACAGTCCTGAAAGAGGAGATTTAGTGAGGCAGAGAAGGGCTTGTAGCTTTTAACATTGCCTTTAATATTGCTGCCTTAAAAATGGAGAAACCAGCCATGCTGAGAGATACTCTTGAAGTCTTCCCTTCCCTACCATGGGTTTTGCAAGTCATTTGTTAAGAGGAAAAATATGGCTAGTTTTGGGAAAGCAGTGACTTAAGAATATTACATCCAGCCGAGGTATTGATTAAATGTAAAGAAAGACTATAGGTAGGGATTTCCCTGATGGTCCAGTGGTTAAAATCCTCTTGCCAATGCCAGGGATGCACGTTCAATCCCTGATCTAGGAAGATCCCGCACGCTGCAGGGCAACTAAGCTCATGAGCCACAACTACCGAGCCTGTGCTATGGAGCCCGCTAGCTGGGACTACTGGAGCCCATGTGCCCCGCAACAAGAGAAGCCACCACGATGAGAAGCTCATGCACTGCAACTGGAGAGCAGCCCCTGCTTGTGGCAACCAGAGAAAGCCCTCGTGCAGCAATGAAGACGCAGAGCAGCCAAGAAAGAAAGAAAACTACGGATAAAGATCATCACACATCCACAAACTCAAGAAATACACAAAAAGGCATGAAAAGTTCTTGGAAAAAACTAAATCAAGATTCATCCACATGAAGGGTAAATCAAAAGAAAGGACTCAGGCGTGGAGTAGGCATAGTAAAAGACCAGGGTGATCCTTGCCAGGAAACGTGAGCGGAGGTGTAAAAGTGCTAATTTCTTCATCTCTCTTAGCAGGAAGTTGATTTTTCAGAATGACTTTAGCCACTTTATGCTTTTTTATAATCTTTTTTCTTAACCTAGTGTGCTCTTTATAAGAAACACTACTATTTATAGCAAAGAAACATCTAAAGTTTATTTTCTTCACTTTTAAATCTTTTTAAAATCTAAATTCAAGTAAAACTAAGTTTCAAAGCTTTATAAATTTTTAAAATTTTTCTAAAATTAAAGCTAGTTAATATTTTCATTTGCTTATTTTTCCATCCATCTGTTCATCCATTTTTCTATTCATTCTTGGTTAATCCTTTTTACTCTCATAGTTTTTAAGTATCACCTGTTTGCTTATGATGTTCAAATATTTATCTTCAGTCCTGTTGACTCTTCTGATTTTCAGAACTATATGTCCAATAGCCCACTGGACTGTTCCCTTTGGATGTCCAGTGGGCACTGTAGACTCCACATGTTCAAAGTGAAACTAATTTCCTTCATCTTCCAAATGCAAATTTCCCACCCCTCATGTATTTCTGTATTTCTTATCTCAGTTCAAGATATTACCATTAATTTGGTCATCCAAGCCAGATACTTGAAGTTATCCTAGATTCTTTACCTCTCCTCCATCCTTTCAGACTATTCAATAGATAACATCATTTGCTATATATATTCAGTTTTCTCTTTCCCCTTCATTCTAGCTATCAATGACCCAGGACATATTTTCACATGGGACTTTGATGGTGTCTTTTTAGCTGGTTTCTGTGCTTTGTTGGCTTTTTCTTCATTTACCTCCATTGTTTATATTCCTATGAGAATGATCTTTCTGAATGGAAGTTGACCTTGTTCCCTTGGGATAAATCTCAGGTTACTGAACATATAATCACCCTCAGTTTCTGGACGAATACTTTTATCCCCAATCAGCTGTGATATAGATAACTTCTGGTTCTTCTGCCTGGAGTTTTTGGTGTTTTTATACCCTGGATGATGCCTGCTGATTCATTGAAACACAGCTCTAGAGACATTTCAGGAAGCTTTCCTAGACCTGAGACAGAGGAAGTGTATATCCTCTGTGCTTCATTCACATGCCACTACTGTAGTGCTTTGCATTCAAGAGATGTTTACATGTTGGTCTCTTTGTTATTATTTCTGGTTCCTCTATGTCAGGAACTGTATGTGTATGTGTGTGTGTGTGAGAGAGAGAGCGTGCATAGTGCCTGTTACACACTATGGCACATAGTAGGTACACAAAGTCTACTGAAGTGGATGAAACAATCCTGGTACATCTGTCTATATTGACTACCAGGGGTACATCCCCTCTCTCCCTGGGGTACAATTGAATAAACACTACCAAATTCAGTAGTGTTCCATTTTTTCTGAACTCAGGTCAAACGGCCTTCCTTCTGTGGATACATTCTACCTTCAGATATGTTTATACTATTGATTGTTATAGCTTTCTTGTAGAGAAGTCACATTCCAGTCATGTCCTCTAAGTTCATCCTAGACTCTTTAATTGGGTTCTTCATTCCTTCATTAATTAGTTCGCTTGTTCTGTTCATGGAAAGCTGTGTGTTTAAAGGATATCTATGAGGCTTTCAGTAAAACAGTGCCCTTCATATTACTTTCATGCAGTAGGGCCGTCATTGTGTAGCACAGAGTGTGAGGCCACTGGAGGCTTCATTGGATGAAGGGTGTGTGTATAAGGTGGGTGCTGATGCCAGGGGAGGGCAGGAATCCTATATGCCAGGTCCGACATCAGCTGAGTCCTTTGGATTCTTGAGAACTGTCTAGCATAAGATTAAGAGCTCTGTTTTTTGAGGGAGGCAGCCTGTTTTCCAATCTCAAGGTGGCAGCTTAGTGGACACATTCATTACTGTAAATCTCTTTAACTGTTAAATGGGAGTAATAGTAGGACTAGGGTTGTTTTGATAATTAAAAGATAATGTTGAAAAGTGCAGTGGAAGATGAGACGCATGTGACAGATGCTAGTTGGCCTCATTGTCCTTGTCATCGTCACTATCATTGTTGTCGTATTTTAATGTCTGCTCTGAGTCCAGACTCAGCCTGACTGGCCTTTGGGTCCTCTTCACCTGTCTTCTTCCCCTTGCCATGTTTTGGTCAATGGTAACATGAGCCTGGAAAAGACCTTGTGGACATCCCATCTGCCAGTTTCCTTTTTCTGCTTCCTCTGTTAGGAAACGCTTTCAGTTTTTAGGGACTCTTTTTTTACAGGGATTATTTAGCATTTTTATTCTCCGAGGGTGCTGGCATAGCTTCAGTGTGTAATTCTAAGGAAAAGGCATTTAGCTGTGCCTTTCTTTGTTTGTCGGGAACATTTCTGTAGATAAGCACCCTGCACAGTAAATAAACTGCATTGTTATTACATTGCTTAGCAATTTACCTGTAACAGACGGCTGTGCCTGCTATAATGACATGATAGCTAATCCATAGCCCTGCATGATTTTATCTTCTACTGGGAGAGCTGGCAAGTTTAAAGGGGACGCCCTCAAGGATCAGCTTGGGGAAACCAGTTCTGTTTTTTTTTGTGAATGAGATTTTTGCAGGGGGTACACCAAAATCCTGTGTCCGAATTTTGAACAGGTGCTTAATTTCAGGATCAATTACCATAAGCTTCCCACAAGTAGCTTCTGCCTAAAGCTTCTGTTTGACTTAATTAAGGAAGTCTTTCAAGTCTGTGATTAATATAGAGGATAACTTTTTTTCTTACTGAATTAGAAGTTTTGGATATGTAAATAGCGTACAAACCAATTTGTTTTAAAAGTAAATAACAATTGCCTTTGGCAATTGGTAAATAATGCTGCTTTCTTTATTATTATTATGTATAGTTGATTTACAATGTTGTATTATTATTGGTGTACAGCAAAGGGATTCAGTCATATATATATATGCATAAATATGTATATATATATTCTTTTTCATATTATTTTCCATTATGACTTGTTACAGAATATTGAATATAAGTTAGTTTGCTGTGCTATAAAGTAAGGATTATTATTGTTTTTCTGTTTTATATATAATGCTAATACTGTATTCTTTTTTTTTTTTTGGCCACATTGTGTGACTTGTGGGATCTTAGTTCCTTGACCAGAAATTGAACCTGGGTCCCAGCAGTGGAAGCTCCAAGTCCTAATCATTAGACTGCCAGGGAATTCCTAACTATCTGCTTTTTGATAGAGCCCTCCAAGTGATGTTACTAGAGCCAAAGGCAAGAAGTATTTTATAACACTGTTAGTTTGACACTGCTTACTGAAACACCAAAGCAATCTATATTGTCACCATAATTTTCAATGTAAACAACAGAGCTGGCCTTTCACTTGTACCTTGTTTCTTGAAGCTTGCTTTTTTGTTGTTGTTGTTTAACTGTGAGTAGACTGAAAGCTTCTGGAAGGGGAGGGGTGGGTTTGGACTTCTCTGAAGGCTGTGCCTCCTCTTGGAAAATGCATAAACCTGGAGTGCAACCCAGGTTCAACTCCAGTGACAACCCACGACCCTGGGCAAGTTATTTGCCTTCCTGTAATCTTTTTCTTGCTATTATCCCAAAGGTTCTTCAAGATACTATTTGAGCATTTTTAGTAACTGCTTTTCTCAGTGGCCTCAGATACCTACTGGCAGTGCTATCAGAAGAAACAAAAATTATTTCAAAGTTAGGAAACTTTTCATAATGGTACCAATCACTTTTCTCTCATTTATCACTCTCAACCTTTCTCCTGGGAAAGAAGATGTGTCTCACTCCTCCTAGTGATGAGTTAGGTAGAGTGATTGCTGCCTAGTGGGCTATTTATATCTCTCTAATCTATTTCTCTCCATCTCCAGCACCACCAGTCGCTAACATTTATTGAAGGCTTACTGTGGGTCTGGTGCTCTGCAGGCATGATCTCATTTAATCCCCACTAAAGCCATTATTATTGCCATTTTACAGGTGGGGAATTTGAGGCTTAAAGGGGTGAGGCAAATTATCCAAGGTCATACAGCTAATTAGCATGAGACTCAGATCCAATCTCCCAGTTAGACTCGTGTGAACCTTGGGAAGACTGATACCTGTCTTCCCAGTGTCTTGTTTATCTCAGGTCAGACACTTCTCCACATGGAAACAACATTAGCATCTGCCAAAGAAAACCCAAGACCACCTTCTACCGCCCTCCCTCCCCGCCATGGGCTTCTGCCCAGGTTCCGTGTCTCTGCCGGCATCATTCTGCCCTTGCTCTCTGCCCTTTGTGACCTTCTTCCGGTTCTCGGTTGTGCCGTCTCTTCTCTGTTCTCGGAGTCTTTGTAGATGGGGTTCCCTCTGATGGGAACAACGCCATTCTCTCTTTACCCGAGGCCTCAGTCATATTTCCTTTTTTCCTTCTGAGGCTTCTCCTGTGAAAGAGTGTTTCACACCTCCTACTAATGTAGGATGTTGCTGGCTTGTTGACTATTTATATCTTTCTAGACCCTACTGGTTCTGCAGCTAGATCATCTGTTTGTTCTTGACCTTATCTTGGGTAGGTTCCCCTGGTCTCTGCTTTCAGTGCAGCTGTGCCTTTTCTCAATGGCACATATCAGGATTTTTAGTTTTAAAAATATTATGTGTGACCTTATTTGATTACTGTCTACCTATTCTGCCCTGCCTGGATATTTTATGAAGATAAGCCTTGCATCTCTTTTAGTTCATTTTGTTTCCTCAAGGCCTAGCACAATACCTAGCATGTGGTATTTTTGTTTACCATGTTGAAGAAAAACTGAGCTTTAGAAACTGGGAAATACTAATGAGCAATCGTGGAGTTTCTTAGACCTCCCCTGTTCCTGGAGGGGCTAGCAGCACATATAAATTGCATGGCCCCTGGATCTCTTCATAAGTGTGTGTGTGTGTGTGTGTGTGTGTGTGTGTGTGTGTGTGTGTGTAAGGTTTATGTGTGCATCTCTAAATATGTGTGTCTCATATACATATGCACACAGATACACACATGCCTTCCTCTCTCTATTACAGATGGCTGAACCAGGAAGGTGAAGAATATTTTTCATGGCGTTATTTTTATGATAATCTATTTCGCTGGTTAATTTGGTTTAGGACACTGATTTATCACCAGTTTATAGATCTCTCTCTCTCTCTCTCTTTATTGTCCTATTTGAATTATAAGGATGGCATGTGTGAAATGGAACTTCTTGGCCTATTGTTCTGCTTCTCACGCAACCAGTGTAGTTCAGACAATAAAAAGATCTATAAAATTAATATATACACAGAGTAGAGAGGGGAAAGAGAGGGATAGAAGACAGGGAAAATGGGTAATGCTTTGGAATTGGATACCACATTTATCTCTCTCTGGTGAAGTTCAGAATCAGAATTTACATGTGGAGGAAGCATAAATGAAGTATGAAGGTGTTGTCCTCTGGTGTGGAAAGAGGTCTAGTAATTCCAGCTTGCCTGTGTGACACAGAAAATGTATTTTCCTCTTATTTTTAGTCAGTTTTAAGGGCTTATAACTGCTGGGCTAACTTTAGAAATATGTTCTCCAACAGTGTGCCTTTAAAGAAAATAAATACTAGGCCACTTGGATTATATAGTTACTGAGTTGATTAGGTATGTTTCAATTGTATCACCAACAAACAGGCATCTAAAATGGATATCTGCTTGTGAATTTTCCCCAGCACATGGCACATACCTGACACATAGTAGGTATTCAGTAAATATTTTTGGAATAAAAGTATAACTGAATGGGTGCTGAGGAGGGAGGCATGGCTGGTTGACTGGTACTCTAACATACAATCCTGATTTCACTGATCTTTCACCAGAGGAAAGATTGTTCCCATCACTCCTTCTGAGAGTTCTATCACGTGATGTCCTTTTCTGGTCCACTCTTCCTTTTCTTTTGACTCTTGATGTCTCTCTTTGTTTTGTTCCTCATCTTGCAATAGCCATTCACCTGTTCCTTTCAAAACTGAGATGGGAAAAATTCTGGTGGAGTAATTCATGCTGATAAGTGTCTTCTGAGTGGAAAACAAACTACAGTCTTTATACCTTGTGAGGAAGTATGACCAGGTGCCAGTTCCCAGATGCAATTTCACTTGAGGTTCTTGGATTGACTATTTATTGCTAGGCTTGAAATGATGGTTATTATTGTTACAAATATTATGATGCCAAGGAAGCTGGTGTGCAAGCACAGACAGCTGCATTGTTTACAAACATAATTAATGAGGTGATTTTTAATATCAACAGCTCAGCACCAGCCTTCCTGAAGACTGTTTATGGCCTGGGCCACAGAGCCATTTGTAACTTCTATAACACTTCTACAACGCAGCTGCCTCCAGGAGTCGTTTCCTTTGGCTGGGACCTGGTTTATTTTATGAATGACAAAAATAAACCTCTACTTGTTACTGGTGAAGAATGGTTTATATCTAGCAAGCCCAGCTCCACCAGAAGATAAACATAGGAATACTTTTCTAAGAATTGAAGGTGCATTTCTTAGCAGCTAACTTATGTATTTATGCAATCGTCATCCAACTAAGGTGGCTGTCCTCGGGGACTGGGGTGGAATCGCACATTTTTTTTCTAAACATGGAAATGTTTTGTGCGATACAGTGTTCCATAAACACCTGCAATATATCAATACTCAGAAAAATGGCTTATACTTCAAACATACTTTTGACAGCCTAACAATTGAGGCCTTTTACATGGCTCAGATTTTAGTCCATTTAATTATATTTGAGTGAAGGATTTGAATAAAAGATTTTCTTTTGTCTAAACCTGGCATGGCACAGCCTTTCAAAATGGGCTTGAAAGCTAACTATTCTTCCTTAGTAAGTTGGACTCATCCTTTTGTCTTTATTTTCTCCCTGTACTCCAGAGTTTGAATTTTGAGATTCTGTCAGTGATTGTTAGCTGGTGTACAGCTAGTTGGAAAGATAAGTTTATTCTTATGATATGCCTACCATTGAGTAGCTCCCTAAGCAAGTAGATGAATGACTCTTTCACCTCTGTAATAAAATAAAACTGATCATCCTTCTGGACTTCCCCGGTGGCTCAGTGGTAAAGAATTTACCTGCGATGCAGGAGATGCAGGTTCAGTCCTTGGGTTGGGAAGATCCCCTGGAGGAAGAAATGGCAACCCACTCCAGTATTCTTGCCTGGAGAATCCCATGGACAGAGGAATCTGGCGAGCTACAATCAGATGGGTAGCAAAGAGTCAGACAACTTAGTGACTAAACATCAACAACAACAGCCACCCTTCCAGGATCAGTGTTACTAAAGATCAAGAAATGACATCAGCATGATTTCATGACCTGCTTCTTACATTTCAGAGGATAGAAGTTTAAACTTCTTGCCTTTTGTCTTCTCCTCCAAAAACTCCAAGGGAGTTATTATTATTGTTCCCTCCTGATCATGGAATTGCCTGGTTATGTTTGTTTAGTAAAAGGCAGTAAGATAGGAAGAGATAAAAAGACTAAAAGTAATAAAAATGACATGTGATCATGAAAGTCAACCATCTTGTTTCCTACAATTTTCAGGCAAATGCCGCTGAAACATAGCTTTATGATCCCAACTCCAAGTGTTCTTTTCTATTATTATACTTTAATCCATTGCTGGCCCTCGAGTGGAAGATGAGGACTTTGTGAGTGGCCTAGGGTTTTTGACTTGTGTTGAATAACAATGTTCACTTGCTACAACTCTGCATTTACTGAGTATCTGGGGATTTATATCTCCTACCCTCAGAGAGCTTAACTATCTCTCAAAGGAGACAGATACAAATAATTGAGATATGTCTCTGTAAAGGTACACTTATGTTCTTCTAAAGAGAATTGTTTGTTTGGTCTATTTGCTGGAATTTTTGACCTGTTGATTATGGTAATGTGTGGAGAGGATAAATGTAGGTGCCAGAGAGAGCCAAACTGACTCACATAGGAAAAGACATGAAGCTGCCAGTGGGACAGAAAATAATAATCTATAAGGTAGCAGGAAGGAGTAAAGGATGGGGTAAAGTTTGAAGGGATGGTAAGAGGAAAAGGTTGGAGACCAATTACCACAATGACTGGGATTTTGGAGGGACAGAAAGGTCCAGAGAGAATGTTATTTATTTAAAAATGAGATATAACTTACATAAAATACACAAATGTTAAATGAATAGGTCAATGCATTTTTACATATGGATATTTTTTGTAACCACTGCCCTACATCAATATATAGGAATTTCCATTCCAGAGAACTTCCTCACAGCCCCTCCCAGTCAGCAGCCCATGAGTAATCATTATTGTGTCTTCTATCATGTTTTTGAAATTCAAATATTTGAAATCATATAGTGTGAATCCTTTAACTTCTTCCACTCAACATTATGTCTGTGGGAGTATAATTACACGTGTTTTTTTCATGCATCAGGCGTTTATTCTTTTTCGTTCTTGTGCAGTATTCCATTGCATGACTGTATCACAGTTCATTTGCCCGTTCTATTGTCAATGGGCATGTGAATTGCTTCCAGTTTGGTGACTAGTTTGAGTAATGCTGCTCTAACCATTATTGTGCCTGTCATTTTCTGTTGGGATATACCTAGGAATGCAGCTGCTCAATCACAGGATATATGTGAATGTTAGCTCTAGCTGGTACTACCGCAGAGTTCTCCAAAGTGACTACATCGTTGGCATTGCCGGAGAGAGTCTCAAGTGCTCCATATCTTTGGCAGCACTTAACGAGAACTTTAAGGAAGTCTTCTGGGCATCATGTGGTAGAATTTCCCCCTTTGCTGCCCTTTCCTGAAGCTTCAGGAAGGACCACACATTTGGAGTTGATTTATGTGGGATTCTTCACATTCACTGTCAAAGGCCACAATCTCACATACCCCTGGGTTTGAATCCTGGCTTCTCCGAGATTCTTACGGTGTATTCTTAGGCAATGGGCGTGTGTTGCCTTCTGAGTTTTTTATTCTTCACCTGCTGAATGGGAACTACAGAATCACTGCATAGGGTTTTTATGAATGGAATAGTATGCATGAAGCCCTTGGAAAGGGCTAGGCATACAATTAGTACTCAAAAATGGTAGCCTGTGTTGCTATTAAGAGAAGTGAGAAAATTCCAAGAGGAAGTGTTTAACACAGGAGAGATGCAGTTGGGAGACCTGGGCCAGTTCTTCATATTCATCTGGAGTTTGTCCTTTCATAGTCAGCCCTTAAAATTTTGGAATTTTGACTAAAAGAAAGAATAATTCCCTTTCATCGAAGCCCTGCACTTTTTCTGCATCCATGTAAGCAGCTGTGACTTTTCAGGTATTGCATTTTTAGGCTTAGCTTGTATGAAGACATGGGTGTGCTAAAGCCATCCTAGTCATATGACATCATCAACCACCATCACTGAGCAATTTTAGAAGCAAGATTTACAGTAATTAGAAATCTCTCATCAAAGGATATTGGTAATATGCAAGGTAGGAGAAGAACAAGGAGAAAAACTTAAAATATAAAAGAAAAAAAAAGAACCTATTTAATTTTATGGTTGATGCAACTTGTTACATGTGTGTCCTGCCAGAATAAATTGGATCATCTGATTTTCAAATTGCTGGGTCTATTGTTTCAGAAATAGAGGATGTAAATAATTCCAGTGCAGTCTCCTGGATCTGGACCTCTCTCATCCAGAACTGTTATCAGTATTAGCATAATTTATGGTGCTATCTAATAATGAAATCAGTGAACACTGATTGTACAGCTTCTTAAAGCTATAATTATTGCTCATTAGGAATGGATTTCATATTGTTTGCTCCTGGCACATAACAAGTTATTGAAAGGAAAAGTTGTCAGTGGGAGTGAGAAACCAGGGAAGGCACATTTTTTTTGGTTCCTAAATATTCTCCCTGATGAATCTGTCTGAGATTTTGTTTTTCATCATAATAGAGAACAACTGGCTGTCCTACATGCCATTTCTGATTTCTTTTTTCTTATTTTTTTCTTTAAATGGAGTATATTTAGCTTCACATCATCTTTTTTTCAGACCAGGAGGTAGTAAACACTCAGTTCAGTGTTTATATACTGAATGAGTATGTGAGGAAAGAAAGGAAGGAAGACAAGCTACAATGGCAGGCAGTTACACTTGAGCTTTGTCCAGCTCTTAACCAAACTTTAACTCACCCAAGAGTTGGCAGTGTTTCAGAGGTGTTGATCTGAAATAAGTCTTGGCATATTCATCTCAGAACACCTTAAAGTACATTTTAAAAAATTACAGAAGCAATATTGATTTTTTTCACTGTAAAATATTCAAACAACACTCAATATTTAGTAAAATTTGAGTGTCCCTTTCCTCACTCTGGTTGATCCTTTTCCTGAGATAATGGCCATTAACACTAGATGTCTCCTTTAAAACCCAGTGTTCCTGATGATGTAACCAGGATAACATTGTCCAGGATAAGATAGGAAAAAGTTTGCTTTTGTTGGCTACCACATCACTTCTAGAGGGACCACAGTGCTTGGGAAGGTTTGGTCTTCACTCTGAAGATGCATTTTTATTCAATACAAAGAAGAGAGTTATATATTTCAGGCTGGGCAGCAGTAACAATTTACGTTTTGCAAAACAGGCCCCTGTCAATATGTTCTTGCTTCTGGGAATGGAGAAAGAGTCTTATCCCAGGAGATTTGAGTTCATTATGAATACTACCTTTGGTTTGTGATATCATCAACTTTAATGAAATGTAGCTTGGTCTTGAGATTGGCCTATTTTATTTGACCTTCATAAGTTGAATATGAGTTCCATATTTGTCCATTAATCCAGCCTGGTTATTTATTCAGAACTAGGCTGCAGTCCATGGGGTTGCTAAGAGTTGGACAGGACTGAGCGACTTCACTTTCACTTTTCTCTTTCATGCATTGGAAAAGGAAATGGCAACCCACTCCAGTGTTCTTGCCTGGAGAATCCCAGGGACACAGGAGCCAGGTGGGATGCCGTCTGTGGGGTTGCACAGAGTCAGACACGACTGAAATGACTTAGCAGTAGCAGCAGCAGGCCAGATTTTGTAGCCTGGATTTTTGTATGTAGTTCTAGCTTCCATAGTTGGTTTTTTTTTTTTTTTTCTTTTTGGCATGAAACCTGAAAGAGCTAGAGAAATCAAATGAGTATTTCTTTAACAGATTCTTTTTCTTCCTTGTTGATAACTGCTCTCTTTTCCTTAACTGTCCTCTTATCTAAGGCTTTCTAGTCCCTGAGGGTACAGGGAAAATGTCAGATATGCAGAAATAAAGAAAACCTTATTCTTTCACTGGTAAATTTCAAACTTTAGTAAAACTGTAGAAATGTTTAAATTGCCTTCCAATTTCTGAAAGAAATTGGTTTCCTTCTAACGCTTAACAAGATAAACTGCAATTCGATTCAAGTCATTTTTCTGCCTCTCCTGTTGACAATCTGAGCTCCATTTTTTTTTTTTTGGTTTCCTCTTGCTTTCTGATTGACTTCAAGATTGTATCTAATCTTTTTATTCTATCTTGCACAAATGCAGCCTGCAATGTGTTGTGACAAGGAGCCAGACCTCCTATTAGCATATATTTATACCTTGCTGCACGCAAAGTGGTGCTCAGGGATTATTAAACCAAGTTGGAGCTCTGCAGGCATATAAAAGGCATCAGATTCATTTCTCCCCTAGAAAACCCTCCGTCCTGACTGTCTACCCATGTGGAGACCTAATTGTTTGAAGAGAGGGATAACTGAAAGGAGCAATAAGAGCCGTTGTGAGTGACGTTAATATGAGGGACGAATGATCAGATAATCAAGGGCATGGGGAGGCATGAGAGATGATATCTGTCCTCAAAGGATCTGGCAACACCTTGGAGGAAATTTAAGGGCCATTCTGGGAGTCAGTTGAAACATGATCAAGTTACCCTCCTAAGGAAAGAACTGGAAGATGGAGCAGATCCCTGGAGCAGAGGTCTGGAAATAGCTAGGTTAGAGGTATTCATGATTTATAGGATTCAGAATATGAATTCAGAAGGCCAGATGCCAGGAAACGAGAGAGTAGGATTTCAAGACACGGTCTCTTCGGAGGTGACGAAGAGAGAGATAAGAGTCAGTATCTGGGTTCTATTTAGTTTTCCGTAAAAAGTCAACAGAACAAACTCTGAACAATATTTTGACACATGCTTACATATTCTTTGATGTTCCAGTTTTCTTTTAGTGGGATGATGCTTGGGCCCTCCAGGGTCCCAGCATTTCTGAAGTACTAACCTCTGTCTGCTAGCAAAACTGGCAATGATCTGACATTAGTCATTCACACATGGGTTTGACCTAATTTCTACTTATGCTTACCATCCCACAGCACTTCTATTTTAAGCCTGTTTTCTCTAATTGGAGAAAGACAGGCTTTGTCTCTGAAAGAAATTTTCGGTGTTAGTAATAAGTGAAAGATACCATTTGGGGGAAGGGAAGCCATTTTAAGAATTTTTATGCTAGGCGATTGATCCATAAGAGAAAGTATTTTTCTCTCTTAGCTCCCCAGTTGTTCTTGTACCCCAGGATGATGAGTGTTAGTGACTGTTCTTGGGAATTGCTGAGTTCAAAAATTTTCATAGTGGTGTACATCTCACAGTCTTATACACATTTGCCTTTTCTAATTGTCTATGGGCACTTTGGGGACAGACACAGTGTCTTTTCACCTGTTTTTACACTGATGGTATTCAGTACAGAGATTTTGATCTGCACACCACAGGCATCACAATTACCCTCAACTTTGCACCTTTAAATATTTCAGCCTTTGAGATATGAAGTTAGATTCAGGGTGCTGTTTGAGTTTATGCCTGGAATGTACTGGGGTGGCCTTAGCCTCATTTTGTCTGTTTCTCTACCTTCTTGGGGCTGGCCCTCTTCATTCTGGGGCTCAGGTCCTAGGGCAGCTGTTTCCCAGCCCCTGCGAGCTCAGCACTAGGCAGACTCTGCCGTTTGCCTTTGTCGGACATCTGTGACTTGAGCTGGCACGTGTCCCTTATTTGACCATTTCCTTTCTCCTCCATAATAAAATTCAGGACATGGGCTAGGTCAGCTATAGTCAGAGAAGAGCAAAGAAGTTGCTTTGGGACTTTCCTAAGTCTGAAGAACTTATGAAAAGGAACTCACACAGTGTTCAGAAATAATTACTTTACTTCCCTCTGTATACATCTCCCTGGGAAACCGCAGGACTGGAGAGGTGGCTGGGATTAAGCAGGATTTAGGGAAACTCAAAACTTAATTTGACGATTTAAAATGCATATTTATCAGAGACGTATTTCCAGGAAAGAGAGAAATGATTAGGTAGATGACTTGATATGTCTAATTTCCTTTAAGTCTGTATTTGTGGAAATTAAAACTCAAAGTGTGTATGAATAGTGACTTTTAAGTAAGAAGACAAATTTTATGAGTCACGTGTGGACATTAAACTCATTAGACATTTGTGGAATGGTGTAGGAAGAGATCAAAAAATGAGAAGGCACTTACATTTTGGCTCATTGAGAGGAAATAAATATTAGATACTGTTAGGAAAACTGAGTGTAAGTATGAATCTTAATAAGTTAGGGCAATTACCACAACGATAATTATGGGATTATGACATTTAAACCAGTGATATAAAATGGAAACTATTTAAAGGAGACCAAGGAATAAGAAAAAGAGAAAAGAAGTAAAAGAAAGCATTTGATAGCACCAAATAAGACAACAAATGTGTAAAACAACCACAATATATATAAGTGAGCAATCAAATTAATTGTGCCTTAATTAAATTAATTGCACATTATACTAAGGTGACCAATTAAAAGTCAGACTTTAAAAAAAACAAAGATTTAGATGTGTGGTATGTAAAAAAGCCTAAGTCTCAAGTACAAAATGATACAGAAAATGCAAAATAAAGGAATGGAAAAAGATAAATCAGGCATTTATGAACCAAAGAAATTACAGGTAGCAATTGTAATATAAGAGAAAATATAATTTAAAATGAAAAACAATATGTGAAAATAAAGTACATTGTATATTTGTAAAAATGATATAACAATCATGAACATTTTTGATGCTAACAATAAGATCTCAGTATATGAATTGCCAATATCCATGGGATCATTGAAAAGGCAAGAGAGTTCCAGAAAAACATCTACTTTTGCTTTATTGACTACACCAAAGCCTTTGACTGTGTGGATCACAACAAACTGTGGAAAATTCCGAGAGAGATGGGAATACCAGACCACCTGACCTGTCTCCTGAGAAATCTGTATGTAGATCAAGAAGCAACAGTTAGAACCTGGACATGGAACAATAGACTGGTTCCAGATTGGGAAAGGAGTACGTCAAGGCTGTATATTGTCACCCTCCTTTATTTAACTTCTATGCAGAGTACATCATGAGAAATGCTGGGCTAGATGAAGCACAGGCTGGAATCAAGATTGCTAGGAAAAATATCAATAACTTCAGATATGCAGATGATACTACCCTTATGGCAGAAAGCAAAGAACTAAAGAGCCTCTTGAGGAAAGTGAAAGAGGAGAGTGAAAAAAGTTGGCTTAAAACTCAACATTCAGAAAATGAATATCATGGCATCTGGTCCCATCACTTCATGGCAAATAGATGGGGAAGCAATGGAAACAGTGACAGACTTTATTTTTTGGGCTCCAAAATCCCTGCAGATGGTGACTGCAGCCATGAAATTAAAAGACGCCTCCTCCTTGGAAGAAAAACTATGACCCATCTAGACAGCATGTTAAAAGGAGAGAAATTACTTTACCAACAAAGATCTGTCTAGTTGAAGCTATATTTTTTCCAGTAGTTATGTATGGATGTGAGAGTTGGACTGTGAAGAAAGCTGAGTGCCAAAGAATTGACGCTTTTGAACTGTGGTATTGGAGAAGACTCTTGAGAGTCCCTTGGGTTTGCAAGGAGATCCAGCCAGTCAGTCCTAAAGGAAATCAGTCCTGAATGTTCATTGGAAGGACTGATGCTGAAGCTGAAGTTCCAGTACTTTGTCCACCTGATGCGAAGAACTGACTAATTGGAAAAGGCCCTAATGTTGGGAAAGATTGAAGGCGGGAGGCGAAGGGGACGACAGAGGATGAGATGGTTGGATGGCATCACTGACGCGATGGACATGAGTTTGAGTAGGCTCCGGGAGTTGGTGATGGACAGTGAAGCCTGGTGTGCTGCAGTCCATGGGGTTGCAAAGAGCTGGACACGACTGAGTGACTGAACTGAACTGATATTAAAACCAACAACTGACTGACCTAAGAGAAGAAAAAGACAGATCAGCAAGTATATTTAGAACTTAATATAATCCTGTTGGAAATTAATAGGACAAACAGGTAAATAAGAAAAGATACATGGAAAACACATATAATGCATTCTTTTCTGGCCTGTGTGATATAAGTAAAAAGGAAGTTAAATAGATTCCTAAGGCTCAACTTCCTAAGACTATATTCTTTGACTATGATGTGATAAAACTGGAAATTAATAGTAAAATAAAAGTTAATTAACTAAATAATGAACTAACCTGAATGGTGGTAATTAAAAATTAAACTTAAAGTTTGCTCAAAACTTTTGTGTGTAAAAACCAAATTCAAGAAAAATTTTTTTCTATATTAAGCTTGTGTCTATGTATCTTTTCATTCAGTATTTGGTGGATTTTTTTTTTTTTGCCTGATGTAGTGGTGGGAGGCTCTATAACGAAATTATAGCAATTGAAAAAACCTTCTCTCTTCTTTAGATACAATTTATATTGTTAGATAGAAAAGTTGGGGGAAATAGAAAATAGAGAACATAAAGCGTATCCTTAGCTGAAGGTGATTTCTTTTAACTTTGGCATGATGAGTGGACATCAAGAAGAATGGTAATTCATAGATATATGTGGCTCTTCCCAAAGAACCATATGTCACCTGTATTTGCCTCTAGGCTTGTGTTGTTAGAGTAAACATGTGTTACTTGTAAACTGAAACTTTTACCCAAGAGATCTGGGGTAATTATAATTGTTGGCATGATAGTTGTAGTGGGTTGGGTTTCTTGGAAAGCCAACTCTGAGATGGAGATTCGCCTGTGAGAGGTTTCTTAGAGAGTGCTCTTGGAATAATGCTTAGAGAGGGGAAGAGAAGGAAGCAAGATCAGGCAGAGGGAGAAGCTGGGTTGTAATGAAGCCTCAGAAGAGGAGATGCGATAAAGCAAATTTCTGAAGCTGGGATAACCCTTTCGGGTTGAGTTAAACTTTATATCTCACTACTACCAGTCATCGAATAAGTCTGTGCTGAATGAGTGCCTCAGCCTGGGTTAGGTGGCTATTTTCAGTCGGGCAGCTCCCATGGGGACAGCAAGAAGTAATAAACCCTTCAGTTCTGAAGGAGGATGAATGCCACATCACAATATCTTTCACCATAGTGGTGTAATTTTGTTTGAAGCTATTTTTGGGGGGTTTGTTTGTTTAAGAAAGCAAAGGGTTGGAAGAAAATCCTGGTCTCATTTGCTGTGGAGGGTGAAATCATCCCTAAGCTAACACTTGCTCTTATTATGGACATGCTTAAGGGTTCTATAAACATGAATTGGTATCATTACAGTATTTCTCTTTCTCTGTCTGACTTATTTTACTTATCACAATGCCCTCCAAGTCCTTTCATGTTGCTGCAGATGCAAAATTTCATTCTTTTATGGCTGAGTTAGTATTCCACTACACACACACACACACATCACATCTTCTTTATCCATTCATCTTTTGATAGATACTTTGATATCTTGACAACTGTAAATAATGCTGCTATGAACATTGGGGGTGTATCTATCTTTTTGAATTAATGTTTTTGTTTTTTTGATATATATCCAGGAGTGGAATTGCTAGGTCACAAGGTAGTTCTATTCTTAGTTTTTGAGGGATCTCCTTACTGTTTTTCCACAGGGGGCTGTACCAGTTTACATTCCCACCAACAGTGTAGAGGGCTTCCTTTTCTTTACATTCTTGCCAACGTTTGTCATTTGTGGGTTTTTTTCTTCTTTTTTGATGATAGCTATTTTGCCAGGTGTGAGATGTTGTCTCTCTGTGGTTTTGATTTGCATCTCCCTGATGATTAGAGATGTTGAGCATCTTTTCATGTGTCTGTTGGCCATTTGCTTGTCTTCTTTAGGAAAGCGTCTATTCAGTTTTTCTGCCCATTTAAAGTCAGATTGCTATTTTTTGATGTAGAGTTATATGAGCTGTTTATCTGTTGGCTCTGGATGTGAGAGTCGGATTATAAAGAAAGCTGAGCACCAAAAATTGATGCTTTTGAACTGTGATGTTGGAGAAGACTCTTGAGAGTCCCTTGGACTGCAAGGAGATTCAACCAGTCAATCCTAAAGGAAATCAGTCCTGAATATTCATTGGAAGGACTGACATTGAAGCTGAAACTCCAGTACTTTGGCCACCTGATGCAAAGAACTGACTCATTTGAAAAGATCCTGATGCTGGGAAAGATTGAAGGCAGGGAGAGAAGGGGACAACAGAGGGATAAGATGGTTGAAGGGCATCACCAACTCGATGGACATGAGTTTGAGCAAGCTCAGGGAATTGATGATGAACAGGGAAGCCTGGCGTGCTATAGTCCATGGGGGCACAAAGAGTAGGACATGACTGAGCAACTGAACTGAAATGATTAACTGTTTATTGGTCATATCACTTGGAAATATTTTCTCCCATCCAGTAGATTGTTTTTTCATTTTGTTGATTATTTCATTTTCTATGCAAAAACTTTTAAGCTTAATTAGGTCTCATTTTCGTAATACCACTCAACTGTAAGTAAGAAATTAAATTTTGCCATCTGCAACAACATGGATGGTTATATAGGGTATTATAAAAGGGAAATAAATTAGACAGAGAAAGACAAATACTATATGATATCATTTATACATGGAATCTAAAAAATACAACAAACTAGTGAATATAACAAAAAAGAAGTAGATTCACACATAAAGGGAACAAGCTAGTGGTTACCAGTGAAGAGAGGGAAGGAGAAGGGGCAATACAGGGGAAGGGCAGTAAGAGGCATAAAATATTAGGTGTAAAATAAGCTACAAGCATATACTGTACAACATGGGGAATATAGCCAATATTTCATGATAACTATAAATGGAGTAAGTCTCTAAAAATTGTTCATAACTATATTGTATACCTGTAACATATAATTTTGTATATCAGCTGTATTTCAATAAAAATTTAAAAAGCCAATGAATTGAAAGAACTAAGTTTTTTTCTAGCTATGGAACAGGGATTTTTGCATTTTACCCAAGGACTCTTACCTGAATATAATACTCAGAGTGGGAGTATCCTTCCTAGTTTTATTCTTTTTCTGTATGTAAGAGTTGAAAAACATAAAATGTTTCATAAATGTTTTAGGTACTGTGTTTTTCTTTAATACCTTACATATTCATTTTGAAAATAATTTAAACATTTCAGTGAATGCTCCTGGAGTTGTTTTTCACCCGGGAGGCTAATCATGGATGATTTGAAGGTGAGACAAATAGATTGTACCTCTATCTTAACCTACTTTCTCTTCCCATTTTAAACCCAGAGAACTCAGGAAATGGGAAGGGAGAGGAAGCTCACTAGTTAACACCAGCAGTCTAGTGTTAGCAGGAGAAGGACAGGACAATAATGATATTCTTCCAAGTAGATGGTAGATATTATTCACATCCTTGATCCTTGATGGACTGCTTTCTAGGTGAAATTTTTATTTACCCCCTCTTTTATAGCTAAGATGTGTAGTAGAGTATGGACATAGACTATGGCAGTTAGAGCCTGCACACCCAGCAAGGCAGCTTCAGCTCCCTCAAGGGGAGGGACTTAGTACCCTGGTTCAAGGGCTACACTGTCTGGACTTGAAGACCAGCTTCACTTTCTGCGCTGTGTGGTCTTGAGCATGGGGCTTAACCTCTCTGGTTCTTAGTTTTTCTGTCAGTAGAGTTGCTAATAATACCTTTGGATTTGTTGTTGAGAATTAATGAATTAATTCTGTAAAATCCCTTTGTTCTTGTCCAGCTGTTAAGTCATGTCTGACTCGTTGTGACCTGTTTATGGGTCGTGGAGCCTGGCATATGGGAGCAGGCTCCCCTGCCCTTTGCTGTCTCCCGGAGTTTGCTCAGACTTATGTCCATTGAGTCAGTGATGCATCCAACTGTCTCGTCCTCTGTCTCCCTCTTTTCGTCTTGCCCTCAATCTTTCCCAGCATCAGGGTCTTTTCCAATGAATCTGCTTTTTACCTCAGATGGCCAAAGTATTGCAGCTGCTGCGCATCAGTCCTTCCAGTGAATATTCAGGATTGACCTAGAATTGGAGATAGAGGGGATGGAAGTGATGATGGTGGAGGTCATGGTTATAACAGAGGTGGTGAAGGTTTTGGTTGAGCTGGTGGAGGTTATGGAAATGGGAATGAAAGGAGTGAAGGTGGAAGTGGTGGTGGAAGAGTTGGGGAAGGTGATGGTGTTTTGGAGGCAGTGGAGACAGTGGAGATGGTGGCCAGAAGGTGAAGGAGGTGGTCGAGGAAGTGGAGGAAGCAGTAGAGATTAGGGTGAGGACGCTGGTGTAGATGGAGGTGGAAGTGTGCCATGTATTAGAGGTGATGGAGGCGACGGAAAGAGTAGTGCAGGAGGTGGTAGTGTGCTGATGGAGATATATGTGGTAGTAGCCAGGATGACAGAGCTAGTGGAGTGGTGGCTACGTAAACATCCAATCTTAATACCAGGCAGAGTGAGGTATGTTCACTGGTGCATGGAGGAACAAGCAGCTATGTGTATTACTTTAAAAAGGAAATTTCAGTCCCTTTTCAATTTTTTTTCTACTATCTGCATATATTTTTGCCTTTGAGTCTCAGGTACTTATTTTCTTAATGACTCAGAACCATTGAACAACATTAATGACCACTCATTCTCACTCCAGCTGGATGCTTTTTAACGTGCCAGACTGGATCAAACTTAGGCAGTCAAAAATGAAAAATACTTAGTTCCTATTTTCATTGGGGAAATAGACCTATAAACAGGTAATTATGATGTAGCAAAGTTAAAATGCAATGGTAGAGATGTAAGCAGCCAGAGGGAGTGATAGATAGCCAAGATGTGTACTTTTGGGGCCAGGGGAAGCTTCCTGGAACAGAGGACACCTTAAGGATGTGAGGATGGTGGGGGCATGAGTTGCGTGAGTGGGAAGATGAGCATTTTGGCAAAGGCAGGGAAGAAACAGTGCTTGGTAAATATATGAAACTATAAACAGGCCTCTGACTCTCCTTCCCATTTACTGATTATGTTCAGTTCCTTGCATTATGCTGGTATTTAGAACCAGGTTTGAAAGCATCCATGGATGCAAGAAGAAAATTGTAAATGGAATTAGGGTCACCTGGTGCCTAATGGTGACATGTTCGAAAGTAGAGACAATAAGGGCAAATCTCAGAGCCGGTGTCATCAAATTTTTCAAACCATATCCTCCTCAGTCTCTTAGAGGAAAGACAGAGTCTGAATATTTTTTCCTATCAGAGGAAGCAAGACAAACAATATTTAAGCTGGGATGGGCGGGCAGGTGTCCAGTATCTGTGTAAAGATGAGTTACTTGCTTAGGGAAGACCTGATGTTCAAGAAGTCAGCCAAATATGAGTCACCTCATTAGCCTCTTTCAAAGGTATAACATGCCAAGGCAGAGAAAGTAAATAGACTCTTATACTAACTTGGATTAAGATGTACCCTTAGATATAGCACTTCTCTAGAAATGAAAAAAAAAAAAAAATCTCCACACACATACTTGGCTCAATTAAAATATATTTTAAAGAGTAAGCAGATAACAACAAACTTGTCAAGTGAATGACTCAATAAAGATGCATGAAATATATTTGAGTAGTTTCAAATGTTGTTTTTAAAATAGAGAACCTATTAAAGTCTATGAAATAGACTTCAGGAAATTGATTTCTAGGAGTGAATCCTGCAAATGACTGTTTAGAGACCATGAAGAGGGAATTTCTGATGGATCCCTGGGCCAACATTGTCCTGCAAAGGATGTGAAGAGAGGAAGGTGTTAGTGCATCTCTAGCCCATGGTGTCTCCACAGTGAACAAAAGAATAAGCCTTTTGGAGGAGGGGATGAATAGTGGCTTGATATTGTTTATGAAGAATTTCCAAATCAGAGAAGGCGGCCCTCTATCTGAAAGACTTGGTGTCTTTGCCCACCTATCCTGGCAAAGAGGATGTGGATTGCACCAGATAAAATATTAGAAGTCGACCTCTGAACCACATATTTAAATTCATTTCTGGCTTAATTCTTTCCAAAAGCAATTGAGTTTGACTATTGTGATTCAGCCATCTGCAGTCCATGTTTATAATTGTGCATAGTATCATTGTTTCTGAGATTTTTCCAGTTAATATTATTAAGGGGTGGATATATGATTTCCTGGGTGGCTTGATTCACGCTTCTGGCCCATTTTGATAAGAAAGTGTCTACCTGCTGTTCCTGGGGGCTTTAATTGGCTTTTGAATTTTTGCTTGTGAGGAAATAATATAGAAAAACAGATCCACTCTACTGGTTGCTTTTTAGTTATAGAATTCTGTTTAATTTGCAAAAACCATTTATAAATTCTAACTATTAACTCAGCCTTTTTGCCTGCCTTTACAAAAGCTGCTCTTAGAAAAAAAGCATTTGAGACCCAGTGGGAAAGATTCCAAAACTCATAGTGACAAATCTCCTGAGTTATCCTGATTTCCACCTGAGATTTTGGGATTTTCCATAAAGAAGAGGGAGGGAAGGGTTTGGCCCCATTTGGAATACAGATAATAGAGAATAAATAGACTTGTCTGTTTTTCAAAGATAATTGTGGGTTATGAAATAAAGCTAAGTAGGTAGAAAATCCTATGTAGATTACAAAGATGTTTTACATCTCTGCATTAGTACACATAATTTTGGGCCCTGAAGCAATGTCTGGTAGACCAGTTGAATGTGCTAGGGCAATTGTTTAATGAATCCAGAAGCAATGGTTGGGATTACATTGTGGATTATAGATTCCTAGAACTGGAAAGGACTTTAGAGATTTTCTAGGTAAAGCCTTTTGCTTACAGTGAGGAAAGGGAGGCTCAGAGAAGCTAGGCTATTTTGAATGATTATCATGGGGCTAGAACCTGGGTTTCCTGATTGCTTAGCACTGTGTTTTAATGCAGGGTCAACTAGGCCTCAGAAAATGGTCTGCTGTTTTCATTGTGGATGTACCCCAGAACATGTACTCAGGTAGCACATGCCTCCTCACAGCTATATCTGCTACTCAAAGTTCATGAGGCATCTTCTTCTCACTTGTTGTGGCCACATCTCTGCGAAGTAGGCAGTATTCTTTGGACCCAGAGCTCAGCTCTGCCATTAGCTGGGGGAGGCTCAGAGGGTCATTTGAGAGCCAGTTCCCAGGCTGGTGTTTTCTACATGAAACATCCTCTTTCCCTAGGATTCTCTCCTAAGCTGAAGGGGAAAGTATTCAGCCCTAGGATTCTCTGCTTAGCTGAAAGATTAATAACACTTACAGAAGTCTTGGTCAAACTAAGCACTCTCAGTTTTAAAAAATAGAAAATAAAGTATTTTATTTTATCTTTATCTATTTCTTCTCTGATTCTTTATGTATCTCCAACTTTCTGACCTACAAAATTTTCCTTCTGCCTGAAAATTTTTAAACTTTTCCTGTAGGGCAAAATGGCTTGTAATGAATCCTATCAAGTTTGTCTTGTGTGTGTGTCTGTGAAATTGCTGTTTCTCTTTCACTTTTGATGGATAATTTGAATGGATATAGAATTAAACATTGATGGTTTTGTTCTTTCAACACTCTCCTTACTTATATGATTTCTAATGAGAAGTCAGCTCTTATGTGTAGAATAAAAATGACAGTTCACAGAGTCTGTGCCAAATGTAGTGCTGAATGCAAGGGAAGCAGTTAATAAAAGTTTGCTCTTTCTCTTGCCTTTTATAATAAAATTTCTGAGTATGTTGTTTTCTGAATAGTTTAAGGAAAATGATTTCAACTTTTTTCTGTTTATGAAGGTAATACATTTTCATTGTAGAAAATCAAGCAGTTTTGAAAATTATGAAGTTCCCTGAATGTCTACAATCCAGGAATAATTATTCTGCATCTTTTTAGAACAGTTATTCTATTTTTTATTCTTTGTACTTTTACAACATTCTTCCAGTCATCTCTCTGTGCATCTGTGTATAGACATATGTCTATGTTTGCATTTATGATTTTATGTAAAATGAAATCATAATATAAATGCTCTTTGCAATTTATTCAACAAAGGGTCAGTTCACAGAAAATGCTAATGGGTGTTTTGTGCCAGATCTGGGAGCATATTTAGTCCCAAATTTAGGACACGATGGATGACACAGTCTTATCTCATAGACTGAAATTTTGTGAAACTTGTTTGGTACTCTTCTCCCTGATGTGTCCTTCTACTCAATAGAGAGAGTACATCACTGAGCCTATACAATGTACTTTCTGGATTAAACAGGGCAATCTGTTTTATTTACCTGAACAAAAGCCAGGGTAAATAAGTGTGTCTACTGCTCTTGTCACCTGTGTAGTTCCCCGAAGCCCCTCCTTTTGACCCTCCTCCCATTTTCCATAGAAGAGACCCACAAGAGGGCACAGATTGCTGTGTACTTTAACCCATTGGGTCTTACTGATCTGTAACCATGGGCAACCACTGTTTTTTCTTTTTAATTAACTTTTATTGGAGTATAGTTGCTTCACAATGTTGTGTTAGTTTCTACTGTACAACAAAGTGAATCAGCTATGTGTGCTAAATTGCTTCAGTCATGTCCAACTCTTTGCAATCCTATAGACTCAGAGCCTACCAGGCTCCTCTGTCCATGGGAGTCTCCAGGCAAGAATGCTGGAGTGGGTTGCTATACCCTCTTCCAGGGGATCTTCCCAACTCAGGGACTGAACCTGTATCTTTTACATCTCCTGCACTGGCACGCGCATGCACACATACACATACACATACACATATACAGAAAAGCTAGTGTCCACCCCCCACCCCCCGCATATGTATACACACACACACACACATATATCCCTTCTCTTTTGGATTTCCTTCCCATTTAGATCACCATAGAGCATGAGTAGAGTTCACTGAGATACATAGCATGTTCTCATGTACATAGCATGTTCTTCACAAAGAAAGTGAAGTCTCTCAGTCGTGTCCAACTCTTTGCAACCCCACGGACTGTAGCCTACCAGGCTCCTCTGTCCATGGGATTTTCCAGGCAAGAATACTGGAGTGGGTTGCCATTTCCTTCTCCAGGGAACTTCCTAAGCCAGGGATTGAACCCGGGTCTCCTACATTGTGGGCAGACACTTTATTGTCTGAGCCACCAGGAAGTTCAAAAATATCCAATTAAGAGTGAAGGAGAAGCTGTCAAAATTCGACTCTGGTGGGACGTGAACCCACAACCTTTGAATAACCACACCCAGGCTGGCTAGAAGTCCAATGTGTTATCCAGTGCACCTCAGAGCCAGTTTGTTCTCATTAATTATCTATTTTATAGGCTTCCCTGGTGGGTCAGAAGTTAAAGCATCTGTCTGCAATGTGGGAGACCTGGGTTCGCTCCCTGGGCTGGAAGATCCGCTGGAGAAGGAAATGGCAACCCACTCCAATATTCTTGCCTGGATAATCCCATGGACAGAGGAATGTATTTTATACATAGTATCAGTAGTGTATTTATCATTCCTAATCTCTCAATTCTTCCCACCCCTCCCTTTCCTCCTTTGATGTCCATACATTCGTTCTCCACATTTGTGTCTCTATTTCTGTTTTGCAGTCTCACATGCTAGGAAGTAATGCTCAAAATTCTCCAAGCCAGGCTTCAGCAATATGTGAACCGTGAACTCCCTGATGTTCAAGCTGGTTTTAGAAAAGGCAGAGGAACCAGTGATCTAATTGCCAACATCTGCTGGATCATGGAAAAAGCAAGAGAATTCCAGAAAAACATCTATTTCTGCTTTATTGACTATGCAAAAGCCTTTGACTGTGTGGATCACAATAAACTGTGGAAAATTCTGAAAGAGACGGGAATACCAGACCACCTGACCTGCCTCTTGAGAAACCTGTATGCAGCTCAGGAAGCAACAGTTAGAACTGGACATAGAACAAAAGACTGGTTCCAAATAGGAAAAGGAGTATATCAAGGCTGTATATTGTCACCCTGCTTATTTAGCTTAGGTGCAGAGGACATCATGAGAAACGCTGGACTGGAAGAAACACAAGCTGGAGTCAAGACTGCTGGGAGAAATCTCAATAACCTCAGATATGCAGATGACACCACCCATATGGCAGAAAGTGAAGAGGAACTAAAAGCCTCTTGATGAAAGTAAAAGAGGAAAATGAAAAAGATGGCTTAAAGCTCAACATTCAGAAAACGAAGATCATGGCATCCGGTCCCATCACTACATGGGAAATAGATGGGGAAACAGTGGAAACAGTGTCAGATTATTTTTTGGGCTCCCAAATCACTGCAGATGGTGACTGCATCCATGAAATTAGAAGACGCTTACTCCTTGGAAGAAAAGTTATGACCAACCTAGATAGCATATTCAAAAGCAGAGACGTTACTTTGCCAACTAAGGTCCGTCTAGTCAAGGCTATGATTTTTCCTGTGGTCATGTATGGATGTGAGAGTTGGACTATGAAGAAGGCTGAGTGCCGAAGAATTGATGCTTTTGAACTGTGGTGTTGGAGAAGACTCTTGAGAGTCCCTTGGACTGCAAGGAGATCCAACCAGTCCATTCTGAAGGAGATCAACCCTGGGATTTCTTTGGAAGGAATGAGGCTAAAGCTGAAACTCCAGTACTTTGGCCACCTCATGCAAAGAGTTGACTCATTGGAAAAGACTCTGATGCTGGGAGAGGTTGGGGGCAGGAGGAGAAGGGGACGACAGAGGATGAGATGGCTGGATGGCATCATGGACTCGATGGACATGAGTCTGAGTGAACTCTGAGAGATGATAATGAACAGGGAGGCCTGGCGTGCTGCCATTCATGGGGTCGCAAAGTCGGAGATGACTGAGAGACTGAAGTGAAATAAGATCATCTATACCATTGTTCTAGATTCCACATATATGCATTAATATGTGACATTTATTTTTCTGTCTGACGTACTTCACTCTGTATGACAATCTCTATATCTGTCCATGTTACTGCAAACGGCCTGATTTTGTTCCTTTTAACCATTGTTTTTGTTTAGACTGATCTCCTTGGTGAGCCAGTGGCTTGCCCTTGTCAGACAGACAAATTGACATTACTCATGCTCTGCCCTTCACCTGCCTCCCACCTTAACCCATATTCCCAGTCTCTTTGGGCCTGCAGCTGTAGTGATCTGAGTGATGATTTCGCACAAAGCATTAGGAAGGCATAAGGACTGATTCTGCCAAGAGTTATAATCCGATACTGCTCTCTGCCCATTCATGTCAGTATATTGGTAGAAAATAGAGATCAGGGAAAATCTTTGAGGATTGGGAGGTTTGGCTTCTACTTTAATCACCTTGTATAGGGATTTCACACTTTTGGAAAGGTTCTCACTAATGAAGGGAGGCTGCTGTTTATGTGGTCCCAGCTCCCCAGCATAAGATAGAGGTGACCTTTCTTATCCTCTGAGATCCTGTGATTAGAGCTAGTAATTTAATAATAGTCTTTCCAGGGTGTTTTCTGTTTTGTCATAATTGAGCCCCCTCACTGTCAGAGTCTGAGTTCAGAGTTTCTTCTCAGTCTCCCCTTCCCTCACCACAGGAATCTGCACTGGTTAATTTGTGCCAGATGTACTGAGGTAGTTTCATGAGGCAGCTTTCATCTAGGAAGAGGTGGGCTGAGCACACCTACTCATTTCCCACCATCTCCAGAAGGAGCAGCTTTTAACTATGACTCAGTGACGCAGAGCTTCTAACCACTATCTGAAGATGAAAGGCCCATCACCAATTTTATCTGCTTATCAAAAACCAGACAGTGGTGGTGACATGCAATCAAGGCTCACTGGCCTGCCCTGAGAAGGCTCTACCAAGCCCTCCTGGGGAGATGAAGACATTCTGTAGCCACAGGGGAGGTTCTGGAAATTCTGACCTTCTCATGCCAGCTTTCTGTCATAACTGAAGATTATTCAGATATATTCTTAATAGGAATGTTGGTAAATTGAAAGGAAATATAATATTCTTAAGTAGGAGTTTTACTTTTCTGAGCTCTTCTTCTGAGGATAAGCCTCTAATTTATGTAGCCGCTGTTCTCCAAGGAGGTTGTGTATATGCATGTGTGAGGTTTCTCATTCACTGATTATTTTATGCTTCATCCCCACACATTGAGAATGACTACATAAGGAGCTCTGGGGGAGCTAGAAGGGAAAGAGAAGGCGTAGACTCTTGCCGTGGAAATTCTGCAGGAAAGTAAATGGGCTTCCATACTTCTGTATTCCTTTGCACTCAAAAGTGGACACCTTACAACTCATATTTCTAAATTTGAAAGGGACTTAGAGGAGTGGGATGGGGGGTGGGGGGTGGGGTGGGTGTGCAGTTCAGGGAGGCTCAAGAGGGAGAGGATATATGTATACCTATGGCTGATTTGTGTTGCTGTACAGTAGAAACTAACACAACACTATAAAGCAATTATACTCCAATTAAGAAATAAAAAAAAATTTGTAAGGAAATCTGTGATGAACATGTCTTACCTGTGAATGAAAGGTTGGTGCTATTTTGTAATTAAACGTACTCATCTGTGAGAAAGCTGAATTTGGGACTGGTTTGAATTTCGATTTTGCTTCTTCTACTCCTGGTTTAACAGAGGGGCCAAAGAGAGGCTGCCCAGGGATCAGGAGAAGTGTGTGCATGCTCAGTTGTGTCCAACTCATTGTGACCCCACAGACTGTAGCCCGCCAGTCTCCTCTGTCCATAGGTCTTTCCCAGCAAGAATACTGAGTGGGTGGCCATTCCCTTCTCCAGGGGATCTTCCTGACCCAGGGATCAAACCCATGTCTCCTGCATTGGCAGGCAGGTTCTTTACCACTGAGCCACCTGGGACTCCAGGCTAGCTTTTTCCTGAAGATGTGGACAAAAGTGACCTTGTGCCCTTGACATTTTCCATTTGCCTCCCTGTCAGCTCTTCACCTGTTGACGGCATCAGTGGTTCCCTTGCCCTCTGTCTCCTGGTAGGTTTGATAGTAGGAACATCTACTGTATACTGGAGGTCAGGAGGGGAGCAGGGTCAGAATATTTATTCTATCAGATTCCTTCTTGCTAGGTTGCTGTGAGTTGCCTGGATCCATCTATCTATGATCACAAGTCTTGCTGGGAAGTTCATACTCTCCATGAGAGGCTAAGATAGATGCTCTCTCTTCTTGCCCCTTCAGTGTCTTTGAACAAAAGAAGCACTAATAAGAAGCATAAGAAGCATTGCCCATATCTTTTAGGAGCCTGAAGTCAGTGAGGTGAAACCCAATATCAAGAATTTGAAGCAAAGTAACTTGTGGAAAAGAAATGTAAAGAAAACATTAGTGGTTTGGCTAGAGCCTAAGTAGAGCAAAGTGCATTAAGTAGATTTTCTGGTTTTCAAAAACTTGAATCGTAATATATTTTTTGATATGCTGTTTTAATTTTTAGTAGCAAATAAATATGTATTAAGAGGATCTTATGACAACTGTGATGTATTGTGTGCCTTAAAAGAACATGGAAGACTGTAGCAGTAGACACCATTTACTGTTTACCTGGGACTTCCCTGATGGCTCAGATGGTAAAGAATCTGCCTGCAATGCAGGAGACCTGGGCTAGATGCCTGGATGGAAAAGGTATCCTTGAGAAGGGAATGGGTACCCATCCTATTATTCTTGCCTGGAGAATTCCAAGGACAGAGGAGCGTGGCAGGCTACAGTTCACGGGGTCACAAAGAGTCGGACATGACTGAGCAACTAACACTTTCACTTCACACTGTTTTCTTTGGCTACACCCAAGCTTGTAGAGGGGCTTACATTCAGCCCCTCTTTGTAAATAATCTCTTTTTATTAGACCTTCCTCTGTTACCATTTTAAGTATGGCGTCTTTTCCTGCTGGATTCTGACTATTGTATTTGGTGAATATTTTCTCATTTGATGATAAAGAATAGGAGCTCACACATACTAGCTCAAGTACAAAGTGAATTTACTGAAAGGACACAGGGCAGGTATGGAACATACACCCAGTTATCTGGAAAGTCAGTATACTAAACCACTTCTTCAGCCTCTGGTGGCATCCTGTCTTCTCTTGTCTCCACTCTTTTACATCTGCTTTCTCCTGCTTCTCTCTGTGTATTGACATTGTCTGTCTGTCTTTCTCATGGATTTTCTGACTTAGTTTGATCTTGGCACAAACTCTGGCTTCAACCCTACTTAAACTTTAAGTTCAAGGAATCCCCGGTGTTTAACCATGTCTCTCAGTGTCTTATTTCCAACTCCCTGCCAGAGAAAATCTGAGTGGCCTAGTTTGAGTTAAGCCCATTTATGGCCCACTAAGTTGTGATGGAGGAGAAGGGAACACAGGAACGTCCTTCCCAGGGATGTGAACAAGTCATCTAAGAAAGGCATGTGGTTGGGGGGCAGTTGTTAGCATCTCTACATAGTACAGCAAGTCAGTCTTGTGAAAAAAACATCTGATTCAAATGCTAGGTTAGAGGGACTTGTCCTTAAGTCATTTGGAAAGCCAGTTTATCTGCTTCATCCTTTAAACATTTCAGTGGAAAGACATTTATAATTCCAGAAACTTGGAAGAGATATCTGATGATTTCTCCTATATATAGCACGCTAAGGATGTTGCTCATTTATTTCTTCTTTTCTGCCTTTAATAGTAACCAATCCACTTTTCAAGGTGACATTCACAGGATCCTTTTTGGTGACTATGGTGAAAAGCAATTACTAAGATACAGAAACAACCCTGATCATTCTTTAGGATAAACATGCAATTGTATTTGGGGTGTGCCTGTATTACAATCAGCTTTTCAGTCCTCACTCAACTATTAGTATATAACCAAAGATTATAGAACATCAGAGGAGGCGTCTAATGAAGGGGAAAATGGGGACAGAGACGGGGAAGGAGGGTGGTGGGGAGAGAGAGGGAACACAAACAGAAACAAAGCAATTTTGAAGAATCAGAAACTAAGCCAGGAGATGAATATTTAAAAAGCAACATTAAGGAACATTAAATGGATTAAAAATAAACTCTTAGCTTTTAAAAATATAATAGCAAATATGAAAAACTCAATAGAAAATTTAAGGATAAAGTTGAGTGAGTATCCCTAAAATAAAGCAAACATAAAACAAGATAGAAAATAAGGATGCAATATTAATAAATTTTACAGACCAGTTCAAGACACCTAAATAACAAAAGTTCCTGAAGAAGAAAATAAAGAAAATGGGGGAGAGAAACTCATCAATTAAACAATTCAAGACGATTTTCTAGAGAAAGACATACATTTCCAGACTGAAAGGGTTCATTCACTATGCCCCCTTAAAATGGGTAAAAATAGACTCACACCAAAGTTCCTCATAAGATTGCAGAATATTGAGGACAAAGAAGATCCTACAAGTTTTTAAGAAGGAGAAAAAGCCCACCACATAAAGGGTCAATATCGGAATGGCTTAGGTTCAGTTCAGTTCAGTCGCTCAGTTGTGT
The DNA here is from genome assembly GCA_917880005.1 of Nanger dama. Classification (NCBI taxonomy): domain Eukaryota; kingdom Metazoa; phylum Chordata; class Mammalia; order Artiodactyla; family Bovidae; genus Nanger; species Nanger dama. The sequence goes on from CAKJTW010000038.1 coordinate 12,866,344, forward strand.
CCGACTCTTTGTGACCCCATGAATCGCAGCAAGCCAGGCCTCCCTGTTCATCACCATCTCTCGGAGTTCACTCAGACTCACGTCCATTGAGTCCGTGATGCTATCCAGCCATCTCATCCTCGGTTTGTCCCCTTCTCCTCCTGCCCCCAACCCCTCCCAGCATCAGAGTCTTTTCCAATGAGTCAACTCTTCGAATGAGGTGGCCAAAGTACTGAAGTTTCAGCATTAGCATCATTCCATCCAAAGAAATCCCAGGGTTGATCTCCTTCAGAATGGACTGGTTGGATGTCCTTGCATTCCAAGGGACTCTCAAGAGTCTTCTCCAACACCACAGCTCAAAAGCATCAATTCTTCGGCGCTCAGCCTTCTTCATAGTCCAACTCTCACATCCATACATGACCACAGGAAAAATCATAGCCTTGACTAGATGGACCTTAGTTCGCAAAGTAATGTGTCTGCTTTTAAATATGCTATCTAGGTTGGTCATAAATTTTCCTCCAAAGAGTAAGCGTCTTTTAATTTCATGGATGCAGTCACCATCTGCAGTGATTTTGGACCCCCAAAAATAAAGTCTGACACTGTTTCTACTGTTTCCCCATCTATTTCCCATGAAGTGATGGGACCGGATGCCATGATCTTTGTTTTCTGAATGTTGAGCTTTAAGCCAACTTTTTCACTCTCCTCTTTTACCTTCATCAAGAGGCCCTTTAGCTCCTCTTCACTTTCTGCCATAAGGGTGGTATCATCTGCATATCTGAGGTTATTGAGATTTCTCCCGGCAATCTTGATTCCAGCTTGTGTTTCTTCCAGTCCAGCGTTTCTCATGATGTCCTCTGCACCTAAGCTAAATAAGCAGGGTGACAATATACAGCCTTGATATACTCCTTTTCCTATTTGGAACCAGTCTCTTGTTCCATGTCCAGTTCTAACTGTTGCTTCCTGATCTGCATACAGATTTCTCAAGAGGCAGGTCAGGTGGTCTGATATTCCCATCTTTTTCAGAATTTTCCAAAGTTTATTGTGATCCACACAGTCAAAGCCTTTGACATAGTCAATAAAGCAGAAATAGATGTTTTTCTGGAACTCTCTTGCTTTTTCCATGATCCAGCAGATGTTGGCAATTTGATCTCTGATTCCTCTGACTTTTCTAAAACCAGCTTGAACATCAGGAAGTTCACGGTTCACATATTGCTGAAGCCTGGCTTGGATAATTTTGAGCATTACTTTACTAGCATGTGAGATGAGTGCAATTGTGCAGTAGTTTGAGTATTCTTTGGCATTGCCTTTCTTTGGAATTGGAATGAAAACTGACCTTTTCCAGTCCTGCGGCCACTGCTGACTTGTCCAAATTTGCTGGCATATTGAGTGCAGCACTTTCACAGCATCATCTTTCAGGATTTGAAACAGCTCAACTGTAATTCCATCACCTCCACTAGCTTTGTTTGTAGTGATGCTTTCTAAGGCCCACTTGACTTCACATTCCAGGATGTCTGGCTCTAGATGAGTGATCACATCATCATGATTATCTGGGTCTTGAAGATCTTTTTGTACAGTTCTTCCATGTATTCTTGCCACCTCTTCTTAATATCTTCTGCATCTGTTAGGTCCAGACCATTTCAGTCCTTTATTGAGCCCATCTTTGCATGAAATATTCCCTTGATATCTCTAATTTTCTTGAAGAGATCTCTAGTCTTTCCCATTCTGTTGTTTTCCTCTATTTCTTTGCATTGATCGCTGAAGAAGGCTTTCTTATCTCTTCTTGCTATTCTTTGGAACTCTGCATTCAGATGCTTATGTCTTTCCTTTTCTCCTTTGCTTTTGCCTCTTTTCTTTTCACAGCTATTTGTAAGGCCTCCTTAGACAGCCATTTTGCTTTTTTGCATTTCTTTTCCATGGGGATGGTCTTGATCCCTGTCTCCCATACAATGTCACGAACCTCATTCCATAGTTCATCAGGCACTCTATTTATCAGATCTAGGCCCTTAAATCTATTTCTCACTTTCACTGTATAAACATAAGGGATTTGATTTAGGTTATACCTGAATGGTCTAGTGGTTTTCCCTACTTTCTTCAATTTCAGTCTGAATTTGGCATAAGGAGTTCATGATCTGAACCACAGTCAGCTCCTGGTCTTGTTTTTGTTGACTGTATAGAGCGTCTCCATCTTTGGCTGCATAGAATATAGTCAATCTGATTTTGGTGGTGACCATCTGGTGATGTCCATGTGCAGAGTCTTCTCTTGTGTTGTTGGAAGAGGGTGTTTGCTATGACCAGTGCATTTCTTGGCAAAACTCTATTAGTCTTTGCCCTGCTTCATTCCACATTCCAAGGCCAAATTTGCCTGTTACTCCAGGTGTTTCTTGACTTCCTACTTTAGCATTCCAGTCCCCTATAATGAAGAGGACATCTTTTTTGGGTGTTAGTTCTAAAAGGTCTTGTAGGACTTCTCAAAAGCAGAAGTAGAATCTAGTAAACAATAGAAAATATGCTTTCACATTCTAAGGGGAATGATTGCCAGTCTTGAAGTTGATACCCACTCAGAGTATCAGCTGAATGTAAAGGAGGAATAAAGACATCTTCACTGGGAGCAAAAGGAATCATCAGCCAGTGAAGGGAGATACCAGCAAGACAGTGAGAGTACCAGGCACAGACATATTAAAGCAGATCAGAAATCTCCAGAACACATCCAGGAAGATGTGATTCACAGAATATCCCATGTGTTGAATGTCTTTAGAAAAGACTGTCAAAGATAGGCTTTAATGCTTCCCTGGTGGCTCATCTCGTAAAGAATCCTCCTGCAATGTGGGAGACCTGGGTTCAGTCCCTGGGTTGGGAAGATCCCTGGAGAAGGGAAAGGCTACCCACTCCAGTATTCTGGCCTGGAGAATTCCATGGACTCTACAGTCCATGGGGTTGCAAAGAGTCAGATATGACTGAGCAATTTTCACTTTCACATAGAAAACTAGGTAAATGAAGACAGTAAGACAATTATTAATTCCAGGGAGAATAAAAAGTTGCGCAGAAAAAGAAAGTAATTATAATTATTACATGACTCATCTGTGAACAGCATTCATATAGTGATAATATTATAAATTCCAAATACTGATCTATCTAAAATCATGGAATTTTAATTATGAAGTGAAGATGATAAAATGGGAAAGGTACTTGAGTACAATGGGATGGATAAAAGGAAAAGAATAAAAACTTTAAAATTTATAGCAGAAGGTTAAGAAATAATGTGTAAACTTGGGAGAAAAAAACAACAATCAAGTAGCAGAGTACAAAAGCGTTATTTAAAGACCCAGAGACCAATTTCATTTAATTGGTGAAAAGATATGAAAGTAATGACTGCACAAAAAGGGGAAATGGGGCTGCGGGAGAGAAGAAGCTACCATATTTTTGTAGTAAAGCTTGTAGAATTATTTGACTATTAACTTTAAATGTGCATACTTATATGATTCAAAAATTAAAAAAACAATAAAAAGAAACTTAATTAATAATTAAAAATATGCATAAGTCCAGGCAGTCATTTCTAAGTAATTGGAATTGGCAAACAGCACAGTCATGCTTATTTGGGTAACATGAAAACTGTGAGGGTAGGAAAATCATTTTTATGAGTACGATTAGAGCATTGCTCATTTAAAAAGTCTTGTAGAGTTAATCAATTTTACAGCAAGGTGTTTGGGGTACAAGCTTTAGCATAGTTTGGATTTTTCATTGTGGGCAGCAAGGTGATGGGACCGGTCACAAGGCAAGAGATTGTCATTCTAGCAAAGGAGCAGACTTCAGGTCTAAGCAGGGGAAGGTTAGTTCCAGAGGGATCTGCTATATTAGTGCTAGTGATCTGGGCATATTGAATCCAAAGCCTTGCTGGGCAGAATATCTGTATTAGAGACCTTACTTCCACTTCTGGCCAATGTATTATTTTTATCTTACCTTTCTTTTCCCCATGTAGACTGGTCGTCCAGCGTCAGGCTAGGCTTTGTCTGTTAGTCCCCTTAGTCCAATAAGACCCAAGTCTTGACCTTATTCTCATGCTAGGAATTTATTGAGCATTTACAATTAACTTATTTGGAATTCTCCAAACACTGTACTTTTCATGGTTTACTTGGATTACGTCCACTCCCTGTGGTTGTAGCTATGATTATCAACACTATTTTATAGAAGAAGAAATTATTTTAATGACAGAAAGGGACGCGTCTATGGTTGCAGTAGGAGAGCATGTCCATGGAATTCTCCAGGCAAAAATATTGGAGTGGGTTGCCATTCCCTTCTCCAGGGGATCGTCCTTGACCAAGGGATCAAACCCAAATCTCTTGTATTGCAGGCAGATTCTTTACCATCTGAGTCACCAGGGATGCCCATGAGAGCAGACAGGAATTCAAACCAGTCATCTGGTTCCAGTCCTGGGCTCTGATTACAAGGCTTGCCATCTCCTGTAGTCTGTGTTTGAGCTTCAGGATCTACTTGGATTCCCAGGCCTGGCCTTCCCTGACTGAACTTGCCTTTGCTTCCAAATCTTGGATCTGGTAGCCAGAGAGGTGAAGGCTGAGGTATCTGGTGGTCTTCACAGAATTATTTATTATTTTATTATTAACCCGAGTTGGTGATGGACAGGGAGGCCTGGCGTGCTATGATTCATGGGGTCGCAAAGAGTTGGACATGACTGAGCAACTGAACTGAACCCAAGTGATTCTATCAGTCTGGTCTAATACCCCAGGGCAGTGGTTCTCAAAGTAAAGTCCCTGGACTGGCAATATCAGCATCACCTGGGAAACGGTTAAAAATGCAGAATTTCAGACTAGAATCACTGGGAGTAGAATTCAACAATCTGAGTTTTTACAAGCCCTGGAGGTGATTTTGATGATGCTAAAATTTGAGAACACTGCGGTAGGGTCACGGTCAGAGAGAGTCTGATAGGTTCAAGTCTTTGCTTGGGCTATTGTTGAATGTGCTTAAATTAGAAATGTTCAGGAAAAAAAGGACAGGAAGGTGTGGTTCTATCGTGGGTTGCCATGCCACCCAACTAGTGAGTTGCTCCACCAGGGCTGTCTCATTGGAAAAAGAAAATGGAAGGGGAAAACATGAGAAATCAGGTGGTTCAGCCCCTGACCCTGTACCACGGAGCTGTGAAGAGACTGATTTGGGTGGCTGTAATGAAAAAGCTCCAAAGAAAATAAGAGTCGTACATGAGGGGCAGATAGGAAACAATATGTTATCAGTATTCTTAAAAACTACAGAGGTGAGCACACTGATATTTTGGTTTAAGTATTCCAAATCTCTTTTGGTTACAATATACCTCATCTCCCCTTGACATGCCCTTATGATAAAATAGAGGGAATCACCACCCTTTTCAGAAGGTATATGCAAAGATGTAGCTTGAAACTAAAAGCCATGACTTGTCTTATTCTTATAACAATATGAAGCAGTTATTAAATTTAACATTTTTTTCCTTTTACATAGTTCAGTGATCTAAATATAAAAACCCATCTACCCACTCACTGATCTTCCCAGAATTTAGCCTTAGTTAGTTCCTGTTGTTTGCTAGTTTGTGTTTTCTCTACACATTTTAGGGTGTTTGGCACCTACTCCCCACCTAGAACACACCTGCAGATGTCCTGGCCCTATGTGTGAAGTCAGGGCTTGTCCAAGCTTTGTAACAACAACCTTGCCTACCCTGCCCCAGTGCCTTTCTAAGCAGGGATTCTGTGATTGATGATGGGAGAGAGTAAATAAATTTCAGTAAGTACACACAAGAGTGGATCAGGACAGTAAGTGCTTACTATGTACAATCAATGGGCATTATTTTAAAGGAGATTAAAATTTCCTAGACTTAATCCTCCTGCTAGAGTGGCATTGGTGGCAGGGGATGAGTTACTGTTTCCTCTAGGGAGGTAGTCAGAAGAGCATCTGTGCCTTTTGAGTAAAAGCATGTAGTAAAACAAGCAGTTTAGAAGTCCATGCAGTTTGAAAAAAAAAGAAATCTGTTCAGTTTGGAACTCAAGTCTCTGATAAAATATGTGTTTGTGGGATATGAAGAAGGAGAAGGTGATTCTGGGCAGCAAATATCTACAGATTGCAAGCGATACAGCTTTATCTCTTCCTGTAACACTTTTGGATATTGTCACAGCTTCTACATTTTACTAAATATTATGCATGATCCCCTTAAGTGGTGGAGGTTGGTGCTGAGACTTTGAACCTGCTGATGACTCTGGAGTAAGCTTTATCCTTTGCAGTAGTGAACTGCATTGATGCAATAGGTGTCTTGGCTGAAAGTTGAAGCCTAACCTTCTTCTGAACTTCATTTATTACCAGAAGCTAGAAAGCATCACTTAAAACAGTAAACAAGAAGTTCCTACTGGATAATGCAGGGAACTGTATTAATATCCTGTGATAAACCATAATGGAAAGGAAAATTAAAATAATGTATATATCTTTATCTATATCTTAATCACTTTACTGTAAAGCAGTAACACAACGTTGTAAATCAACTATACTTCAATTAAATAAATAAATCTCAAAGCAGTGTCTATCCCTTAAGAGATAAAAGCATAAATTTAGCTTTGAACCTTTTGTTTGTAAAAATATCTTGAGTACTTATGCATTGTTTGGAGGGGGAAACTGTGAACTCAAGATTTTTCTGAGAGGAAATATCTAAATACTATCAATGTAAATTATGTGTATATTTGATCAAAACAGAGATTTCTAGACATCTTTATTTGTTTGTGGTAAAACTATTCTCTGTGTAGATTTAAGTTGCCCTATGCCTTGTACCAAGAGTTGGCAAACTATGGGCTATGGTACAAATCTGGCCTGATGCCTGTTTTGTAAATAAAGTTTTATTGGAACACAGTCACAATCTTTTGCTTGCATATTGCCTATAGCTGCCTTCCTGCTATAACAGCAAGTAGGTGTGACAGTGTATGGCTCTCAAAGCCTAAATATTAACTGTCTAGCCCTTCACTAAAAAAAGTTTGCTACCCTCTGCATTCTATTATTGCTTTTTCTTAAGTGTGTGCTCTTAAACAATTGCTCACACATTTTGGAGCCAGAGATCACAAAATGACAGGCAAGATATGCAGCCCTGAACTTGATGTCATACTTGTGAATAGACTTCAAAAATGACCTGAACTTGGTCTTGGCCTAAGTCATACCTGCTGTACTGTTGCTGTCCTGTACCTGATGTTATTTCAAGCTGAATAACCCTGACTTTACTAGTATTGATTTATCATTTCCTGATGTACTTGTAATGTGAGCCATAGGATCCAGGCTTCATGTCATGCCATGTGGGTGGGTGCAAGTGATATTTCCTCACTATCAGTCATCCTGGGAAGAAGGCAGCTCTGAGCTAGGAAGAGGAGACTCAAGCAGCACACCTTAGATCGAGAAGAGGAAACTTCTGCAATTTCACTTCATTGTCGAGGTTAGGTACGAGTTCTGGGGAAAACTGGAAGGCACAGGAGTACTTCTTTTGCAGAGATGATATTGTCATCATTTTTTTTTCTTTCCAGGCTTTCTTGAGACAGCATCCTGTGGGACCTCTCAGAAATAGCTGAGTCTCTATGGGGGGTTAGGAAGAAGAGGTTGATGTCTGGCACTATCAACTGGTTGATGAACGCTCAAACCATTGACTCAACACTCCTTTTCCTTGTTTACAGCACTACCATTAGTTCAAGTACTGAGTGACCATCTTCAGGGGAGGCTGTATCCCACCTACCCCACCCCTAGACCCAGGGTTTGGGGTGAATAAGTCCATCATGGTAATTCCATTCCTGTTGCTGATTTTAAAAAAATGGACATGTGATATAATTCTGTACAATGAGAGACAAAGGGAAGTTTTCTGGATCACACGTGTGAAAAGGTTTCTTCATTCTTAAAAGGGAGAAGCAGAAGATAAAGAGGTCATTTTCCTGCTTTGGATGTGGCTGTGAGGGGATGTGATACCAAAGAGTCCATTTTGCAACTATGAGAGGGTGTTACCAACATGCTAAGAGTGATAGAGCAGAATATGGAAAAGACACGAGCTGTTGGTGGCACTGTAGAGCTAGTGTTCACACAGATGTGTAACAGATGTGGGAGCTTCATGAGCTGTGAGAGAATAAAAACTCCTTATTGTTTGAGTCACTTTTCATTGGATTTCCTAGTACTTGTAACCAACTAATACTCTTAAGTATTTAATGAAATATGACCTTTTTATAATGATAGGTTGGTGCAACTAAGAAATTGTAACTATGTTCTTAAGATATATTCATGTGAGCATAACTACAATTGTGGTCACCAAGTAATTAAATTCAATTACAATGGAGAAATTTAGTGAATCTGAATAATTGCATATATACCACAAATCTTTTTTAGTTGGTAAGAAATCCAGAAAATTATAGCCTTAAATTTCATAGTAATGATAAACAATCAGTTCAGTTCAGTTTAGTCGCTCAGTCGTGTCTGACTCTTTGCGACCCCATGAATCGCAGCAAACTTGACCAACTTGGCAGTATGTTAGTTTGAAAACATTTTAAATTATAAAACATTCTTACTGTAAATGTTCCAAACAACAGAAAAGTATTTGAAGTCACCAGTGATCATAGTTCAGTTGGCAGTTTGAGGTTTACCAAGTGGAAGAACTAGGAGGCTGGCCAAGGAACCAGCAAAAACTGTTGAGACACTAGGAACCAGGCAGAGCACAGTTCTAAAGCTGTGGGAACCTCAGTGTCCATGAAGGCCCCCAGTGACACAGTCCTCCTGGAATTCATATCCTAGTGAATTTCCCTCCCACGATGACTAGGGCAGACTTGGATAAACCGATAGGATAGTGGGGAAATTATTTGTGACATCTGGGGCTAGATCATAAAGGACATTATGACTTCTGTCTTGCTCTTTTGATCACATAACCTGGGGCAAGCCAGCTGCCATATTGTAAGTACACTCAAGCAGCCCCACGAGGAGCTCCACGTGGCAAAGAACCAAGGTCTCCAGTCAACAACCATTAAGTGGGTCATCCTGGAAGCGGATCCCAGCCCTAGTCAAGCCTCAGACAACTGCCAATGTCTTGTCTGCAACCTTGGTGACACCCCCTGAGGCAGAAGCACCCAGTTGTTTCAGGGTAACCATTTATATGATCAGAAACCATAGGCAATAATAAATGCTTATTTTGGGCAGTTAAATTGTGGGATTACTTGTTGCATGAATCACTGATACAAAGGCCTATGTATCCTGGGTCTCACCCCACACACCACAGGAGGCGTTGATAGCTACTCTGGACCATTTGTAGGTGAGAATAGGATTCCTGCTCAGATGCTCACTTTAATCAGCTTAAGGTATGATTGCCCTTCACCTTGTAGGTCCTCAGAGAGTACAGCTGGGGAGGGATGGGGCAATTTAAGATCACGTGTGTGTGTGTGTGTGTGTGTGTGTGTGTGTGTGTGTGTGTACAGATGTGAGTTGTATGTACATAGGTATGTGATCAGTGTTGTTCCCTTGTGCCCTCCCTGAGGGACAAAAGGGCTTTTTTGCTGTGCCCTCTGCCCCCAGGGTGACTTTAAACCTACTTTAGTTGTGAAACCTCTTCAGTTTTTCATGCCTTCTTCTGGTTGCTTCTCAGAGATATTCCTGTCTTTATATATTCTACAAAGGCTTGTTCTGAGTCTGAAATGGTGTTTGGAGAACTCTGAAATTGTGTTTGTTTTCGTGCTGAGCCTTCTGGGCTGTGTGTATTGAAAGCACATTTCTTGGCGAGTAGCAAGCGAGGGCTGAATGGGAAATGGGCTCCAAGCCTGTGGAGAAACAAATGTATGGAGCAACTAAATGATACTAACTTAGGATTCTCATTGTAAACTCTCCTGCCTCCCTTGGACCTGGCTATTGGTATAGGGATCCCATGGTGAAGTCAGTTATAGAAAACTTACGGTCGCTGGGCTGTCTGGGCCATGAAATTTACTTTAGGTGTTAGGATGTTTGCCTCCAATAACTCAGGAGCTAAGCCATTTCTGTTGTTGTAGGAAAACAACCTCAGCAACAACCTTAAATTGTGCAATTCTTATTGCCTGAAGATTAACTTAAGATAAAAGGAATTTTTAATAACAATTTGAAGGTGCTAGCTTTCAGATAGCATGTACTGTTAAACGGAGAAAAGACCTCCTGGGCAGGACAGGCACATCTCACACTGTGCTTGTGGTCTCATTTCTCCTGCATTTTCCTCTGTGTGAGAACCAAGCAGATGGGTTTCTGTTTGCAATCTGAGTCTCTCTGTTCTTTTAGTAGCTGATCATTTCTTCCTGTTCTTGCCACTTAGTCCTATCTCTCTTTTCTCTGTGCTTTCTCATTTTGCAATAAAATAATATTATTTGCCTTTCTAGTCTTGACGGTATATATAGTATCAGGATACCTACTTTCTCAGTGAGCTGTTCCCTGTTTCTTTCACCCAGAGTTCAATGAGCCATTCTCAGTTCTGATTTTCGTAGGGAAAAATCCCAACAGCAACTCCAGATTCTAACAATTGGCCTTTAGCAAGGGCCCAGTAACATGGCCATTGGGCACAGAATACATGCAAAATTTCCAGCCCAATTTCTGGTACATAGTAGAAGCTCTTTTAAGGATATTTGATTTTAATATATGATTAGTAACTTCAGCTTGATTTACCTGGCTATGTTTGAGGCCCTGAAGGAGATGTAAATGTATAGGTAATACCAGGCTGCCTATGACAGTGATGGGAAACATAGAACTGAAATTGTCTCCAAAGCAGTGTCGCTGCTCTAAATGAGGTCCGTGCTCCCTGAGGTCATTAGGACCCTATTCTCTGCCAGTCTTGATTTCCATCAAATGTCTCCTCCTGGAACAAGTGAGTCTGACTCAGGCACTTGCTCTTAATCTTTGTGGTCATTGAAGGAAGGAATAAGATCCAAAGCTTCTTTTTAGCCAAGACTCCAGCAGCGACCTTTGTGAACTTTGGGACCTAGGGAGAGATTTTGACATTTGTGCTAAGATTGTGCAACTGGCTGAATTACTCCAAGGCCCACCCTGGGCAGTGACTGTGAACATCTAGCAATGAAGCCTGATTATTGTGTGATAATCGCTCCATTAGCTTGTGTTACTGCTGCTGTTCAAAAATGCTCTTCCTTGTCACTCCCAGACCTCTTGTCTCCTGCCCTGACATTTCTCTACATGCACATTTGGAACATTTCTCATTATCCCTCTTAACGTTGGTTGTTACTCCTCTGAATAACTTGGGATATCTCTTGTAGTCTCCAAAGCATGATATTCTGTTCATCCCACGTGGCTTCACCCTCCTCTGGAGCATTTCAGATGGTTTTGTACCATGCAGAGCATATGCCTCATTCTTCCCTTGATTACTCTTTGCATTCCTTCACTCTTCTGCATTGTCCTCCATTTGATTTACTTCTGGAGTATTTATTGCTAGGGTGACGTGCATAATGAATGTCCTTGGGCATTCATTAAGGTTAAGTTTGAACAGTTTCTATTTCCCCTCAGTGTCCTTGATGTGCGATGCTTTAGGTTATTTGCTCACATAAACCTCACAGTTTGCCAGAGTTCACTCCACAAAAATTCATACCTCTCTTTCAGGTTGTATGATTTTTTTTTTTTTTAACCACATGGAAGACCTCAGTTAAAAATGACGTGTTTCCAGGGATCTTTAGGATTTCCTTCTGTGTAAAAAAATCTCCAAGTATCTATTGCTGTGTAGCTAACCACAAAAATCTGGGTGCTTTTGAACACTGTCATTATTTCTAATGGGTCTTTGGGTTGCCTGGGCACAGTTGGACAGTTTTCACCTGAAGCTTCTCCTGCACTTCTGGTTAGATGTTGGGTATGGCCATGGCCTTTAGGAGACCTGAAGGGGCTGGCTAACCATCAGGCTCACTTGTGTGGTTGGCTGTTGTTGGTTGAGGGCTCAGTTGGAGTTGTCCCATTGAAAAACTCCAGCTACACTTAGTCTCTACAAGTGCACTAGGGCTTTTCAAAGCTTGGTGGCCAGGTTCTGAGAAGGTGCATCCTAAGAATGAGCATTCCAAGATGAAAGACGACAGGTTAGCATGATTTCTGTTGCACTTGACTGATGTGGGCAGGCTTCACAAGTGAGCAAAATCTGCGAACTGTGCTTCGCTGGGGAGACTGGCTGCCACAGGATGAACAGTTCTTCTGTTCTTCACATTGTTCCATGTTTCAGAGTTAGGCAGGCCTTTTTGATGTTGATTTTTTTCCAACCTTTTCTTGTGACAGGAGCAGTAGCTACAGTAGTTTTCCCTAGTAGTGAACCCCAGACATGAATTTTCCAAAGCTATTTGTACCACCCACTCTGCTGCCAAAGGGTCTGCCTTTCTCCTTGTTGCTCATGTTGATGAGCTTCTGCTAAACTAAAGAGGTGACTATAAGACAAGGAGCTCTGGAGTGGACCCTCAGGGACCTGGTCTTTCGTCCTGGCTTTGGAGTAGTATGACTGACCTTGAATAAGTCACTTCATCTCTCTAGACTTTGGTCTTTTCTGAAGTCCCCAACAAGCTCTGAAATTCTACCATTCTAAGTAGTCATTTGAACATACGTCTCCATTGGGTCAAATGCTCTTATTCACCCCCTGAACCCATTAAGCCAAGGTTTTAAGGGAACTGTCACTGCCCATCAGTTTTTGCAGAGTAGGCCTTCAGTTAAAAAGATTAGAGGGATGAAACTTAAATCAAGACACCTAGAGAGTACCATTGTTTTCAAGATCCTGTTGGTAAACATTGCCAGATTATTTATTATTTTTATTTGAAAGAGCATAACCTTGCATATGTAAGGCTTTGCTGTTAGAACTTGGAACTTGCTTCACACAGTCTCTGCATGGGTCTGTTTGCCGTTTAACAGGCAGTTAAAACTTTGTGCCTGTTGACAGATTGATATTTTGCAAATAAACGTCACGCCCTGATACTGACCATGATTACCTCAAGCTGTAGCAACTGGAGGGATGCCAAGGGTCTGGCCATATGAGTTTGCTCTTTCTTTCTTTCTTTTTTTAAGGTGCTGGACTATTGAAACCGTAAGCAGTCTCCCTTTGGGGTAGTAGAGGGGAAAGAGAATAAGGAAAATCCATTGGAATAGAAGGTCAGGTCAAATGTAAATGAAAATACACTTCCTTGCTGCTCCCCAGCAGAGTACCCCAGTTCCTAGGATTTCTCCAAGTGGAAGTTGACCTTGGGTTTCTTGCCTTTACAACCATTTGACATTTTAGAGGACAAAGGGCTCTATAAGGAAGAGGCTTAGCCCTGTTGATGGCTACAAATCACTGGCCCTAGAGAGCTGGCCCTGGAGGGCTGGGGCTTAGAGAGGTTCCTTGCAGCCTTCTTTTTATTTTAGGGAAATCAAATTTCAAAGAGATTGATATGCTGGCCTCCAGGATTTTCTGATGGTCTGGATAGCTTCCAAGCCTCAAACCAGCCTGTTGCTTTTTTTTAAAGCAAGACCCCCTAAAGGAAAACATAACTCAACTTTAAAAAAGACTGAAAACTTATATGAAGTGGCCTAAATTGAAGATTTTTATTTTTCTAATGACAATTGTGAAAAGAGTAAAAAGAAGCATTCTGAGTTGGCATAATTAAAATAGGCTCATATTTCCAGCAATTCCTTTAAGAAAAAGACAGGGTGACTATTTTGGGGGTGGGATGGCGTAGATTATTGTCACGATCTCACCTGAGGCTTGTAGCTGAAAGACTTTCTCTGATCTGCCTGGCTGCCATCTTTACCCACCCCTTCTACTAGTCATAGTCTGTTAATTTTGTCTTTACCTCTAGCAAACATTTTTGTATCATTTATGCTTAAATAAAACCTATTCATGTTGTGAGCTGGAGAAACAGAGGTCAAAGTAACAGCAGACTCCTTGCCAGCCTTTGATGAACTCTTTGAGCAGCTCTGGCCTCAGCCTCAGGCTGGAAATGGTAGCCTTGACTGTGTTCATGGTTTTGAACTCTCAGTTCTAGGATTTCACCAAAAAGACTCTAAGCTAAGATGGAAGGGACTGGAAGGCTGGTGCCTGAGTCCAAATTATGACCCCAGAACACAAAGAGAGAGAGAGAAGGGAGACTAATCCTGCTGGGGCAAGATCATCTGTACATTACAGAGTGAAGATAAAAACCAGGAGGATAAAAAACCAGAAGGTAAAAACCTTCATCATTTCTCTACTGACTAAGAATGATTTGCAGTTCTGTGGTTTTTAGAAAGATTCGGGCCTAGTGGATAGACAGTAGACCTGTGGGAATTCAGCCTTGGTTGCTGAATTAGTGTTGATGAAATAGTAATAATATGGAAGTTTTATTTGCCTGGCATCAGAAGTTAACTAGCTATCTTGGATCATAGTGGGTCTCTTTTAGGAGCCCTGGAAATAGTTTTCCTTACCTCCAAAAGTATAACAAAGCTCACCAGGAAATTTGGGGTATTAGTCTTATTAAGAAATTCTAGGCGTGATCTTCTCCAGTTTGCCCAAGTGCTAGAGGGAATATTTTTATCTTCTACTAGCTTGAGTGAATGCCACCTAAAGGCCTTTCCCTTTGTTTATATTCCAGGGAAATCATTCCATCATAGAACAAATAGCAGGACATTTCCAATACACTTTTTAGTACTTTTTCAGATTGGTGGAGAGGTAGGGTGGGATGAAGATTGAGAAAGACAAGACTGACTGGAAAGATATAGATCATTTGTTATAGTCAACAGCTATAAGACATTTCTTTATCAAATCTTTTATCATTATTATAAAGAGAAAAGAGCTAGCTGACTAGCAGCTAGAGCTAGGCCTCAGGAATAAATTCCTGTCCAGAAACTTGTTTATTTTTTGTTCAGTCACTTAGGCCCTACTAGGTGCAGTACTTAAATCCTTCCACCAAGGGGCTCTGCCCAGACGAGGGATGAAGCCAGCCCAGCCCAGAACTGGTAATATTTCCAAAGCCATTACAGCTGAGGTCTTCTGCTTCATTTCTGATGTTCTTGGGGCCTATCCCACCCAGGAGTCTACCCACTGAAGCCTTGACCCTTGGCTCCACTGGGAATGCCCAGACCAGATGATAAAGATGATGTTAATAACTTCTAGTTTTTGAATGTCTTCTCTGAGTTATAACACTGTTAAGTGTGTTATATAATTTGTTGTCCTTTAATCCTTTTAACAACTTTTTGAGGCAATTATTATTAATTGAGTCTTAGAGATGAGGCTTAGAGAGGTTAAGTGACAAGGTTATACCGTAAGTAGAAGCATTGGGATCTGAAACCAGACCTACCTGATCCCCAAATCCATGCTTGTAAATAACATGATATATTGTTGGGTGTTGCTTTCTTAACTTTACTTCCCACTAGAGGCTGGCCCTTTGCCCTGAACCCAAGACCATTTGGTTAGACCCCAGCCTAACTCTTGCCAACTCCTTTCCCAAGGAGAGGATACCATTATTGGTCAACACTCTTTCAAACTAGACTGACTTTCACAGAACCATAATTTGTCTACCAATTAGTTAGAAAAACAATTACATCAACCCAGAAACATCTGATGCCACATCTCACCCACTAGATTAAACCTCTTGGGTAATGTTGCTGGCCCAGATTAGACTCAGCTTCTTTAGACATTGTGTTTTGAAGAGTTGATCCTCTTGAGGAAACCAACACCAAGCCTGGTGGATTCTCAGCCCTGTTCATTCCCGATGTACTCTCTCCTGGACCCTTTGCTGGAGCATATCTTACTATGACGGCCACATGGGTTATGACAGACTCTGAGCTTTGACGATTCATAAACTCAGTTAAGTTCACTTGAGGTGAGTCGTTTTTGGAAAATCTGGTCTGCTCTAACCACCTCAGGAAAAAAAAAAGACCAACAATAATGTCAGCTTATTCATATACAGTTTAATCTGTTTCCTTGTCATTTCTCTGTTCCAGGACACCCCATCTCTGAATTAGAATTCAAAGGAAGTTGGAGCAGTCATCAGAAGGTTGCTTGACAAGCCCATCATTAGAGCAAAGAAAACTGAATTGTCATAAATGACATTTTATTCAGACCCATTTCTAACTTCCTCTTCTTTTCAGTGAACAGAATTCTTCCCCCACCAGTGAGTCTGAACATCTGGGTTCGAGTGCAGACTCTTATTTATTATCACTGTGGTCACTGACAAGACATTTAACCTCTTCAGCCTTTTGTTTGATGGTCAGTAAATGGGGGTAATAATATCTTCTATATGATTCTAATGCTTAAATCAAGGTTATGGAAAGGAATACTTTATATGTATTTTTGTTATGTTGAGCTGTCAAGTTGATTTTTTAATTTGAAACCTTGTGAAACCAGTTCCTTGTAGGTCACCTATCTCATCATCCTTCCCCAAACTGTGTCTTTTCTGGGAAAAGATATGGTTGCTTCACAACCTTTAATGTGCACATGAATCTCCTAGGCGGGCCTGGGTTTCTGTGTTTCTGACAAGTGTTCAAGTGATGTAGATGCTGCTGACCAAACTTTAAAGAAGATTTTACATATTTCTGGCAGGTTTCTATGCAGGGGCTCCAGAGACCATGCATTTAAAGTTCAGTGTGACTTCTAAAAAACCAAATCCTAAGGTCATTTTGTGTTCTTGTCCTAGGTTGAATATCCATCCGTACTCTTTCCTTTCCTTTCCATGGATTTACTCTCTCTGAATTCTCAGAGTCCTGATTTATCTTATAATGTTGGTGTCTCCTCAGGTTCCATCCTCTGCCTTCTGATAATTTTACTCTCTACTCATGCTCTCAAGAGCTGACTCCTGTGCAATCTTTCCTTGTCTTGCCTATGCAGACTTTATTTATCCATCTCCTACACTCACACAGCATCTGGTTTTAAGATTTACTTTAGCACATGGTAGTTTTTTTTTTTTCTAATGTGATTATTGTGCAATGATTTTTCATGGTCTAAACTCACATTAAAAAAATTGGAATATAATTGCTTTACAGTATTGTATTAATTTCTACCATACAATGAAATGAATCAGCTATATCTATGCATATATTCCTTCCATCTTGGATCTCCCTCCCACCACCCCCATATCCCATCCCTCTAAGTCATCATAGAGCACTGAGCTGAGCTCACTGTGCTTTATAACAGGTTCCCACTAGCTATCTATTTTTACACATGGTAGTGTGCATATGGGGCTTTCCTGGTGGCTCAGACAGTAAAGAATCCACCTGCAATGCGGGAGAAGTGGGTTTGATCCCTGGGTTGGAAAGATCACCTGGAGAAGGTCATAGAAACCCACTCCAGTATTCTTACCTGGAGAATCCCCATGGGTAGAGGAGCCTGGTGGGCTGTAGTTCATGGGGTTGCAAAGAGTCGGACACAACTGAGTGACTAAGAAACACACACACACACACACACACACACACACACACAGACTGTATATATGTCAATCCCAATTTCCCAGTTCTTCCCCTGCCCAACCATGTGTCCATTCGCTACACCTGTGTCTCTATTCCTGCCCTGGAAATAGGTTCATCTGTACCATTTTTCTAGATTCCATATATATGTATTAATATACAGTGTTTGTTTTTCTCTTTCTGACTTACTTCACTCTGTATGGTGCAGCTTTCCATCTTTGCCTCCTTTGTGCCTAGCATAGGGCTCCAGATTCCATAGATGTTTGACTAGTAAACAAAGGCACATCCAGGCTTTGGGAAAGACATTAGAATCAGCCAACTGAGCAGGCCAGATGGCAAATGTTAGCATTTGGACACCCTGTGGGAACACAGAGTACACTTAAATTCTGTTGTGTATGCATTTGTGTGTATAAATTACATTTCTGGATAATCTCAAGCTACCAATAGCATCAGGGGAAGACACCTGAGCCATGTTTCCGCTGTAAATTATTTCTGAGTTCCTTTTTCAAACTTAAACAATAGGCTGTCAAAACTGTCAAAATGCGGAAGCATGTTTCTTATGGGAAAAATTATTTATCATGCTCTTCTATTGTAACAAACAAAGCAAGCCCTTTCAGAGAAGGAAGGTTGCTAGTCTTGCCAGAACTGTGGTTTCCAAGAAAAGTTTTAGCACAATTGGCCTCAAAGAGCACTCAGGAAAGCAGGTAAATGAGGGCCAGCAGGTGAAATGTCCTCAGCCCAAATCTGACGTGGATTTGGATTCAGTTCACTCCAACAGTCTTGGTAGACATTTTCTTTGTGTCAGGCTGGTACTAGGTTAGGGATAGAAAGATAAAAAAAGATATGACCCCTGGCCTCAGACAGCTGATAGTCCAGTTGAGGCATTAGATATTTAGATAAATAAGGACAACTCAATGTGATGAGTGTTTAATAAATACATATAAAGTACTCTGGATCAGAGAAGACAAAATAATTAGAAAAATAGAAGAAAACATATTTGGGAGAGTTCTCCATTCCTCAATGCATATCATCTCTTGAACCAGCCATCAAACATCAAACTGCAGGTATTACCTCTCTCTATTGATGTACACCAATTAGATTAAAGTTACTGTTTTTAATGCCTATGATGTGCCCACAATGGACACAAGAAGGTTTTGCTGTCGGGTTATATATACAAATAAGATTTAACAGAATGGAAAATGGTAGAGTCATTAGAGATGCAAGCACCATATGATGGGAAATGGAGGGAGCAGCAGTAAGTCTTGACTTGGGGACATGGAAGCCCTTTCCAGGCACACTGATATTTGGGGTGATTCAGTCCATGCCTGCCTGTAGGGGCTATGGGCTCTGCACCTGAGTTTGCAAAGGATTCTGGATTTCCTTGGTCAGACCAAGTCTTAGGGGAGATGGCACAAGGGCTGGGTTAATAAATTTTGGGGAAAAATCTAGAATTGAGAAGAGTTGAATGGTGACTTTGTTGCTGAGAGGACATGAAGGAGGCTGGGGCAGCTACATGTGGATTTGGACAGCAGATCAGTAAAGCAAGGGGATGGGGGGAGAGAGGATGGAGGGAAGAAGGAAGAGAGAGAGGAGGGGGGGAGAGAAGAAGGTGGTGGGGCAAGGAGAGGACAAGGGAAAGGGAGGAGGAGAGAAGGAGGAAGAGGGATAAAAGGAAAGAGAAGAGATGGGGAGGGGGGGAAGGGGTAAGAGATGACTGAAACAGACACACAGGGATGAGCAGGGCTGAGATGGGAACCAGACACTGAAAAGGTGTCAAAACCTGGCCATTTCTCACCACACTGTAGCTTCATCCTTTCTTGTTTGCAAACTGGCCTTCTCTGCTAATTGGTTTATCTTGTGGGTGCAGAATAGCTATCCCCTACCTTCTTCATTTCTATTTTTCTTGATCAAGACACCAGCCAGACTGAATTCGAATCCAACTTTTAGTCTTACTTCAAAATCTTAATTGCTCCAGAGGATACCAAGTGTCTCTTCCTGGTTCAATACCTGTGGTTGCAGAGTGGGCACAGATTATGGGGCCTGGATGTGGCTATAGGAGGCCCACTCCTGTGTGGAGGGAGCAACAAAACAAGTCCGCCTTAATGGAGAAGCTACCGTCAAAGGTTTGTGCTATAAAAAGAGCACCACAGGTCAGGGATAGAGCTGACTGTCCAGCTCTGCTAGCATTTCATTTGTGAAGCTCTTTCCATTATTCTCAAAAGATTTGGGTTCCTTATATAAATCCCACTTTGCTTAAGCTAACTCGAGTGGGCTTCTATTTCTTGGAATAGAAGAGTCTTAACTAAGATTTTAACAGGCAGAGAAGGGATGAAAGTGGGCACTTAAAGTTCAGGCAGTAGCATTTATAAAAGCATGAGAGTGAGAAAGTTCAGGGTTAATTAGGAAGGGTTCTACAAATGGGCATTGCAGCATAGGGTATCTGAAGGGATAGCATGGATAAATGAGGCTGGAAAGATGGTTTGGAAGCTGGTATTAACTTTAGAAATTACCTTCTTAGTTTGGAGTAGGCAGTTGGAGTCTGTCTGCATTTTTAAAAAATTTTCATTGGCATATAATTGCTTTACAATGTTCTTCTAGTTTCTACTGTATAGCATGGTGAATCAGTTACATATACATATACCCCCCTTTTTTGGATTTTTCCCCCATTTAGGTGACAGAGAACACTGAGTAGAGTTCCCTGTGCTATGAGTTAGGTTCTCATTAGTTATCTATTTATACATAGTATCAATATTATATATATGTCAATGCCAGTCTTTTAATTCATCCTCAGTTCAGTTCAGTCACTCAATTGTGTCCGACTCTTTGTGACCCCATGAATCGCAGCACGCCAGGCCTCCCTGTCCATCACCAACTCCTGGAGTTTACTCAAACTCACGTCCATTGAGTCGGTGATGCCATCCAGCCATCTCATCCTCTGTCGTCCCCTTCTTCTCCTGCCCCCTAATCCCTCCCAGCATCAGAGTCTTTTCCAGTGAGTCAACTCTTCACATAAGGTGGCTAAAGTATTGGAGTTTCAGCTTTAGCATCAGTCCTTCCATTGAACACCTAGGGCTGATCTCCTTTAGAATGGACTGGTTGGATCTTCTTGCAGTCCAAGAGACTCTCAAGAGTCTTCTCCAACACCATAGTTCAAAAGCATCAGTTCTTCGGCACTCAGCTTTCTTCACAGTCCAACTCTCACAACCATACATGACCACTGGAAAAACCATAGCTTTGACTAGACGGACTTTGTTGGCAAAGTAATGTCTCTGCTTTTCAATATGCTATCTAGGGTGGTTATAACTTTCCTTCCAAGGAGTAAGTGTCTTAATTTCAGGGCTGCAGTCACCATCTGCAGTGATTTTGGAGGCCCCCAAAATAAAGTCAGCCACTGTTTCCACTGTTTCCCCATCTATTTCCTATGAAGTGATGGGACCAGATGCCATAATCCTACCCCCTCCCTTTCTCCCCTTGGTGTCCATATATTTGTTCTCTATGTCTGTGTCTCTATTTCTGTTTTGAAATAAGATCATCTATACCATTTTTCTGGATTCTACATATATTTGTTAATAGTTGTCTATGGCCATACCATCCCGAATGTGCCTGATCTCATCTAGCTGGCTTTTGAATTGCAGAGTGATAGAGTCTGACCAGTGTGTCATGACTGTCTTCATAGACAGTGACAAGCACCTTGTGTGTGCCATAAGCTTAGTGGTGGTTGTCTTATAACGTCAGCATTACATGATGATAAAATTCCACTTTTAACTCAAGTGAAGTTGTACTGTAAAAACATCCCAAGGCCTCATTTGCTGACTCTGCCAAAATATACTGGGTGTCTTTAGTATGTACTATAGTGCTTCCCAAATGGCTCAGTAGTAAAGATTCCACCTGCCAATGCCAGAAATGCAGGGGATGTGGGTTTGATTCCTGGGTTGAGAAGATCTTCTGGAGAAGGGAGTGGCAATCCATTCCAGTATTCTTGCCAGGAAAATCCTAGGGACAGAGGAGCCTGGCGGGCTACAGTTCAAGGAGTCGCAAAGAGTTGGACACAACTGAGCATGTATGCATAACTCATAGTGCCCCACCCAGGTTCCCTTTGCTTTTGGTACATGTGTTCTTCAGCTGCTGTTAAGTGCTACAACTGTGGGCTTATATCTGGGAGTCACCTCACTTGGAAATATATGGAAGTTTCTACTTCTTGATCCCCATGGCCAATGACTGGATGATATGTGGATGTACAACAGGTTGGCACTTGTGTCTCAAGCTGAGGCAGTTTTGCTGTATGATTTATGCTCCAGAGCCTCGTGGATCAGGCCAGGCTGCATGTTACCCGAGTCCATGTCCTGCTCAGCATTATCTCTTTCCCTACCCTGATTACCTTGTTAGCATATGGAGTTCTCTTGAAGAGTTTGCCCTCAGCAGATCACAGGCACCCAAATTCCTTTCTCAAGATTCTAATTTAAAGAAATCTTTTCTGAGATAGTGCCATTTATTTCAATAGATGTTCAAAGTCACACAGGTTGCTGTGTTTCCACCTCCACAGGGCACAGTGGTCAAGAGCTTGGATTCTGTAGTAAGATCCATCTACATTCGAATCTTGGCTCTGTCACCTAGTATCTTCTGGTCTGGGCACATGGTTAAACTTTAGTATCATAATTTTAAAAATCTAAATGGAATAATAATAGTACTTAGGTTTGATGTGAGGATTAGATGAGAATAATACATGTGGAATGCTCAGCCCAGCTCTTGACTCACACAAAGAGCTCATTAGCTACTCTTACCATTACTTGATTTACATCTTTGATAGAGATACTACAGGTAGTTACACGTTATACACTGTACCAGGGTCCATATCTAAGGGGTAGATTTATGTATTTATTATAATGATATTTTGACAGATGCAAATAAATCAAATATCTTGGGGAAGGAGGATCTTTTCCTCATTCTCACAAAGGTGTGGTATGTATTAGCAGCAGCCTGCCTGAGGCGGAGTTCAAATGGCTTCTTTTGTTGCCTCAGTTTGAAATTGTGGTTCCCAGCATAGTCTTGACTATGTGGTTATGCTTGGGACAAGAGGCTGTCACCTTTCTCTTTACCTCTGGGAACTCAGTGACAACCAGTGGCTGAAGTTTCATCAACACCATGGCTTCTCCTTAGTCTGGGATTGTCAGATGACCTGCTGGCCGAGCCATCTGGGAATCTGTGCTGTACCAAGGTCTAAGGAGGGTAAGGTCTGAGCTGCAGAAGGGAGTATGGAGATACCTATCAAGGAGGATGTATGAGAGACAAGGGTGGGTCTGTGTGCCTGGCACACTGTTGTTGATTCACAGTAGGCCTTGAGGTGGAAAATAACTGGCAAAGACACTTGCAGTTAGCATGAGATGACTAAAAGTACTCAGATACCATAAAGGAGCTCTTTGGAAAGTCCTACTTCCCCCTCCCACCCTTTCCCCATGGTGCTAACCAGGCAGATGTGTTCTCACCCTCTGACCATTGCTTATCAACTCAGCTGGGGGAATGGTAGCTGTTTTGTCTTCTAGTTCACAGAAGTGACAGTTTAGTCCTATATGGCTGAGTCAGTACCTATTTTCAGCCAAAATTTGTACATTTTCAGGAATAACTTTTTACCTTGTCACTGAATTTGGTACCTGAGGTAAGGAGCTGGCATAAGATGATGAACTGCCCCATTTGGTGGAAACTGTGGGCTGGGGAGAGCTTGTTGAGAGGCACTCTGACCACATTTTTGTGACACAGGCTGGTGCCAGCCAGTGTGAGAGGAAATTAGGCTGCAGAGAGACTGTCAACAGGTCTGGCTGGTGAGTGGTTTTATGTGGGAGAACATGCCTTTTCTTAAAAGTAACCTGATCTGAAGAATATCATAGAGAGTTTCTGATTCCGGAATACACAGAGAAGTCTTTCCTATTTGATGGAGCAGATAACCCCATACTTCATCTAGTGTGTCTCTTCCAGTCAGCCAGCCTTCCCACAGAACCCCCCCCTCAATCAATAAAAGGAACAAAGTTCCTGGAGAACCACAGCTCACAGACTTAAGGTATGGACTTGCAAATTTGTGCCTGGCTAGGGTTTTACCTGAGAGCATATAGATGAGGAAATTTGGCCTAACTTCTGAACTGTTGCTTCTGAAGGGGCAAGAATCATCATGAGTTAATCATTTACAGACACCTAGTAAGAGAATTCACAGAATTCTAACAGTATCAGATGCTAGGTTCTATAATCTTAGACAGCCATCCCATGCTTGGTGAAGCCCACTATTCAAGGGCATGTGACTGGGTTTCCCAAATGGGATAGGACAGAATCCTCATCTTTGTTTCCTTACGGGGAGCAGCAGAAGCAGGGGGTCTCCTTCCTCATTGCTCCTTTGGGACAATGCACTTTGTCTTCTTGTGTCATCAGAGTTGGATGCAAGGCCTCTGGAATGTGCCGCAGTCCCCTAGGCAGGAAGCCACTTGGTTTCAGGGCAGCCAAGGTACCTTACCTTCAGTCTGGATCATTTCCTTCACATAATCCAGATTCATGCAGCTTCTCAAAAGAGGAAAGCTTGTTCTGGCCTTTTGATAAGTGCTCCGTGACATGTGACTCCTCCTAAGTGGCTGCCACACTGAGTGGAAACAGAGCCATGGTAGAGAGGAGGCTGGGAGAGCCTGGAGAAGCCCTTCTTTCTCCTGCTTACTTGCCAACTTGCAAAGGATAAGAGTCTGCAATGATTTCACAGTTGGGACTGGAATTTGGAAAGCCTTCTTCCTCCCTTCCTGTATAAGTCTTTTGATAACAAGGGATGGGCAAGTAGATTAATCTGCGGGGACAGAAGTCCAGGCTCTGCTGGGGAGAGGGGCGGGAGTCAGACCTACTTGGAAGAAGTTCACTGGCATAGAACTGTATGCTACTTTGACAAGAGACCAAACCCTGTGAAGTCTCATGGGCTACAAAGTCTAATTAAATCAGAGCTGGGCACAGTCAGAGGGTAACAGGCATGCATAATTGTGAGAATGAGGATTTTAGTGGGGAAAGGAAAAAAAAAAAAGCCAAGGAGAAGCCAAGGCCAATTATCAGAACTGCTAATTTTTACCAACCTAATCATTAATGAATACCATGTTTCTGAAAAGAATGTTGAGAGAATAATTGTATTTCAAGGACTTGAAAACTGCCTAACTCTGAAGTTGTACAATTTGTGCAAATTAATATGATAAAAAGAGACAATTAGGGTTTATAATTAACAGATAAATACAAATGATCTGATGAAGACAATCTGAGTTTCTGCTCTGTCTTATGAAGCAGAGTAATTGATTTTTATAAATGCTAATTTACAGTACATGCTCTGTTACCCATTAACACGGAGAAAAGAACGTGGAGTAAATGGAAGTCAAGGAGGGGGTGGGAGCCACGGAACTAACAGGCTGGATCTAGCCAAGGAGAAGAAATAGAATAAAATGCCAAATGCTGGAATATGACTTCAAAGGGCACAGATAACATCCAACAGTCTTCCTCCCCTTGACTGTCCATCTGTGTTGGGGCGAAAAAAAAAAAAATCCTTCAACAGTCTATACAAATGTCATGAAGTTTTTCTCTGCGGTTTCTACACCATCAGGACTGGCTAGCTGGGTTTTTCTGAGATTTGGAGGCTGTGGGTGGAATGTTCTGACTCAAAATATTGTGTGAATAAGATATACTTCAGCAGGGGGAAGTTTCCAGGCCTATGTCCCTTCTGTTTAGGAGTCGCAGGCCATACTTACAGAGACTGAGGACAGAAGACATCCGGGGGTGATTCACACGTGAGCCACAAACCTAGTGTCACAGGGGCCCATGCTCAGAACTGTAGGCAGTTTGGGGCTGAGCTGTGTCTCCGATGGACAACCACACAGCATGTTCTATATCAGCCCTGCGGGAGATTAGCTACTTGTGCTTGTGTGCTTAGTAGGTCAGTCACGTCCAACTCTCCTCTGTCCATGGGGATTTTCCAGGCAAGAGTACTGGAGTGGGTAGCTCATCCCTTCTCCAGGGGATCTTCCCCAACCCAGGAATTGAACCAGGGTCTCTTTCATTGCAGGTGGATTCTTTACCAGCTGAGCTACTAGGGAAGCCCTAGCTACTTAATGGTGGCAAATGAGTTCCCCCAAGTCACTCCAAGGAGGCTAAGCACAAAAATGTATCTTTCCTGTTGGGAAAGGAATGAGGATGAGAAGAACAGAGGGAGAAGAGGACACTGAGGAAAGAGAATGGAGAGAGCTTTGCTTATTGTGGATGGACAGATTGCTGTCTGTCCTCAGTAGACTCTATGCCTCTTAAGAACAGGGACTGTGTACTTTGCATTCATGGTGCCCGGCAAAATACAAGGAGATCAAACCATTCAATCTTAAAGGAAATCAGTCCTGAATATTCATTGGAAGGACTGATGCTGAAGCTCCAGTACTTTGGCCACATAATGCAAAGAGCCAACTAATTGGAAAAGACCCTGATGCCAGGAAAGATTGAAGGCAGAAGGAGAAGGAAACGACAGAGGGTGATATGGTTGGATGGCATCACCAACACAATGGACATGAGTTTGAGCAAGCTCTAGGAGATGGTAAAGGACAGGGAAGCCTGGTGTGCTGCAGTTCATGGGATCACAAAGAGTCGGGCATGACTGAATGATTGAACAACTTTGCATTCTTGGTGCCTGGCAAAATGTTCTTCTTATGAGTAAAACTTGGAAAAGATTTGATAATGAAAATTCAGGTCTGATCATTCATATTCTTTATAAAAGACATCCTGAAATTGTGATATTTTTATTTTGGCAGTATGATGTACTGGATTTTTTTTTTTAAAGCTGAGTCTGATTAACACTCTGCTTTTGAGTTTTCAAGTGTAAATAGCTAGAGGAAAAAAACTGGATGAAGAGAGCATCAGAGGATGTTTGGAGAGAAGTTTAGACTTGGTTAAGCCAGAATTGACTTTTTAGTTGCTGTTCCTTCTAGCCCTGCTCCATTTACCTGTTCCCATGAGTTAGGAGTCTCTCCAAGCCTTTCCAAATGTTACCTGCTGGTGAAAATGACATCTTCCTTGATGCTTCTGAAATTCCTAACCCTCAGTACCAATTGTACTTTCAATAACTCATGTTTTGGTTCTTCTCTTTGTTACCTTCTGATAAATCATGTTTTAGGTTCTAGAGAATTTTAAATTCTCTACATGTATTAAACAAGAGGAAAGGCAAAACCTGGATTCTAAGAGCTAAAACAGAATATGCTTTTATCCCACTAGTCTGCCTTCATATAAAGTAGGAAATAAATGTATGCCATAGACCAAGACTGTCCAATATAAATGTGAGCTACATTTGCAATTTAAAATTTTCTGGAAGACACATGAAAAAGTAACAGGTGAAATTAATTTTAATGATGTATTTTATTTGATCCAACATATTCAAAATACCAGACTTCTCTAGTGGCTCAGCGGTAAAGAATCACCTGCAAGGCAGGAGGCACAAGCAATGTGGGTTCTATTCCTGAGTTAGGAAGATCCCTTGGAGGAGGAAGTGGCAACACACTCCAGTATTCTTGCCTGGAGAATGCCATGGACAAAGGAGCCTGGTGGGCTACAGTCCATAAGGTCACAAGCAGTCAGATATGACTGAGTAACAGAGCATACACAGCACATTTAAATATCATTTCAATATATAACCAATATAAAATTATTGCCGAGATAGTACATGTGAAGTGAAGTGCAGTTGCTCAGTTGTGTCCGACTCTTTGTGACCCCATGGAGATAGTACATATATCTACTCATGTTAAATCTTCAAAATCTGATTAAAATTTGTGCTTATAGCACTAGTCACATTTTTAAGAACTCAAGTCACGTGTGCCTGATGACTCATGTATTATATAATGCAGAGAATGAGAGAGAGAGAGAGAGAGAAGGAGGTGGAGAAGAAGGGAAGAAAGAAGGAGAAGAAGAAGGAAGAGAGAAAGTGCCTTAAATGTATCTTCCAAAGTTGTGTTGATTCTTATTCCAGTCATATAATGATGATGATGAATATGAACTTGTAGCTATAATAATTATATGTAATATAAATAAAGTGTAAGTGGTACACAGATGATAAAGCTGAACAAGTATGTCTCACCAATACTAGTTTCATTGGATTTACTACAAGTTTCAAAGAAACTTGCTGAGTAATTTTTAAGGGAACCAAATGTTCATCGTGAGTCATCAACCAAAGACTGTGTTCAGAGTTTATAGCCCTGTGGATGCACTGGAGGTCACAAGTGTATTTTTCTATTTTCATCATTTTTTTTTTCAGTTGGCTTTCATAGATATGGTACAACAGAGCCCAGAATATGGCATCAGTCCATATAAGTGCCAGATACATATAAGCCAATATTCATTTACAGTAGACACTCCAGTGTTCTTGCCTGGAGAATCCCAGGGACAGGGAGCCTGGTGGGCTGCCATCCATGGGGTTGCACAGAGTCGGACACGACTAAAGTGACTTAGCAGCAGCAGCAGCAGCAGCAGCAGCCACTGAGTGGTGGCCTGAATGTCTTAGGGGACGGGGCACTCCACCTGCCATACTTGGAGGAGTAATTTAGAGCCATAGTGGAAGACTAGTTTCTGTAAAAAAAAAAAAAAAAAGAATCCTTTCGGAGAAGGCAATGGCACCGCACTCCAGTACTCTTGCCTGAAAAATCCCATGGACAGGGGAGCCTGGTAGGCTGCAGTCCGTGGGGTCATGAACAGTCGGACACGACTGAATGACTTCAGTTTAACTTTTCACTTTCATGCACTGGAGAAGGAAATGGCAACCCACTCCAGTGTTCTTGCCTGGAGAATCCCAGGGACGGGAGAGCCTGGTGGGCTGCCATCTCTGGGGTCGCACAGAGTTGGACACGACTGAAGCAACTTAGTAGCAGCAGCAGCAGCAGCAGAGAATCCTTTTATGAACAGATTCAAAACAACTTTCAAAGTATGTTATGTGAAAAGAGCAAGTGTGGAACACTGTATATGAAACACTGGGAATTGTGATAAAAGGAAAAAAATATGGATTGCTTGTATATGAATAGACTGTCCCTGGAAGGATGGAAAATGGCAACATTGATTACCTTCAAAGAAGGGTAGAAGGAGACAAGGGGAGGGGGAAGAAATTTTCCTTTTAATCTTGGTTCCTTTAGAATGTTGTACATGATCTGTTGTATTTAATATACATATAATTCCTTTCAAATTTTGTGCCATGCAATTATATGTAAGTTAATAGTACAGAAATAAAAAAAAATAACCCCATTTGAGACAAACCAGAACCATATTAAAAGTCATGTCCATAAAGGTGAATATGTTCTGTTTTGGAGTTGAAAGTGGAGTGTAGAACTCAATGATCAACTAGACCCAAGAGTGGAGAGGGACATTTTTAAGACTGAGGAGAAGAATCCTTTAAATATATATTTTAAAAATCAGGCCAACAATTATAATTCAGTGATCACTTCCTGAGTGCCAGTGGGTAAACTGGCGTGCCCATATTGTCCCTTTGTCCCAGAGCTCTACTGAATAGATGAATCCACATGGTGAGTGCTACTTTTACGACTAAGTTAAAACCAAAGGAGATATACAGGCAACATTTTGGTTCCTGAGACCGAAGCAGCTCCAATCTTTAAGTTAGAGAGGACATTTTTAAGAATGCCTTTCTTGGATAGAGATGAAAAAAAGGAGCATCTTCCTGGGAAAATATGTGACTATGGAGAGAGGCAATGTTGTCAACACAGCAGTATCAGCACTATGTATCCAAACACGGTGATATAATAAGTGCTTTTGTGACTCATTGGGTGTGGATGTTACCTCACGAGTGGTTGCTCCTTGTAAAGTGTATGATATCTCTCCAGTTTCAGCTCTCTGGGGACAATATCATTTCTCTGGAA
This sequence comes from Nanger dama, assembly GCA_917880005.1. Taxonomy (NCBI): domain Eukaryota; kingdom Metazoa; phylum Chordata; class Mammalia; order Artiodactyla; family Bovidae; genus Nanger; species Nanger dama. Next base: position 12,895,593 of record CAKJTW010000038.1, read on the forward strand.
ATGGAATAGAATATAGTCTTTCAGCAAAGATGTACTGTGGCTTCTGTGTGCTGGACACTGAGAGCAGCAAAGATATGCAAGTAAGGCCAGCAAGGGCCCTGCCCGCAAGGTCCTGTACCTGGGATGATAAATGCGTAACTGATACAGTTCCAGAAAGAAGTGGAAGTGCAGAAGAGAGGGGAGAGGAGGAAATATCAAGAAGTTGGGAGGAGCTGGGTATCGAATTAGTAGAATTTTTTTCTGATAAGGGAGCCAAGGATAAGTTATTTTAGGCAGAGTACTGTATTAAAAGACAGAGACATGAATTGCCAGACCAGTTGGGGTGGGGGCGGAGGGGGGGGGGGACTCTAGCTCTGCCGGAGCATAGGGTGCTGGAAGGCAGACAAAGGTGAGGCTGGAGTGTAGACTAAGGGTCTCGTGAGTGGTCATGTTGCTGAACTTCGTCTCTAGGCAATGGAGAGCTTGAGAAGATGTAAAAGGCAGGAGATATGAGAAGGTCTGAGGTGGAGCAAAGGCTTCAGACAGAGAGACTGTGCCAGCAGCTGGAGGAACATGAGGAGGGAGAAGATCCAACAGAGTATAGAGCAGGGGTTTCTGGGTCTGATGGCCAATGGACTGAATGAAAAGATCGAGGGGACGCATGAGCCATATTCTGGCAGACTTGTAGAATAATCTGCAAATTAAGTTACACTTTCTTTTGCTAGCAGAGAATGAATTACACTTTTCCCATCTCCCCCTTTTTTGCTAACAGAGAATAAATTAATACTGCCTCCTGAAAATCCATATTGAAAAAAGCTCTTCTTAATTTTTAAAATGTTTTTAGAATCATTTAGTTTGACACTGTATTGGAAATCACTTGATCCATAATTTATTTTGAAACAAATAATCTTCCTTGCTTAAATATCCATCCGAATTCCAACTTAAGGCTCTCACATATATTAGTGGCTTCCTAAATATTAGCACTAAAATGTTCATACAGAGGGGTGATGAGTTGGAAGAGCCAGAGCTCAGGGCCAGGTGTTTCCAAGGCTGTTTGGTCTGGGTCAGTCACTGAAGGATGGTGCATATTTCTTCAAAGCATGCTTTGTTCTCTGAAGTGATTTCACCATGTGATGGAAATTACCATGTCAGGTTATTTTGGATAGGAAAGTTCAAAAGTTGGACATGCCAAACTGGAGCAAAAGCCTATAAGAAAACATTCTTCATGAGAAATAGGTGAGATTTAATTTGGTTCCCAGAAATCTTTGTGACAGAGACTAATGCTGTGATCCCAAAACCTTATCAGTGTTACCACTGATTCAGTCACACCTTCCTGGTGTATGTGCTGGAGGGAGGGGCCGGGGAAGATTCACACACCCCCTTGAAAGCTCTGCCGGGGAACTGTGCAGATCCTCTGGAAGCCTTTACATTTTGCAATGGCCTATTTTATATTTCAAAGTTGTTAGATCATTTTAAGCAGCGTGAACTACTTTTCACTTAATCGCTACCCTTCTGGGGGTCTGTGCCAAGGTAACACTCGCTACTAGCCCCACAGAGAATGACCAAATTGTGCCTTTAGTTTCCTCTAAATACAGTCCATTGATTTTCTTTCCCCCACAGTAAGCAGGGTGATTTTGGTTATTCCAAAGCAATTAGATAGAGTATTTGGTTGGACTCTTCTTCAACCTTGAAGGACTCTATTTACTCTCCTCCATGATAGCCTTAAAGCTTTAGTCCCTTATATAACCAAGAGTTGCTTTTCTGCGCCAATAAGCAAAAGCATTACAATATTAATAACCCTCGGCCACGGGTTTAGCTTCCTCACCTTCTTCCCATGCTTGGATGATTTCCTCTGCATTTGAAGTAATCAATAGTGCCCTGAAATTCATTCAGGCTTTCACACACTCCATAAAGTTTCCAAAATAAGCCAGTGGCAAGCATTTAATTAGCTCATTTTGTTTCTGCCAGGGCAGAGATACAGACTTGAGGAGTCCAAGAACTGTAGACAATACAGTTGTTACTGAAAACTTTATGCCCTGGCAGTAAACGGGAATGGGATTCAGAAGACTAACAATTCTGCCTCTTACCACCTTCTCTGTAGCTGTAGCATGTTTCTTTGCCAGTCTATACCCACATTTTCCCTTGGGTAAAAGATGGCAGTGTTACTGGTCTTTGAGTGTGATTTCTTTCAGGAGTAGAGTCTTTACAGGTATCAGCACCATGTTGGTGTGGAGGATTAAAGGTGCATGAGATAGAGCCAGATGGGGAAAGAGGGAGACAGACGTGGAGACAAGTATGTCCCTCTGCCTGGGAAGGGCTCTGTTGGCAATGTAGGAGAGGGCAATAGGGCATCGGCAGGGTGGTCCCTGGGACAAGGCTAGGCTAAGGACATGGGAGCTGCAGAGGCTTCTACTTTTCCTGCAGTCTTTATAGCAGGGGGAGATTTATTTCTCGCCAGGACCAGTCAACAATATTTATTTACACAAACTACAAAGCCTCAGAAGACAGGAAGTATTTCTTAGGATGTTTACATTATGCTTTTGCTAAGAGCTACTGTTGGGTTTGAAGTCACTGGTCACTTCTATCAAGATGAGCTGAAAAAGAATCTCATGCACAAATAGGAAAAGGCTGCAGTGAGTTCCAGGTGGATAGGAATGCTGATATTAGATGGTCTGAGATGGCCTCCAGCTATGGACAGGTAGAAAAGCCCAGAAGCGTATTCATAGGCTGAAGGTGAGAAGAGTTTCTTGTCCCTCACGTTGGGTCATGAGGAAGGTTCCATATCTGTGATCCTGGGATAACACCACCATCATGCTTGCTTGTCTCCTTCTCAGAAATCTTGGGGAAAATTGCCACACAGGCAACAGGACTCTGTTCCCTTCATTTACTCCCACATCGTCATCTTATTGTTGGTTTATTTAGGCTTCATCTTGATCCAGAAAAGTGAAGGCAATTTACATATATGCATATATAATAAAACAAAGCTTAAAATAAGGGATACCACTGAAGTGTGTATACATGCTGACCCTTCCAAAGTGTTCATGCCTTTGATTTAGCAATAATGTCCTGAGAAATTTATCCCAAGGATAATACTTAAAATCTGCTCAAAGGTTTATCTTTGTTTTTCATATACTTGTAACTTTGGTTTTTAAACTGATCTATCTTAAGAGTATAAATATGTATGCTGCTGCTGCTGCTAAGTCCTATCAGTCGTGTCTGACTCTGTGTGACCCCATAGACGGCAGCCCACCAGGCTCCCCCGTCCCTAGGATTCTCCAGGCAAGAACACTGGAGTGAGTTGCCATTTCCTTCTCCAATGCATGAGAGTGGAAAGTGAAAGGGAAGTCGCTCAGTCATGTCTGACTCTTGGCGACCCCATGGACTGCAGCCTACCAGGCTCCTCCTTCCATGGGAGTTTCCAGGCAAGAGTACTGGAGTGGGTCGCCAGTGCCCTCTCCGATAAACATGTATATGTACTGTTAAAAGAATAATATTAAAGCAAACACTTGGCCATCGACCACTCAGGTTAAGATAAAGAGCACTGATCGTGCTTTAGAAACACCCTTTGGGTCCTTCTGTAGCTACATCCCTACCCCTGTTTCCTAACTAAATTGCTTTAAAAAGTTAAGTAACTTAGCCATGTTGGGTTTTAGCTGTTGCATGTGGGATCTAGTTCCCTGACCAGGGATGAAACCTGGGCGTCCTGCCTTGGGAGCTTGGAGTCTTAGCCACTGAACCACCAGGGAAGGACTGCCACCCCACTCCCCACTACCAAATCTTTTATACACTTGCAATTAAAATTATCATTTTGTGATGATTATTCCATTGCTTCTGTCTATAGTTTTACCATTTATAAGTATATCCCTAAAAATATATATGGACTTCACAGGTGACTCCATTGTAAAGAATGTCTACAATGCAGCAGACTCACCTTTAGTCCCTGGATTGGGAAGATCCCTTGGAGAAAGGAATGGCTATCCACTCTGGTATTCTTGCCTGAATAATTCCATGGACAGAAGAGCCTGGAGGGCTACAGTTCATGGGGTTGTAAAGAGTCAGAAATGACTGAGCACACATGCAAAAAATACATCCTTTTGTTTTGCCTTTTTGAATTCTGTTGTTGATTTCTTTTTTTTAATTTATTTTTTCATTGAAGGATAATTGCTTTACAGAATTTTGTTGTTTTCTGGAGGTAGAGGAGTGGGAGATACAAATTATCAGGTGTAAGACAGGTTCAAGGATGCATTTCACAACACAGGAAATACAGCCAATATTTTGTAGTAGCTGTAAATGGAAAGTAACCTTTAAAATTATATAAAAATTTAAAGAAAAATATAAAAGAATTTATATTTTGCTTGACACTGACCAAACCCCATGCCCACCCCTTGTTCCACACATTAGCAAGGCCATTCTCATGGGGTCTTGCCTCTGGAGCAGAGCTCCCTGGTGCATCTAGTGGCCCTTCATACTTCTTTGTGGGAGACTGAGCCAGCAATGAACCACCCATGCTTTGCTGATTGTCTGCTTTTTCTCCAACAAAGCCAGTTCTGTGCCTATATATAATCTTGTGGTATGACTTTCATCATCTTTCCGTACTAGATTATGTTAAACCATTTACTGAGGTGACTTCTCCAGTTTCCCTCTCACCTAAAGTGGGTGATGAGTCCTTTGGCTCCATGTCCTCATCAGTGCATGCTATTTGAAAATTTAAATTGAAAGACTTTTACATTTTTGTCAGTTTTACAGGTATAAGATTATAATTCATTGTATTTTAGTTTGTTTTTTTTTAATTGCTAATGAAATTGAGTATTCTTTCATATGTTTGTGGGTCATTCAGATTTCCTCTTTTGTTAAAGGACCTATTCAAATTCTTTTCTGAGTCTTTGCCTTTAAAAAATTGATTCATATGAGTTATTTATATGTTCTGGTTATGATTCCTCTGTGGCTTATATGAATTGCTCATATTTTCTTCAATTTTATGACATCTTTTCTCCTTTATTATAGGATTTTTTATAAATAGAAGTCCTTAATGTTAATTCCATCAAATTTATTGAGCTTTAACTTTATGGTTTATGTGTTTGGCCTTATTTGCAAATGTTTTTTTCTGTCCATGGGTAATTAAAATATTCTCCTATATTTTCATCTAAAAGTTTTCTATTTTACCATTTTCTTTTGGGACTTTAATTCTGCAGTTCATACTTGTGTATAGTAAGAGTCCAGTTTTACATTTTTCCATGTGGATAATTGTCTGAGCACCATTACTAGAAAGTCTTTTTTTCTTATTTGGTTTGCAGAACCACCTCTGTCAGACATCAAGCATCCATATGTGTACTGGACTGTTTTTGGAATCATTACTTAATTTGATTCATCTGTTTCTGCACAAATACTGTACTCTCAAGTCTATAGTTTGTAAAACATCTTAATATCTGGTAGAACAGGTTATCTTACTATGTCTTTTGTTAGTAGGAGTTTATCTCTTCTTAGGCCTTTTGTTTTTCCATATAAATTTTAGAATCATCCAGTAAAGTTTCACAAAAAAGTACACAGAATGCTGGGATTTTGATTGAGATGACTTCAATTTGGGAAAAATTGACATCTTTAAATTACTGAGTTTTTCAACCCATGAACATGGTGTATCTCTACTTTTATTTAGGTTTTAAAAAATATTTACTTATTTATTTTTGGCTGTACTGGATCTTGGTTGCTGTGCATGTGCTTTCTTTAGCTGTGGTGAGCAGGGCCTACTCTCTAGTTGTGGTAAGTGAGCTTTTCATGGCAGTGGCTTCTCTTGTTGCAGAGCATGGACTCTAAGTGCATGGGCTTCAGTAGATGCAAAACTCAGGCTCAGCTGTTCCTCAGCATGTAGAGTCTTCCTGGGTTATGGATTGAACTTGTGTCCCCTTCATTGGCAGGCGGATTCTTAACAATTAGACCACCAGGGAAGAACTTATTTAGGCTTTTAAAAATGAGTTTAAGTGTAGATTATAATTCTTCTCCATAAATTAAAAAAATGCTATTGAGAATGGTAACGATTAAAAATTTTGATCCTTATTTATTTTTGTTGTATGTATAATGCAATTGACTTTTGTATATTGATTCTTATTAATTCTAGTGATTTACCTATACACTTTTGTTTTCTATATACACAGTCATATCATCATCAGATAGTAATTGTTTTTCTTCTTCTCTATCCTGCATTTCTCTGTTGACTAGGTACAGTACAGTGTTGAATAGTAAGATAATGGGAGCCCTTGTCTTCTTCCTCATCTTAAAGGAAATATTTTCAGTATTTTAGCATTAATGTGTTGTGTACCATAGGTTTATCTTTAAAATTCCTTTATTAATAGAAGGGAAAGAAGGTGCCTTCTAATCCAAGCTTGTTAAGATTTTTGGGAAATTATGAGTGGATATTGTATTTTATTATGTATTTTCCCCTGCATAGATTCAAGTAATCATGTGATTTTTCTCATTAATTTGTTGGTATGATGAATTTTATTATTCACATGTTTTTAAATGATAAATTACTCTTGCATTCCTTAGATAAATCTAATCTGGTTATGATTTTTTTCCTATGTATATTGCTTAAATCAGCTTGCTAATGTTTTTAATATTTTTGCCTCTATGTTCATGAGTAAGACTGGCTTATAATGTTTCTTTCCTTACTGTTCTGGACAAGTTTTGATATCAGGCACACATAATTTTTGTAAATGAATAAGGATGATAGGACAAGAGAAAAATGTAAATAAGAAAAGATGAAAGTTAGAATTTAGATTGTGATATAAAATTTATGCCATAAGATCTCTTATGTGGTTAGGAACTTGGCTCTGAACTTCCTAGTAATGAATTCAAATCAGTTTTTGATTCATAAAAGTCAATGAGACAAGATCAAAAAGCTGTTCAGGAATCAGTATATATTTTCCAAGAGTCAGTATAAGACGGTGGTTTGGAAACTATTCCTTGGAGATAGGCTACTTGAGTTCTAATCTCTACAGTTTACTAGCTATGTAAATATGGATGAGTTACTTAACCTGTTTTTCAGTGTTCTCACTTGTAAAACAAAGATTATTATGTATCTACTCACAGAAATGTTTCACAGATTAAACGAGTTTATACACACAAAGTGCTTTGACAAGCAATAGGTTCTTGGTAACCACCCTTATGGCAGAAAGTGAAGAGGAACTAAAAAGCCTCTTGATGAAAGTGAAAGAGGAGAGTGAAAAAGTTGGCTTAAAGCTCAACATTCAGAAAATGAAGCTCATGGCATCTCGTCCCATCACGTCATGGGAAATAGATGGGGAAACAGAGGAAATAGTGTCAGACTTTATTTTTGGGGGTCCAAAATCACTGCAGATGGTGACTGCAGCCATGAAATTAAAAGATACTTACTCCTTGGAAGAAAAGTTATGACCAACCTAGACAGCATATTCAAAAGCAGAGACATTACTTTGCCGACTAAGGTCCGTCTAGTCAAGGCTATGGTTTTTCCAGTGGTCATGTACGGATGTGAGAGTTAGACTGTGAAGAAGGCTGAGTGCCGAAGAATTGATGCTTTTGAACTGTGGTGTTGGAGAAGACTCTTGAGAGTCCCTTGGACTGCAAGGAGATCCAACCAATCCATTCTAAAGGAGATCAGCCCTGGGATTTCCTTGGAGGGAATGATGCTAAAGCTGAAACTCCAGTACTTTGGCCACCTCAAGTGAAGAGTTGACTCATTGGAAAAGACTTTGATGCTGGGAGGGATTGGGGGCAGGAGGAGAAGGGGACGACAGAGGATGAGATGGCTGGATGGCATCACGGACTTGATGGATGTGAGTCTGAGTGAACTCCGGGAGTTGATGATGGACAGGGAGGCCTGGCGTGCTGCGATTCATGGGGTCGCAAAGAGTCGGACACGACTGAGCAACTGAACTGAACTGAATGCTCAATAAACATTGACTTCTATTATAATTTCTGATAGGGAGACCAGAAAGAAATTTCTCCTTGAATGCCTCTTGAGAGGATACTCTTTAATGAAAAAAACAATAACCCTAATATAATTCTTTTACGATGATGATGATTTAATTGTTTTGAGGAATGTGTATCTTTCAGGAAAACTTTTAAAATTTTATTTATTTATTTATTTGGCTGCATCAGGTCTTACTTGTGGCACACAGGATCTTCATTGCATCATGAGAGATCTTTTTGTACACAGACTCTCTAGTTGTGGTGCCTGGACTCAGTAGTGCGGCACTCAGGTTTAGTTGCTTCATGCCATGTAGGATCTAGTTCCCCAGCCAGGGCTCGAACCCATGTCCCCTGCGTTGCAAGGTGGATTCTTAACTACTGGACCACCAGAAAAGTCTCTCAGGCAAACTTTGATAAGTAATGCTTTTACAGTTGAGTTTTTGATAAATTTTGAGAGCAGTGAATATGAAACCATGCTCTATGAGCAGTAACTGGAATACAGCCTCATAGTTAAGTATTTTTAAAACTAGAGCATTAATAGAAGAGCATTTTGCTTCCACATGGGCCAAGAAGTACTTGAGAGCATGGCTAAGTATCTCTCCTTCAGTAGTCTTAGGTGTGTATCAGTGCCTAATCAAAAGGGTGGTGAAGCCCAAAAGGCTGCATGAATTTTGGTTTGGGAAAAATTAAATCAGATATTGTAAATTATCACCTTGGCCATAAATTGGTTATTAAAAGATGTCTACATATAGTTACCTAAATGAGTTAACTTACTGTATTGAATAAATGAGAGTATTGTATTCCAGTCAAGTAACAACGTTCACAACTAATGCTTACATAGAGTTTACTGTATGCTGTATGTACCTTACATACGCACTTCACATAAGTGAACTTATTTAACCTTCAGAACAATCACATGAGGCAGGTGCTGTTACTGCCATGTTACAGATGAATCATGCAACTGGTACTGTAACTGGTGGCAGAGCTGAGATTTAAACCCAGATAAACTGCCTCCTAAGTCCAAATGTTATGGAGATGCCTACCCAAAACAATGACTTTACTTCTGAATTGTTGACCTGTATGTAGCCCTCCTCTGTGGCAGGAATTATATAGCAGGCCGCTGTATTACAAATGATAAAAGAATAGGGTCTGTATGTGAGAATGTTTTTTCTTCTCTATTCCATGACAAGGTACAGATCTAGCCCAGTGGAGAGTGGTGTGAATATACAAGATAAAAATTATGGTGGCACCTTTGATTCAATCTCCTCCTGATCAGTTATAGATCATAACTCTGACAGTGGGTTAAGGATCAGGTTCCCATGAAGCATCAAAAACGAGGGTCCATAGTGTATCTATCTTGTGATCTCCATCTATAATCAATTCTTATCTACTGAAATATAAAGAAAAAATCTAAAAGGAACATATGTAATCCTGTGTAACTCTGAAGACATTTCCATACACGTTAACACAGAGTTTGTCAATGATCAGTAGTGGATTAACTATGTCCAAAGATCACCTCCTTCTGCTTAAGGTCTTGGCTTGCTGGGAATTTACCAGGAAGGAAATAAGAATACTGCTATCAGTAGCATCCTTTTCTGTGATCACAAGCTGCATCTCTCTTTAGCTGCGTTCTTTCAGCATGCAAGTTCCCTGTGACATTAGTTTTTGATACTGCAGAAGCATAACATATAGCTGCAACTATCTAATAGGAAGCTTACAGAGTTTGATTGGGTGGGAAGAAGCCTTTCTTCAGTTTTTTGTCTGTTGGGGTTGGGGTAGACTTGCTGCAAAGTGCCACCCTTCTGTGGTAATTACCCATAAGGCTTTCCAGGGTCTCAGCAATGATGCTCAAGAAAATGGTTGGTCCTGGGACATGTGGACCTAGAGGATACCACCACCTTTGGGTGACTGCTCTTGGGGACTAACTTTGCTAACACTCTGGTTCTGTAATTTGGGAACAGTAAAGTTACCCTTTAAAAACTGTGATGGAGATCAAAATGGTTTTATCTGGTAGTTTAGTAGTAGAAATAATTTAAAAAATATATACAAATAGGGACTGAGGGACACACTTCCAAGCAATTCATTAATGGTTCTGGGGTTGGGAAGTCTCCCCAGGTAATTTATTTGGTTATATTTATTTTCACAAATCAGTTGTTCAATACAAGGAAGCACTACCTAGACTCAGGAAGAAAGCAGCCTGTACATAAAGATACTTGGGTTCATAGAGCTGGGAAACAAGCTTCTCAGCATTTAACCAAGACCCCACCTCGAGCCCGAGCCCAAGGCCAGGGGCAGCAGCTGGGAGGAGCCACCCGGGAGCGGTGGCTGCGCAGGTGCAGGAGACCCTAGAGGAGCTATCCCACATTGAAGGTCAGGAACGGCAATGGTAAGGAGATACCCCTCTTCCAAGGTAAGGATCAGCGGCTGTGCTTTGCTGGAGCAGCCGTGAAGAGATACCCCACACCCAAGGTAAGAGAAACCCAAGTAAGATGGTAGGTGTTTCAAGAGGGCATCAGAGGGCAGACACACCGAAACCATACTCACAGAAAACTAGTCAATCTAATCACAGTAGGACCACAGCCTTGTCTAACTCAATGAAACCAAGCCATGCCTGCGGGGGCAACCCAAGATGGGCGGGTCATGGTGGAGAGGTCTGACAGAATGTGGTCCACTGGAGAAGGGAATGGCAAGCCACTTCAGTATTCTTGCCTCGAGAACCTCATGAACAGTATAAAAAGGCAAAATGATAGGATACCAAAAGAGGAACTCCCCAGGTCAGTAGGTGCCCAATATACTACTGGAGATCAGTGGAGAAATAACTCCAGAAAGAATGAAGGGATGGAGCCAAAGCAAAAACAATATCCAGTTGTGGCTGTGACTGGTGATAGAAGCAAGATCCGATGCTGTAAAGAGCAATATTGCATAGGAACCTGGAATGTCAGGTCCATGAATCAAGGCAAATTGGAAGTGGTCAAACAAGAGATGGCAAGGGTGAACGTCGACATTCTAGGAATCAGCGAACTAAAATGGACTGGAATGGGTAAATTTAACTCAGATGACCATTATATCCACTACTGTGGGCAGGAATCCCTCAGAAGAAATGGAGTAGCCATCATGGTCAACAAGAGAGTCTGAAATGCAGTACTTGGATGCAATCTCAAAAATGACAGAATGATCTCTGTTTGTTTCCAAGGCAAACCATTCAGTATCACAGTTATCCAAGTCTATGCCCCAACCAGTAATGCTGAAGAAGTGAAGCTGAACGGTTTTATGAAGACCTACAAGATTTTTTAGAACTAATACCCAAAAAAGATGTCCTTTTCATTATAGGGGACTGGAATGCTAAAGTAGGAAGTCAAGAAACACCTGGAATAACAGGCAAATTAGGCCTTGGAATGCGGAATGAAGCAGGGCAAAGACTAATAGAGTTTTGCCAAGAGAATGCACTGGTCATAGCAAACACCCTCTTCCAACAAAACAAGAGAAGACTCTACACATGGACATCACCAGATGGTCACCACCAAAATCAGACTGATTATATTCTATGCAGCCAAAGATGGAGAAGCTCTATACAGTCAACAAAAACAAGACCAGGAGCTGACTGTGGCTCAGATCATGAACTCCTTATTACCAAATTCAGACTTAAATTGAAGAAAGTAGGGAAAACAGCTAGACCATTCAGGTATAACCTAAATCAAATCCCTTATGATTATACAGTGGAGGTGAGAAATAGATTTAAGGGCCTAGATCTGATAGATAGAGTGCCTGATGAACTATGGAATGAGGTTCGTGACATTGTATAGGAGACAGGGATCAAGACCATCCCCATGGAAAAGAAATGCAAAAAGCAAAATGGCTGTCTGGGGAGGCCTTACAAACAGCTGTAAAAGAAGAGAGGCAAAAGCAAAGGAGAAAAGGAAAGATATAGGCATTGAACGCAGAATTCCACAGAATAGCAAGAAGAGATAAGAAAGCCTTCTTCAGCGATCAATGCAAAGAAATAGAGAAAAACAACAGAATGGGAAAGACCAGAGATCTATTCAAGAAAATCAGAGATACTAAGGGAATATTTCATGCAAAGATGGGCTCGATAAAGGACAGAAATGGTATGCACCTAACAGAAGCAGAAGATACTCAGAAGAAGTGGCAAGAATACACGGAAGAACTGTACAAAACAGATCTTCACGACCCATATAATCATGATGATGTGATCACTCACCTAGAGCCAGACATCCTGGAATGTGAAGTCAAGCGGCCTCAGAAAGCATCACTACGAACAAAGCTAGTGGAGGAGATGGAATTCCAGTTGAGCTGTTTCAAATCCTGAAAGATGATGCTGTGAAAGTGCTGCATTCAATATGCCAGCAAATTTGGAAAACTCAGCAGTGGCTGCAGGACTGGGAAAGTTCAGTTTTCATTCCAATTCCAAAAAAAGACAATGCCAAAGAAAGCTCAAACTACCACACAGTTGCACTCATCTCACATGCTAGTAAAGTAATGCTCAAAATTCTCCAAGCCAGGCTTCAGCAATACGTGAACCGTGAACTCCTTGATGTTCAAGCTGGTTTTAGAAAAGGCAGAGGAACCAGAGATCAAATTGCCAACATCCGCTGGATCATGGAAAAAGCAAGAGAGTTCCAGAAAAACATCTATTTCTGCTTTATTGACTATGCCAAAGCCTTTGACTGTGTGGATCACAATAAACTTTGGAAAATTCTTCAAGAGATGGGAATATCAGACCACCTGACCTGCCTCTTGAGAAATCTGTATGCAGGCCAGGAAGCAATAGTTAGAACTGGACATGGAACAACAGACTGTTTCCAAATAGGAAAAGGAGTACATCAAGGCTGTATATTGTCACCCTGCTTATTTAACTTATATGCAGAATACATCATGAGAAACACTGGACTGGAAGAAACACAAGCTGGATTCAAGATTGCCAGCAGAAATATCAATCACCTCAGATATGCAGATGATACCACCCTTATGGCAGAAAGTGAAGAGGAACTAAAAAGCCTCTTGATGAAAGTGAAAGAGGAGAGTGAAAAAGTTGGCTTAAAGCTCAACATTCAGAAAATGAAGATCATGGCATCCGGTCCCATCAGTTCATGGGAAATAGATGGGGAAACAGTGGAAACAGTGTCAGACTTTATTTTTTGGGCTCCAAAATCACTGCAGATGGTGACTGCAGCCATGAAATTAAAGACGCTTACTCCTTAGAAGAAAAGTTATGAGCAACCTAGATAGCATATTCAAAAGCAGAGACATTACTTGGCCGACTAAGATCCGTCTAGTCAAGGCTATGGTTTTTCCTGTGGTCATGTATGGATGTGAGAGTTGGACTGTGAAGAAGGCTGAGCGCTGAAGAATTGATGCTTTTGAACTGTGGTGTTGGAGAAGACTCTCGAGAGTCCCTTGGACTGCAAGGAGATCAACCAGTCCATTCTGAAGGAGATCAACCCTGGGATTTCTTTGGAAGGAATGATGCTGAAGCTGAAACTCCAGTACTTTGGCCACCTCATGCGAAGAGTTGACTCATTGGAAAAGACTTTGATGCTGGGAGGGATTGGGGGCAGGAGGAGAAGGGGACGACAGAGGATGAGATGGCTGGATGGCATAACGGACTCTGTGGACGTGAGACTGAGTGAACTCTGAGAGATGGTGATGAACAGGGAGGCCTGGCATGCTGCGATTCACGGGGTCGCAAAGAGTCGGACACGACTGAGCAACTGAACTGAACTGAACTGGACTTCTACATCCTCATTTATCTAATTCATAGCTCTGATAATGTCAGAGCTATTCTGATAATGTCTCAGAATCTGTCCCTATTGCCATATCTAATGGTCAAACAGATCTTACAATATAGACCGATTATAAAGTATTTTTAATATGATAAGAAGTTTATGGTAATATTTAGGTTTTGTAGTCATGAATGGATGTGAGAGTTGGACTGTGAAGAAAGCTGAGTGCCAAAAAATTGATGCTTTTGAACTGTAGTGTTGGAGAAGACTCTTGAGAGTCCTTTGGACTGCATGGAGATCCAACCAGTCCATTCTGAAGGAGATCAGCTCTGGGATTTCCTTGGAGGGAATGATGCTAAAGCTGAAACTCTAGTACTCTGGCCACCTCATGCAAAGAGTTGACTCATTGGAAAAGACTGATGCTGGGAGGGTTTGGGGGCAGGAGGAGAAGGGGATGACAGAGGATGAGATGCCTGGATGGCATCATGGACTCGATGGACACGAGTCTGCGTGAACTCCAGGAGTTGGTGATGGACAGGGAGGCCTGGCTGGCTGCACTTCATGGGGTTGCAAGGAGTCGGACACGACTGAGCGACTCAACTGACTGAACTGAAACTCCCAGAAAGTTCTTCTGATTATCATGATGTAAGATTTACAGTTTTGTTTCCTCTTGTTGTGGTTTTCCTGCCTTGCAATCCCTAATTTTCTTTAGTTTATATCTAATAGGCACTTGGAGGGAAAGTCCTATGCAGCTAAGCCTCAGTGTGGGTGAAGCAGGTTTCAAGTCATTAGCAGCTAATTGGAATGAGGGGAACAAAGAAATGTCTTTCTTCAGCCTTAGAGGTAAATTCTGAAAGACCATAAGATGGTAATACTCCACCAATAGAAATTAAAAGTCCATTAACTTATTCTTCATCCCCAGATTTCCTAGCCATCCCAGAAAAATATGAGTGTACTCTTACTTCAGAATGGACATGTTGTTCAGTCGCTAAGTTGTGTCCGACTCTGTGGGACCCCATGGACTGCAGTACACCAGGCTTCCTTGTGCTTCACTATCTCTCAGAATTTGCTCAAACTCATATCCATTGTGTTGGTGATGCCATCCAATCATCTCATTCTCTGTTTTCCCCTTCTCCTGCCCTCAATCTTTCCCAGCATCAGGGTCTTTTCCAGTGAGTCAGTTCTTTGCATCAGCTGGCCATAGTACTGGAGATTTAGCTTTAGCATCAGTCCTTCCAGTGAATATTCAGGGTTGATTTCCTTTAGGATTGACTGGTTTGATCTCTTTGCTGTCTAAGAGACTCTCAAGAATCTTCTCCAGCACCACAGTTCAAAGGCATCAATTCTTTAGTGCTCAGCCTTCTTTATGATCCAACTTTCACATTCATACATGAATACTGGAAAAACCATAGCATTGATTATGTGGACCTTTGTTGGCAGTGATGTCTCTGCTTTTAAAATGCTGTCTAGGTTGGTCATAGTTTTTCTTCCAAGAAGCAAGCATCCTTTAATTTTGTGGCTGCAGTCACCATCCACAGTGATTTTGAAGCCCAAGAAAAGAAAGTCTGATACTGTTTCCACTTTTTCCCCATCTATTTATCATGAAATGATGGAACCAGATGCCATGATCTTAGTTTTTGAATGTTGAGTTTTAAACCAGCTTTTTCACTCCTCTTTTACCCTCATCAAGAGGCTCTTTAGTTCTTCTTCACTTTCTGCCATAAGGGTGGTGTCATCTGCATATCTGAGGTGATTGATATTTCTGCTGACAATCTTGATTCCAGCTTGTGTTTCTTCCAGTCCAGTGTTTCTCATGATGTACTCTGCATATAAGTTAAATAAGCAGGGTGACAATATACAGCCCTGATGTACTCCTTTCCCAATTTTGAACCAGTCCGTTGTTCTATATCCAGTTCTAACTGTTGCTTATTGATTTGTGTACAGGTTTCTCAGGAGGCAGGTAAGGTGGTCTGGTATTCTCATCTTTTGAAGAATTTTCCACAGTTTAGTGTGATCCACACAGTCAAAGGTTTTAACGTAATCAATGATGCAGACGTAGATATTTTTCTTGAATTCCCTTGTTTTTTCCTATGATCCAGTAGATGTTGGCAATTTGATCTCTGGTTCCTTTGCCTTTTCTAAATGCAGCTTGAACATCTGGAGGTTTTGGATCACATACTGCTGAGGCCTGGCTGGAAGGATTTTGAGCATTACCTTGCTAGCATGTGAAATGAGTGCAGTCGTATGCTAGTCTGAACAGTCTTTGACATTGCCTTTCTTAGGAACTGAAATGAAAACTGATCTTTTCCAGTCCTGCGACGACTCTGAGTTTTTCCAATTTCACGTATTTAGTGCAGCACTTTCGCAGCATCATCTTTGAGCATTTTAAATAGCTTAGTTGGAATTTCATCATCTCCACTAGCTTTGCATGTAGTAATGCTTCATAAGGCCCACTTGACTTCATACTCCAGGATGTCTGGCTCTACGTGAGTGACCGCGCCGTTGTGGTTATCTAGGTCATTAAGTCCTTTCTTGTATAGTTCTTCCGTGTATTATTGCCACCTCTTTTAATCTCTTCTGCTTCTGTTAGGTCATTGCCATTTCTGTCCTTTATTGTGCCGATTGTTACCTGAAATGTTCCCTTGGTATCTCCAGTTATCTTGAAGTGATCTCTAGTCTTTCCTATCCTGTTGTTTTCCTCTATTTCTTTGCTTTGTTCACCTAAGAAGGCTTTCTTGTCTCTCCTTGCTATTCTCTGGAATTCTGCATTCAGTTGGGTGTATCTTTCCCCTTCTCCTTTGCCTTTTGCTTCTCTTCTTTTCTTGGCTATGTGTAAGGCATCCTCAGACAACTACTTTGCCTTTTTGTGACTTGAAACTTAAGGAAAGCTGTCTGTTTCTACTTGGTCCTAAATATTAACTCCAAGGATAGTAATGAGACAAGACCTAGCTCTAATATAGTAACTTTGGGTGCAGACAGATAATAAAATTTATCTTTAATTTTCCCCATGAACTACCTTTTAGTACCATTAGATTCTATTCATAATGAATTTTGGTCAGTCTCTAAAGGAACACTCTCACCATATAGGAAATTAACCAATCCTTTCCTAAATGATTCTTGGCAGTCTCATTGGTCTTAAGGTCTGGTGTTCAGAGTCTTAGAGATGAGCTACTCTGCCATGGAAGACACTGAGTAACTTGAGATTTAAACAGCATCATAAAAAGACTATATGGAGAGCAAACAATGTGAACTTTGGAGGCTGGTAGGGTGAGTGTAGGAAAGGTGCTAAAACAAATCATATCCGGCTTCCAAGGGCATTAATGGGAGCTGGATAGAAGAGGTTCCAGCCGTATAAGTGATAGAGCTTAGGAGCAGTCCAGAGGTAACAGGAAGGAGTCTCTCAGTGATTCTCAATAATTGTTATTGTACTCTTAGTGTATCATGTCAGGAGGCACTTGGTTTGAGTTGGTGTTACTCAGATGTCTTATTGTAAATTTACTATTTCCTCCTTTGTAATCAGTGAGCATTATGTGTGGAGCAATATTTTGAGGCTACATATATCTTGTTCGTCTTTTCTCCTCTCACAGCTATTCAGCTTTTCATTACTAATTTGGAGAGATTAATATCTCAAAATTGAGATTTCTTATAAGCAGATATTAGAACCCATTTAAAAAACCAACACACTCAATTAAACTTTTTGCCACACTACTATAACTTATTCATTAAGGGACAAACACTTACCAAGCCCAAAGGAAAGCAACTTAAGACTTAGTCCTATCACCCAGTTAAACTTTTTTCTCAGGTAACCTGATTTTTCTCACATCTGGCAAGTCAAATTTTTCCAGTCCAAGGTGGAACATCAACCAATTCCTAGAATTAGGGAACATTTGGAATTTTCTGGGTCAGGGCACTGGTACTAGGGTGGGGCTCACTGTGGGTTCATTTATACAAGGAGTCAAGAATTTCCCCAAAGAGCGTGAGTGATATCTGACAGCAGTGGGCTTGAGTGGCCTGAGGATTCCATTTTTCATTCTATAGGGAAAATTACTTCCTGAAACAGGTACAAAGACCCTCAGTGGAATTCTGCAAGAGGATCCAACAAGAGATGTGGGGCAGAAATGTACACTGTCACTAAAACCAAGATTCTCAACTTTTACTTGTCGTTCAGGACCATTCACTCCATAACATCTTCTCCGTGAAGAAGCCAGACAGTGGATCTGAGATAACCTGTGTCAGCCACTGTCTTACACACTGAGACATATTCCAATGGATTACATTAGCCTGTGACCTGGATTAAAACAGGCTTTTCTGATTTCCTGTGTAGACCTGTGTTGCCTAATGCAACTGACCAGAAAAGGCAGGATTGGTAATTAAAAAATTTTTTTAATTGAAATATAGTTGATTTACAATGTTGTGTTAATTCCTGCTGTACAGCAAAGTAAGTTATATACACACATATATATATATATTCTTTCCCATTATAGTTTATCACAGAATATTGAATATAGCTTCCTGTGCTATACAGTAGGACTTTATTTATCCATTCTGTATATAGTCATTGCATATGCTAATCCCCATCTCTTAAAACTTTTCGCCCAACCCCTTCCCCTTTAAAAAAGTGAAACTGAAGTCGCTCGGTCATGTCCGACTCTTTGTGACCCCATGGACTTTGCAACTCCTCCATCCATGGGATTTTCCAGGCAGGAGTACTAGAGTGGGTTGCCATTTCCTTGGCAACACTACATCTCTATACCTGTGAGTCTGTTTCTGTTTCATTTGCATCATACTTTAGATTTCACATATAAGTGATATCATGATACTTGTCCTCTGTCTGACTTATTTTGCTTAGTATGGTAATCTCTAGGTCCATCCATGTTGCTGCAAATAGTATTATTTCATTCTTTTTAATGACTGAGTAATATTAAGTCATATATATATATCTCACATCTTCTTTATCCATTTATCTGTTGATGGATATTTAGGTTGTTTCTATGCTTTGGCTAATATAATGCTACTATGAACACAGAGGTGCATATATCTATAGTTTGGCTTGGGTATATGCCCAGGGGTGGAATTGCTGAATCATACGGCAACTCTACCTTTAGTTTACTGTTTTCCATAGTGGGCTGCACCAACTTACATTCCCACCACAGTGTAAGAGGGTTCCATTTCTCCATACACCCTCCAGCATTCATTATTTGTAGACTTTTTAAAGATGGCCATTCTAACCATTGTGAGGTGGTACCTTGTTATAGTTTTAATTTGCATTTCTCTAGTAATTAGTGATGATGAGTATCTTTTCATGTGCCTGTTGGCCATCTGTGTGTCTTCTTTGGAGAAATGTCTGTTTAGGTCTTCTGCCCATTTTTTGATTGGGTTGCTGATTTTTTTTAAAATTGAATTGGATGAATTATTCATATAGTTTGGTAATTAAACCCTATGATTGCATCACTTAAATATTTTCCCCCTATTCATAGGTTGTCTTTTCATTTTGTTTATGGTTTCCTTTGCTGGATGAAAATCTTACAAGCTTGATTAGGTCCCATTTGTTTATTTTTGCCTTGGGAATAGAAAACCTAGGAAAACATTTACGGGATTTGTATCAGAGAAAGTTGTGCCTGTGTTCTCTTTTAGGTGTTTATGATATCTTGTTTTATATTTAAGCCTTTAAGCCATTTTGAATTTTTGTGTGTGCATGATGTGAGGGTGTGTTCTAACTTCAGTGATTTACATGCGATTGTCTAAATTTCCCAATACTACTTGTTAGAGAGACTGTCTTTCCTCAATTGTATATTCTTGCTCCTTTGATGAAGATTAATTGTCCATATGTGTTGATGTCTCTTCAAGAAGTTGAAATAGTCCGCAGTCTGGCCAGCATAACTGTCATGAAGAAGGCAGTGAACTC
This sequence comes from Nanger dama, assembly GCA_917880005.1. NCBI lineage: Eukaryota > Metazoa > Chordata > Mammalia > Artiodactyla > Bovidae > Nanger > Nanger dama. Next base: position 12,915,162 of record CAKJTW010000038.1, read on the forward strand.
TCCAAGAGTTTGACTTTTGCTCCTTTGACCTTACTGAGAAGGGACATAAAACAGTCTGGAAAGAAATATATTAGAGGGTGGCTGGAGTCTGGAGCCCAAAAAGAACCCTTCACTGTCTTTCTCCCACAAGAGTTAGATGAAATGAAGACCTAATTCATCCAGCACCTTCCCACAAGCAGTCTACCTTCCTTCCCATCTGAGTGCCTGCTGTAGCATACTGCATTCAAACTCCTTTACTGAGTTTCACCAGTTGTTATAATTTTCCCTACTTGTTTTATACACTTTCTCTAACACATCTTCTCTTTCTTAATTTGGGAATAATTCTGTACGAAAGAGCTTTCCATTTCATTTCACATATGTATTTGTATCTATATGGATTCATTAATCCCTCTTTCTGTTCCCTTGGGTTATAATTCATTACCATCATTGTCTATTTTGATGCCCCAAATGACCCAGATTTGGCTAGTGAGACATCAGAGACTTTTATCCCCAAATACTTTAGTGTGACTTCCTAGGAACAAAGTTATTCCTTTACAGAATCTCACCGTGCATATGTGCTCAGTCACTTAGTTGCATTGACTTTTTGCGACCCCCTGTAGCCCACCAGGCCCCTCTGTACATGGTATTATCCTGGCATGAATACTGGAGTGGATTGCCATTTCCTCTTCCTGACCCAGGGATGGAACGTGAGTCTCCTGCATTGGTAGGCAAATTCTTTACCACTGAGTCACCTGGGAAGCCCTATAATCTCAGCATAGTAGTCAAAATCAGAACATTTAGTGTTCATACATTATTATTATTATCTAATTCACAGCCTATGTTAAAATGTGTGTATTTTCCTAATAGCGTTCTGTATAGGTCCTTTATAGCCCCTCTTCTGCCCCATTCCATCTTTATCCAGTCATCTGTTGATGGGCATTTATGTTGCTTCCATGTCTTGGTTACTGTAAATAGTGCTGCAGTGAACATTGGGATGCATGTATCTTTCAAATTATAATTTTCTCTGGATGTATACTCAGGAGTGGGATTGCAGGATCATATAGTAACTCTATTTTCAATTTCTAAACGAATCTCCATACTGTTTGCCATAGTGACTGTGCCAGCTTATATCTCCACCAGCAATGAGGAGGGTTTCCTTTTGTGAGCTGTGTTTTAAAAGCCATTCCTAAAATTAGGGTAATTTTAAAGGAAAATCAGGGGTGGTGGTAGGAAGCCAAAGGAAAGGGTGGGCCTTCAAAATGTATTTATTGTGTGAGCTTTCCCTACCACATTTCTTCCTAATTTTAAAATCAATGAAAACTTAGGCTGTTTGCATTTCTTTAAAAAATTAATTTATTTTTAGTTGAAGCATAATTGCTTTACAGAATTTTGTTGTTTTCTGTCAAACCTCAATATGATGCATATATCCCCTCCCTTTTGAACCTCCCCCTTGCCATCTCCCGCCCCATCCCACCCCTCTAGGTTGATACAGAGCTGCTGTTTGAGTTTCCTGAGCCATACAGCAAATTCCTATTGGCTATCTATTTTCCATATGGTATTGTAAGTTTCCATGTTACTTTTTCCCTCTCCATCTCACCCTCTCCTCCACCCTCCCCCGTGTCCATAAGTCTATTCACTATGTCTGTTTCTCCACTGTTGCTCTGTAAATAAATTCTTCACTACCATTTTTCTAGAGTCCATATATATGCGTTAGAATATGATATTTATCTTTCTCTTTCTGACTCATTTCACTCTGTATAATAGGTTCTAGGTTCATCCTCTTCATCAAAACTGACTCAAATATGTTCCTTTTTATGGCTGAATAACACTCTATTATGTATATGTACCACAATTTCTTTATCCATTCCTCTACTGATGGACATCTAGGTTGCTTCCATGCTTTAGCTATTGAAAATAGTGCTGCAGTGAACAAGGGGATACATGTGTCTTCTTCAGTTTTGGTTTCCTCAGGGTATATGCCTAGGAGTGGGATTGCTAGGTCATATGGTGGTCTTTTTCCTAGTTTTTAAAGGAATCTCTATACCATCTTCCATAGTAGCTGTATCAATTTACATTCCCACCAACAGTGCAAGAGCGTTCCCTTTTCCCCACATCCTCTCCAGCATTTATTGTTTGAAGACTTTTTGATGATGGCCATTCTGACTGGTATGAGGTGATATCTCATTGTAATTTTGACTTGCATTTCTCTAGTAATGAGCAATGTTGAGCATCTTTTCATGTGTTTGTTAGCCATCTGTATGTCTTCCTTGGAGAAATGTCTGTTTAGGCCTTTTCCCCACTTTTTGATTGGGTGGTTTGTTTTTCTGGTATTGAGTTGCATGAGCTGCTCATATATTTTGAAAATTAATCCTTTGTCAGTTGTTTCATTTATTACTATTTTCTCCCATTCTGAGGGTTGTCTTTTCACCTTGCTTATAGTTTCCTTTGCTGTGGAAAACTTTTAAATTTAATCAGGTCCCCCTTATTTACTTTTGTTTTTATTTCTGTTACTCTAGGAGGTGGGTCATAGAGGATCTTGTTTTGATTTATGTCATCTAGTGTTCTGCCTATGTTTTCTTCTAAGAGTTTTATGGTTTCTGGTCTTACATTTAGGTCTTTAATCCATTCTGAGTTTATCTTTATGTATTGTGTTAAGAAGTGTTCTAATTTCATTCTTTTATATGTAGCTGTCCAGTTTTCCCAGCACCATTTATTGAAGAGGCTGTCTTTGCCCCATTGGATATTCTTGCCTCCTTTGTCAAAAATAAGGTACCCATAGGTGCATGGGTTTCTTTTGGGCTTTTTATCTTGTTCCATTGGTCTATATTTCTGTTTTTGTGCTAGTACCATACTATCTTGATGACTGTAGCTTTGTAGTATAATCTGAAGCCAGGAATCCTCCAGCTCCATTCTTCTTTCTCAAGACTGCTCTGGCTATTTTGGGCCTTTTGTGTTTCCATATGAATTGTGAAAGTTTATGTTCTAGTTCTGTGAAAAATGCCATTGGTAATTTGATAGGGATTGCATTGAATTTGTAGATTGTGTTTGGTAGTATAGTCATTTTCACAATATTGATTCTTCCTATCCAAGAACATGGAATATCTCTCCATCTGTTTATGTCATCTTTGATTTCTTTCATTAGTGTCTTATAATTTTTGTGTACAATTCTTTTATTTCCTTAGGTAAGTTTATTCCTGGATTTTTTTTCTTTTTGTTGCATATCTGCATTTCTTTTTTCTTTTGATATAAAGTGTATAATGAAATACATAAATACTAAGTGTACCATTGATGAGTTGTAATAAGTGCAATTCTCCCATATAATCCAAATCCTTATCAGGATACAGAACATGACCATCAGGATACAGAACATGGCCATTACCCTAAAAAAACAACCCTTATACCCTTTCTGATATATCCTTACCCCTCACTCATAAGTGGCAACAACTATTCTTATTTTTTTCATGATAACTTAATTTGGCTTGCTTTAAAACTTTAAATAAAAAAGTAAAAATCAATGAAAATCTTTAAATGAAGGTAGAGTAGAAACTTAGGAAGCCATTAAGATAAAAAGAATATAAAGTAAGAGAAAAAAAAGAGTACAGGGTAAAAATAAGCTCACAAGTATGATAAAGGGAAACAGTTAAGGTTTTTAAATAAAAAGATAAAGTAGATGAGATTTAAAATAGAAGACAGGTTATAAACCAGTGAGGTAAAAGATTAAAACATAAAAAATGAAGATAAGATCTAAGAGAAAATAAAAATGTTCCATGAACTAGAAAGGTAAAATATTGATAGAGATTAAAGATTAAAAATAGGAAATATGAAATAAAAAGGTAAACATTAAAAATGTGAAAATAGTAACACGTAAAAATAGAGAGAATATACTTAAAATCAAAACAAAAATCTGAAAGTGAAGAAGAATTAAAGAGCCTCTTGATGAAAGTAAAGAGAAGAGTCAAAAGTTGGCTTAAAGCTCAACATTCAGAAAACGAAGATCATGGCATCCAGTCCCATCACTTCATGGCAAATAGATGGGGAAACAGTGGAAGCAGTGGCTATTTTTGGGCTCCAAAATCACTGCAGATGGTGACAGCAGCCATGAAATTAAAAGGCACTTACTCCTTGGAAGGAAAGTTATGACCAACCTAGACAGCATATTCAAAAGCAGAGACATTACTTTGCCAACAAAGGTCCGTCTAGTCAAGGCTATGGTTTTTCCTGTAGTCATGTATGGATGTGAGAGTTGGACTGTGAAGAAAGCTGAGTGCCAAAGAATTGATGCTTTTGAACTGTGGTATTGGAGAAGACTCTTGCGAGTCCCTTGGACTGCAAGGAGATCCAACCAGTCCATCCTAAAGGAAATCAGTCCTGGGTGTTCATTGAAAGGACTGATGTTGAAGCTGAAACTGCAATATTTTGGCCATCTGATGCAAAGAGCTGACTCATTTGAAAAGACAGTGATGATGGGAAAGATTGAAGGCAGGAGGAGAAGGGGACGACAGAGGGTGAGACGGTTGGATGGCATCACTGAGTCTGGGTAAACTCTGGGAGTTGGTGATGGACAGGGAGTCCTGGCGTGCTGTGGTTCATGGAGTCACAGAGAGTCAGACATGACTGAGCAACTAAACTGGAACTGGAACTGGATGGTACTTCATAGGAGTCCAGTGTGGAGTGGGGGAAAGCTCAGTGGCTTGGAATTTGGAAGACATGAGTTTAATTCCAGGATTCAAGCTAATGTAATCTGAAGAAACCATTACTCTCCTTGGACCTTGTATTTTATTTATTTAAGCTGTAAAAGGGGAGCCTTAAAATAATATTTTCCTATCCATATTATACCACAGACAAGCGAGATATCACATTTTCCATTGTAGATTCCCAGATCAACATCTCCTCTTTAGACATGGAGGAAAGATAAGCATGAAAGTTAAAGTGTACAGGGAACCAAGCTGCTGTCTAAGAGGATGATGGGGAAGAGGTGTACATGGTGCAGTGTTAGACTCAGCAGGTCTCAAACCTGAGGTTGGGAAAGAATGATTGAGCTCTTGAAACTCTTAGCTTCATTAGTTTTTTTTTTTTTTTTTTTTTAATACTGTCAGTAAAACTAAGATTCAGTTGTGTGAAAGCCCTAGATTCCAGCCAACAAAGAAGAACTTAATGAGCTCTGGTAATTATCCAGATCATAAAGTTAGAACAGGAAGCAGTACCAATCCTATCTGACATGTAATCTAAAGTTGTAGTCACTGTACTTGTGTGAAGGTGCTTCAAACTGTGCTGGTCCAAGCCTGTCATGGTTACCATGGGTGTGTGTGTTGCTCACATTCTCTTTACCAGTCACTCTGACTATCATATTAACATACCAGGATTGTCTCCTCTGCACACTAGAAAACCCAGGTTTTGAAAATGAAGATAAAGGGATTGCCAGCCACCCGGATACCTAGGAAGGTCAAGATCCTTCCTTTTCTCCTCCCTTTATCCTGAGTTTGCTTCTGGCTAGAATTCCCTGTTTAATCTTCTTGTTTGTGTTTTTGGGTTGGGTTTAGTGTGGGTTTGTTTTTGTTCTCTTGCTTTATGAGAGGAAATGGTGGGAGGGGAGGGCAGGACTGGAGAGAAATACAAGCCATTCATTTCTTCCAGTGCTTATTTGGATCCAGAATTTCCTATTCATCTCTATGTCTCCATCACCTTTTGCTAGTCTCTTGGGGTCACTTCCCAGAGAACTTCTTTTCTTTGTGGTTTTCTCTGCATCAAACTTGCCTCAGTTTCCCTGTAAGTCACCCCCAACCCCCATTCTACTCTTAACAAACTGGAACTGGAAAGGGGCAAAATGTGAATGCAGACCGTATAAGAATCTGCAAATTGTCTTCTTAATTTAGTCAGCATACTCTTGGTGAGGATCACACTGGGCAAATGCTAACATCAACACTGGGAAATGTGAATAATCTCTGTTTTTGAGGACTTGCATTTCACCAGTTCTAAGATTTGAGAGTTCTATTGCTAATTGGAGAGACAATTATGACGCAGTAGGAAAGGGCAGAAAGCATGGATTCAAGCTCAGCTCTTCTATGCATTAGTTGTGGGACCTCACTTAAGACAGTTGATCTCTCCCAGCTTTAGTTTCATGATCTTTTGATTGAGTATGATGATACCCACTTGCAGTGTGGGTGTGAGAATTCTGTGAGTTAATAAAAGGGCAAGTGCCAACTGTATTCTTTTTAAATTCTTACTTTATATTATAGTTGATTTACAATGTTGTGTTAGTTTTACGTGTACAGCAAAGTGATTCAAACATATATATACCTTTTCTGTTTCAAATTCTTTTCCTATTTGTTAGAGAATATAGAGTTCCCTGTGCCATATAGTAGGTTCTTGCTGGTCATCCATTTCACACATAGTAGTGTATATATGTTAATCTCAAACTCCTGATTTATCCCTTCCCCTGCCTTTCTTCTTTGGTAACCATAAGTTTGCTTCCTATGTCTATGAGTCTGTGTCTGTTTTGTAAATAAGTTCATTTGTATCATTTTTTAAAGATTCCACATATAAGTGATATCATATGATATTTATCTTTCTCTATCTGACTTAATTCACTTAGTATGATAATCTGTGGGTCCATCTAGTTGCTGCAAATGGCCTTATTTCATTCTTTTTATGGCTGAGTAGTATTCCATTGCACATCTTCTTAATCCATTCATCTGTCAATGGATGTTTACCACCTGTATTATTAATGTTTAATTTTGAAAGTATGTACTCAGTCTGAGATATAAATGTACAGAGCATTAGTTCTATAGGATATTCCTCAAAATGATTTGAAATCTTTGTATTAAAGTGTCAGTTTGGGGGAAAAGCAGCAGTGAGTCTGATGTGACTTTGAGGATGTCATGACACAGGTTAGGGGATTGCAAAGAGGTCCCCAAAGAGAGACTCCCCCTCCCTGCCCATAATTTCGAGGCCATAATCCTGTTGGCCATCCCAGTCATCACCACCCCACCCCCACCACCATTTTTCCATTTGAACAGGATGCTGTATATTCATTTATATATCTGGGAGAGGATCACAATTGAAAAGAATTGTAGGTGAGCACTTTTGAAATCCACCTTAAGGGTAAGAGGGTATTTTAGAAAGTCAAGACCTGGTTAATAGAAATGGACAAGCAAACCATGCACTTCTTATCCCTGGGAAAGCTTCAAGTGCCTGTTGTATATTGGTTTTAGGATTGTGACAATAATACTGATGTTTGAAGATGGCAGCAACCTGATAAAGCTTTTAAAAACGTAGATTTGTATGTGAAGTATTTCAGACCAAAATTTCCTTTGGACACCACTTTCTTGTTTGTCTTTAGTCCTGACTGAGTGGTTATTATAGCGACACATGTGGGCATGTGAAAGTGTGGCCTCAGTGACAAGTGCTTCCTGACTTTGTGTTCAGGTGTACCGTTCTCTTTCCTCTTCCCCACCCTCCTACTCCCACTACGTCTTCCCCAAACCCTGCCCAACACTGCACTTAAAATGCTATTTTGCCGCTTCATTGATTGCTTTGTGAGAAGCAATCGGAGTGACCACATAAACGCTGCCCAGAGACATCTGTTCATCTTCTGGCTCAAACAGAAAACCACAGCTACAAGACTGTCAAGCATCGGTCCATGTTTACACAACTTCCCAGACGCCTGAGAGCTTAACAGAATTCCACATTTATAAAATTGCCACGTGTTCAGACAAGCTTTTTCCCCTTACTTGTTCAAAGCTTTGTTTTCTGAAAAATGTTACTGAGACGGATGCCTGGAAATCTGTGAAAGTAATAATTTAGGGGGCAAGCAGATAAGTTTGCATCCTCAGGCTACAAATCGCAAAGAGGTTGAATATGTTTTCTCCCTTCTTGGGAAATCGAGAGATGCTAGACAAAAACCAGGTCTGATTTTCATTATTATATGCTTAAAATAGTATGGGCTCAAAATACTAATCCTTGGACTGAAGTCAAACATGTAAATTTCAGTTTAAATAAGTGCTTAATGGGAAAAGCAAAGGGGGTAACACTTGAGGCTCCGCTAAAGGCCACTGGTGGCCTCAGTTCTGGTTTGCTGCCTCCATTTTTGCATCAGCTGACTTGTTTTCCTGGAGAATTGCCTTCACTTGGTGAACAAGACTCAAGCACTGGCAAGGAGTCTCTTTGCAGTGAGAGCTGGGAAGGAAGCTGCCCAGCCATCCATGGAAATGCTAATGAGTTGAGGTGGCCCTGGGCTTTTTAATTCAGATCTGTAATACTTTGCTTTCCTGATGCTGTTGGAACATAATTTTACATGGCTCCATTCTAGGGAGACAGTGAAAAGTGGATCCCACCAAGCTGAATAGCTTCCACTGCTTCTCTAGGCACTCTGCAGAAATTACAATGTTTTTCATCAAGGATGATGGAAACAGTTTGACTCTATTATAAGGACTGACTTCAGGAAAAAGTAGGAGTTGCTGCTTTGCCCATTTTCAACTCAAAACAAGCACTGTAGTGTTGCAAGTTGCAGCCCTCTTAGGATACCATTTTCCTTACTCTGGTTCTGTATTGGAGGAAGTTATTCTCCTGGCTTGCACATATCTTACCTAGCAAACTGAGAACAAGAGGGGAGATGGTGGAAAAGCAAGAGGGGAGATGGTGGAAACTGAGAACAAGAGGGGAGATGGTGGAAAAGTCTGTCTTCTAGAGTCCTATTTCACTCTGATGTTTCCTGGTATCTGAGGAAGCACAACTTATGTCAGGGGACTCCAGGCAAAGGCTTCTGTAGGGTGAATGGAAGCTACTATTCATGGACATTCCCAACCCTCCAGAGGAAAATACTCTTCTGTAAAATATTACTGGATTCTTGGTCCACTTTTTAATATTCACATGTCTATAGTTTAAGTGAGAAGCTCAAGAAAATGAGTATCTTATCATCAACATGACTCCACACAGAAGCAGAAAATGTCCTTAAACAATGGGGTTGGAAAAGGCAAGTTCTTAGCAGAATGGTACTCGGGTGCATGCCTCCTGCAGATGGAGCCAGAAGGTCCCCCTGAGTAGTAGTTTCTGTACCTGAGATCTGGCTTGTTCTAACCATGTAAAGTTGTATGAGTGGCATTTAAAATCCTGTTTTATCATGTTATTAAGCCAGCCAGAGATGTAGAGGAAGGGCTCTGGGCCTGCGGGAACAGAGGGCCTGGCCCCCTGTCTCTTTTGTTCCATGTTCCTAACATGCAGTCTGTGCAGTCTTCAAGGGTGAGGTCCATGATCTTCTGCTATCCCAGGTTGCCTTCCACCTGTGGCTTTGGATTTGATAGAAAGGACAGAAGCACAAAGAATAAATTTTGACAGATTGTATTCTTGCTGGTAAAGAGAGAGTGTAAAGAGTCAGGAGATATGGAAAATACCCATCCTACACGCAATCACGTAGGACCAGCTAATGCTGTGGGTGCACGTAGGTGAACAAGATATAAAACAGAGTTCTTGGCTCTCACAGAGTATCTAGTCTCATAGGGACATAATTTTTTTTTTAATGTTAGTTAATGACGTCACCCTCTCCAGTTGTATTGCCCCTTGGGAAATTACTATTTGAATGTAGTCTCTGGAACTAAATGAGGAAATGGTCTACATCTTCTTTTTAGATAGGAGAATTCTGTAACTTAATACGTTTCTACTTCTGTTCTGTGAATAAGCTAGGATTCTAGGTTGCAAACCACAACAATTATTTCTAGCTGACTTAGGCAAAAAGAGGAATTTGTTGAAAGGCTATTTAAATAAAAATATAAATTCAGGACCTGGCTATCCCATTGATTCAGTCAGGGGTATCAGGCAAATCATTTATCCTTTACAGATTTCACTTGACTTGCCATTGAAAGAATGTTGTATGATCAGAGTGGAGCTCCCAAGATAGATGGGATACTCCAAGACCAAGTTTGGAAAACATATATGAACCAAAGGAGTTATGGAAAGTGAGGCCACAGAAGTCGATTGTCATGCTGCTGGGTCAAAGTGAGGAAGACACCCAACTCTCTCTGCGATTGGGTCACTCACTCAATAACAAGTCCTGAGAGAACCTTTTGACTGGCTCAACTTCAGTTTGGGGAGCTAGTCACTTTGCTGTCAACAGTGGGAGGGACACCCACTCTCATGATTAATGAAGTAGTCTCCAGAGAAGGCATATAGATGGCCAAAAGGCACATGAAAAGATGCCCAGCATCACTAATTATTAGAGAAATGCAAATCAAAACAACAATGAGGTATCACTTCACTCTAGTCAGAGCTGTCATCAAGGAAGTCTACAAATATTAAACACTGGAGAGGGTGTGGAGAAAAGGAATGCTCCCACACTATTGATAGGAATGTAAATTGGTAGTCACTGTGGAGAATATGGAGAAGGCAATGGCACCCCACTCCAGTACTCTTGCCTGGAAAATCCCATGGATGGAGGAACCTGGTAGGCTGCAGTCCATGGGGTCGCTAAGAGTCGGACACGACTGAGCGACTTCCCTTTGACTTTTCACTTTTTCATGCATTGGAGAAGGAAATGACAACCCACTCCAGTATTCTTGCTGGAGAATCCCAGGGACGGGGGAGCCTGGTGGGCTGCCATCTATGGGGTTGCAGAGTCGGACACGACTGAAGCAACTTAGCAGCAGCAGCATGGAGAATATAGTTCCTTAAAAAACTAAAAATAAATTTGCCATGTGATCCAGCATTCCCATCCCTGGGCATATATCTGGAGAAAACTCTAATTTAAAAAGACACATGCACTCCAATGTTCATAGGAGGCTATTTACAGTAACCACAGTAATCAAGACATGGAAGCAAACTAAATGTCCATTAACAGATGAATGGATAAAGAACATACAGACTATTACTCAGCTATTAAAATGAATGAAATAATGCCATTTGGATAGACCAAGAGATTATCATATTAAGTGAAGCAAGCCAGACAAAGACAAATATCATATGATATCACTTACATGTTAATCTAAGAAAATGGTACAAATGAACTTATTACAAAACAGAGAAGCACAGTCATAGAAAACAAACTTCCTAGCTATCAAAGGGGAAAGTGGGGCAGGGATAAATTAGGAGGTTGGGGTTAACATACACATACTACCATATATAGAATAGATAACCAACAAACACCTACTATATAGCACATGGAACTATATTCAATATTTTGTAATAACCTATAAGGGAAAAGAATCTGAGAAAAGAATATATGTGTATATATAAAATTATCTCTCTATATAACTGAATCGTGCTGTACACTTAAAACTAACACGATATTGTGAATCAACTATACTTCAATTTTAAAAAAGATTAATGATGTAGTCTCCAAAAGGAAGGTTAGCAGTCTGATGGAAAGGATGGTGCCTGCTGGATAGCCACAAAAACGATGTCAGGAAAAACAGACCAAAGCAGAAGCACTATCAACCCTTACAGGGAGCTTACTTGTATTCCTTGTCTTTCTTGGTTCTGACTTTTGTGTCCTTCTTTTCCCTTTTATTATTCTTATGGTACAACATTCCTTGAACGTCAAGTGAAGTGAGATTTGAAAAGGATAAATGACTTGCTCGATGTCCCTGAGCTAGTAAGTGATACAGTCAGGTCCTGAATTTGTAACTTTTGATTTAAGTTTCTACCCTCTTGTCTTTCCCATAAATTGATGCCATGCAAAGTGGAGAGTAGGGGCTTCCCTTGTGGCTCAGTGATAAAAATCCGCCTGCCAATGCAGGAGACCTGAGTTCTATCCCTGGGTTGGGAAGTTGCCCTGGAGAAGGAAAGGGCAACCCACTCCAGTATTCTTGCCTGGGAAATCCCTTGGAAAGAGGAGACTGGTGGACTATAGTCTATGGGGTCACAAAAACTCAGGCATGACTAAACAACAACAAAGTGGAGAGTGATAAATATCAAGAAAGGTAAATAAAAGTGGTATGGTTGCTCTGAAAGGAAATATTTCTCCCTGTTTCCAGAAGTTTATAGGTCATGGGATTGATAACAAATACATCTGAAGGACAATTGCATCTCTTCTCTTTTGAAAGTCGAACTTGTAAGCCAACCCAGGAGAGCAGAATTGTTGCCAGGAAGGTTGCCATGGTAAACTGGGGAATGGTTTCTTCATTTTCTTCCTGGCTGAGACCTTCTAGGAATCTCATGTCTGTTTGGACTATTTCCCTCTCCTCAGAAGACCTATCCCACCAGCCAAATGCACCAATCTTAATTTTCTTGCCTTTTAAAACAGTACATATTTTGGAAATGGGGAGAACTGCATGTTTATTATAGAAAATTTGGATAATACACAGACTGCTCCCCCACCCACAACACACAGCCAAAAACCCCACTCGGAGCTCTACTGTTAATATTTTGGTAATTTTATTTTTATATGTATGTATAGGCATATACATTTGTTTGAAAATTAAAATTATATGATATAAATATGATATGAGCTTCCTGGGCTTCCCTGATAGCTCAGTTGATAAAGAATCCACCTGTAATGCAGAAGGCCCCAGTTTGATTCCTGGGTCAGGAAGATCCACTGGAAAAGGGATAGGCTACCCACTCCAGTGTTCTTGGCCTTCCCTTGTGGCTCAGCTGGTAAAGAATCTGCCTGTAATGTGGGAGACCTGGGTTCAATCCCTGGGTTGGGAAGATCTGCTGGAGAAGGGGGAAAGGCTACCCACTCCAGTGTTCTGGCCTGGAGAATTCCATGGACTGTATAGTCCATGAGGTCGCAAAGAGTCAGATACTATTGAGTGACTTTCACTTTCATGATATGAACTATAAATTGAGATTATATCAATATGATATATATTGAGATTACATGCTATAAATTATTTGATCACATGATGTAATCTTATGGATATCTTTTCATGACATGAAATTGTTGGCATTTGAATTCTTAATTTAATAAGCATTTATTGTGTACCCATTTTGGGCTTTCGCTTCCCTGGTGGATCAGACAGTAAAGCGTCTGCCTGTAATGCAGGAGACCTGGGTTCGATTCCTGGGTCGGGAAGACCCCGTGGAGAAGGAAATGGCAATCCACTCCAGCACTCTTGCCTGGAAAATCCCGTGGATGGAGGAGCCTGATAGGCTACAGTCCATGGGGTCGCAAAGAGTTGGACACGACTGAGAGACTTCACTTTCACTTTACACTGTGGATTAGAAAACTTCCCTCTCCTCAAGGAGCCATCTCCTCCTCCACTTTTCATCTATTTAGCAGAGAGGAAATGGAAGAAACCAGGAGTCAAAGAATCAAGGGAGCAACCATGCGCACAAAGACTTAAAACTAATATCTTTCTATATTAAAGATATTAAGGGATTCAAATGCTTCCTTTCACAGTTTTTAAAAGTAGAGGCACATTGCTTAGTTTTTACATGAAATCACATCTAAAGTAACTCAGTTCTGCAGAAATGCCACTAAAAAATATATATATATATATATATTTTAAAGAATTCATTATTTTACAGCATCTAAGAGTCTATGACAGAACTAGACAGCATATTAAAAAGCAGAGATATCACATTGCCAACAAATGTCCATACAGTCAAAGCTATGACTTTTCCAGTAGTCAGGTATGGATGTGAGAGTTGGACCATAAAGAAGGTTGAGCTCTGATGAGTTGATTCTTTAAAACTGTGGTGCTGGAGAAGACTCTTGAGAGTTCCTTGGTCTGCAAGGAGATCAAATCAGTCAATCCTAAAGGACATCAACCCTCAATATTCATTGGAAGAACTGATGCTGAAGCAGAAGCATCAACATTTTGGCTGCCTGATGTGAGGAACTGAGGTATTAGGAAAGAACTGGATGCTGGGAAAGACCGAAGGCCAAAGGAGAAGGGGGCAGCGGAGTATGAGATGGTTAGATAGCATCAGTGACTCAACGGACATGAATTTTAGCAAACTCTGGGAGATAGTGAAGGACAGGGAAGCCTGGCGTGCAGCAGTCCGTGGTGTCACAGAGCCAGATATGACTTAGGGATTGAACAAAAATAACAACTCTAAGAGTCTAAACAAGATCCAGTTCATAAACCGTGGATCTAACTTAATTGTTGTCTCATTCCAGTCCTCCAGCCTCTAGAGGGCGCTCTGGACCATCTCATGCATCAACCTCATACTTGTCTTCTTTGTCTTCCCTCCCCCCCCCCCCCCCCCCTCTTTTTTGATAACCTCTTTTCTGGAAAGTTAGACTCCTTCCTCTTTAAGAGAAGGAAGGGAGGGCAACTCACAGGACTTCAGGATTCTCTTTAAACAGCAGGGGAGCACTGGCTGCTTGATCTTTTGAGCCCTTCCAGTGTCCTACCTCTCAGTCCACTATAGTGACTGGTACCAGTACCTGGGAGAAGCTGGTGTAACTCTTGCTGAGTGGAGTTGACTCTGAGGAACCAGGAACCAAGCAGAGTCAGGGCCAGCAAGTCATGTTTCACACACAGGTTCTGGCTCTAGCCGGCAGGAGGGGCGGAAGGATATAGTAGTGATGCACCCTGAGTTGTCGTTGATGCCTTTTCACAACAACTTCTCTCCAATGGTGGCCTCCAAAGAAGGAGTAACATGACATTTCCCTGTCAAACATGAAAACTCTGCCATCTTGGGTAACCGGTTCCAGGAATATGGACCCGTAGGAGACCTTGGGATAAGGTTAGGACTTAAGCTAGTACCTTGACCTTAAGAAGCTGCTTTCCTTTGGCTCTTTTACCTCAGGAAGTCAGATGTATGAAAGAATTTCAGAGAAACTTAGATTTCTGCTGTCACTTTGCCAGAAAATTGGCTTGTCTCTGTTCAGTACTCTTACCTGGAAAATCCCATGGACAGAGGGGCCTGGTAGGCTGCGGTCCATGGGGTCCCTAAGAGTCGGACACGACTGAGCATCTTCACTTTCACGCATTGGAGAAGAAAATGGCAACCCACTCCAGTGCTCTTGCCTGAAGAATCCCAGGGACTGCGGAACCTGGTGGGCTGCCGTCTATGGTGGCGCAGAGTCGGACATGACTGAAGTGACGACGCAGCAGCAGCAGCAGCAGCAGCAGTAGCTGCTGCAGGACTTTATTTCTTGCTTTGGTGGTTTCCTTGTTCTCCCTTCTGATTTGGGGGAAATCATGGCCTTGCTATGGTTTATCCAGTCAGCTGTGGCCTGACTTGCATGTTCTCTGAAGCGGAGGCCGGCCCACCCTGGGTGCTCGCTGGGCCAGGAGATACACGCAGAAGGCGGCAGTGTGGATCTCGGGGCCACATGAAGGGCGAGACCACTGTCCTCACTCTGCCAGGCTGCGTAAGCAAAGGTGCATAGTTCCTCGCGGCTGTTAGGAGAATGGGGGTTACTTTCTGGGTGTCAGCCATAGAACTCTCTGCAGACTGTTATGGTGTCTTTAGAGTCAGAAAGGAGTCAGATGCAAATAGAAGACGACCAGAAAGTTTTACATCTTGAGTATACATTTGTTCATCCCTAAATTCTTCAAGAATCTTAAGCATTCTGGCTCTAGATTTCAACAGATGTACATTTGAAGCTTGTTTCTGCCACTAGTTAACTTCATGTGCTTGGTCAAATGGCTTTACGTTTCAAAGCCCCAGATTCTTTATGTGTAAAGTTGAGAAAATAACAGCAACCTCTTTGGAAGGTTGTTATGAGGATTAAGTGAAAATGAAAGAATGCATGTGAAGCACCAGTGCAGTGCCTGTTATGTGGTGTCAGTGTGGGCTGGTATTACTTTTCTTGTAAATATCATCTCAGATGGCTGTGATGGTGGTAATAAGAGTCAATTGGCACAGATCCTGCCATGAGGTAGCTTATGATGGGCAATCATGACACAGGATGTGACAGGAGTCAGGAGGAAAGAATAGGGCAAAAGGGACACATAACAAATGGAATCAAAGGTTCAAGAAGGGGATCGATGGAGCCAGTTGTTCACACATGGTGGGGATCAAAAATGAAAGCTGAATACAACTAGTATCAGTGCTTTCAGACAGCATGAATGCAGTGGGCTAAGGTGGCAAACAGAAGCAAAGGGATAAATTAAAAACAAGACAGGTGAGCAGGTGTGCCATCAGGCTGACAGGAGGTAAACAGACTGGGATAGATAAATAAGCAAGCAACACAATGATGAAGACAATCCTGCTGGCCAAGACATTTAAAGGCAGCATGCACCAATGCTAGAATCAGGCTTGAGATTTGAGATTTTTAAGAAAATTGTATGCAGGCTTTCACAGATTTTTCCTATATTTTGATTTCCTATGATAACACTCTGAAATCCACTCTGGATTTATTCTCAGAAAGGATGCCCAAGAGCTCTCTTCTTCCCTTGTCGCCACCTGGGAGATTTCAGAGTAAAGTTCTCTGATGGGACAAAGG
This sequence comes from Nanger dama, assembly GCA_917880005.1. Classification (NCBI taxonomy): domain Eukaryota; kingdom Metazoa; phylum Chordata; class Mammalia; order Artiodactyla; family Bovidae; genus Nanger; species Nanger dama. The sequence goes on from CAKJTW010000038.1 coordinate 12,931,477, forward strand.
GTTCAGAGGGTGTTCTGCACAGGGTGCCGAATTCCAGGGACCCTGATTGGAGCAGACGGCGGCTGTGCGAACTCTGTCTAGACATGGAAATTGTCCTCCTAATCTCCCAATCTTGCTTTCTCTTCATTCTCTGACAATGCACCGTCTCTGTAAACATTCTCCCCACAAGAACGGAGCTGGAAACACATGTGCAATCAGCAGCTACAAAGAGGGTTATGAAATCTGCTCAAAATAGCCTGCTTGCCCCATAGGCATGCAAAGCAGCCAAACAGCTAGGGTGAACGTGTCAGGCTGCAGATTTCACTCTGCATTTCAAGAGGCTTCCAGTGATCTCCCACAGTTAGGCTCTGAGGTGCTTACTGCTGCTCAGAAGCTCCCAGGGAAACCTGGGGCTGTGGACAGAGTCCCCCGAGCAGCTGTGAGTCCCTGGGGCTAAACCCTCCTATTCGAATATCCTACCTACCCTGAAATTCCTCAGCCCTGGAGAGATTTATTTGGGTTAAAACTTTGAGGTTACATAATCCCCAGTGGTTCAGTGGATCAAGAATTCGCCTGCAATGCAGGAGACACAGGAAATGCAGGTTCGATCCCTGGGTTGGGAAAATCCCCTGGAAAAGGAAATGACAACCCACTCTAGTGTTCTTGCCTGGAACATTCCATGGACAGAGGACCCTGGTGGACTATCGTCCGCAGGGTTGCAAAGAATCAGACATAACAGCACAATGGCACTGAAGTTGGCAGTGTTACCTGAGACAAGAAGATAAAGATCTGGCTCCCTCCCTTAGAATCCTAGTCCCCTTGTGCGGGTGGGATATTATTTTTGTATACTGGGTGTGTGGGAGGAAAGACCATTTGACTGGGGGCTCAGAGCATCAGGGAAGAGGGCTGCAGATATGCGTCCACTGTGTGCAGAGGCTGGATAAGAGGGGAGCCTTGTGATCTGGGTGGAGCAGTTGTTGTCTGTCTGCTTGCACGCCCGACTGCCTGTGTGACCTTTGGCCCTGTCACTTCAGCCCTCTTATTCTAGCCTTCTTTGTCAGAGTGGGAAAGTGCTCTTTCCCGTGGATTTCACTTCAGAAAAGGAAAGGAGTCAGATGGCTATCTTTTACCAAGTGTCCTGGGAGTTGGATCCCAAGCTACTCAAAGAATGACCATGTGACTGAATGTAACTGCAGAGGCCTTGAGGATAGTTTTGTGAAGACTGCTATTTGTGGCTGAAGAGACAGGGTGTGTCATCTCTGTTCTGGTGGGAATGACCGCTGAACTAGAAGTCAGGCAACTGGGCTCTGAGCCAGCGCTGGCAGGTTGCTTTTGTTTCTGAACCTCTTATGATTTCCCTCAGTTGAGCAAGACTAAGGCCTGTGGCCCAGGAAAGGACACTGGGCAACCACAGGGGCCAGGCTGGGGTAACAGAATGTACTGGGGGCAGCATGGAGAGCATGGCCAAGACACAAGGAAACAGCTTTCTCTTCTGTGGGACCCCAAATAAACCCTCCTTCCCCTCTCCTGCCTCTCCACACCCATGGCTTGCCTTCCTGGACCAGCTTGGCCTTGGTCCAGATTGGGTTTCTGTTTTGTCAAAATAACTCCAGGTGTCTGCTGGAAGGAGAACACCCCTGAGTGAAGTGAAGTCACTCAGTCGTGTCCAACTCTTTGCGACCCCATGAACTGTAGCCTACCAGGCTTCTCCATCCATGGAATTTTCCAGGAAAGAATACTCGAGTGGGTTGCCATTTCCTTCTCCAGAGGATCTTCCTGACCCAAGGATTGAACTGGGGTCTTCTGCATTGCAGGCAGATGCTTTACCATCTGATCCACCAGGAACACTCCTGGGAGTATCATAAATTCATCTTTGGTTTTGGGTGGATCTTGAGTGGCTTCTGTGGGTACATTATGGCTTGGCTTAGGCCATCCTATCCCTGAAGTGCTGTACTTCATGCCTTTTGATTGGACACACACAACGGTCCATCTACTCTAAGTGTGGACTGGATCAGCCTGGCCCAGGAGAAGCATTTGAGACAGTTGACCGTATTCATAGGGTCAATTGGGAACCCACTGGCCTGTGCCTTATAGTTGAGCCCATATTTGTTTCTGAGGAATCTCTTTGAACTTGATGACTTTCACTCTTTACTTTGTGGTTATTTAGGGCAAACGGGAAAATAAGGCCTGGTGCTTCAATATTTGAGGTGTATCTTAAAAATCAGAGCTCTCCTCTCTCTTGAGTCCTGCTCTGGGAGTCACAGTTGTTGTCTAGACTGGGGGTCTGGGCTCCTGCCCACCCTGTTCTGCATGCTGAAATCTTAGAATCCTTAGCATCCTGTATACTTTGGGGTCCTCAGATGGGGACACCCAAACCCCTGCCCCTCCATCGCACTGGTACTTCAGAAAACCCATGCAAGATGCAACCTGCCATTGTGGTTCCTTCTAGTGGGCTTTGGCAATAAGGAAAAGTGTCTGTTTATATAGGGATATTGCTGAAATGAGTGTCTGAAACTCACATTTCCAGAAAGCTTGAGGGTTTTGACCTCTTCAGATGCTTTCTTCATGTTGCACAACTGGGCAGCTTAGATGTGAAGAGCTGTTTCCTCCAACCTGGCTGTGAAGACGGGCCAGATGCTTGGGCTGAAAATAGTAGTTGCTTCAGGTTTTAATCGCAGCACGAGAAGGGACTCACGTACACACACCATGATGTGCAAATGTGGGCTCAGAGGCAGTTCCGGGAATCAGGGCTGAATTTGCAAGTGACTGTGAGGTGGAACACATCAGATGGAACTCTCATGTGGGGCTGTCACTTCCTTCCTGCAAGTGGTGGGTCAAAGGAGCTGCCTGAGTCTCAGTGATCAAGCATCTCTGCACTGCAGCCTGGGAGCAGCCTTAGGAGGAAGAGGAAAAAGCGTGTATTGTTTTTTGTTTTCAGCACAACATTTAGTGTTCTCCATTTAACTTCAAATGCTAATCTTTAAAGTGTTTAAAACATCAGTTCACTTCAGTTCAGTCACTGGTCTGACTCTTTGCCACTCCATGGACTGCAGCAAGCCAGGCTTCCCTGTCCATCACCAGCTCCTGGAGGTCACTTAAACTCATGTTCCTGAAGTCGATGATGCCATCCAACCAACTTATCTTCTGTCATCTCCTTCTCCTCCTGCCTTCAAGCTTTCCCACCACCAGGGTCTTTTCCAATGAGCCAGTTCTTCACATCTGGTGGCCAAAGTATTGGAGCTTCAGCTTCAGCATCAGTCCTTCCAATGAATATTCAGGACTGATTTCATTTAGGATTGACTGGTTTGATTTCCTTGCAGTCCCAGAGATTCTTAAGAGTCTTCTTCAACATCATGGTTCAAGAGCATCAGTTCTTTAGTGTTCAGCTTTCTTTATGGTCCAACTCTCACATCCATACATGACTACTGGAAAAACCATAGCTTTGACTAGGTGGACCTTTGTTGGCAAAGTAATGTCTCTGCCTTTTAATATGCTGTCTAGTTTGGTCATAGCTTTTCTTCTAAGGAGCAAGCATCTTTTAATTTCTGCAGTCACCATCTGCAGTGATTTTGGAGCCCAAGAAAATAAAGTCTCTCACTGTTTTCATTGTTTCCCCAGAAGTAGATGATTTTCTGGAACTCTCTTGCTTTCCCTATGACCCAGTGGATGTTGGCAATTTAATCTCTGGTTCCTCTGCCTTTTCTAAGTCCAGCTTGAACATCTGGAAGTTCTCAGTTCACATACTGTTGAAGCCTCACTTGGCATTATAGGAGAAGAAAAAGCTGAAAGCAGTCTCTTAACTGGACTGGTTATGTTGGCATAGAAAGGTATGGGGTCTTCTCTCTGCCCTTGGTGCCCATGGACACTTGCTTCTAGTTTTCCTCTCATTTTCAGCTGCTGTTTCCCAGGGCCTTGTCCTCTGCTCAGCCTGGGTACTCACCAGTAGCTCTTAAAACCAAGGACAACATATCTTCATATACCCAAGCTATGTATAGAGTGTTCTAGACAGCATCTATAGTCTCTTCTTTCTCTTCCTTCCTTCTTATTTTCTTTCCTTGAGAAAATATACTCTACTAGAAAGGTCACTGTGCAATGCTCTTAGATTGTTGTTCATCTATTTTCTTTTGTTCCCATCATGTCTCTCAACCAGGAGGCTTAGTGAATCAGTAGAAAGTGCCCAGGCCTTGGAGAGAGATGGTCTTAGCTTTGAATCCCAGTCCTACTATTTGCAGCTGTAGAACCTTGGATAATGTTCCTTGGATAATTCTCTGGTCTCTACAAACTGAGAATAACACCTGTTAATACTTTGTAGGGCCTCTGTGAGAATTCAGTAGAACAGTCTATTCAAAGCCCCAGGAAGCAGTTAGCACCCAGTGAATGGTGATTGTGTTCAATGAGTGATCATGCAGCATTTTTGAGACTCCTGATAAAAAGCAGGCGCTGTGGAGGTGGAGAGGAAGGACTTGCCAAGTACAGCACATATTAGCAGCACATGGTGCCCCACCAATTTGACCTTGGATCACTAGCAGAGTGTCTTTGCAGCAAGGTACATGGAGGAGGGAGCTGGGATGTGGTGACATTTATTTCTTAGGCCAGTTGAAATCTGCTCCCACACAGAACTGGGATTGCTAGAGTCCAAAGCTGGAGTGGAAGTTGCTGAAACAATTTCTGTTTATGCCAAGTATTATAAATAAAATAAACTTAACAAACTATTCCAAAGACCTGACAAGGTAATGGCCCACTCTGTTTGCAGGAAGGATCAGCCATTTTACATCTTCCCCCAAAGGTACAGAAAGAAGCGGATGGCATCTCATGGAAAAGAGAGACTGACCAGGAGCCTGGAGACCCAGACTTAAGCCCTAGCAGGTGACCTGAGGTAGGTCTTTTTCATTCTCTGCACTTTAGTTCCCTCCTCTGATCAGTAAGGATACAGATGAGAATGCTAGTTCTGCAGGTCACATCACTCTCACAATATTATAATAAAAATCAACTGAAATTGTGCAATTTAAGGCCTTACGTAAAGTGCAAGTGTGAGGCATGGTCGTCTCACATTGCAGGAAGGTCTTATCTATTCTAACAGCCTTTGTTGGATTAGCAGGTTTCTGGTGTTGATTTGTACAGCACATGAATCAAATCATAAATCCAAGGCTTGGACGTGGGCACAGGACTGAGGTTTTTCAAGGGGCAGAGGATGAAAGGCTGTGAGGACCAACTACTACATCAGGGATGGGCTCAGGTTTCCTTTGGGCCTTGAGAACTGAAATCCTCCCCGCTTTTGTCCTCTTTTCCCTGAAACTTTGTCCTCTTCTCCCTCTGAATCCCATATGAACTCAGGCTCTCTCCCTTTTGCTACCTTTCCAGCCCTTCTTTTTCTCCTGAACGAGGTGCTCTGGCAGACAGTTGGTGCTCACTGTATGTCCTGCGTGTTGTCTTGTTGGGTTGAGGCCAAGGCAGTCTGAGCAGAAGTGACACAGCAGAAGCAAGTGAAGACGCTCAGTCGTGTCCGACTCTTTGCTAGCCCATGGACTGTAGCCTGCCAGGCTCCTCCGTCTATGGGACTTTACAGGCAAGAACACTGGAGTGGGTTGCCATTGCCTTCTCCAGGGGATCTTCCCGACCCAGGGACTGAACCCAGGACTTCTGCACTGCAGGCAGATTCTTTACTGTCTGAGCCACCAGGGAAGAGACACAGGTGGCTTCCAAATTGAGGTAATAAAGAGCCAGTGTCTGATGGAAGGAAAGTAAATTGGTGTACCTACTCAGGAAACCAGTTTGGAAATTCTTCAAAAAGTGAAAAATAAAACTCCCATATGATCCAGAAATCCTGCTTCTGGGTATGTAGCTGAAGGAAACAAATCAGTATCTTAAAGAGATATCTGCTCTCCCTTGTTCATTGCAGCATTACTCATAACAACCAAGACATGGAAATAACCCAAGTGTTTGTCAATAGATGAATAGATAAAGACACTGTCTTGGTCTATATCTATAATTACACAAAAGCTAATTGTGTGAGGTGATAGATGTATTAATTAGCCTGATTGTGGTAATCATTTCACAAAGTATACACACACACACACACACACACACACATACATACATACATATATATATTAAAAATTATCACATCATACACTTTAAATAAATAGAATTTTATATGTCAGTTTTAACTCAAAAAAACTGGAGGGAAAAAAGCTAGTATTTTACTTCCATTTCTCCCTTCATCTGCTCTGTGTCAAGGAAGGCACAACTACATCTTCAAGATGGGGGTTTGACCTTCACTGGGCTTCATGTAACTAAGAAATCACACCTTTATTCTATTGACCACTGGGATGTGGGTGTTTAGTCTGGATGGCAGCCTATCCTAATCAGCACAGTGGTTGTGCTCGCTGCTTTGCTCCTCCTCCACTTACCTGCGCCTCGATTCTGTGTAATCCTGTGTCCACTCACTGCTCAGGGGAACAGCCATTCTCAGGATTTACCAATGACCTCATCTGTAATTACTAATCACCTGCATACTGCTGAGTTGCCTCATGTGCTTGGAACTGTTCTTTCTCACTTAAATGTTTGCATTATTATTTTATTTTTATTTGTTTGTTTTTGGCTGTGCTGTGCCTTTGCTTTGCTTGGGCTTTCTCTAGTGAGCAGGGATACTGTCCAGCTGCCATGCACGGGCTTCTCACTGTGGCGGCTTCTCTTGTCGTGGAGCACTGGCTGTAGGGCGCATGGACGTGAGTAGTTGTGGTGCGGGGGGCTTAGTTGCTCTGTGACTTGTGGGATCTTCTTGGGCGAGGGATTGAACTTGTGTCCTCTGCATTGGCAGGCACACTTTCAACTACTGGACTACCAGGGAAGTCCATTTCGCGTCATTATTTTAAATGAAAAAAGTAATACATTCTTATTTGGGGAAATCTCCCCTTACCTTCCAGTTTCCTATTTTCTATTCTGGTTGCTTTGTCTCTTCTTCTTCTGAAGGCAGATGCTCCCCGCTCCTCCTGAATCTGCCTCTGGCCCACTTCTCCTTGCCTTACCCCTCCTACCCTCTCCCACCCCCACATCTCCCTCATGCCCTTGATATTCTTATACGCACTCCTGCTATTTGTGTGAGACTGCATTCCTCAATGTCAACTCCAGGCCAATGTTTCCAGCCTCTCTTGATGCCTGCCTGGGGCTTCAGCCAACTTTAGCGGGTGAAACTGTCCAGAACTGGACTTATTATCAACCTTACTCCTCTTCCTTCTGTGCCACCTCTTTCTGCTCAGTTTCACCCATGCTTGACCCCTGGACTTTGCTTTTGACCCTTGTCTCTTCTCTTTTCCACCATTCCCTTATGTAATCAACTGTTGGGTGCTGGGCCCTCCTTTATTCCCACTACTCTTACACTACTGGTATGAATGTAATTGCCTTGATTTGGGGGCTAGAATGACACACGGTAGACTATTGACCATGGTTAGTTCTGGGAAGGAAATCCATGGTAGGGAGGGTGAATCATGGGGGTTTCATACTTTAAAATGTTTTATTATTTACTTTTAACTTATTTTCTATAACAATGGTTTCATGTATTAGCTACATATTTACCACCACCACCGCCCCCCCACCAAAAAAAAAAGCCTTTAAAAATTAGAAACAGGATCTCTGTTAGGCAGTGAAGCCTTTATAACTGGAAGTGTTTGAACCAAAGTTGAGTGATTTGACATTAGAGATACTGTAAGGGATTCTTATATTGAGTGGTAACCTAGAAGCTCCCTTCTGGATCAGTTAGGATTAGATTCAGCTGTGAATCATAGCAACCCCAAAAAACACAGACTTGAGACAACATGGAAGCTTATTTTTCTCTTTGAAGTAAAAGTAACCAGTACAGGGTGTGAGAGTGTATCATGATACTCAGAGATTTTTTTTTCAGTCTTGTTCCTACACTTTACTTAGCACTTGGCTTCCACCTCATGGTCTAATGAAGCTGCTCAAGCTTTCAGTGCAGTCCAGTGTCGTGTTAGTTGCTCAGTCATGTCTGATTTGGACTGTAGCCTGCCAGGCTCCTCCATCCATGGGATTTTCCAGGCAAGAATACTGGGGTGGGTTGCTATTTCCTTCTCTAGGGGATCTTCACAACTCAGGGATTGAACCCAGGTCTCCTGCATTGCAGAGAGACTCTTTACCATCTGAGCCACCAGGGCCATCACGTTTGTATTCCAGTTAGTAGGAACAGACAAATTAGAGCATGCCTGTTCCCTTTAAGGATACTTTCTGGATGTTGTTTGTTCTGTTTCTACACCATTGGCCAGAATGTGGTCACACAGGAACACTGAGCTCTGGGGAGCCTAAAATAATAGGCTTTATACCCTGTGGCCTGTGCCTGGCTGAAAACTGGAATTCTATTACTAAAGAAAAAGAGGAGAATGAATATTGGAGGACAATAGCATTCCCTGCTGATTGTTAATTCAAAGTTTTAAAAATTAATAATAGCTGCTATTGACTGAGTTATTACCATTACTAAATACTGGGCTAAGGCCTTGCTGTGTGTTATCCTTTAATAATGCCCACATGCTGAGGAGTTAGGGTCAGTGCTATTGCTATTACATTGAACCTTCATGAGGTTAACCTTTACTTTCTATGCCACCAATTCTCTATTCCAAGCCCATGAGGCTCTGTCTGATTGTGCAGCAGTTCCCAGGCCTGGGCTCCAGCTGCAAAGGGTGATGTAGAAGCCAGTATCCAGCATATTTGTACCCTATGATGGGAAGCTGTCCTCATACTCACCCAAAACTCACGAGGTGGAAATTCTCCAGACATGGAAAGAGATTTCCGTGTTGACACAGCTCTTCACTATTCTATTTCCTTATTGAGCAAGTTGATTTATTTATTTAAATTTATTTAAATTTTATTTTTGAGTAAGTTGAATTTTAATTGGATTATTTTCAAAAGTTTTGAAGCATTTGGTTCTTAGCAGTGGCATAGTAATACCTGGCCTCTTATAACAGGGTTGTGGTAGGTAGAATAATGGCTTCTCAAAGATGTCCACATCCTAATCTTTGGAATCAGAGTATTACTTTACATAACCAAAGGGATTTTAGTAAGTGTCTTGAGAGGGGAGAGTGTCCTGGATTATCCAGATGGGCCTGATGTATCACAAGTGTTCTTAGAAGGGAAGGAGGGAGCAGGTAAGTGGGAATCAGAGATATGATGTGAGATGTGATGTGATGACCATGTGATGACTGAAGTAGAGCTTGGAGCATTGCTGTTGCTGGCTGGGGGCCATGAGCCAAGGGATGTGGACAGCCTCGAGAGCTGGAAAGACCAGGAAACATGTTCTTCCCTCCAAAAGCAATGCAAGCCTTGCTGACCCCTTGTGTTTCACCCCGTAAAACCCATTTGGACTTCTGACCTACAGAACTACAAGATAGTAAATTTGTGTTGTTTCTAAGCCGTTAAATTTGTAGTAATTTGTTTTCATAACAGTAAAAACCTAATTCAGCATACAAATTACAATGCCCATAAAGTCCAGAATGTACCACAAATGAATAAAGTGGGCTATGTGTAAAAATGTAAAAACTTTTAAATGAAATATGTGGTTCTTTCCATCTAATCTTTCATTTTTCCAGTTTTGATAGAGACAAGAGTGCAGAAAAAATTTAAATTTTACTATTAATTTTATCTATAAGAAAAACAGGAGCAGAAGCATGATGATAAATGGCGATTCAAACATAACTTTACAGCAGGTGGACAGGGAAGGGCGGTGGAGACAGGTGGGTAATTAGACAGTGAATGAGCTACTGAATGTGAATCTACTGAAGACAGTTGTTACCTTGCAGAATTTGGATCTGATGTTTCTAGCATTTCTCATTTAACTTGGATACAACTTTGGAGGTTGTCTTAAACGAACGATTTAGACAAACTGTCTTCAGGTAGTGGCTTGTTGTCATTAACAATCTCATTTCTCACCTGTTCTTGTCACTATCTTAGACATTTTTTCCCAATCCATGTTTTTCTTTCCTCTGGTTTTGCAGTCTTTTGGGCACAGAGGAGCAGATGTTCTGTACTTACGTCCACCCTTGTTCTACTTCCACCCGACACTCATGATAGCATGAGGAGGAGAGTGAAATTTCATCTGCTCTCTCTCTTCTAAAAAGCACTTTACAAAGCATAAGCTGGAAGTCTTTGGAAAGTCAGATTTTTAAAAATGATGCACTGCCTACGACGTTGCCCACACGTCATACATATTTTCTAGACCAAGACAATATTCAAGGAACTCTCTAAGCACTTGATCTACTAGTTGACAAATATTTACTGAGCATCTTGAAGAAAGAGGCTATGCGGGATAGTAGGAAGACTACACGTGATGGAAGATAGTAGCTCCTTGAGAACATGCCCCTCCTGCTGTGGGGACAGCATGTCCTAGGCAGTGACTGCCTGACCTAATACTTCGTGGGGAGTTGAGACACGATGTGAGTCTCCAGCCAGCAAGACATTTGCCTAGACAGCTGAGCAAATCTGGCATTTACGTCTCCTTTGCATCTGTTTGGTTTGTATTTACCCTGTAGGACTGGTAAACACAATGTACAAGACTCTGAGGGGTTAAGGTAAACTCAGCTGTGGCCAAATCCCCACCTGCACCTGTGCCCTGGCGTCAGCTCGACAGGTGAGCCCAAGCCCTCCGAGGTTCCAGAGACTGACCAGATGAGCATAATACTCTGCTGGTGCTTTAGGTTACCAAAGTGGTGAAACTGTGACAGGTGCAACAGTGTTGGACAGTGTCTGTATTTTCAGGTTCAGTCTGTTCTGCTCAATTCCCATGGTGCCTGGATCCATGCTACACACATAATGGGCCTGAGGTTAGATGGAAATAAAAATTGTTATTACAGAGAAAATGTAAGCCAACTTTTTCACTGTGTCAGGTACCATGCCAAGTTCTTTATATTGATTCTCTCCTTTTTCCCACAGCTGCTTATAGTAGTTATTTTTTTTTAATCCCCACTTTACAAATAATAAAAATGAGTCTCAAGTCACACTTCTGCTTGGTAGCAGAGCCAAGATTTGAACCCATGAATCCATTCATCTTGTATATACCATCTGGGTGAAAATTCCATGTATTTAAAGTTTATGGCATTAGATTTCAAGGAATCCTAATATGGTTTTTGAAAACGAATGTGTCTTAATTTGTTCAATCAACATGCCCCTAAAAATTAAATAGAAGAGTATTAAAACATCCTAAGGGCATGGGACATGTCTTTGTAACATCTACAATATTTAGCCCTGTGCCTTGCATAGATAAGACCTAAAATGATCATTTGTTAAATGAATAGGTGAATGAATGAAACAATTGTAGAATTTAATTTACTGAAGTAAGTGTACTTAGGGGAGCTTCTTGGGTGGCTCAGCAGTAAAGAATCCATCTGCGATGCAGAAGACTCCAGAGATGCCATAGGTTTGATCCCTGGGTGGGGAAGATCCCCTGGAGAAGGGCATAGCTACCCACTCTGGTATTCTTGCCTGGAGAATCTCATGGACAGAGATGCTTGGTGGGCTACAGTCCATGAGGATAGCACAGAGTTGGTCAGGACTAAAGTGACTGAGCATGAAGCACGAAGTATACTCAATAAGACCAGTATGAAGGGATCTGCAGGGTTACAGAACAGACTGATCAGGTGTATTAACGTTTCTAAAGCCCACTATGTTGTTGTTTAGTTGCTAAGTTGTGCCCGACTCTTTTGGAACTCCATAGACTGTAGCCCACCAGCCTCCTCTGTCCATGGGATTCTCCAGGCAAGAATACTGGAGTGGGTTGTCCTTTCCTTCTACTGGGTGTCTTCCTGACCCAGGGATTGAACTCATGTCTCCTGCACTGGTAGATGGATTCTTTACCACTGAGACACCAGGGAAGCCCAAAGCCTGTTAATGCACAGAAATAAGACTGGAGGGATATTTCAAAAAATGAACTTTCATTTTCTTCTTGTACTTTTCTTTATTGTTAAGATTTTAGAAATTGAGCCTTCATTGGTCTTAGTCTGGGTCCCACTTGAAGCAGATCCTCATGGAGAGCACTTGGTGTGTTGATCTGGAACATGATCCCCAAATGGGGGATGAGGGAGCAAGGAGATGGAATGGAGGAAGGGAACTCATGCCAGGTATCTCAGGGCTGTGAAGGTGAGCAGTGGGAGCACCTTGCCATGGGGACTTGCTTGAAGGCCAGGTAACAGGAGCAGTAGTCTCCTAGTCCTTATTGTCAAGAAGTTCTCCCCCTTTGCAAACTCTGCTTTCAAGGGCCCTGTGAACCTCTGCAACATCAGAAAAGGCCCTGAGTTTGAAGGCTGAAAGAGGCGTGGCCCACACTTGAGGTGGGCTCTGTGAGCACCAGGTGAGAGTCTGAGCTTCTAGACTGCCTACCAAATCTGAGCTCAGATCAGAGGTGGGGACATGAAACAGGAGACATCTACTATGGTATGGGTTTTCCAACACGAATAAAACCACAAGAAAAAAATAAGACATTTTCACGGAGCAAAAAATTGTTCTCTGATTTGACTTTGTGAATTTGGACTTCATTAGGTGAGGTTATTGTCACTGAGATCCTGATGTGCTTCGTGTTGCAGACCAGATTCTTGGGAAGAAGACTCAAAGGCAGAGATATGGTGCAGGCAGTGGAGGGGGGACCCCTCTGGAATCCACACCTGTAGGGGAGGCAGGGCTGAGCAGAGGGAGAAACTGAGCTGAGATGCAGCTGCAGCAAAGCTTGAGCCAACTCCATGGGAGCTCTGAAACTGGGATGGCCCTGCAGAGCTGTGCTGAGCTGGTGCTGGGGGCTGGGGCTTCATACATGAGCATCCTCCTGTCACTGGATGCTGGATGCCCAGGGAGGGAACACACACTTGAGTGAGGCAGCTGAAGGCAACTGCAAGAGAAAGCTTGGAGCTGAGGCCAGCCAACTGGGTTAGTGGGGATCTGGGTGGGGCAACACAGTGGATGCTGCATGTGGCTGTTGGCATACTTGCCTTTGAACATCTGGACCAATAGAGAAAATTGAAAAATTCAAGCCCGGGGAAAAAAAGCAAGACTAAATTCAACAACAGCTTGCTCTCCTCGCTGTGGTGGACCAAATGAAAAGACACAAGGAATGGGACAAGGCTATTTTCTCATTTATCTGGTGGCCCACATGTCAAATCTCAGAAGTCTTTTATTTGCATGGCTAGTTTTGCAAATCCAGATTTCTGGCTTTTCTTAAAAATTTGGAGGACCTGGCACATTGGGCCCACACTCTTCATGGCAAGTTTCAGCTGGAACGGAGTAGCAGAGCCCCCTGTAAACTCTGTGCGCCCTTGCCTGCTTCTGTCATTTATGTCACTGACAGAGCTCTGTCATCATTTGAGTTTGTGAACCCTGATCTCTGAGGTTCTGTCCAGCTCTGCTGAGCTGTGATTCTGTGTGAATCATTGTGCCTACTGCTGAAATGGGTATTCAAATTCATAATAACGTCATAGCATCCAGAAAGCTTTGACTTCCTAGTCAAAAATTAATCTCTTCCTGAAAATTCTCTGAGCAAGTCAGGCCATTTCTTCATAGTCTAGCTTCCTGGCTTTGTTAGTGAGGATGTTGATGACCCTGATCTTGATCATAGCATAAGGCAAAACAGTTTCAATGGCTGTAGTAGGGGCTGTGTGGGGTTTTCTAGCCATAGAATATTTTCTAAGTTTTAGTGATTCCCAGTATCTGGCCAAAATCTTGGAATTGCCTGGGCTATTTATAAAAATACTAATTGTCAGGTTCTTTCAGGCCCCTCTGATTTCAGTAGATCTGGGCCCAGTAGTTAGGGCCCAAGAACCTTTATTTTTAATTTAATTTTAATTTTTCAAGTGGTCTTGGCTTGCAACCAGATTTAGGAAGTATACTGGTTCCTCCTAATTTCTCCTTGTATTTAGTGCCTGGCTCATTCATTCTAAAGTTTTGAGCTCCTGATGCACAGGGATTCCTTCTTAGTCTTTTTATCCACTCCCATCCTTAGTGGTAATACCTAGTTCAGTGCCCTGCAAACCCTATGCACTCAATGAATGTCTAGAGAATGAAGGATTGAATGAATAAAGGAACATTTCTGAATAGCTTTCTTCTTTCAAAGTCATATGTTGAAGATCATTTGATTTAGAGAATTTATTTTATAAATATGTTGTCAAGCCAGAGAGGGTAAGAGTCCTAGCTTTATCTTGGGAGGTTTTTGCCTTGGGGATGTTAAGAAATAAATGATTCCTCCTAAAGAGAACTTATGCTTTTCATCAAAAGATAGATGATTCACCCATCTAACGCAGTGTATGTGAGTTATTTGTGCAATATTTCAAAAACAGTAAATTGACTCAATAGAAAAGGAAACTTTCTAAATTATGCTGAAGTTTTGCCTTGAAATATAAACCTTGAAAGAATAAGACCAAGAGCTTTCCTACTAGGAGAGAGATGCAGTGATACAAATTTAATTTATTGCACAGTGGTTTATTTATCAGATGCTCTGCCTCCAAAGAGTTCAAAAGCCTATGTCTGCAGAGGGAAGGTATGGCAATTCCTGCAGTTAATTTGGGCTTTGAAGGAGGACAATCCAGAAAATTTTGGCTCAAAGAAAATATTGGAGTTGTTTGGCTGTTTACACAGATGCCTCAGGGTCCCTTTGCCATCCTTCCAATTTCTGGAGTTAGGATCCTTCCTCAGAAAGGCTGTGAATGTTGCTGAGGTGAATTTGATTGACCTGAACTTGGCTGGCTATGGCTTCTGTCTAGAATGCTGGGAATTAGAAACAAGGTTTTCTCAAGTGCTCAGGAGTCTCTTTTAGGTTAATGTTAAATGAGTTTCTTGGCACTACCTGTACTTTAGTTTTCTTCTTAAAAAAATTTAACATAATGTAATAAACTATTCAAATTAATGTTGTATAAACAAAGAAGGTAATGGTGCTAAAAGTAAACCAACCATTGATGGATTTGCAGTAGCACCATGCGCTAGCTTGTAACGTTTTCCGTTAGCTATCTCCTGTACTCCTATACGGCCCCTCCCCTCATCCGTCTCCCTAATGTAACCACTACTTTGTTCTCTCTGTCTGTGAGTCTGCTTCTTTTTGTTATATTCACTAGTTTTTGTATTTTTAGATTCCACTTATAAGTGATGTTATGCAGTATTTGTCTTTCTCTGATTTATTTCACTTAGAATAATGCCCTCCCAGTCTACTAATGTTCCCGTAAATGATAAAATTTCATGCTTTTTTCTGGCTGAGTAGTATTCCACCATGTATGTATATGTGTGTGTGTGTATGTATCTATCTATCTATTCACCTCTTCTTTATCCTTTCATCTGTCAATGGACACTTTAGGTTGTTTCCAAATCTTAGTGACTGTATATATTGCTGCTCAGAACATTGAGGTGCGTGTATCTTTTCAAATTAGTGGTTTTTTTTTTTTTTAACATATACCCAGGAGTGGAATTGTGGGGTTATACTGTAGTTCCTTCTTTAGTTTTTTGAGTTGCCTCCATACTATTTTCCATAGTAGTTACACCAGTTTACATTCCCACTAACAGTGCATGAGGATTACCTTTTTTCTGTCTTTGCCAGCTCTTCTTATTTGTGTTCTTTTGATGATAGCCATTCAAGAATTGGGAACATTTTATACTTTAAGCATTATCAAAGAGTAATTTTCAGGAAAATGGCAGTATAAGAAATCTGACACCATAATGATTAAAGGTTTTCTGTATCCATTAAAAGCTTATCTTTTAAAAAAATTAATTTTTATATTGAAGGATAATTGCTTTACAGATTTTTATTGTTTTCTGTCAAACATCAACATGAATCAGCCATAGGTGTACATATTTCCCCTCCCTCTTGAACCTCCCTCCCATCTCCCTGCCCTAAAACTTATCTTTGCCACCATTGTCTTGGTTATCACCGAGAGATACTTATTAAGGACCCACTTGTAAAATAAACCAATCAGCTCTGATGGCTTTCCTCTAAGTATGGCAGTCCATTTAGTGGGTAAAAATAAAAATTTCAAGAATAATTTATACAGTATAATTTATACTAGAAGCTCGCTCTCAACAGTTAACTTCCCAGGTAATATTTCAGAGAAATCAAGTAGAGATAAGCTTTACTATACATTAAAACCACTCCAATTCCTCTTTATCCAGCTAAGACATTCTCTGACCGTTGAATTCAGACTAAAATTCATACCATCCTCTCTGCAAATGAGCAAATCACATGAAAACATATTGATGATGTTTTGACTGGTGTTAAACCAAAGATTGCCAAAGGAATTTGAGAAGTCTCGGGTTTTTCAGGAGATGTCTATAAGACTCTATCATTTTACTTTGTATCTTAGAAAGTTGATAAATGGGATAAAATTAAGATATGATAGCAAAATTACACTAATGATAACAAAAGACATTTTTCATTTGGATATTTGGATGGACCTTTTATAGTTCAAAGCAAGAGTCCATTTCCAATCTTGAAAGAATAAATATTGTATACCTGTTAACCAAAGATAAGACATGAATTCAGTGACTATTCATCTTTCATTTAGTTATAGTCACATTTATTGGACATAAAAATGTGCTAGGCACCTTGGGAAATTAGGAAAGGAAGACGGAGGTCTTATCCTGGAATATAAATGAATAGAGTTGTCTCTGGGCTTGTGTTGTAGACTTTGGTCCATCTTAGTCTCTTGGATTGTAAGGTACTTGGGAAGCTTTTCTTCTATCTCCACCAGCACTTACCCTGTGATCTTTGGAATGCCCTTTTCCCCAGGAAGTCAAGCTATCCATTCTTTTTTCATTGTAGGGTAGCAGCAGATATGTTTCTCCCCATTTTGCTGATAGCAAAAGTGAAGTTAATTAAAATGTAAAGGTCACTGCGGATAAATTGATCTGACTCGGAAATTTTAAGATTTTGCTGCAGGAAGGAAAAGGTATATAAAATGTCAGGTGCAAGGTGTGTTCTGTATTAGGTTCTCTCTTGTCATGAACAGTGGTTCCTGAGAGAGTGTTACAAATGTTCTGAATGGTGTTTCACTGCAGTTAGGGAAAAGAAATGTTAAAGAAATTGGTGAGCCCACACCTCTCTCCTGTGACAAAAGAGAGCCCCCAAACTTATTGAACTGTGTTTTAAAAAGTCGTGCACGGACTATCTTGAACGTGAAATTCACTCAGTTGTGTCTGACTCTGAAACCCCATGGACATCCATGGAATTTTCTATGCCAGAATACTGGAGTGGGTAGCCTTTCCCTTCTTCAGCGGATCTTCCAAACCCAGGGATCGAACTCAGGTCTCTCGCATTGCGTGGATTCTTTACCACCGGAGCCACCAGGGAAGCCAAAGAATACTGGAGTGGGTAGCTTATTCCTTCTCCAGCGGAACTTCTGGGCCCAGGAATCGAACCTTTCCCTTCTCCAGGGGATCTTCCCAACCCAGGGATCAAACCCAGATTTCCCGCATTGCAGGTGGATTCTTTACCAGCTGATACACAAGGGAAGCCCGGACTATCTTGAAGCCTGTAGTAAAAGAAAAAAAATCAGTTTCTTCAGACAATAGACATATTTGGTGGAGTTCTTGAAAGGGATGTGGTAATTTTATAACTGAGAAACGTAAACATTTAAGAAATAATAAACTCTCCCAATGGCATTCTCTTCCCCTTCTCAACATGGTGCACAATTGCCTTCAGGCTTTTTAAGTCACAGAAGCCACCTGCATCTCTTATCCAGTGCATCTTTAAGATTTTCAGTGCATGCATGTGTGTGTGCTCAGTCATGTCTGACTCTTTGGGACCCCATGGAATGCAGCCTGCCACGGGATTTCCCAGTCAAGAATACTGGATTGGGTTGCCATTTCCTCCTCCAAGGGATCTTCCTGACCCAGGGATCGAATCCATGTCTCCTGCATCTCCTGCATTGGCAGGCAACTTTTAAAATCACTGAGCCACCTGGAAAGCCCAAGATTTTCAATACTTCTGCTAACTTGTGTGTGTGATTCAGATCTTTATTGGAAAATTGTGCAATATCAAGATCAATACCCAAGGACTCTGGAATGCTCATATACACTCAGACTCCCCTCCAGTGGGTGAATGTGCAATTTGAAGGGAACACATATTCCTCCATCAATTAGGTTTTTAGGTTCATGAAAACAATGAAATCAGTCAGGTATTTAGCAAGGGGGAATATGAGACAATAAAATCTCTCATAATGAATTTAGCGCAATTCACCTGGAAAGCAAAAGGGTAGAGGCCAAGAGAAAGAAAGAGTGGCTATAAAGCTCAGATGGCTCCAAGAAATGATAAATTGACTTATTGACTACTTTTCAGAACAGCTACCTAGAATAGTTCTTTCCAAATGAACCATAACCAAGTTCTTAAGAAATAATTGGCAGGAGTATTTGGATGGAAAAGAAAAAAGGCCTCTCACATGTATATTTACTTTTATTTTTTAAGACATCTTTTTGTCTCTTATTTCTGTCTTGTTCTTTGAGAAAGCCTGCATTTATCTCCAACTGGAAGAGAGGATAAGGGGGAACTTGGGAGATTTTTTTATCCTTACATTTGAAACTGCTCTGCCTTTGACACACTTACAGGATGGAAGAAAAGTCCTTTGTATAGACTAGACACTGCCTCACCTGTCTCTCACAGGCTCCCTCTTACCCTCAGCCAATTGCTTCCCACTGCCCTACTGTACTTGTGCTGGTAGTAGGTCCTAAAGTATTGCTATGGCCTGACCCCTGTAGTAGAGTTTGTTTGTTGAGTGGCTGTAAAAGGGTAGAGGGGTAATGCTGGAAGGGCCCCAGGGAAAGCTGAGATTCCTATTAGAGGTCTGGGGGAGCCCTCACTCTTGCTTTCTGATGTTTCCAGTTTCTCTTTGCAGCAAAAAGCAGCTTTGAGTTCAGAAGGTCTTAAAGTATATTTACTTCTAGGAGTTATGTTAGTATAGGTTACCAGACTGGAGGCTCAAAGTCACCATTTTAGCACTGTGAATGGATATAGTTAGTATGTGACCACCTTGCTGTTAGGCACATACAAACAAGCTGGGGAGGTGCTATCGGGGGCACGGCAATGATGTTAACAGTATAGATTGGGCTGGTATGCATTCTCTCTAGCCCAAAAGGTTGAGCAGAGGCTGATAATATGTCCTGTCCTTTATAGAAGGGAATATTTACTAGGACTAGAGGTGGACCAGAGAATTACAAACAATATTCAGGGAATTGCAGAGCTACAGATAGGCCACATTCTCTATTCTGTGTATGAAGGCAGCACATCAGGTTTTCATGTAGCTGCTTGGTGCTTTGTGTAAGTACATCTCCATCTTGCCAAGTGCTGTTTGGGGGCTGGTGGAACTTGATTAAATTTAAGCAGTAGGTATCAGAGGCCTTGCCCCAATGGTGTGATTGAACCAACTTACACGTGCTTGGTGACAGTCAACTTTGTGTGTATCTTTACAGCTCTGTGTTAAGTCATAAGTTAGTAGCATGAAACAGGCCACAGAAGGAGTATTGGCACCATGGAAATTGGCAAAGTCTACAAATCAGAGCTAGTTGCCCCACGTGTCTAGGAGCACCACTATCTTGAGCCCTTTTACTTGGAATGAACGGACTAGTGGGAACTGAGGAATTCACTTTAGCCTGAGTAGAAATGCCTTTTGTCTACAATCAGCACCACTAACCTCAGCTTCTAATGCTTCTCCTGTTCTGTGGGCCTCTGGTTAAAGCTCTCTCTCCTCTTGATTTCTCTATTACTTTCTTTCTGCAACACTCTCTGGACACTTGCAGCCTTTATCCTATTTGGGTTTGTTGTTGCTATTTTACTGTATTCCCTGTTTCTCCACCCAGAATGTGAGATTGGGCAGAGAGGGCAGCCCCTAAGTGCTGTTTAGGGGCACCAGCAATGATGGTAACAATGACAGATAGGAATGGTTCAATACAGGGTTTATACAGAGAGGAAAGTAACCTGAAAGGCATATTAAAATAATTTAAAGCCTGGGAGTAATACCCATTTAATATAAATGAGCTGAAGGGAGGATTTTGTGGGTCTCATTCTGGAGGTGTTCCATCATTCTGAGGCTCAGTTAATGATTTTTGTTTTTAAGTCATCACTGTTGGTTCCCTATCAAAACTGCTCAAGGAGTAGCCTTCTCTATGGATAGGAGAGAAGACTGTGCAAGAAGTAAAGGCGAGCAAGAAGCTGTCACTATGCACTTCCGCACATGCCAGGAAGGCCTTCAGAAGAGCTCTGGAATGGAAAGGAGGAGGGAGGAGTAGGCACTCTAACAGTTCCTGCTGTGGGTCTATTAGCAGGAAGCTTTCTCCTTGGCTTCCTATATGCCCCTCGCCTCTCTGCAGGCCACATTAGGGACCTTTTCCCCTGGTACCCAGAGTCCTAAGGGCTTCTAACTCCCTATCTTCTGTTTCCAGAACTTACGATCTTTTTTGCCAGGAGGACTTCTACTGAAGACATCCCAGATAAGGGTGACCCATCAGAAAGGATCATCCATCTAGTTTACAGAAGCAATTTCAGAGTGGGCCCTGGGGCCTTGGACCCCGATGGAGGAAATCCAGGCAAGTATGAGATGGGTAGCATCCCCTTAGAAAGTGAAAGTGAAGTCGCTCAGTTGTGTCTGACTCTTTGCAACCCCATGGACTGTAGCAACTGTAGCCTACCAGGTTCCACCGTCTGTGGGATTCTCCAGGCAAGAGTACTGGAGTGGGTTGCCATTTCCTTCTCCAGGAGATCGTCCCAACCCCAGGATCAAACCCGGGTCTCCCGCAGTGCAGGCAGACGCTTTACCATCTGAGCCACCACTAAGAGAGTGTCCAGTGTCTGGCTTTTCTGGGGGATGTGGGCCATTGGGGAGGTAAATTTTCTTGAAGGTAGGTGTGAAGCATAGGTGTAGCTGGGCACGGGAGTAGAGATGTTTGGGAGAGGGGAGAAAACAGGCTCAGTAGCCACCTTGAGATGCTGGTCTTTGCTTGCTAGAGCTGAAAGACTTTCCTGCTTTTGTTTGTCTTCCTGGTCATCCTGGCTGGATTAACCAAGGATCCACTAATTCTACTGACATATCAAAGATTCTTTGAAGACAGGAAGGTGAGTGAGGATAAGAGTTAGAATAAAAAGTTGAGGACAAAGGAGCTGGTTTATTTTAAACACATTTTCTTTTGTCTACCTGGAACATATATCATCCTACACATGTGGTAGTGGGATTTTTCAAGCACAATTCTGTCTCCTGTACAATGTAAATGCCTTTCTATATCACCATTTCAAATGTGTTGGTAAATTACATCGCTTACCAATGCTCTTCTGCAAGTGGAGTTTTGCTTTGAAAATACTCAGAGGATGAGAGAATAGCTGACATGTGGGTTATAAACAAAGATATTTTCATTTTTTAGTAATGTAAAATCAGCTTTCCCCACCTCCATTAAGCAGACACTGAACAAACAGTAAAAAGCACATTGGTGGAAGGGATGATCAACTATTAGCCTGTTCAGGAGACCTACATGTTTTGACTTGACTTTGTAAGTAAATGAAGGAATGAATGAATGAATGGTGCCTTGGAATAAATATCACTAATTGTCAGCTATTCTAGCACCAAACCTCAAAGAAAAACCTCTGGGCTTTGAATTAACGAGGTAAAATTGTATGTGTGTGGAGGAGGGGTTAATAGACCTGCCAAAACAGTGGCTTCTTTTTTAAATCATTTTTTTAATATTTATTTATTGGCTGTGTTGGTTTTAGTTGCAACATGCAGGATCTTTGGTTACAGCGTGTAGGCTTCTCTCCAGTTGAGATGCAGGGGCTCAGTAGTTGCAGCACGTAGACTTAGTTGTTCCGCAGCATGTGAGATCTTAGTTCTCCAATCAGGGATCAAACCCATGGCCCCTGCATTGGAAGATGAATTCTTAACCACTGGACCACTGGGGAAGTCCTGTGGTTCCTCATTTTAAAAATCTTGGAAACTCTGATTAATTTTTTACTTAATCTTTTACATCTACCTGGGTTCATATTGCTGACATATTTTTAAGTGCCAGTTAAGATTTGGTGGAACCTAAGTCTCCACAAACACAGATTCCCTATTCATATTTTCCTTTTTGTTTTTAGGTAAAAACAAGTGCTATCTCAGGGGGAACAATTAAGGCTTATTGTCTCTTTATCTGTTAAAGCATGTCCAGAAGTGCAGGGTAGGATCAACACAAGAGTTTTTGACATCAGGGCTTCTAGTCCTGTTTGTACATGCTCCTCATAATTGGACAGCAAACAATGTTCCTTTTCTTCCTTATGACCCTCTGTCTTGTTGTGGAAATCTGTGCAAAATTGTGATAATTGCTATGATTGTACACTTAAAATTCCTGAACTCAGCAGTGATGAGGAAAAGGTGGTGAGCTCTTTGTGGTTTTTATGAAATCAAGTAAAATCTGGGAGAAATGGTGGCTCGCTTTAGCAATTGGAACCAGGTACCATACAGTTAAATTTTTGAAAAAAAAACAAAAAACAAAAAACCCCACAAACCACCACATTTACCAGTGAACTTCTGTCATAGTGACACATTTCAAGTAACTATTTCATCTGCATTTGTTGGAAGGGGGGGCACATCGGTACACTTCATCACATGCAGTATTCTAACTAGGAAGCCCACTTATGAGAAGAGGGTGTAGGCAAGACCCTCACTGTGGTCTGAATGGCTGCCTCTCCCTGCCCTAATCCTAAAGCTCTGTCCAGGGCCAGCTATGACATCTGTGGGGCTCATTGTAAAATGAAAATACAGGATCCCTTGTTAAAAATTTTATTAAGAATTTCAAGGCAGTGACAGCAAAGCAGTAAATCCAGTGTGGTTTTCTTCTGAGCAAGGGGCACATGTGAATCACAGGTCATACAAGGGGCTAGATCTTGCTCTGATCTTCCTAAATAAGAAGACGAGATTAAGGAACTTCCCTGGTGGTACAGTGGATAAGAGTCTAGGCTGCCACTGCAGTGGATATGGGTTTTGTCCCTGGTCTGGAAAGATTCCACATGCTGCAGAGCAACTAAGCCCGCATGCCACAACTGTTGAAGCCTGTGGGACTAGAGCCCATATTGTGCAGCAAGAGAAGGCACCACAGTGAGAAACTTATGTTCCTCAACAAAGAATAGCTGCCACTCGCTAGAAAAAGTCCACATGCAGCAGCAAAGACTTAGTGCAACCAAAAATAAGTAAATAATTAAACTATATATATAGAGAGAAGAAGATAGGATAAGAAGGCAGTACTGAAAACCTCCCGAATATAATTTACAGTGTGTGCCGACAGGGAAGAGCACAGTAAAGAGGTGATGTTTCACTGAGGGCCTAGGAACCCCTCCTTCCTGCCCTTGGAGACAGAGGAAGCTGGAGTGAGTGAATAGGGTGGCGTGAAGATCCTTTTAGAGTCTATAACTTTGAAGTCCTTATCCTGAGGGGACTGTAATTCGAAGATGCTATACTTTTCTTTGTTGTTGGTTGGTTGGTTTAGTTGCTAAGTTGTGTCCTACTCTTTGCAACTGCATGGACTATTAACCAGCTAGGCTCTGTCCATGGAATTTCCCAGGCAAAAATACTGGAGTGGGTTGCTGTTTCCTTGTCCAGGAGATCTTCCTGATCTAGGGATCAAACCAGCATCTCCTGCATTGGTAGGTGGATTCTTTATCATTAAGCCACCAGGGAAGCCCTTTTTCATTACTCTTCATAAACTGAGAATTGCAGGTTTATCAGTTATTAACAAGGATGACCTGGGGCTGGTGATAATAGAAATACACTTACCTCACAGAGTGGTTGTGAGAGTCAAATTCCATGAGAGATGTGATATGCTCTGGAGAGTTCTGGGCACATGGTCAACTTTCAATAATGGTGATGATGATCATGGTGATTCGGGTGAGTCTTGCTTTTGGAAAAGTGTGTGTAAGAGAAAAAGCCTCCTCTGTGTCTATCCACTCGGGCCCCAGGTGACAACTTGGCTGAAGGTTTGTGCTATCCCAGCAGGCCTTCTCTGAATCCTTTTCCAAGCTTCCTTCAGCTTAACTTCTTTCAAATGGAGACTCTTTTGAATATGATGAAAGTCCACGCGCTAACAAAGACGCTGCTGGCAGCAAGGTCACCCAAGGAGAGGCAGTCTTGTCGTCTGGGCACACAGAAGAACACACATTTATTCAGATGCTCTGGAGGCCAGCCCGCTGTGCTGAGCCCCAGAGGATGCTGCCTCTCGTCGCCTGTTTCCAAGCCAGGCAGAGGGAGGCTCTTTCCCTCTGGACTCAGCTTGGAGAGTCATCAAGGCCTACTTGTCAGTGTTGTTAGTGACATCAGACGCTTTCACAGATCCTGTTCTGGTCCCCGAAGTGGCGTGGCACTAGCTCACTCATTTTAGGAGTGTCGGGTCCTTGTCTGTGCTGCTCCATCTTTTTCCTCACAGGATGGGGGCAGGCATGGACTGGCTGGCTTGAGTCAAGGTCACTGCAGCATTTTAGGGCGGTGGGCCCACTCTATCCAAAATGTTTCCCATATCCACACTTGCTCCCTCAGGATTAACAGAATCTCTTAGATCTGGCATTGGAAAAGATCCTGTTGCTGGGAAAGACTGAGGGCAGAAGGAGGAGGGGGCGGCAGAGGACGAGATGGTTGGATGGCATCACTGACTTAATGGACTTGAGTTTGAGCAAGCTCCAGGAGATGGTGAAGGACAGGGAAACCTGGCCTGCTACAGTCCATGGGGTCACAAAGAGTTGGATGGCTTAGCGGCTAAACAACAAAAACAACTTAGATCTGGCAGGCCTCCCACTCCACCATCCAACTGCACCTAAAATCCTAACTCAGCTCACACGCTGGGATCTGACTTCTCTGCCTCCAAAGTGTTCAGGATGCCGTCCTTCACTCTGGGGAAGTGTGTTTTATTTTGGCAAATGGAGTGTGTTTTTCATGATCGGCACCTTTGCTTTAGTCTTGAGGCAGATGGCTGAGTATTGCTTTAGCTGGAGGGTCTTTGGCTGTAGCAGATGTGTCAGAACAGAAGCAGAAGTGATATTTGTCAAATACCTTCTGGGTTTCCAGCAGTGTCTTAGGGTAGTGGTTATTTTATTTATTCTTGGAAGGTGGAAATGATTATCTCATTCTTTTTGGTTGATGAAGAAACCAAGGCTGTTTCAGGATGGTGCCCACAAGCACATACCTGGTAAGTGGCAGCACCAGCATTTAAATCCAACTTTGACTCATGTTTCTCTCAGTGATTGTTGCCTCACCAGACTAGCATCCTCAGACGGGAACATTCATCCTAACACGTAGGCCTCAGCTGTGAAGCATACACACATTCTGCACATACAGGCAGGGAGGAGCAGGGAAGGGTGGAATTTGGTGGAGTATCTGCTGTAGTTACATGGGCAGTATCTGGGGAATACAGAATCCCTGCAGGCTGCCCACTGCACGTGGCTCTCCTTAGAAGACAGCATGAACATGGGCCCAGAGAACCTTGGGTACTGCCTAAGTGTATACTTTTACCCATAATTAGCTATAAGGAGAGGAGCAACTAAAACTAAATATTAGGATAGTAATGCCCAGATTCATGGTAGAAAGACTTCCATTTGCACATGAACTAAGGGAAGGTTAAAGCCCAGTTCTTCAAAGACTTGGACTTGTGCATATATCCAGAGAAAACTCTGATTCGAAGACACATTCACCCCAACTTTCATGGCAGCATTATTAACAACAGCTAAGACTTAGAAATACCCTAAATGTCCATTGACAGATGAATGGGTGTAGATGTTGTGTATATGTGTGTGTATGTATACACACACACACACACACACACACACACACACACACACACACACACACAGGAATATTGCTCAGCCATGAAAAAGAATGAAATAATACCATTTATAGCAACATAGATGAACCTAGATATTGTCATATTATTAAGTGAAATAAATATCATATGATATCACATTTATATAGTCTAAAAGTTGATACACATGGACTTACTTACAAAACAGAAATACAGTCATAGATGTAAGCAACAAACTTATGATTACCTGGGGGAAAGAGGCAGGGAAGGATAAACTGAGAGATTGGGAGTGACATATACATATTAATATATATAAGATAGATAAGGATCTACCGTATAGCATCGGAAATTCTATCCAATATTTTATGATAACCTGTATGGGAAAAGACTCCAATATTCTTTCCTGGGACATTCCATGACAGAGGAGCCTGGCAGGCTACAGTCTATGGGTTACAAAGAGTTGGATATGACTGACTAAACAGCAAGAGCAATATGGGAAAAGAATCTAAAAAGAACATATATGTATGTATAACTGAATCTCTTTACCATATACCTGAAACTAACATAACACTATAGGTCAGTTTACTTCAATTTAAAAAAAAAATTAAAAAAGACCTGGGCAATATGCCACCGGCATCTCTGGCAACATTCCCTTGAGGCATCTCAGTTAATGGGGTAGGGGCTGCTTGGATGAGAGACCTTGGGCAGCTTAACACGGCAATAGGTAGACAGCATGAGGAAGACCTGGACAAGGTGCGGCTTTCACTGTGCTTCAGAAGAAGCCTCTTACCAAGACGGACTCCATATGCCTGCCACTGACGGGAGTGGTGCCCAGGGTTCCTGATATCTCAAAGGGTGGGTGTGTTGGACTAGGGACTTGACAGAGCTGCTGTAGGTGGAGGTCTTAAGCACTCAGCAGCTCAGGGCTACAAGCAGCAGGGCTAGTACTTTCGCTTTAGCCATTTCACCTTATCCCCTGGGCAGTGCTGAGTTGGGTAGAGGGCAAGAGCGTCGGTGGAACTTAAGGCTGACAGATACCTATCTCTGACCTCACTGATTATCACTATCTCCCTGCTCTACACCCTCATATTACAAGGAAACTGGTATTGCAATGTGTTATCTTAGATTTATTTGTGGAATTCTTTGAGTCATGTGTCTTCTCGTCCATCTGTTTTTTGTTTATCATTGTTCCCAGTACTGCCACACATAGCAAGTGTTCAAAAAATATTTTGTCAATGAATTAATTATTGAAAAGACGTTCTAGAAGTAATAGAAGATGAGAAAGTGCTTTAGGAATAGTTTAGCGCTGCCTTTCTTGGCTCTGCTGATTAAGTACATGACAGATACCATAACTACCAGAGTTCCAGATAAGAATCCAGAAAAATGCTATCTTTTACAGTGTCATAGAAATATAACCTTTGTTCCTTCTCAACTGCTGGAAATATACTTGTCTTTGAATGAAATGAGGCATTGGAGCAATAAATATGCCCTTTTGCCCTGGCTCTGAATTTATCAGTTATAGTTCCCACACTGAAAGCATGAGAGTCATCATGAAAAAGTCAAAGAAAGGAAAATAGATCTTCAAGCTCTGCATGGAGACCCTAGGTCAAGGTAAACGTCTAGGGGAGGCTGAAAGCAGGAAGGTTTGGAGGTTGCCAGTGTGGTCTGAGGGGATCTGAAAGCCTACCTTGACCAGAAGGAGTCCTTTATTGGCTTAACTGGAGGGTCACAAATCTCTATCTTTAGTGATTTCTCTTTGGGCTTAGATTTGACTATAGAGTTCTATAAAAGTGCTAACATTTTTCTGGGTGAGGTGGATAAGAAGCCAGGAGCACCCTGGAAGCAGGAAGGTAGTAATTATTTTGATAAGTCTGTGCAGTTAATGACTGAGCAGAGGTCTCCCAGCGCCAGAAGGAAAGCACTGGGTAAAGCAGGAAGCAGACTGAAATGTGGGGAGTTTGGGGGCTAGTGGGAGTTCACAGGAAAGGTCTTGAGGAGGTGGTTTCAGGGGATATTCCTGTGGGGGTCAAGTAGGAACTTTGTAGCCAGGGTCCCACCAAATACCTGAGTACACTGCAACTGGATGTTTTGAGGAGGAGTTTAATTAGGAGACTGTTAGAAATGTGTGATCAGACTTTAGGGAAATCAAACCAGAGATACTGTAGAACCCTGGGATGAACACTAGCTGCTCCACACCCTCATGGAGAAAGGGAGGGAACTGGCTGTGGATCTTGGAGGGGGTAGCCATAGGAGGGGCACTTACAAAATGTGGTGGGTTAAAGATGGATAAAATTCTCTGATACTCCTTTCATCAAGAGTGGGGTCTGTGGTCTTTCACCTTGAATCAGAGGGGCCTCTGCAACTGCTTTGACCAATAGAACCTGGCAGAAGTTTGTATAGCTGTTTCCAGGCCCAGGTCTTAAAGACTAGAAGCTTCCATTTCCTTTCCCTTGGACACTTGCTTTTGGAACACAGACACTTGCTGGGAGCAAATTTAACAACCCCAAGTGGAGGCCCACCTGGGAAACTGTTAACTCTGCTAATAGCCCTGACTAAAGCTCGCCCAGACCATAACCAGCACCAACTTGTTAGCTATCTTGGAAGTGGATTCTCCAACCCTAGGCATGCTGCTCTGGCTTATGCCATGTGGGACAGAGATGAGTTGTCCACAGAGCTAAGCCATTAAGTGTCAGGGGTCGTTTATAACTATTAGTGGTTACTGGACTATATGAGTTGTGGCCTCAGTAGAGGGACACAGATAACCCACGGTAGCCTGGCAGGAAGGGAGCCAGGGAGACAACCCTGCTGACTTCTCTTATCTCCTGCCTACTTATTACTGCCAGTGACCACTGGGTGGACTCACCAAAAGCCAGAAGAAAAGAACCTGTCGATGGCCCCCTGTAGGTCAGTTCCCTGGGGCACACAGAGCAGTTGGAGAAGTGTGAAGTGAGATCTGGAGGGACAGATGGAAAACAGCCAGCACAGGCACCAGGCAATGTAACGTTGGTGTCATGGTGTTGATCCCATTGGATAAAACTCAACCTGCCAGAATACAAATCTTAAAAGACAAGGACCAGATCTCTTTTGGAAGGTGACCAGGTATGTGATCAGTAAGTGAGGAACGAGGAAAATCTGTCTGAGACATTTCTTAATCAAATAGCTAAATGTTTGATTTAATCAATGTTAATGCAAATAGGAAGTACAGTAACACCCTATGGATATTGCCTCCTCAGAGCAGTTCTGGGGTTGAGCCCCTCTCCCCAGTTTCCTGAGTGACTGTCTAAGCAGAGCCCTGGGGAGCCTGATGCTCAGTGAAGGAACTGGCTCTGTCTTTATGTCCCATAAACTAAACATCTGTGCTTCCAGGGTAATCGGAATAATCCGGCCAAGGGAGAGAGGGACACCAGCCCAGATCTGAAGCCCCAGATAGACAGACCCAGGCTACCTGGGCAGAGTCAAGACTCATGTTACTCTGCTAGTCAGAAGTGGCAGTGAACCCCAAGCTCCTGGAAGAGATCCCTGGAGCAGTGCCCAGAGCCAGGGCCCTCTCCACATCAGCTCTGGGGAGCAGGAGGGCCACTCCCTGGGCTCTGCGGCTGGCCACAAAGCCAGAGGGGTGCTCACCAATGTCTAGCAGAGATTTTGCAGCACCTAATGAGTGGGAGCTTTGAAACACTGCCCTGGGAGACAGATGGTAGAGTGTGACAAGTAGAGCTGGGATTCAGGAGTCTAGCTGCCTAGATTCAAATTCAGGTTCTGCTTCTTGCTGGCTTTGTAACCTTATTTAATTCCTCTGGCAATGGCACCCCACTCCAGTACTCTTGCCTGGAAAATCCCATGGATGGAGGAGCCTGGTGGGCTGCAGTCCATGGGGTCGCTAAGATTTGGACACGACTGAGTGACTTCACTTTGACTTTTCACTTTCATGCATTGGAGAAGGAAATGGCAACGCACTCCAGTGTTCTTGCCTGGAGAATCCCAGGGACTGGGGAGCCTGGCGGGCTGCCATCTATGGGGTCGCACAGAGTCAGACACGACTGAAGCGACTTAGCAGCAGCAGCAGCAGGACTCTACAAGGGCTTCCCTTGTAGATCAGTTGGTAAAAGAATCTGCATGCAGTGCAGGAGACCCAGGTTCGATCCCTGGGTTGGGAAGATCCTCTGGAGAAGGAAATGGCAACCCACTCCAGCATCCTTGTCTGGAAAATCTCATGGACAGAGGAGCCTGGTGGGCTGCAGTCCACGGTGTTGCAAAGAGTCGGGCACAACTGAGTGACTAACACTTTACTTATTTATGACTCTGTTTCCTCCACAGTAAAATGGGACTGCTATCATACACTATGTGGAGCTTTTGTGGAGGATAAATGAGCTCCTAGCATGTACTAAAGGAAGCCACAGGATGAAGTAAGGTTAAAAGCACCAGCTCTGAAACCACGTGGCCAGGGCTTGAATCCTGACTCCATGGATGGTACGCATGATGTGGGCAAGTTATTTAGTTTCTCGTTCTCAGTGTCCTGTTTCCTGGAGGAATAGCAGTGCCTCCTTCATTTGGTTGTCACCAGGGCTGATGTGTTCATCTGCATGAAGGGTCTAGGGTAGGTGGTAGCTGCACTGCACCTTTAGCTGCAGTGAGCACGCTGTCCACTCCATCCCGTGGGCTTGGCACATAGTCACCTTGCCATAGTATTTGCGTTCTGCCGGAAGCACAGGCTACAGGGAGAAACCCATGAGCTCAGCTCACATTCAACAGGAGCTCCCAGACTGCCCTGCCTCCAGGCTAATGGCTCTGAACGTAGTTGAACTGTCTATTCCCACAGGTGTGGTCACACTGGTTTTTAAAGTTTTTTTTTCTCGCTCTGCTCCAGTCACATCTTAGCTTCTGGGCTGCCCACCAAAGATACTGTCTGCTCCAGTGGTGCTGTCAGACCCAGCAGGGCAGAACGGGGCTGCCCCTGTCAGTGTGGGGTGACTGATGGCTCACCAGCCTTCCCTTATGCCCTGGGGCCTGGTTGTGAAAGAAAGCAACTGAAAAATGGTAGCACTATAGAAGGCTGCTCCCAGTAGACAGCACCTCTTTGTTTCCAGGTAAACGGTAGTGTTTGGGCCAAATGAAGCCTATGGAGGGAACCTGGAATCTGAGCACTGGGTTTTCTTGCCAGCTTCTGGAACCCACTTGTGACATGGCTACTCTCCTGACCCTCAAGTGTACCCTTCCTTAAGACCTTGCCCTTTAGAGGTCTCATCATGATTTGCTGGTCAAGAGCAGTTTGCTCTGATAGAGTGCAGGGTGGGGGTGACTGAGACCACAGGGGCTGCAGGTAAATATTCCCCAGCATCAATGGCCAGGTAAGAAAACTCCAGTCTTGAATCTCCCCCGCCCCCAGTAGGTTGGGTGACATCACATTAGTTCTTCGCCCTTTGCAAAATAAAGGCCACCTGAGCTGACTTTGAGGGGGTATCCCGAGACTAATAAAATCCCTGGAGAAAGAGCCAAGGAAAATCAGGTGTGGGTATTTACCATGTTGACAGAGCAGCTGTGCTCTTCAGATTCTCTGATTGTAGGGCCTGGGTGGCATCCTCAGGTGGAGAGAGTTTTTCTTCCTACCTCTCCTCTGCTCTTGCATCGGTGCATTTTCCTGCAGATCAGGATGATTCTCAGGAATGGCTGCTCCTAGGAGCAGCAGCAAAACAGGAAGTCTGGGAAGAAAGCCCTTCCAGCCTGGCCTGCAGAGGCTTCTCCTCCTGGGTGAGTCCTTTGAGAGCTCAGGGAAGGGCTACCCTCACCCTCCTCACTAGGGCTGTCCTGAAAAAACTGCCCCACAGGTAGGCCCCATGCTTTAGGTCTGCCCTTTCTATAAGGTGCCAATCCTTTTGACAGGCCACAGAGCCATGCTTCCAGCCATGCATCGTGTGACAAAAGAGGTGGTACAAAGTACAGCAAATAAACTTACAATGCCTGCCAAATAAAGCCATCTCAGTTCCACTGCAATTTTTGCAGGTAAAATTTTCAGTCAGCCACCAGAGGGTGCCCACAGAGCTCTCTGAAAATGACCCAAACCTGCAGAATTAGAAAATTTCCAGTGTATCTAAGAGTAACACCAAATATAGCTCCCTCACATATGTCTGGGAGTGATGCACAGGCCAGTTAGGGAGCTGCAAGTTTGCAGGGGATGAAGAGTCAGGGTGGGAGTGATGGAAATTATCTGAATTTTAGCTAAACAAGTTGCATCTTGATTTTAAATTGGCATTTGCAATAGCACTTTGAGGATTGGCTCAGGGCGAATTTTCATTCCCAGCCAAATTCCCTTCCCCACCCTTTCTTTCCCCATCCATGTGTACAAAGGAAATGCAAATACATGTAAATATTAGGCTAAGCCACAGGCTTCTTAGAAGGTAAGGCTGCTGCTGCTTTAAAAAAAAATCCTATAATGCGAGTGAAAAGAAAGATTTTCTGAGCCACTGCTCCTGCACGAGGTGAGGCGTCAGGAAGAAGAAATGGAGAAGCCGTGGTTCTCTGAAGAGCTGGCCTGGCATGGTGCCTGCCTGGGATGAGAGGAGCAGGGGAATGGCTGCCTCCCTGTCCCCACCAGGGCTGGCAAGCAGGCTGTGTCTGGCTTCCCTGTCTTTCCAGGGCCTGGCACACTGGCCAACACACAGTAGGTGCCTGTTAATGTTTGTTGAATAAGTGAATGAATGAATGGGAAGTGAGCTGGGTGGGTAGGACACCGCCTGGGATCTTTCACCAGGCTGAGGGGAGAATTGGAAAAGGGATGGCTGGGGTGGAAGAGTAGTTTTCCAGGGAGGAGAGGTCCCATGTTCGATGTTAGCTTCCTCTGGTTCAGGCCCTTTCTGTGGATGTTCAAGACTCCAGATGCGATGATGCTTTGTTTTTATGTTGGTCAAACTGCCCAGTGGTCCCATTCATTCATAAGAAACACTCATTCACAGTTACTGGTTACCTGATGGGGACCCTGGCAGTTATCCCCATGCCTCCCTCAGCTTTGGCTCTCTGGAAATCTAGCCAGCTGGGAACTAGGTGATGGTTGCAGGACAACTGGGCCATTTATCTCTCTGGACAAGGTGTGTGTATGTTGCCATAATATGCCTTGTGTGTGGGGGTGTGTGTGTGTGTTGCCATAATGCCCTGTGTATGGTGTGTGTGTGTGTTGCCATAATGCCTTGTGTGTGGGGTCTACACAGCTCTTTGACACCACCCATGGCTACCTTTTGCTGGTACATACATAGAAGAGATGATATGTATTGATATTTAAAGTTAGTAATTTAGGGACAAGTTATTTTACTTAGGTTTCGGTACTTGTAATTCATCACAGAAGGAATCATGGTGTGAAGGTCTTGCAGGGTTTTAAAAGATTCCTACATATGTTCCCTTTCCAATATTTCTCCTTTGGGGCAGCTTTAATGACAATTTGGGGCGTCTTTCAGATGAGCCAGGAGGGCTGCTGGCTGCTGTGCTTGGAGAAAGGGAATGGTTTTGGGAATTAACCTTTTTCCCTCCTCCCCTGCCTAAGCTGAGTCTGTCTACCTGATTAGCACAACAATGATCAGATTTTCCCCACCAGCCTGAGAAGAATGGGTTCCTGACCAGGATCCTTTCAATTTGCAAATCTCATGCAGATGAGGCCGTGAAGATTGCTGGGCCCTCTCAGTGTTGGCCTAGCTGGGTGCTCCACACTGCATGAACTCTGCAGTGACTGAGCTTATGTCTTCTGGACCTTTTGTTATTTCTTATCTTCACCATGCCCTGGCCCAGCACTGTATACTTAGAGAAGGTTAGACCCAAGGGGAGGCTATTAGGAAAGGGTCTCCAACAAACTAGTGGTAGCCAAAGCAAAGGAAAAAATTCTAAAAAGCTAAACAGGCTCCTGAAAGAATGTTCCATCAGATTGTTTTGTTAAAATAAGATCTCTCTCTCTGTGTTTCTATACATATATATATTTACACGTAGAACTGAATCACTTTGCTGTATGCAATAGAATTCAACATTGTAAATCAACTATACTTCAAAAAAAAAAGTTGGGGAAAGAGATCTTCTCTGGAGGGGAAAATCCATTTTTGAAAGGGAAGAAAAGAAAAGGAAGGAGAGGCAAAGAATAACTTAAACAACCTCTTTGCCTGAGCTCTATGTTAAGAAGGATCGTAGCACGGGCCAAAAGACTAGGGAGTTTGGACACCAATAGAGAGAGAAAGAGGTCAGACAACTGTTTACCTTATATCCACTCATCAGGGACCTGATGAGGTTGTGTGGCTTTGTGAGTGTCATTTTATGAAATAAACAGAGATAATCTCTCTACTATTTCCAAGAATGACCTAAGGGAAGGAAGTCAGCTTTAAAATGACTACTTTGTCAGGAAAGTGACATAAACAGTGAACAGAGAAAGTGGCATAAACGTTTACTTTTTTTGGTCTGCTGAATAGATACAATTCTACAAAGCTCAACTAATTCCTTTGTATTTAATAAACTCATTTTGAATATCTACCATGTCTCAGGTGCTGAGACCTACATTCTTGTCCTAGAGGGG
This sequence comes from Nanger dama, assembly GCA_917880005.1. Lineage (NCBI taxonomy): Eukaryota > Metazoa > Chordata > Mammalia > Artiodactyla > Bovidae > Nanger > Nanger dama. The sequence continues at coordinate 12,965,756 of CAKJTW010000038.1, forward strand.
TTTTCAGTCTAGTGAAGGAGGCAGGAAAATGGCCAGATTGTACCAGAGAGGCCAAGCTTCTCTGGTACAAAGAAGCAAGATTGTACCAGGAGGGCATTCCTGTGACCTCTGCAGGGGGAGTTCTTGCCCAGAGCCTGGGAGGCACAGCCCTCATGCCATGGTGCTCCACCCCTCATGTGCTGCAAGTAGGCCAGTGCTGATGGTTTGTCAGGGTCAACGAACAACTAAGCCGAGCCAACCCAGTTCCTTACTTGACAATTTGTAATTAGGTTGCTGGAGAGACAAATGGGGAACAGATATGGGGAACAAAGCTGAAATTTACAGAGACGTGGGGCTGAAGACACCTTAATGAACCACACATATCCAGAGAGTGATGAAGCAAAGGAAGCCAGCCAGGGGACAGCATGGGATGACTCACAAAAGGGAGCAATATGAGAGAGCTTATTAGATGTCTCTGGGAGATGGAGAGTCACTTTTCGTTCCAACTCTGGTTTCCACATCCAAAAGCAGGAGGCTTGATTTCTCATCTTTGTGTCCTGTGAGACTGCAGTTCTTAAAAATAAATTCCTCACTTCCTGAGCTAACTGAAGTGAGTTTCGTCTTCTTATAATAAAATATTTCCTGATTTTAATTCAAAACATTACACAATAATGTATTGGTTGCCTAGGACTGCCATAACAAATTATTATAACTGGATGACTTAAAGCAACAGAGATGTGTTCACTCACAGTTCTGGAGGCCAGAAGTCCCCATCAAGCAGGGTTGGTTCTTTCTGGACGCTCTGAGGAAGAATCTGTTTCCATGTTCTCCCCTAGCTTTGGGGGTTTCAATAATTTTTGATCTTCCTTGGCTTGTAGAAGCATTGCTCCAATCTCTGTCTTAATCTTCATGTGGTGTTCTCCCCACATGTCTCTGTGATTCTCTCTTACAAGGAAGCTCATCAATTTGATTTAGGGCCTACACTAATCGAGAATCATCTCGTCTAGAGAGCTTTACCTTCATTACATCTTGTTGTTGTTCAGTAGCTAACAGTAGCTACTGTTCAGTAGCTACATCATGTCTGACTCTTTGAGACCCCATGAACTGCATCACACCAGGCTTCTCTGTCACTATCTCCCAGTTTGTTCAGACTCATGTCCACTGAGTTGGTGATGCCATCCAACCGTCTTATCCTCTGTCACCCCTTCTCCTGTCCTCAATTTTTCCCAGCATCAGGGTCTTTTCCAATGAGTTGGCTCTTCGCATCATGTGGCCAAAATATTGGAGCTTCAGCATCAGTCCTTCCAATGAATATTCAGGGTTGATTTCCTTTAGGATTCACTGGCTTGATCTCATTGCTGTCCAAGGGACTCTCAAGAATCTTCTCCAGCACCATAGTTCAAAGGACCAGTTCTTCAGCGCTCAGCCTTTGATGGTCCAACTCATATCTATACATGACTACTGGAAAAGCCGTAGCTTTAACTATATGGACCTTTTTGAAAAAGTGAAGTCTCTGCTTTTTAATATGCTGTCTGTGTTTGTCATAGCTTTTCTTCCAAGGAGCTAGTGTCTTTTAATTTTGTGGCTGCTGTTACCAGCCACAGTGATTTTGGAGCCCAGAAAAGAAAAATCTGTTTTTTCCACTTTTGCCCCTTCTATTGTATTCTCTTCTGAAGTGATGGGACTGGTTGCTATGATCTTAGTTTTTTTGAATGTTGAGTTTTAAGCCAGGTTTTTCCACTCTCCTCTTTCACTTTCATCAAGAGGCTCTTTAGTTCCTCTTTGCTTTCTGCTACTAGGATGGTAGCGTTTATGTATCTGAGGTTATTGATATTTCTCCAGGCAATTTTGATTCCAGATAGTGCTTCATCCAGCCCAGGATTTTGCATGATGTACTCTGCAAATAAGTTAAATAAGCATGGTGACAATATTCAGCCTTGATGTAATCTTTTCCCAATTTTGAACCAGTCCATTGTTCCATGTCCTGTTATAACTGTTGCTTCTTGTCCTGAGTACCGGTTTCTCAGGATACAGGTAAGGTGGTCTGGTATTTCCATCTCTAAGAATCATTACATCTACAAAAACTCTTCTTCCAAATAAGATTGTATTCTTAGGTTCTGGGTGAATATATCTTTTGGGGGGACACCATTTACCTACTACAAACGAGGTATGAGTATGTTTATTGCTGGATTACTGAATTGGTGGGTATGTGTTTAAATAAGCAATAAAGCAGAGGTACAGAGAAAGGGAATTTTTTTGGATGGAATATGATAAAAAATGAAGTCCCTATGGAAAAGGTTATGATTTAGGAATGCCTTTAATTTTAATTTTATATTGAAGGGAGAAAGAATTCATACTTTCAGTGCCTATGGTCTCTAAATGTATTAATCAATGTAATCTGTGAATTATAAATAGTCATGTGATTGGAAGGTGGGATGTAAGAGAATTTATTTTGTAGTTGTTGGTTTTATTATATTTTTATAGTTATCGAGGCCACTGGTGACCTTTGCAGGAATAACCATCATATCTCTAACCTCAGAGGGTTGGAATTAAGGATTGAATAGAAGTAAGAAGATTGTTAGTATGGATATCACTTGTAAGAAGTGTGATTGTGAAGTGAGAGGAAGATTTGGGAGTTTCTGAGGGGTGGTTTAGAAGACACTTACTCCTTGGAAGAAAAGTTATGACCAACCTAGATAGTATATTCAAAAGCAGAGACATCGTCTAGTCAAGGCTATGGTTTTTCCTGTGGTTATGTATGGATGTGAGAGTTGGACTGTGAAGAAGGCTGAGCACCGAAGAATTGATGCTTTTGAACTGTGGTGTTGGAGAAGACTCTTGAGAGTCTTGGACTGCAAGGAGATCCAACCAGTCCATTCTGAAGGAGATCAACCCTGGGATTTCTTTGGAAGGAATGATGCTAAAGCTGAAACTCCAGTACTTTGGCCACCTCATGCGAAGAGTTGACTCATTGGAAAAGACTCTGATGCTGGGAGGGATTGGGGGTAGGAGGAGAAGGGGGACGACAGGGGATGAGATGGCTGGATGGCATCACAGACTCGATGGACATGAGTCTGAGTGAACTCTGAGAGATGGTGATGGACAGGGAGGCCTGGCGTGCTGTGATTCATGGGTTCGCAAAGAGTCGGACATGACTGAGTGACTGAACTGAACTGAGGGGTGGTCTGTCGTCTCCTAATGTGCTGTGTGCTAAGTCGCCTCAGTCGTGTCCGACTCTTTGCAACCCCATGGACTGTAGCCCACCATGCTCCTCTGTCCATGGGGATTCTCCAGGCAAGAATACTGGAGTGGGTAACCATGCCCTCCTCCAGGGGAGCTTCCCCACCCAGGGATCGAACCTGCATCTCTTATGTCTCCTCCATTGGCAGATGGGTTCTTTACCACTAGCACCACTCTATAGTTGATTCATAATATGCTGTTTGTGTTTGAATACTATGATTAGCTTTAACCTCTCTCAGAGCTTCTTAGGGATGATATCCACTGATGATGTCTCTTAAACAGCATAAAACAAGTTGTTAATCAGGACCCCAAACTTCCCCAGGTGCCTTCATTCTTTGTTTAAAGCAGCACCTCACTGCCATCTTACACTTGTAGTGACCTGAGCATGCCAGGCCAGTGCCCTCTTGGTCCTTGGTACTAGCTAATTTCCCTGCCTGAATATCCTTCTTCCTTGATTACCTACTTATCTTTCAAAGCTCAGCTGGAATATTCCATTTGCTTTACTGTGAAGTTCCTTATGAAGCTATTCATTCTTTAGAACTCCCATAGCACCCTTAGATTATGTACATAGAGCACTTATCACTGTACTATGAAATTCACTAATTTTCTGCCTCTCCCATTAAATCATTGAGATTGGGATCCCTGTCTTTCCTTCTCCTAGTCCTCAGCTCCTCACATAGTATTGGGCATGCAGTATGAGTTCCATGAGTGTTGACTGAATTTTGTAGCTTTCAGTTAATACATGACTTAATACTAAGTATATGTGAAGGGGTGCATTGTTGGATGTCTTGCAAAGGGAACCAGTCAGGAGAGAGAAAAAGAGAGGGGCATGGGGCAGACTCATTATCAGCTTCCATTGCCCACTCCTGTCACTACCAGAATCCAGGTTTTGTGCAGATGTTCACCTTCTTGCAAGCAGCCATGTTCCTTGGTGGGAACTCACCTTCACCCACCCTAGGGATGGGTCTGATTGACGTTAAGATGGTCACATTCCTATTGTCAGTAATTGATTTGGAAATGGGAAAGTCACCAAATTCTGACCAGTCATACATGGGAGACTTCTGGGAAATGTTTCCTTGCCTAAAAGGACAAAAGGAGATGCTATCTCTTCTTTCTCAAGGTGTTATCATGTCTGGAGAGGATACTTGGAAATGCTGAAGACATTTTTCCATCAGCCTGAGAATGGAGCCAACGACTGAGGATGGAGGAACATAAAATGATAAGAGCCTAGATTTATAATGACACGGCCAGGGTACTGACACTGCCTGTCCATCTCGCTGCTCTTTGAGAACTATTTATAGCAGTTCATGCCATTTCCTTATTCTGGAAGGCAGTTTGAATCTGTTGCTATGACTTGAAACCAAAGGCATCCCAACTGAAACAACTTGCTATATAGTAAATATTCATTAATTATACAACTTTTATTTTAAAGTGGCTATAGAAATCAAAGAGGCTGTTCCTTGTGACTGTTATGCACCAGGATTTGGAAAAGTAAAATATGATATTCCTATGATCATCTCATAAGCCCAAGTTTATGCCATTCGTTTGACTATGGTACTCAGATTGTAGAGGCTAAATTTCTTTTCCTGGAAGACTAAGACAAATCTAGTCCTGAGCTATCTGAGGGGAAGTAAACAAAGTTGTAAGACACAGACAGGAAACCTTGTTTTCATGGATCACTGACCCAAGGAAAGAGTTATTTAAGGAGATACATAAATAAATTTTTTAAAATTGAAGGTACAACTGCTTTTAGTTACATTAAAAAAAATCAATCCAGGGTGCCACTAGTACATAAATGAAGAGATAGAATAGAAAATTAAAAAGTAGATCCAAATATATATAGGGATTTAGACACGCTAATGGTCCCCTTTTGCTCCCTTGATGGCTCAGTGGTAAAAATCCATCTGCCAATGCAAGAGACAAAGGTTTGATCCCTGTTGGGAAAAACCCTGGGAGAAGGAAATGACAATCTACTGTAATATTCTTGCCTGGGAAATTCCATGGATGGAGGAGCCTGGTGGGCTATAGTCCATGGGGTAGCAGAGAATTGGATGTGACTTAGTGATTAGGCAACACACGAAACAAAAGGTCCCATTTTAAATCATTGGAAACATTGGGTTTTTATCAATATGTTTGGACAACAGGGTAGTTAGCTATAACAATAAATACGTAATTAAAGTTGGAGCCATACTTCAAATGTTACCAAATAAAGTGGATGGGTTACAGATTTTTAAATAGAAAAATATGAAACCATAAAATAGGAAAAAAATAAACAATTTTCTTATGATTTATGACTGAAGAGAACCTTTAAATATATGACAAGTTATAGCAGTCATCAAATAAAAGATTGAAAATCTTAACCAGGTTATAAAAATGTCTCCATGCAAAAACAATCATAGCTGGGTCAAAAGTCAAAGGACAAAGGGAATATTTTTATGTCATCACTACACAATCAGTAAGAAAATATTAAAAAATGCAATAGAAAGATGGCAAAGGATGTTGTGTCAGGTGACAAGAATTTGCAATTTGGCAATATCAAAATGACAAATACTAAATATTTGATTCAGGAATTCTAGTTACAGGAATTATTTATAATAATTCTATTAGTGAAAGTTGCTCCGTCTTGTCTGACTCTTTGCGACCCCATGGACTATACAGTCCATGGAATTCTCCAGGCCAAAATATTGGAGTGGGTAGCCTGTCCTTTCTCTAGGGGATCTTTCCAACCCTGGGATCGAACCCAGGTCTCCTGCATTGTAGGTGAGTTATTTAACAGCTGAGCCACAAGGGAAGCCCTAATTCTATTAAATTACAGACATACTCCTATATGTAGAGATCACTTCAGTAGTTCAGTTCAGTCTCTCAGTTGTGTCCAACTCTTCACTACCCCATTGACCACAGCATGCCAGGCCTCCTTGTCCATCACCAACTCCCGGAGTCTACTCAAACTCATCTCCACAGAATTGGTGATGCCATCCAACCATCTCATCTTCTATTGTCCCCTTCTCCTCCTGCATCAATCTTTCCCAGCATCAGGGTCTTTTCAAATGAGTCAGTTCTTCACATCAGGTGGCCAAAGTATTGGAGTTTCAGCTTCAACATCAGTCCTTCCAATGAACACTCAGGACTGATTTCCTTTGGGATGGACTGATTGGATCTCCTTGCAGTCCAAGGGACTCTCAAGAGTCTTCTGCAACACCACAGTTCAAAAACATCAATTCTTTGAAACTCAGCTTTCTTTACAGTCCAACTCTCATCCATACATGACTACTGGAAAAACCATAGCTTTGACTAGATGGACCTTTGTCCATCTAGTAGTCTCTGCTTTTAATATGCTGTCTAGGTTGACCATAACTTTCCTTCCAAGAAGCAAATATCTTTTAATTTCATGGCTGCACTCACCATCTGCAGTGATTTTGGATCCCCCAAAATAAAATCTGACACTGTTTCCACTGTTTCCCCATCTATTTGCCATGAAGTGATGGGACAGGATGCCATGATCTTCGTTTTCTGAATGTTGAGCTTTAAGCCACTTTTTCGCTCTCCTCTTTCACTTTCATCAAGAGGCTCTTTAGATTTTCTTCACTTTCTGCTATAAGGGTGGTGTCATCTGCATACCCAAGGTTATTGATATTTCTCCCAGCAATCTTGATTCCAGCCTGTGCTTCCTCTAGCCCAGCATTTCTCATGATGTAGTCTGCATATAAGTTAAATAATCAGGGTGACAATATACAGCTTTGATGTACTCCTTTTCCTATTTGGAACCAGTCTGTTGTTCCATGTCCAGTTCTAACTGTTGTTTCCTGACCTGCATACAGATTTCTCAAGAGGCAGGTCAGGTGGCCCGGTAGTCCCATCTCTTTCAGAATTTTCCACCATTTATTGTGATCCACACAGTCAAAGGCTTTGGCATAGTCAATAAAGCAGAAATAGATGTTTTTCTGAAACTCTCTTGCTTTTTTGATGATCCAACAGATGTTGGTAGTTTGATTTCTGGTTCCTTTGCCTTTTTCTAAATCCAGCTTGAACATCTGGAAGTTCATGTTTCATGAACTGCTGAAGCCTGGCTTGGAGAATTTTGAGCATTACTTTACTAGCATGTGAGATGAGTGCAATTGTGTGGTAGTCTGAGCATTCTTTGGCATTGCCTTTCTTTGGGATTGGAATGCAAACTGACCTTTTCCAGTCCTGTGGCCACTGCTGAGTTTTCCAAATTTGCTGGCATATTGAGTGCAGCACTTTCACAGCATCATCTTTTAAGATTTGAAATAGCTCAACTGGAATGCCATCACCTCCACTAGCTTTGTTCATAGTGGTGCTTTCTAAGGCCCACTTGACTTCACATTCTAAGATGTTTATAGGTGAGTGATCACACTATTGTGATTATCTGGGTCATGAAGATCTTTTCTGTATGATTCTTCTGTGTATTCTTGCCACCTCTTCTTAATATCTTCTGCTTGTGTTAGGCCCATACCATTTCTGTCCTTTATCGAGCCCATCTTTGCATGAAATGTTCCCTTAGTATCTCTAATTTTCTTGAAGAGATCTCTAGTGTTTCCCATTCTGTTGTTATCCTCTATTTCTTTGCATTGATCGCTGAGGAAGGCTTTCTTATCTCTTCTTGCTCTTCTTTGGAACTCTGCATTCTTTCCTTTTCTCCTTTGCTTTTCGCTTCTCTTCTTTTCACAGCTATTTGTAAGGCCTCCTCAAAGAGCCATTTTGCTTTTTTGAATTTCTTTTCCATGGGGATGGTCTTGATCCCCATATCCTGTACAGTGTCACGAACCTCCACCCATAGTTCATCAGGCACCCTGTCTATCAGATCTAGTCTCTTAAATCTATTTCTCACTTCCACTGTATAATCATAAGGGATTTGATATAGGTCATACCTGAATGGTCTAGTGGTTTTCCCCACTTTTTCAGTTTAAGTCTGAATTTTGCAAGAAGGAGTTTATGATCTGAGCCATAGTCAGCTCCGAGTCTTGTTTTTGCTGACTGTAAAGAGCTTCTCCGTCTTTGGCTGCAAAGAATATAATCAATCTGATTTCAGTGTTGACCATCTGGTGATGTCCATGTGTAGAGTCTTCTCTTGTGTTGTTGGAAGAGGGTTTTTGCTATGACCGGTGCGTTCTCTTGACGAAACTCCATTAGCCTTTGCCCTGCTTCATTCTGTATTCCAAGGCCAAATTTGCCTGTTACTCCAGGTGTTTCTTGACTTCCTACTTTTGCATTCCAGTCCCCTATAATGAAAAGGACATCTTTTGGGGGTGTTAGTTCTAGAAGTTCTTCACAGAACCGTTCACTTCAGCTTCTTGAGCATTACTGGTCAGGGCATAGACTTGGATTATCGTGATATTGAATGGTTTGCCTTGGAAACGAACAGAGACCATTCTGTTGTTTTTGAGATTGCATCCAAGTACTGCATTTTGAATTCTTCTGTTGACTATGATGGCTACTCCGTTTCTTCTAAGGGATTCCTGCCCACTTAGTAGATATAATTGTCATCTGAGTTAAATTCACCCATTCCAGTCCATTTTAGTACACTGATTCCTAAAATGTTGACGTTCACTCTTGCCATCTCCTGTTTGGCCCCTTCCAGTTTGCCTTGATTCATGGACCTAATATTCCAGGTTCCTATGCAATATTGCTCTTTACAGCATTGGACCTTGCTTCTATCACCAGTCGCATCCAAAACTGGGTGTTGTTTTTGCTTTGGCTCCATCTCTTCATTCTTTCTGGAGTTATTTCTCCATTGATCTCCAGTAGCGTATTGAGCACCTACTGACCTGGGGAGTTCCTCTTTCAGTATCCTATCATTTTGCCTTTTCATACTGTCATGGGGTTCTCAAAGCAAGGATACTGAAGTGTTTTGCCATTCCCTTCTCCAGTGGACCACATTCTGTCAAAACTCTCCACCAAGACCCGTCCATCTTGGGTGGCCCTGCACAACATTGCTTAGTTTCTTAAACAAGGTTGTGGTCTGTGTGATTAGATTGGTTAGTTTTCTGTGATTGTGGTTTTAGTCTGTCTGCCCTCTGATGCCCTCTCTCAGCGCTTAGCGTCTTACTGGTGTTTCTCTTACCTTGTACATAGGTTATCTCTTCATGGCTGTTCCAGCAAAGTGCAGCTGCTGCTCCTTACCTTGGATGCAGGGTATCTCCTCTTGCAGCACTATTTGTAGTATCAAAAAATTGAATATAATGGAAATGTCCATTATAATGTCCAAATATAATGTCAGTGGGAGAGTGGGTAGACAAATGAAGAAATGTTAATATAATGGATTACTACTCATCATCAAGAAAAGATTGAGGTGGTCTTTGTTTATTGATGTGGAATTATTTTTAAGATATATTAGGTGAGAAATGGCAGGTACAGAACAGAATAGTGAGTTATCATTTGTATAAATAAAAGATGGTGAATGTATGCCTTATACAAATTCGCTTATATATTTCTGCAAGAAAAAGTAGGAAGGTGATGATGCTGATGCCTCTGGAGGGAGAACTGGGTTTCTGGAGCATGTAGTTGGGAGGGAGTCTTCACTGTATATCACTGAATGCTGTTGAATTGTGAACTATCTGAAGGTATTACCCATTCCAATTCCAAAATAAATAAATTACACTTAAAAAGATATTTAGAGAGGAAGAGAAGTAGAAAACCCTCAGTGCTTCAAAAAGTGAAAACTAAAAATGTTTGACTATAAATTGGAATCAGTAAATGCAGCATATCCCATATCCAGCATGAGTGGATCCTAGCAACTCTTGCATCACTTTCAGCTCTCTGCCCCCCAGCTCAGGTAGACTGGGCCTTGATTTGCCTGCCGTTAACTCCCTCCCCACCACTTTGCACTCCTCCAGCCCCAAGTCAAGCTGTCTGCCTGAGATTCTCCTCTAGGCTTCTGTATTCTCCACAGCCTGGGGAGAGCACTAAGCCGAGGGCATCCTGTATTTCTCTGGTGGGCATCACTCATAGGAGCAATTGTTTCAAGAGTGAAGAGTAGTTGAGACTCTTAATCTTGGAAAATTAGACTAGAACAGAAGAAAACAAAGCAACGTAGGAGGTTTTCACCTGTAGAGCAGTCTAATAGGGCGAATGAGAAGAAGTGGTATAAAAATATTTAACAGAAGGAAGGAGAACCACGTACTTGTCATACTTGGGCTGAATTTTTCTCTTCCCAGAGCTCTTAAGTTGATGCCTTATTAACATCAGAGGAGATTTGATGACTTGTCATATTCAGTCCTGACTATTGAAATGAAAAGGATAGAAAATGAAAAGTATGGAAAATGAAAACCAATTGCATTCTTTAATTTTAGTCATCCTATTCTTGGAGCATATCGAATACTACTTTGGGTTCTTTCATTGTTCAGGTTATTAATAACAAAGAGCCAAAGTATTTCACATTCCTAAAGAGTCTTTCATCTCAAAGGAGCCAAGGTAATTCACTAATTCAGTTACCTACATTTGGTAATTATTTGAGGATCACTTCACCCAGGGGTGAATTTCGACGAGTTGTGTGACATAGCCAATAGTCACTTCATTCTCTAGTCAGTGCGGAAGGAAATGAATAGCTAATGTGAATGTCCTCCTGAAGGATTTGCCCAGTGAAAACTTCAGGGAGATGGATGCTGAAAGAATGTAATTAACTGCCCGAAATTAATACCTCCAACCTTACTCAAGGTTTCCTGACCTCTTTACTAGAGTCAGGGTGGAGAGGTGTCTTCTCTCAGAACGGGGCTCTCTAGTAGCTGAGAGACCTGTGAACAGCAGTCACTCTGTTGCTGTATTTTTTGACTGATAATAAATGGTTTTGTATTTTTAATTTGTTCCCATGTATTCACTGTTAGGATACAGAAATACAATTAATTTTTCCATTGTTACAATTGATTTTTGTATGTTGATCTTGTTATCAGTGAATTTGCTGAATGCACTTATTAGTTCAAAGGATTTTTTTTTCTTTTTTTTGAGATTCCTTGGGATTTCTATGTAGACCATAATGGCATCTGCAAATAGGGGCAGTTTTAGTTCTTCATTTTGTATCTGTATGTCTTTTATTTCATTTTCTTGCCATATTGAACTGGTTAGATCATGGCTGAATAATAGTGGTGGTAGCAGACATCCTCGTAGGCATCCTTACCTTGGACCTGATCTTAGGGGAAAAGCTTTCAGTCCTCTTGAGTTAAATATAATGTTAGTTTTTTCATAAATATTTTTTAAATCAAATTTAGAAAATTTCCTGCTACCCTACTTTTCTGAGTTTTTATCATGAATGGGTGTTGAATTTTGATCAAATGCCTTTTCTGTATCAGTTGATACACACTTGTGACTTTTCCTCTTGAATTTATTAGTGTGATGGGTTACACTGGTTGATTTGTGAACAGCAGGCATTCTGATACTATCTCATTTTAAAGTTCATTTATAAGGAGTAGTATCTTAATCATGTGACCCTATTTTGTGGGGAGAGAATTTGGGGATAAGAAGCTAGAGTTCTTCCAACAAAGAGCATGCAGCTCAGTCCACCTCACTGAATGCAGTTCCTTTTTTCTCCCTTCCACCTACTCTCTACTATCGTCCAGAGGTCAGGAAAATGCTGCTAGCTTGACAACTGCCTAATCCCCATGAAACTGGTCATCAGACAATATACCATAGAGTGTGGCCACTGGGAAACTTGTGTTTATGGGATCACACTCATCAGTCACCACTTTTCAGAGAGAATCACTCCACTTCTCTTCTGCATTCCAGATAGCACATGTGTGTATTTTATTAGTAGAAGCTAAATCTCATCTAGATTCCTAGCAGAAAGGAAGTTGGGAAAATATGGTTTTATGCCTTCTCAGCCCCTGTGATCCAGAGGGGAGCATAGGAAAGGGTGGAAATAGAAGCTGAGGACCAAGGGTTAGTATCTAGCACTCTTTTCTACCTCGATGAATCTTACAGAAACCAGGGACCTTCCATTGTCTTTTCACAATTACTCTCCCTTAAGTCTCTTAATTTTTAATGCCATCTTTTCTGTTTTATTTCTCATATCACCATTCAAAAACCCATTCAGAGGGAAGTATTTGCAGTCTAATTGGGGTGGGAAAGTAGAGTGGAAAAAGAAAGAGACAAGATGCAATGCAAATCAAATATATTCTGTTTTAGTGATATATTTGAGTGAGCTGTGTTGAGTGATGTATTTGAGTGAGTTGTGTTGAGTGATGGATTTGAGTGAGCTGTGTGTAGAGATATTTGAGAATGTGAGAAAGGAAGGCAGACAGAGCCTGACTATCTCTAGAAAAGTCTAGAGATTTTGGCAGCTGGGAGTGGTTGGATTGGCACCTGTGGATTGGAGATTGGGTACAGAGTGAGCAAGAGTTAAAGACAAGGGCTCACAGGGGATCTGCGGCTCAGGGATGGGACATGACCCTACAGAGTGAGAGGAAGACAGGCAGTGATCATACTCAGAGAAACAGCTGGACAATTTGAGCGGAACAAGCTGCAACTCGACTGTCAAGTCAAAATTGATATCAAGTCTGTTGGGAAAGAGAATTTGGAGTCAGCATCTAAGATTGCTCTAGGGACTCTGACCATGTAAGCCTCAGCTGTTCTGATTTGAGGTGGCTTAGTACAGAGGAGAAGGAAATGGCAACCCACTCCAGTATTCTTGCCTGGAGAATCCCGTGGATGGAGGAGTCTGGTGGGCTGCTGTCTCTGGGGTCGCACAGAGTTGGACATGACTGAAGTGACTTAGCAGCAGCAGCAACAGCAGTGTAGAGGCAAGCCTTCTATAATCAGAGGGCCCTGCTTGGATCATTTTCTGGGGTTTTGAAGCTACTTCTGTGGATGAGTGCAGGATTTTGTCAGACAAAGGCCGATTTCCAAGGTCTCAAGAGCCGTGTGGTTTAGCTCTTTCACCAGGGCTCAGGTGAGATGTTCTGCTGAGAGACAGCTTGATTAGGAATCCAAGTTGTGGGAACAGCTCAGGAGTTTTTTTCCCTTTCTCTCCCTTCCTCTCATTCTCTCTCCCCTCCAGCCTTCCTCTCTGCCTCCATTGTCTCCCGCCCTCCCTCCCTTCCTCTTCATTTCTTCCTTCCTTCCTCCCTTTGGAAGGGCTCTCTTTCCCACATGGAAGGCTATTGAATCACTGGGTACAGAGGTGCAAGGAGCCTGACGGGTCAGAGAGGTCAGGGCTGTGGGAGGAGCCACCGAGTGACAAGACACTTCTTAATGGACACAGCTCCTCAGCTTCCTGCGGTCTCTACTACACCCCAGAGAGCAGCCACCACAGGGCTCTCAGGTTCATTAGTTATTCTTTTCTTTTTAAGATTTTTATAATTTAAAAATTTTTTTGGCTGTGCTGGGTCTTCGATGCTATGCGCAGTTTCTCTAGTTGTGGAATGTGGGGGCTACTCTCCAGCTGTGTTGTGCGAGCTTCTCATTGTGGCGGCTTCTCTTATTGTAAAGCATGGGCTCTCAAACTCCGTCTCAGCAATTGTGGTCTGTGGTCTCAGTAGTTGTGGTGGACAAGCTTAGTTGCCCTGCGGTTTGTGAAATCTCCCTGGAGCAGAGATGGAACCTGTGTCCCCTGCACTGGCAGGCAGATTCTTAACCACTGAGCCACTGGGAAATTCTTCATTAGCTATTTTACAGGGGAGTTAAACCAGCTGGGTGGCTGGTTTTTTTCTCCTGCAGGGGTCAGGGCACTTTCACTGCTTGATAGGTAGGTGAGTGTCTCTAAGTGTGGGCTGCTGTTTCCAAGAAGGACCCAAAGAGCATCAGCAGATGCTGATGGCAGTGTTAGAAAACTGTCATCTCGGGAGCCACAGTGTGCCCCATCTGTCCTTTTCACATGTGAAGAATTAAACATTTTTCTACGCCAGTGATTTTCAAATTATTTTAGCCTTTACATTCTTTTTTTCTTTCCTCCAAATGAAATCTTACTTGGAAATTCCATGTAAAAATTAAATAGAACAGGAACTGTTCGAATTGACTAAGTGGTCAAGTTCAGATACTTATATATTCACCCCCTCGCTCCGTTGAATTACATCCAAAATTTTTCTAGAATTTTAAAACACTGTATTATGTGTTTTTAAAGCTGCTTATTACTCTTATTCAGTTTTAAGGGGAAAGAAACTAAGGCACGAAGGGACTAAAGAACTTTGCCAAGACCATGCTATAAGCTTGAATCAGTCAGAAACTGTACTCAGCTGATCTGAAGATTGGTCTAAATAAGACAGGCTTTCTTTTCTTCTCATCTAACAAGAAGTAGTCAGTGTAAGGCTGATGTGGTGGTGCCGTGAGGTTTAGGGGACCCAAACTCCTGGCAGCTCGCCATCCACAGTCCCTAGGATAGACCCTCATCTCATGTTTATAGTATGGCTTCCGGACCTCCAGCCATCTGATTAGCATCTGGAAGATGTAGAAAGAGGAAAGACAGTCCCTGTAATGGGGGCTTTCTGGAAAGCCTCTGTCACTATTACTTACATTTCAAGCAAGTCATTAACAGTTTTAGGCTGGGAATCCTGTCATTCCCAGCAATGAAGGGGCTCTGCCAATGGTGAAGGGGAGAGTCTATACTGGGTGGGGAACTAAGAGTCTGCCACAAATATGATGCTCAAACACTGTAAGTGAGCACATATCCTTGTTCATCCTGATTGCAGACAGTCTGCTGGCAAAGTTAATATTTTAGCATCTAAATGTATGTTTTTCCTGTTCAGAAAGGCTCAACTATCCTTTGTTAAGTTCACATTTTTAATTTAGGAAATGAAATAACCTAATAAATAAAATAACCTAATTTGATGGGAAGCCATCACTGCCTGTGATGTGACGTGGGACAGATACTTGACATGGACTAAGAAGAGCTGGATTCAGCTCCACCCCTTAGGCAGGCCCCTTCATTGTCCAGGCTGTTTCCCCTTCAATAAAAAGAGGAAATTAGACCGACAAGCACGGTGAGCACTTCCAAGTCAAGCATTCTGCTATGATACTGTGTCTGCTGCTCCCGTCCCCTTTCCTCTGTCCTCACTTGGATTGGAATGTGACCAACCAGTGCTGCCAGTTGCTGGACAAGAACTCATAGAAGTCATCTGTCCCTTTTCTTCTACCAGAAAGAATCACAATATAAATCAGCCTGTTTTAAGTGTCACTGAAGATTTGTTTTCTAGACCCTAGAAAGTTGTCCTAATGTAGGTCTTCACCTAAAATGCCTCTAGCTGTAATTTATCGCCTTTTTGTTCTTGATTTATTTGATCATGTGATTTGTGTCTGTTGTTTATAGGAAAACCTCAGACAAAATCAGAATTGCCATAGAATAGAGAACATTTTCCAAAGGAAGATATGGGATCCAGATTGCTCACTGTCTGTCCATGAGTTCACTTATTAGCTCATCCAGTCAATTAAAAACCTGGGTGCCTGCTATGTGCAAATCACTGCATGGAAGAGATGGGCTTCCACTCTGACCTGATCAATGTGGCTGGTAAAAGTGCTCTTGTGTGCCTGTCTCTGTCCCATGTGCATCACATTCTCCTTTGATCTTCACAACAACCATATGATGTAGGTGTTTATCATGGGATTCTTTTGCTTTTGTCTGCCTCCTTTTGGCTGGAGAGGCTGCACAATACTCTCTCCTCAATCATTTATTTACCTAATTTTGAGGACATCTATTATGTGCTAGGCGCTAGGGATATGACTGAACAAAACAGAAAGGATTTATCTGACAGACCTGCCTGGTCGTCTCCCAAGCTCATGACCCAAGTCTGGCCCATCAGGAAGCATTATATACACACACACATACATACATACATACATATATATATATGTATTTTTTTTTTAAACAGTGATTGGGCCAGGGACCTGGAGCATGACCCAAGTAGGGCTGTTTAGCCTCATACTGTGCCACATGATCCAACTCTGGTTGCTGGAAAAGAGAGAGCTTCTCTTTATTCATTTGAGCCTTAGATTCAGATTTGAGCCTTAGTTCTCTTTGTTCACTTGAACCCCTGTTATACTTGCCAGTTTCGTAAGCAAATAGAATCATTTTTAGCTTAAGCTATTAGCTTGAACCACATAAAATTGCCATTTTTGCAGATTGGATATCAACAATTTCATCTGATTTACCTTAATGACTTGATTTTCTGCTGCCTGCAATTGAAGGAGTCCTGATAAATATGGTAGTATCATTACCTCCAGCTTAGATGAGGAAATTGAGGCTCAGAGTATTTATTAGCCCAGGGTCATTCAGCAACTCAGCATGGTGAGAACTAAATCCCAGGTGGCTTCAAAGTCTGTGTTCTCGGTTGCTGTGGTATGAGTCCCATAGCATCAGAGAAGGGCTGAAGAGAAGAGACTGCTACTCAAGGGTGGTCTGCAGACTGTACCCTACTGGTCCTTGAGGAGTTAAGATGTGCTGCAGCAGGAGGTGACCCAGTGTGTCACTAGCACACTCTAGTTCAGCTGACAATTTTTAATAGCAAGATTTTCTCAGTGAAGTAATCAGTGTGTTGATTTGGATTCTGATGCCTGGTCCTTAAATGGTACCCCCATGGGTTGGCCTCCAGACTGTTTTGGGGACCAGCACTTGGAGGAGCGCTGGTGTAGAGAACCCTTGGGTTTGCTGCCCAGTGGACAACCATCCTCCAGTCTCTTGGGACTTGCACAGAAGCCATGTCTATGCCATGTGATCCTGACCCTCTCTTTGTTAGTCATAACTGATTTGTTCAGGTAATTTGTTTGAGCCCAGTTAGACCAACTGGATTTTTTTGGTCTAAGAGTATGGAATCTTAAAAAGAAAGGAACCAAGAGTTGTTAAGTCTTTGAGCTACCAAAAACAGGAGAATAAGCCTAGAAATTTGTGTTTTCATGTCTCTGGCTGTGGTTCTTGCACTTCTGAGATGTAACTTGTCAAGTTTTCCTTACCTTTTATAAGATTGCTAATATCAAGCATCTGCCTCCAATGCGGGAGACCCAGGTTCGATCCCTGGGTCAGGAAGATCCCCTGGAAAAGGAAATGGCAATCCACTCCAGTACCCTTGCCTGGAGAATCCCATGGACAGAGAAGCCTAGGAGGTTACAGTCCACGGGGTTGCAAAGAGTCGGACACGACTGAGCGACTTCACCTTCACCTTCAATATCCTTTCAAGTAAATTACTTTGAGTCTTAGATTGAGTCTTAAGCTAGCTAGAATTAGTTTCAAGAGAACTTTAAGTTATATTGTTGAAAAATATAGGGAAGAGCACATGTTCATGATTTAGGATTCTGTTTGTAATTTCAGTTATTTGCTAGACTATATGAGAGTGTCCCTAACAATTCTAGATTTCAGTATTAGCTGAAAATGTTGCTACCTGAGCTGGGACATGGCTGTGACATGGAAACAAAGATATACATCATCAATTACCCTTGGTAACTAAAGACTCTGATACAGACTGAACATCTATATTAAAGTAAATAATCAACCTTTGTTAGTTTAGGCTATAGATAAATAGAACCTAAATGAATGAACCGACTCATTGCTAACATTAGAAACATTACTACTTTGGGGCTATAACACTGACATCAGCCATCTAGCTGGGTTTAAATGAAGAATGACTATTTGTTCTGGGGAAACAAGCATCATCTCAACCAGCTAAGTTCAAACAACAGGTTCTTGAATTCAGTTGGTTTGGGGGAAAAATATGATGGATACACAAGCTGAATCCTGTTATGACTTGGCCATATCTTTTAGATATAATATTTGATTAAAAAATAATATTTGGATATCTTCTGAGATCATCTCACTATTTGAAATTGCAAGTCCTGTTTGAGGCAGCTCCTTCTGGGTTGGTGAAAGAAGCAGTGAAAAATGGAAGCTTGAACATGCGTCTTTCACAGCTGGAAGGCGCTGCCTGGAGTGATGGCAGAAGGAGAAAGGGAGCAAACACAGCATGCCTGCTGCTCTTGCTGCAATGGAGGAAAAGCAGCACTGGATGGTGCTGGGAGAGGCTTCATAAGCTTGATACTTTCATCATGTATTTCTGAATCCGGACAATTATCCCTTATATGTTCACCTAGAACCTCTGTGATCTTGGTTTTGAATGGCTTAATCTTTTCTAAAGGGTATCAGAAGTGATCAAGATAATTCTTATACTCTTTTGCTCTTCCTATTTAAACATTAAAGTGTTTATAGTAATAGACATCTTTGCTCGCATAGCCAAGAGGTTCACCTACAAATGCTTTCTGTATAGAAAAAAAAAAACTTGAACATGAGATACAAATATCTAATTCCTTACATTTAAAACCTCTTCTTAGACAGTTTCTGTTTAAAATCCCATGATTTATATGCAGAGTTCTTTTTCTTAATTGTATTGCTGGACACATATTAGATATAATCTATAAGACTCTCAACATGATATCATATATCCAATATTTTTATTGTACTAAATTTCAGGGCTAATTTAAGTCTAAACTCTTTATTTTAGAAAATCAGTAACAGCAACTAATTAGCACATCTCATTCTGGATGTATTTGCCAACCAATTTCAGAGACTCATTTGCCTGTTAAGAGATTTTATTGAACACCAGCACCACAGTCTCTCCTTTTTTTCTAGTAAACAGCTCATGCTTATTATCTTATTACAGGAATGCCACTGGTTAAATCAGGCTCTGAATATAAATAGCCATATTACTGCCATCAGGCATCAATGTTTATTTAGTGGCTGTGAGTCATGCATACCTCTTTGATCGGGTTTGGAATGAGCTGTTGCAGTTTTTGTTCAAAAGGTTATTTGCAAAGGCTACAGAAGTATCAGTTAGATTAAACATGAAATTAATCAGTGTGGAATTTTATCAGCCATTTCTGCCACCAAACACCAGGTGTCAAGAGCATGTGCAAATGAGGGCTGAACATAATGAAGCTGGGGGACAGCTTGGTAGGGAGATCAGAAAGGATTCCAAGAGGTGTACCATGCTCAGAGACAAAAGATGGAGGGAGGCAGAGAAGGAGGGAGGAAGGAAGGAAACACTGGAAGCGTAGTAAATCATCTGGAACTCCTTGGCAGTTTCACATAGCATATCATATATCCCAGTATATGGA
Source organism: Nanger dama (assembly GCA_917880005.1). Lineage (NCBI taxonomy): Eukaryota > Metazoa > Chordata > Mammalia > Artiodactyla > Bovidae > Nanger > Nanger dama. The sequence goes on from CAKJTW010000038.1 coordinate 12,985,013, forward strand.
ATGCAAGTCAGATGACCCAAGTTGACCTGAGCTCTGCTCTGCCCAGTGATCTTTGGAAAACTACTTAATGCATACACATATTGCATAGCATACATGAATTACAAAGCATACATACATAACATAATACATATGTATATATATTTGTATCTATACACAACCCACTTGCCAATGCAGGAGACATAAAGAGATGTGGGTTCGATCCCTGGGTTGAGAAGATCCCCTGCAGGAGGGCATGGCAACCCAGTCTAGTATTCTCACCTAGAGAATCCCTTGGACAGAGGGATACTGTCCCTGGGATTGCAAAGAGTCGGACATGACTGAAGCAACTTAGCATATATATATAGACACAGACACATATAACATATGTCTTTAGATTTAACATGTCTTTAGACTAAAAATATCAACAAGAGATTGACCGACGATAGCTTTCATATGGTTTTAGTTGATGAAACTCTCTTGGTGGAGGAGATAAAAACTGGGTCCATCCACTTGTCCAGCATTGAGTGGATACACCAGCTTGTCAGGCACATGTGCTGAGAGGGGCCTGTGAATAATTATAACATTCCATGTTTAGTACTATGATGACTGCCACCATAAATTCCTGGTGACCTCATTCTCAACCTGGACTTCATCACTGCTCAGCAGTTCTATAGCCTTGTGCTGGGTGGTTCTCCCAGCCACTGTCCCCACTGCCTATTTCTAACATTCCCCACTCTCATCAAGCTTCTGACTCTCAGCTTGCAGTTCCTCTTACTCTCAGTAGATGATCTAACCTTCCCTACAGTGAAAGTAAATTTTACCTACATTCACACTTATATTCTCCTTCTCCTTCATTCTCATCCCAGGGAATGTCTTTCCTCCTAGACAGTTGTTGTACCTGTGATTTGGATGCCATTTCTTTTCAGTCTTTTCTCCATCCAGAATCTTCCATTCTTTCCTCTCAACTAGCTGTTTCTCATCAGCAGATAAAAATGCTTATTCTTTCTAAATTTAGAAAATCCTCATTTGAAGAATTATAGAACCAACTAGAAAATAAGGTTTAAAATGGCAATAAGTGCATATATATCAGTAATTACTTTAAATGTCAATAGACTAAATTTTGTGATCAAAAGCCATAGAGTGGTGTGCATGAGTGCTACGTTGCTTCAATTGTGTCTGACTCTTTGTGACCCTGTGAACTGTAGCCCTCCCAAGTTCTTCTGTCTAGGCAAGAATACTGGAGTGAGTTGCCATGCCCTCCTCCAGGGGATCTTCCCAACCCAGGGATTGAACTTGCATCTCCTGGGTCTCCTGCAATGGGCAAGTGGGTTCTTCACTACTAGGTCACTTGGGAAGCCCCATGGAGTGGCAGATGAGATTAAAAAATAAGAAACTACAAACTTAATTGATGTCTATAAGATACTATATACAAAAAACCCAGAATACACATTCTTTTCAAGTTTGGTTGGAATGTTCTCTAGGATAGACCACATCCTAGGTTACAAAAACAAGTCTCAATAAATTTAAGAGGATCGAAATTACGTCAAGCATCTTTTCGGACCACAGCAGTATGAAGTTAGAAGTCAACCACAGAAAGAAAACAGAGAACAAACACATGGAGGCTAAGTCACATGCTACTTAAAAACTAGTGGGTCAACAATAAAAGAAGGAATCAGAGAATACCTCAAGACAAATGACAGTGAAAATACAGTCTTACAAAATCTGTGGAATGCAGCAAAAGCAGATCTAAGAGGGAAGTTCATAGTGATACAGACCTTCCTCAAGAAATAAGAAAAGTCTCAAGTAAGCTACCTAGTCTACCACCAAAAAGAATTCAAAATAGAAGAACAAATAAAACCCAAATTAAGCAGAAGGAAAAAATAATAAAGATCAGAGAGGGAAAAAAGTGTATAGAGACCAGAAAAAAATAATTTAAAAGATCAATAAAACCAAGAACTTGTGTTTTAAAAAGTTAAACAATTTGACAAACCTCTAGTCAGGCTCACCAAGAAGAAAAGAAAGAAGACATATATAAAATAAAAAATGAAAGAGAAGAAATAACAATGTAGAATTACAAAAATCATAAGAGAATACTCTGAACAGTTGCATGCCAACAGACTGGACAACCTAGAAAAATCAGACAAGTTTCTGGAAACAGCATGCCAAAACTGAGATAACAAGAAATGAATCATTTGAATAGACCAACTACTAGAAGTAAAATTTAATCTGTAGTAATAATTAAAATTATTTAATTTTAACTCAGCAGTGGTCACAGGACTGAAAAAGGTCAGTTTTCATTCCAGTCCCAAAGAACTGCTGACTGCTAAGTCACTTCAGTTGTGTCTGACTCTGTGCGACCCCATAGATGGCAGCCCATGAGGTTCCTGGGATTCTCCAGGCAAGAACACTGGAGTGGGTTGCCATTTCCTTCTCCAATGCATGAAAGTGAAAAGTGAAAGTGAAGTCGCTCAGTCACGTCCAACTCTTAGTGACCCCATGGACTGCGGCCCACCAGGTTCCTCTGTCCATGGGATTTTCCAGGCAAGAGTGCTGGAGTGGGGTGCCATTGCCTTCTCCAAATCCCAAAGAAAGGCAATGCTAAAGAATGCTCAAACTACCGCACAATTGCACTCATCTCACACGCTAGTAAAGTAATGCTCAAAATTCTCCAAGCCAGGTTTCAGCAATAGGTGAACCATGAACTTCCAGATGTTCAAGCTGGTTTTAGAAAAGGCAGAGGAACCAGAGATCAAATTGCCAACATCCGCTGGATCATGGAAAACCAAGAGAGTTCCAGAAAAACATCTATTTCTGCTTTATTGACTATGCCAAAGCCTTTGACTGTGTGGATCACAATAAATGGTGGAAAATTCTGAAAGAGATGGGAATACTAGACCATCTGACCTGCCTCTTGAGAAACCTGTATGCAGGTCAGGAAGCAACAGTTAGAACTGTACATGGAACAACAGACTGGTTCCAAATAGGAAAAGGAGTATGTCAAGGCTGTATATTATCACCCTACTTATTTAACTTATATGCAGAGTACATCATGAGAAACACTGGGCTGGAAGAAGCACAAGCTGGAATCAAGATTGCCAGGAGAAATATCAATAACCTCAGATATGCAGATGATACCACCTTTATGGCAGAAAGTGAAGAGTGAACTAAAGCCCCGAAAGTGAAAGTGGAGAGTGAAAAAGTTGGCTTAAAGCTCAACATTCAAAAAATGAAGATCATTGCATCTGGTCCCATCACTTTATGGGAAATGAATGGGGAAACAGTGGAAACAGTGTCAGATTTTATTTTGGGGGCTCCAAAATCACTGCAGATGGTGACTGCAGCCATGAAATTAGAAGACACTTACTCCTTGGAAGGAAAGTTATGACCAACCTAAGTAGCATATTCAAAAGCAGAGACATTACTTTGCCAACAAAGGTCCATCTAGTCAAGGCTATGGTTTTTCCTGTGGTCATGTATGGATGTGAGAGTTGGACTGTGAAGAAAGCTGAGTGCTGAAGAATTGATGCTTTTGAGCTGTGGTGTTGGAGAAGACTCTCGAGAGTCCCTTGGACTGCAAGGAGATCCAACCAGTCCATCCTGAAGGAGACCAGTCCTGGGTGTTCACTGGAAGGACTGATGCTAAAGCTTAAACTTCAATACTTTGGCTACAAGACTCTGAGGCTGGGAGGGATTGGGGGCAGGAGGAGAAGGGGACAGCAGAGGATGAGATGGCTGGATGGGCTCACTGACTTGATGGACTTGAGTATGGGTAAACTCCGGGAGTTGGTGATGGACAGGGAGGCCTGGCATGCTGTGATTCATGGGATTACAAAGAGTTGGACACGACTGCGTGAGTGAACTGAACTGAATAATTGAAATAGATACTCCTTGCAGACAAGAATCCCAGACCAACTGAACAGGTTCACTGGGGAATTCTACCAGTGAACTCAAATTCCTCCAAGCAATTAAAAAGGAGGGAACACTCCCATATTTATTCTGTGAAGCCACCATCACCCACCCTGACACTAAAACCAAACAAAGACATTACAAAATTAAGAAAAAAATTATAGGCCATATCTTTCATGAGTACAGATGCAAAAATCATCAAAAAATGGTCAGAAACCAAATCCAACAGCACATAAAAAGGATCATATGCCTTGATAAAGTTGGATTCATCTAGGTTTACAAGGATAGTTTAACATACACAAATCAATCATGTGATACACCATATAAACAAAGGAAAGACAGCACATGATCATCTCAATAGATGCAGAAAAATTATCAGACAAAATTCAATATCCATTCTTGATAAAACTCACCAAAATGGGTATAATGAGAAAATAGCTCAACATAATAAAAGCCATTTATGACATCCCTGTCACCAACTTAATACTCAGTGGTGAAAAACTGAAAGCCTTCCTGCTGTATTTGGGAACAAAACAAGGATACCTGCTCCTACCACTTCTATTCAACGTAGTAATGAAAGTCCTAGTCACAGCAATCAGATAAGAGAAAGAAAAGTATACAAAGTGGAAGAGAAGAGGTAAAACTATCACTTTTGAAGGTGACATGATACTCTCTGTAAAAACCTTAATGTTTCTACCCCAAAACTATTTGAACTAATAATTCAGCAAGGTAGCAAAATACAAGATTAATATACAGAAAGCTGTTGCATTTCTTTACACTAATGATGTAATATCAGAAAGTAAAACAGCCTGATTTAAAATCACATCAAAAAAGAAAATATTTAGGAATAAACTTACCCAAGAACGTTAAAGACCTATACACTGAAAACTGGAAAACACTGATAAAAGAAATTGAAGATGATTCAAAGAAATGGAAAGATAATGCCATACTCTTTGATAGGAAGAATTCATATTGTTAAAATGGTTATATTACTCAAAGCAGTCTACAGATTGGAATAACAAAAGACCTAGAATTGCCAAGGTAGTCTCAAGTTAAAAGAACAAAACCAGGGGCATAACCCTCCCAGACTTCAGATTATACTGCAAAGCTACAGGAATCAAAACAGTGTGCTATTGACACAGAAAGAAACATATAGATCAACGAAACAGAATAGAGAGCCCAGAAGTAAACCCACACTTATGGTCAATTAATCTCTAACGAAGGAGGTAAGAATATACAAAGGAGAAAAGAGTTTTTTCAACAAGTGCTGGGAAAGCTAAACAACTACATGTAAACAAATAGAACACTCTCTCACAGCATATGCAAAAATAAATTCAAAATAGTTTAAAAGCTAAATATAAGACATGCCAATACAACATTGTAAATCAATTATACTTTAATAAATTAACAAAAATGAGACATGACACCAAAAGACATGATAATCAAAACATTCTTAGACATTAATTATAGCAATATTTTCTTAGATACATCTCCTAAGGCAATAGAAATAAAAGCAAAAATAAATAAATGGGGTTAAATGGTTTTTCACAGCAAAGGAAGCCATTAGCAAAATGAAAAGACAAGGTATGGAATAAGAGAAAATATCTGCAAGCAGTGTGGCAGATACCATAATTATATAAACAGCTCATACAACTCAATGTTGAAACAATAGACAACCCAATCAATAAATGGACAGAAGGTCCGAAAAGATATTTTTCCAAAGAAGATATACAAATGGCCAACAGTAATATGAAAAGATGCTCAACATCACTAATTATTAGAGAAATGCAACTCAAAACCCACAATGAGGTATCACCTCACACTAATCAGAATAGCTATTGTAAAAAGTCTACAAATAATAAATTCTAGAGAGGGTGTGGAGTAAAGGAAACCCTCCTCCACTGTGGTGGGAATGTAAATTGGTGCAGCCACTATGTGAAGCAGTATAGAATTTTCTTAAAGAGCTAAAAATAGAGCTACCTTATTATCCAGCAATCCCATTCCTGGTTATATATCCAGAAAAGACAAAAACTCTAATTTGAAAGGAGACATGCACTCTAATGTTCATAGCCACACTATTTTACAATAGCCAAGATATGGAAGCATTCCAAGTGCCCATCAATAGACAGTTCGCTTAAGAAGATGTGGTATGAAATAAAATATTTATCAGAAAGAAGAATGAAATGTCATTTGTAGCAACATGGATGAACCTAGGGAATATTATTCTTATGAAGTAAGTCACACAGACAAATATAAAATATCACTTATATGTGAAATATAAAAAATAGTACAAGTGAATCTATATGAAAAACAACAACAGACTCATAGAAAACAAACTTACAGTTACCAAAGGGGCAAGGAGGGGAGAAAGGATAGAATCGGAATATGGGATTAACAGATACAAACTACCATACATAAAATAGATTTAAAAAACAACAAGGATTTGCTGGAGGCACAGGGGACTATATGCAATATATTGTAATAACCTATAATGGAAAATTATCTTTAAAATATGAATATGTAATCTGGGCAAACTCTGGGAGATAGTGAAGGACAGGGAAGCCTGGCATGCTGCAGTCCATGGGGTCCCAAAGAGTCAGACATGACTTAGCAAGTGACAACAACAACTGATTACTTTGCTGTACACCTGAAACTAACACAATATTGTAAATCAACTATACTTCAAAAGACCCTCCTTTGACAGTACCCTTCTTTAGGTATCTTCCTTCCTTGTCACAGACAAGCTTCTTGAAAGAGAAGCTTTTCAGCTTCTACTCTATGTTGCTTAGTGTTCTCTGGGAGACTTTGACACACAGATTTGCATGCAGGTGGCCACTCTTAGAAACTGCCCTGGGAGTGGGATGAAGGAGACAGGACTGCCAATGTGGTTTCATATTGACATCATCCAGTTCTAGGGAACTCAAGCTGGGATGACCTTACAGAAATGACCTGAACTAAGGCAAAGAGGACAGGCCTTTGCAATCCCACATCAATCTGTCACTGCATGCACATGATAGGTGCATAGACTTGGATAAGTTAGTTTCCTTTGATAGAGGGTCATTCTGGGAGAGGGATTTGGCCATGGCCACCAGCAGGCAACAATTCTGATGGCTGGGGGAGTCAGTGCTTCATTCCCAGGAAAGCTTCCGGGGGCACAGCCTAGAACACACTGTGTACTCACTACTTGGTCTTCTCTAACCTGGCTTTCTCTCTTGAGCTCCAGACTCTGTCAACATTCAACTGCCTGTTGGAGATTTCCATATGGACATCTCTTAAGAGCCAGTGAAACTATTCAAAATGGAATTCTCACCTCCTACCTCTCCACACATTCCTTCCTTAGGGTTTGTTTGTTTTGGTAAACAGAAGACAGGAGATAACTTGTGAGATAAAGTCCTTTTTCTTTCTGTGGATTGCTTCCAGTTACGTTTGTTTTTTGTAGCTCTTGTAAGGAGTCTTCTGTGCTAAAAAAAAAAAAAAAGTACTACTGAGTGACCCGCTGTCTCCCTTTCTATGTTCTGTCATGAACCAGGCTCCAGGGTGGCCATGCAGCACACTGTCATTGCATAGCTGTCCTGGTTCGCTTCCCTTTTTCCTCATCCTTGATTCTTTGGACTTGCATCCAGCAAATCAATGCTGTGACCTTAACTCTGGTCTCAGGCCTTGCATTTTGAGGAGCTGGGAAAAGACACCACCTTTCCCCTAATGTCCTATTTCCATGGTTATATCAGTTCTTTCCCTTTTCACTTTCATGCATTGGAGAAGGAAATGGCAACCCACTCCAGTGTTCTTGCCTGGAGAATCCCAGGGACAGGGGAGCCTGGTGGGCTGCTGTCTGTGAGGTCGCAGAGTCAGACACGACTGAAGTGAATTAGCAGCAGCAGCATATCAATTCTAACTTCTAAGTAACTCTTCAGTCTATCCTTTCTTCAACACCTCCACTGCCCTAAATCAGGCACTGTGAAGTCCACTTGGATCATGACAACAGCCTCCTAATTGTTCTCTAGGCATGCTTTCCTATACACTATGTACTGCTCAGTAGCCTGACACATAGTAAGAACTTCATAAATGTTGGTTGTAAGAGTGAAGGAATAAGTGAACAGGTGTATCACAGGGTGTTGCGTATTGTAACTGGGCTACCTTAGAAAAGAAAACATTGATGTATATTAAGAAGAGTTTTTCCTAGCTCGTGATAGCCCACACACTTCCTTTCTTCTTCTGAGCTATTCTTCCATGATTTCATGAGTTCTTAAGAACTACATGTGAAGATCTTTGAGCTGTGCTGTGTGGTGTTAGAGAAGACTCTTGAGAGTCCCTTGGACTGCAAGGAGATCCAACCAGTCCATTCTGAAGAGATCAACCCTGGGATTTCTTTGGAAGGAATGATGCTAAAGCTGAAACTCCAGTACTTTGGCCACCTTATGCAAAGAGTTGACTCATTGGAAAAGACTCTAAAGCTGGGAGGGATTGAGGGCAGGAGGAGAAGGGGACGACAGAGGATGAGATGGCTGGATGGCATCACCAACTCGATGGATGTGAGTTTGAGTGAACTCTGGAGTTGGTGATGGACAGGGAGGCCTGGCGTGCTGTAATTTATGGGGCTGCAAAGAGTCACAACATGACTGAACAACTGAACTGAAGGAACAATTATTTTATTAAGCACAAAATAAGTTTCAGCTATCATATCATCCTCATTATTATCAGCTCTTGAATTTTTTCTATTTTCTTTCCCCATTCTTCTGAGGGTTAAAATAGTTTAAAAATATTTCATTCAAAATTGAATAAATTCAATTTTTTGTATCAATTTTGTTTCTCCAAATACAATAGAAACCTTAAGTGGTCATCAGCTTAAAAACTGGTACTGTTGAATTATTTAGTATTTGTGCAATGTATTTTTGTGGATACAAAACAGAACTTAAACCTTGAGATTTAAAAATTATTCTTCAATTTAGAAAAGTTAAAAATAAATCTACTTTTCCTGAAACATTCAAGTTCAAATTACAATTCTTATTTTATTAATAAACATAATAAATCCAGGGGGTTATTTGATTATCTGATTGAGTAGCTGAACAGGCCAGATTGCCTTAAACTGTTTGTCTTGTTTACATCTTAATTTATGAAATTCCCTTGAACATTTTAGGCTGCATTTATAATTGACTAAATTTCATTCTTTAAAAGCACTTGGACTGCCTAACCTACCTATCCAAACCTTCCCATTCTAGTAAATCTAATTAAATTAATGAATGTGGTGCTCTCAAGTTAATCATATACACTCCAATTTTGTTTACAAACTGCATAATACTCTTTATCTTTCAATTGAAGATCTAAGCCTAAAATTAACTCAGTATATGTTTTAAGTCCATGGGATTGTAAAGAGTTGAACACTACTGAGCACTGAAAAACAAATACATTTTAAGTTAGAATGAAAGTCCAAATCTATCAAATTTCCTAAAATTTCTTAAAAGTGCCAAATACTTAAAATATAAAATATACAGAGATCATTCTTAACTGTCTGAAAAAAACCAATAACAGCATGGTTTGGTTTATTTCATCTTCTCTATAATTTAAAACATTCCAGAGTTGACAATTTTTACTGTTTCAAGCAAGGTCGGGTTGCTTTTGACAGAGTTTTGGCTGGGAAACAGTTGTAAGTTCTGAATGCCAGGATGCCCTGCCCGTGCACCGAAACAAATGCTGCTAAGTTGCCTCAGTTGTTTCTGACTGTGCGACTCCCAGAGATGGCAGCCCAGCAGGCTCCCTTGTCCCTGGGATTCTCCAGGCAAGAACACTGGAGTGGGTTGCCATTTCCTTCTCCAATACATGAAAGTGAAGTCGCTCAGTTGTGTCCGACTTTTAGTGACCCCATGGACTGCAGCCCACCAGGCTCCTCCATCCATGGGATTCTCCAGGCAAGAGCACTGGAGCGGGGTGCCATTGCCTGAAAGAGATGCTGAGCACCTTTTAAATAGTCACAGTGATAACAAGTGACTCCGTATATATGTTCTACAAACAGGGCTATTTTCACTGCTGACCTTCTGGTTTCAAATTAGACCTTTATTGAATTCTTTCTTCTGATTTAAGCCTGCAGCTCTGGATTGTTTACCTCCTGATTGGAATTAATTAATCTGTTTACCACTGGTTAATATGAAATTTTTTTCCCATTTACTCTCATGTTTGAATATTGGCCACAATCTTAAAGATATTCATACTATCAGGCACATTCTCATCATTTATGGGAAAGATGAAAAAAATTACTGAGCATAATTTGTGTGCTATACACGTCAGTATATATATGTGTCTATATATATATATATAACTATATACTCTTCTTCACAATTGTATGGTATAGGCATAATGATGTCCATTTGACAGATAAGGAAACTGAGGCTTAGAAAATTAGGGAGTGATTTTAAGTTTCAGAACAAGGATGCAAGCTGAGTTGTGACTCTGTAACCCACAGGCCATATTCTCTAGGGAATTTTGTGTAAGCCTCCTGAGATTTCTAGCTAGGAAAGCTTGGTCACATTTGCAGAAGCCTCTTGGGGTTGTCTTTTTATTATTATTTTTTGTCATAGTATAAGTGGAACATCTAATTTTAATGGAAAACAGTGGAAGAATTATCAAGGTATTTTGGAATGAAGTTAATCTAGGAATGTTCCCTATTTGGTGGGTTCTTTAAAAATTGTTAAAAATTTTTATACAATTTTAAAGTTTACTTTTCATTTACAGTTATTACAAAATATTCTCTGTGTTGTACAATATATCCTCAAGTCTATTTTATACCTAATAGTTTGTACCTTCCACTCCCCTATCCCCGTATTGATTTTCTTCCTCTCTCTCCCCACTGATAACCACTGGTTTGTTCTCTACATCTGTGAATCTATTTCTATTTCTGTTATTTCACTATTTTGTTTTATTTTTAGATTCCACATATAAGTGATATCATACAATATTTTTCTTTCTCTAACTTCACTTAGCATAATGCCCTCCAAGTTACTGCAAATGGCAACATTTTGTTCTTTTTAAAGCTGAGTAGTAGTCCATTGCACATAAATACCACATCTTCTTTATCTATTTATCTTTTGATGGACACTTAGCTTGTTTCCATGTCTTGGCAATTGTAAATAATGCTGCTATGTATGCCTGACGTGCTGCGATTCATGGGGTCACAAAGAGTCAGACACGACTTGAGCGGCTGAACTGACTGATAAACCTTAAGGTGCATGTATCTTTTTGGATTAGGTGTTTTTTTTGTTTTTGTTTTTTTAAATTTGGCATTGTCTTTTTAAAAGGCATTTTTCCTACTTTTTGGAACAAAGCAGTCATGAACAGTTTGGGGTTGTGGCTATGAGTTGGGCATTTGAGACTTGCTCTTCCCTTCTGTAAGGATCAAATGTTAGTGGGCCAGCTAGTGACCTCATAGACAGAGGCCCGAAGGCTTTGAGGTAGGAGACTAGAATTCTTTTTTTTTTTCTTTTTTAATTTTATTTTTACTTTATTCTACGTTACAATACTGTATTGGTTTTGCCATACATTGACATGAATCAGCCACAGGTGTACACGAGCTCCCAATGCCGAAGCCCCCTCCCACCTCCCACCCCATATCATCTCTCTGGATCATCCCCGTGCACTGGCCCCAAGCATCCTGTATCCTGTATCGAACATAGACTGGTGCTTCGTTTCTTACATGATAGTATACATGTTTCAATGCCATTCTGCCAAATCATCCCACCCTCTCCTCTCCTTCAGAGGCCAAAAGTCCGTTCTATACCTCTGTGTCTCTTTTGCTGTCTCACATACAAGGTCATCATTACTATCTTTCTAAATTCCATATATATGTGTCAGTATACTGTATTGGTGTTTTTTTTTTTCTGGCTTACTTCACTCTGTATAATCAGCTCCAGTTTCATCCATCTCTTTAGAACTGATTCAAATTTATTCTTTTTAAGGGCTGAGTAATACTCCATTGTGTATATGTACCACAGCTTTCTTATCCATGAGACTAGAATTCTTTAGGACAAGTTCTTGTCTGAGGTTGTCTTGAAGTCTCAGGGCTTTCCTGTTACCCAGCTGGTAATTCTCAAGCTCTACGCAAAAGCCAAGAACAATACCTGATAGTTTTGATTTAACTACGGGGATGCCCAGGTGATTTCTTCCTTCCTCCTTTCCATTCTCCCTCCCTCCCTCTTTCTCTCTTTTCATTCTACCATGGTTTGATTATCAAAGCAGAAAAATTAGAAACTGACATAATGCTCTTATCTAATCTATAGACTATCAGGATCCCCTTCAGTGAGCAGGAAATAATGGGTAGAGGAGGCTCTGTTCTCTGAAGTGGCATGCCTTCTCTGTCTGCATCCTAAGGTTGAGTCACAGGTCTTGTCTTAGGGAAGGACTGGGGAAAGTGAGGCCATGCGATTCCAGGCCACTGTCAGCATCAGGGACCTCTGTGTGTGCATCACAGGTGAGATGGTTACGTCCTGGAACCAACCAAACACTTGAAGGCCTATGGGAGCACTTACAGATTACCTGGACTAAGAAAGAGTGTAACTTCATTTTATAGGCAGGAAATGGGCCCACAGAGTTAAGTAACTTGCCCAAGGTCACAAACTTTGTGTTCATCAGTTCTATATAATGTGACTTAAAAAGTAAACTGTTCAGAAGTAATCCATATTGAAACTCCTGCATTCGGGTGGGTGAGTGTCATCCTGGCCAGCTGTCTACCTAATTTTAGCAAGTGCCATGGCTAGAACTTTTCTGAAATTCTCTTATCAAAGGGGAGCTGAAAATTTGCTTTTGCTGGTTTGTGTAGTCATTCATTCTTTCATTTTAATAATACATGTTTTCTGATTTTTTTTTTTAGACTTGAGTCCTACACATACTCTTTTATCAACACAGGTTGCCTTAAAAAAGAAAAAGATTTCTGTGTAAATAATTAGGCTGGGTTTTCTTTGGCTATATTTAATTTGAAGGATGCACTCTAATTAACTTAATTGGACTCCCCTGTTTTGTAAGCCTCCTAGAGCACCCATTTCTACCCAGATTAATCCAATCTATTATGTTACTGTTTCCCAAACTGATAAATAATCATCAAGGGCACTTGTTATACATATTCAAACACACCCTGGCCTCGAAAACCAGACTCTCCACATGACTGAAAAGCCAAATTTTTAACAATTTAACATGGATGCAAATTCTGGAAAATGATGATTCTGTGTTAGTGTTGGGAGTTTAACTCTCTGCTGGCATCTTCATCCCAAATCCTCTTACACGTGGATTATCCCTAGGCTCTGAGAGCAATGCCAACACAACTTCTTGGTCTACAGCCAAATCATTGGAATAAATATACAGCTTCCTAACATAGGCAATTCATCAACATGCGGGTGTCTACTCTGAAAGGGAGAGGGCTCCTCAAGAAGATTAGGTATGTGTATGCCAAGTCACAGTACTTTATAGTGACAGTCATTCTTCATGAAATGCAGGAGGAAATGGGTGGCCAATTCTCCATGCTGCCATTCCAGAGTTGGATGACAAAGGCAGTCAGTCCTTTGGTCATCAAGATTTGTTGATCAGAGCACTTAATCAAACACCAAGGCTGATTCAATGACACCAGTAGTTCGGTGTTGCCCTGAACAGACTGTCGTTCCTGTTGGGACTGCTTATCATCCTGTTTGCTTTCCATTCTTACCATGAGGGCTGTCTGCTTCAGCCTCTCATGAATTTACTCTTTTGATTTCCATCTCTTATCTTGGAACATCTTGCCTTTCCTTCTTTAACACTTAAAACTTAATGAACGTGATTATTAAAGTGAATGATTACTCTGAGCAAGGCACTGTGGGGTGGTGGAGCAGGATGGAAATCTACTAAGAAAAATAAATACTTACTCAGCCAAGTTGTCGAGGCTATAAAAATGCTTAAGCAACAGTTCCTGCTCTAAAGGAACTTAAGTTCACTAGGGGGATAAGACAAATAAATAACCCTTAAAACTTGGCAATGTGAATAGCCAAGAAAAGGCAGGTATAAAGCAAACATTTTTGTTGCAGAAATTAACACAGTTTGGTACTGAGGTAGGAATAGATATTAATGAACTTGAATAGTGGGTGTAGAAATAGTCCCAAGCATATAAAAATGGTTAATATTTGATAGTAATCTCATTTCAAACTGGTGAGGAAAATATTGATTAATCAATAAATTATAGTGGGACACCTGTCAAGACTTCTGGAAAATAAATTCAGCTGAATCCTTACCTCACTCCTTACCTCAAATTAAAAAGAGATATTAATTAGGAATTCATAATAGAATTATAAGTGGCCAATAGACAAATAAAAAATATAGTTCAATAGTAAAAGAAATGCGAACTAAAGCTTTGTTTTTGCTTATGTGGTTGAAAAAAATTTTTTTATTGGTAAAATGTCCAGTAAGATTTACTCTGTTCACTGGCCCAACTTTGTCTCCTTCTTCCTCGCTTAAACTGGCCTCTTCTCTGTCACTCCAGGTGGTAAACTTTTTCCTGTTGCACAGCCTCTGTACTAGTTATTCTCTCTTCTTTCCTTTCCTGCCTCTTTGCATCAGTGGCTGTTTTTCTTTTCTAAAAATTAATTAGTTAACTAATTTGTTTTTTATTAAAGTAGAGTTGATACATAATATTGTATGTTATAGCTGTACAATAGAGTGATTCATAATTTTTAAAGATTAAACTTCTTAAACAGTTATTATAAAATATTGATTACATTTTATAAGATATTTTAATAGACAGTGTATTATATATATTTTGTTGTACCCTATATCCTTATAGTTTATTTTATACATAATGGTTTATACCTTTTAATCCCCTACCTACATTTTGCTTTCCCACTTCCTTCTCCCCACTGCCTATTACTAGTTTGTTCTCTATATCTGTGAGCCTATTCCTTTTTTGTTAAATCCACTAGTTTGCTGTATTTTTTTTTGGATTCCACATATAAGTGATATCATACTGTATTTGTCTTTCTCTGTCTGACTTATAGCACTTTACTTAAAACCCTTCAAGTCCATCCGTGTTGTTGCAAATGGCGAAATTCCACCTGTTTTTATGGCTGAGTAGTATTCCATTGTACATTATGTACCACA